>JAHLSL010000022.1:5359842-5456711 GCA_025920805.1 Petroica traversi
AGAGAAGAGAAGAGAAGAGAAGAGAAGAGAAGAGAAGAGAAGAGAAGAGAAGAGAAGAGAAGAGAAGAGAAGAGAAGAGAAGAGAAGAGAAGAGAAGAGAAGAGAAGACTCTCACTGAATTAGCAACAGTTTGCAGCAGTGCTCAGCAGTCCTTGGATGCCAATCCTACACAAACCCAGTGAGCATCCCTCATGGCACAGCCAAGCCTTTGCAATTCCTAAGCTGGCAGCAGCATTGAGAGTGACACAGCTTCACACTCATTTACTGAAGCTTTGACGTTCACACTGATATGGTTGTCCCAAAATACACCTTTAATGACAAGAGAGCACACTGGAAGCAACATCCTCATCCTACAATCTAGATGAGATGATGAGATTTCTCAGCAATTTCAAGTTCTGTATCCCTCTGCTCCCTGCAAGAAGCAGACTAATCTGAGAGCAAAAGCCAAGAAATTTGCTGACGTACAAAATATGACAATAAAAGACTGTTATCCTGGCTTGGTAATAGTATTATCTGCTATTTTTGGTTGAAAATAATCTAAGCGTTCTTTTACAATACAAAATTATGATAAGTGCAATGTTGGATTGGCCCATTCCAACACAACCCATTCCAATGCCACAGTGGGTGAATTAAAGACATATATGATATAAATATATTACATACATAAAATCAGAGACAGTGGCCAACAGCATCCTATTAGAACTGTGAGACAACTCAGAAATGTTGAATGAACAGAAAATTTAACCACACTTTGAAAAGCTAAATGCATTGGTAATGAGGAGCCTTTCTCCTTCCTGGCTCCAGCACTTTCAATGATGACTCTCCCATTCTTCACTGACTCAAAAAGGACCTCATAGTTCAGCTGCAAGAGAGCAGCACTCCTAGAGGAATGAAACATTCCCCATGAATCTCAAGGGCACAGGAGCACACGTGCGCCTCTCCTGCTCTTTGATGCTGTGATGGTGTAGAAGAATCTGAAATCTACACTGAGGTCACCTATAGGTGTTGACATTATTTTTAAATTTTGGTGTTTTTTTGGTTTGGTTTGGTTTGGTTTTTTTGGCAGTGAAAGCAAGGTCTTGTAACAGTGAGCTGAATTGCTCATTGAACTAAAACTCAAAGCTCACAAAATCCCAAGGATCAGCCAGGGTATCCATGGGAAGGACTTCAACTCATTATACAGCCACTGCCAGTCTGGGTACAGCAATAGCCAAGGACACTGCACAGGACTCCATCCTGATGAACTCAACACAGCAGCAATGCCAAGAGGGAAAATTCCTACAGGATCACCCAATGCTGCATTCTTAATACAAGTAGGATTGTTCCAGCAAGGGCAACATAATAGAAAGGGAGGAAGCCTCTGTATGCAGACAGGGAGTGCCCTGAAAGCCACCTCCCTTCACAGTCTTTTTGCATTGCAGCAAATCCCTTCATCTGTTTGTTCAAGCCATCCTTTGCAAAAGACAGTAAACCTTCAGGTCTTTAAAAAACAATACAAGGTATTAAAAAAAAAAACCCAAACAAACCAAATCTGCACCAAAAAACAAAACAAAACAAAACTGAAAAAAAACAGAACCAAAACAAACAACCCCCCCAAACAAACCCCAAAAAATCCCCCAACAAACAAACAAAACCAACAAAAAAGCCCCAAAAAACAACCAAAAAAACCTCAAAAAAACTCAAACACAAATAATAAATCCACCAAAAAACCCCTCAAGATCTGTCTTCATTTTCTACCTTTACTTTCCCAAGAAATTAATGATTCAGAAGCCTCACTAGTTGTAAGCAAAGGAATAAAGCAAAGTGCTTTGCATGTTTTAATGTCATAATAACTGAACAACTGGCAAACCAGCTCCGTTAACTTCCTCAGATAAACATCTCAGGAACCACCACCATATTATGTATTGATATATATACAGATACAGAGAGAAAGTTTACTAGGATTAATTTTCTAAATATGCCAGAGAGATGGGAATATAAATGAGAAAATATACATTATCATGCACATGAGGTCTAGAAAAGAAAATTTTTCTGGTTTCTTTTTCTAGGTTTTGTTGTTCTTGTTTTAACATGGTTTCTTTTACATTTTTTTTGTTGTTGTTTTAACAGGGTTTCTTTTACATTCGTTGTTGTTGTTTGTTTTAATGGGGTTTCTTTTACATTTTTTGTACCCAGATCAAACTGCACAATTTTGATAGCAAAAGAAACTTTTCTGATTTTTTAAAGAGAGATGAAAGCACTGTGAGAAAAGACAGACCCTGCAGCTTTTTGAGGTGGTACAGAGGCACCTTAGCAATCTTGCAAGATAAAGAGGGACACAGAAAGAGACAGTGGACATATAAGGGAAAACTGGATTGTTTTCCTCTCTACAATGATTTAGAAACTACCCAAGTATTTCCCATTTCTTGATGATTCTACCAATACATGTAACTGGCAGACAGATGGCTTAGAAAAAAAGGATCCACAGCATCCAGCTAAAAAGCTGCTGTGGCTGTGGGAGCCACAATCCTATGACAGGAGTGAATCAAAGGATAGTGTGGAACAGCTTGGGTGGTGAAAAGTTCCCTGCTCATTCATTGTACGAGTGAAAACACCAAGCACTGTAAGGTTCAGAGTTGTTATTTTTAGGACTGTGTGAAAAACCTCAGTGGGTTGGCTGGGACCAACACAGACATGAACTAGAGAAAGCTTTGAGTCTTTGTGCCTCAAGATGACAGAAGGGCTGAGAACTTGGGAGCTACAAAGCAGCAAGAGAACATTCCTGCAAAAGCCAACCCTGCCAGTCTGCACACACAATACCTGGCAGCAGAAAAAATAGTCTGAAACTCTTCCCAACAGCTAATGACACAGAGACTGAAAAGGCTGTCAGCTCTGTCCTTGGGGATCTGCTTGAGAGCCAGAGACAGAGTGGGGAAGGGCCAACACCATTGTCACTCCTTGCACGATGCTTCCTTGGTCATTTATGTTTTAGGATCCCCTTATTAATCAGAGAACCAGTGCTCAGGCACATTCCAGCTGACACTTAACTTGCAGCCAGCATCTTTCCCTGTTCACTTCTTCAAAACACATTGAGCCTCAAATTGAGAGATTTCTGGAATCATGGAATCTCTTCTAGTGGTGACTTAGCTTAGCAATACATTGAGTCATTCACATTACTATTCGTACCTTGTCAAGGAATTTGAAAATTATCTAAAATAGTACCACAGATGACCAGAATTTGTTGTAGAGAGCCATAAGGTCCCCAAATCTTGTCAAGGTTCATAAAGTGGCTTGAGTGCTTAAAGTAGAAAGCACTCTACCAAGCAGCTCTCATGTCACTAATCCTTAAATTCCACATCAAGAAACAAAGCAGAAACTCAGTGTTATGGTCCCAGAGCTCTGGATATATCCAGCAGCAGAGACTCTTAAATTTCTTGGTCTACTCCAAAAGCTTCCTGCATCCTTAGTGCCTCACTCAGGTGCATCTGTTCTCAGGGGCACATTTCTAACTCAGGCCTATGAGCTTTCCATAATCCCACCTGGTGCAATTCTGGCTCTCAGAGTCAAGGCTGCCTAAAACAGCCTGTAAAAACCTACCCAGACTGAACACTTTTGTTATTATTACATATTTGTGGAAAAAAAAAACCCATTCCATCATCACCTGGCAGCTGGCAATAAAGCCTGGCAACTCTGACTCTCAGCTTATTTGCAAGCACGTCACTGGAGCAAAATATATTAAAACCTCTGTGCTAACAGACACAAACAGAAATTACTGCTCCAAGCCACATATTCCTTTAAACCAGGTAGGTTGTTTCCAGTCATAATAAAATACTTTCAGGGCAGAGGAGGGGAGGAAGAAGCACTGAAATGGGACTGAATATGGCATTAATGACTGGTTTTATTCTAAACTCTGCTATCAGGCAACTGCACAACCAGGGAAAACTCACATAAAGCTGTGAGAGCTTCAGATGAAAATCTGTTTACAGATATTACTGCACTGCAAGAGTCTCATGCTTAGACTAATCCCTTTTCTACTCCTATTAACCAAAAATTTAATTAAAATCTTAAAGAAAATAAAGACCCACAGCAGAAGAAGTAGATTTTTATGGTGACCACAGGTTTCTGGCTTTCCTTCCTGTTTATTTACTGCCTATATCCATTACAAGCCTATGCATTCAAAGGCAAACAGCAAAATTCCTGTGTGTTCAGGAATTGCTCAGAGTGGGATAAGTGCATGGTGGAAAGCACCAACCCTCAACCCAAGAGACCAAATTTCCACTGGTCTCAGCAGCAAAACTCAGGCTCATTGCCAGAAAAGCTGAGCTTCTCAAGAGGTCTTTTAAATTAATTTCTGAGTTTTCCCCTGCACATGTTAAAAGATGTGACATGAGCTCCTGTGCCAAGCACAGCAATGACTAGAAGGTCCTGCTGATCTTTGAATCAGTGCCCTCAACACCACCAGCCTAAATCAGTCCTTCAAATCCCCCCTGCACCCTTCAGTCCTCCCCATTCACAGCCACCTGCTACAAAATTCACACTCTTAAACTACATTAATTAATGACACTTCACCAAAACATGGAGAAAATTCACTCAGGGTCATGGACAAAGCTCTGGGGAAAGTGGGAGCAGAGGGGGATTCTCCTGTCCCAGTCTTTACCCTCCCTGCCTGCACAAACCTGCCACAAATCTGGCGTGGGAGGGAACGCGTGGGGCACCAGCAGAGCTCAAAGCACTTTGTGCAGCTTAGCAGCTCCCTGTGCATCTCCTCCTAATGTGCTTAGCTGCTTAGCCAGCAGTGAGCTAAACATCTTCATGTCAGCAGCAAGACGTTTTCACTGGGTTTTTGTGTTACCCCCTTTTCATGACTGGGAAGCTCCGTGTGTCTTCACAACCTTTCCTTGGTTGCCATCACCAGGCACTTCCCAAGGTGACAGATGGTTTTGCTTTCTGCTCCAAGGGCACAAAAGGTGCAGCTGAGCCTGGGGAGTGCTCGGTGCTCCCTGAGCTGGTCCACAGTGAAGAATGAAGCTGGCTCTTCAGCAGTTTTATCTGCTTAGCTCCAAGAAAAGCTTTGGCTTCCCTGTGTTAACAATTCCAGCACAAAACCACCTGCATTTCTGTAAGGACATGGCAATCCAGTGTCCTTTCTTTACAGCACTGTGCCCACCAGGCTGCACTACTCTCTATCCACCAGTCCCACCTCACCCCTTTAAGGCTGCAAATCAAGGGCTTCTCCTCCCATATATTAACATTATTAGCATTTTACTGAAGTTTTTAACCTCATTTACCTCCTTGGCTTTCTACCATGCAAGAAGAACGAGCAAAGAAGAGCTGGAGGCTTCCTTAGCACAGCAAAGGGTTTCTCTCATCCTGCAGCCTTCAGTGAAGTGGCAGAAATTGCTTATAAACGGCTCCATTGAATACGATTCCTTCCCTAATGCACAGCAAGTATCTGTGTCCAAGAGAGAGGATAAGAAACTTTGGGGAAACAAAGTGCCAGGTTTAGAGGGAAACACAGGTTCCTAGCTATGAACTCATCACAGGACGTTTCCCTCAGAATTTTTTGCAAGATGTGCATGTGCCGTGTGTTGCTGAGCCTTGCATCGCATGGATAAGAAAGTAATTTCTAAGAATTTCAGTGATGTCTGGCATTTTTTTTCTTAATGTGACCATAAAGTGGCAAAAGCTATCAGAGGCACTGGCAGTAGCTTAACAAAAAATGTTGACGTTGCCTGGATACCGAGTCCTGCTCCAGCCTCGGATTTGCCTGCGTGTCTGCATTTGACAGAAGTAACTCCTTGGGATTTTAGGTTTTCTTTAATATTTTGAGAGCCGTGCAAATATCTCTCCTTTTTCAGATCTCTCTCCTTCCCTCTCCTCCCCCACTTTTAGGCTTTGTAAAATGCAAACTAATTCCTCAACCATAGTAAAGCCATAAATAAGAAGTCGTAAAAATATTTTTTCTAGCCTTTTTTTGCCCCTCCAGGTTAATCCTTTCAGTTATATAAACACTTTATAAAATAGCATGGCAAAAGTATATGAGAATCAGTTTATGTGATTAAGACTTGGCTCCTTCTCTCCCAGTGACAGTATTTCATGCCTTGCATTTGCCACTGCAGAGATTTGCTCAGCTGTCTCTCTGTGACCTCCAAAGCAGAAGGCAGCAGGATTTAACATTGCTTTTCATGGAGTGCTTACAGTAAATCACCACTGCTGGGTATCCATGGAGTCTTGGGGAAAAAAAGAGCATTATTAAGTACCTGCTAATTTTTTGTTACAGTGGATGGCTTCCAGGTTTTCACTGCTGGCAAAAATCCAGCTACTCCAAAGGGAAGTGAATTTTCCCCAGTCTTTCCCTTTATTGCTGTCCTGCTCCCAATCTGATTTGTGCTTTAGTGTTTGAAGAAAAGAGTTCTGGATGCCATTTAATGAAGTACTGTAGTGTTTTATTATCTTTTATGGTAAAGAATTTGGAAGGACTTGAGAGAGCTTCATGCAGAAACAGAAACAGGACCAAAGTGCATTTACAAAATACAGCTCTAAACTCCTCTTCCTGGAAGCTAGATGACAGAGAAGTAAAAAAACTGCAGACAATTTTTCCAGTCTGGTCCCTGACATGGTTTCCAAGTGAGGAATGATGCACAGTTATCCCACTGCTCCACTGCAGCAGATTTCAGCACCCTGCAGGGTTATTTTCAAAGGAAAAGATGTGCTGTTCAGATACTTTCTTCAATGTCACTTGTTTTTGTATTTAATAATGTCACAGGATTTGAATATGCAAGCAGGTCTTTCAACAATGCCACCCCAAACATCAGTGCCCCATTCCTGCAGGCTCCCTCTGAGCTGGGGAATTACTTGGCTTAGCCATGCTGAAGCAAAGAGCGTAATCTCCTTCCTCTTCCAGTTCTTCATTAAAAAAAAATCCAATATTTTAATACTAAACATCCTGACTGCCTCATCTCAAAAGGGTAAACAAAGTTTGAATGGAAGAACAGGTACCACAATCTCATAACCCTTCCTGACTAATGCCAAGCACAAGGTAGTGTGAACATGTGAGGTTCATCTATTCAACATAATCCTGTTTTCGTTACAGTGGTAGCAGAAGGGAGATTTTGGACACTGTCAAATTCTACAGCTCTGTGGGGTAGAGAAGATGCTTTCCTGTTGCAGAACTCCAAATCCTAAAATTTAAGCACTGGCAAAAAATTTACTCAGAAAAACTTGACATTGACAAAAAACAAATGGAAACCCAGAAGCAGAAGCAAGCCCTGAAAAATATCTCTTCTTTTCAGCTTTAAAACTGGAATGAACAAAGAGAGAGGCAGAGGAAAGAAAGTTGCAGATGACTCAAGAGGCTCATTTTGTGGTGATGCCTTTTGCTGTTGCCTTCCCCAAGTTTGACGTTGCTGGAACCATCAGAGCCCTTGGAAGTGTCTGAAGATGCAGAAGTCAGCGCATGGAGGCAGAGCCAGGATGCTCCCACTGAACAGACACTTGTACAGGAAAAGCCTCCTGCACACCTCTTCTTAAATACAAAATACAGGAGTGAAAATGATGGTGTGAATCCTGATAATCACACTCTCCAATTCTCTTCCAAGCACAGGTGAGACTCCCAGCCTAGCCCGGGGCAGGTGGATCCTCCCTTGGCTCTCTTGGCTAAACTAGAGCCGAATATGGCTAAAGCCTGGCACCATTGCTCTCTTGGCATTCCCCCTTCCTGAGTTTACCTGGGCTCTCCAGGGAAGCAGCTGCATGCACTGATATAAGTTTCCCATCCTGCAGCACAGATTTTTTACACACTGAGCTTTGTAAGCTCCTCTGCTGACAATGCTCACTGTCTCCATATCCCAGCTTTCCACACAGTTGGGCTATAGGGGTTTCCTGTGATGGCCACTGTGGCTTCCAGCTGCTCCAAACAAAGCTCCAGACACTCTGCCTAAAGCTCATCCCAAAATGATGGGGGACTTGAACAGCAGCATGACTTCTGGCCAGCCCTCAGCAGCAGCTTGGTTGACTTTAATGCCATTTAATTGCAGTGACATGCCTTTAATAACAAAATCCATGCCAAAAAACTGCAGTTGGAACAAGAGTTGACCTAAGTCCAGTTTCAAAAGGGTTTTCAATCCCCTCTTCTCTAACTTGTGCCCTCCTGGGTGCTGCACAACTTTTCCTGGGTCACTGAGGGACTGCAGCCACCCACAGCTTCTCCAGTCCCTGGCACAGCCACACATAATGAGGAGCCTTATCCCAAATTTCACCCTCTGGAATAGCCACGTGCTCCTCCAGCACGCACTCTGAGGCTGGGGACAGTTCCAAGGTAGCCACCATCCCTGAGTGGGGATTTCTCCCTTAAAAAAATATCTGCAATTTCAACTCTCTTCATGACCACTAAACTCTGTGGTTAAATGAAAAAGCAACACATCAGCACAGGGCAGAACCCCTCTGATGACATCTCCCTTGCACAGAAACTCCACACACCCCCCACACCACCCAAAAATCAGGAGAGCCTTCTCCTTCAGGATTTATCTGGCAGCACAGATGTGTGTGACTGTTGCTAAATGGAGATGTTCCATGCAACACACAGAAACAAGACATTCTTCCTTGCATTTTCATATTCTAGTATTTTTTTACACATCCTTCACTCCAATGGCCTGGATAATATCAGAACATAAGTCCTCTTTGCTTAAACAAACTTCAAGGGAATGTGGCCCATCACAAAGGAATCCCGAAGGCACGACTATTAATTAAACACATCAATGAAACTGAGAAAAATGCTAAATCTGAGCTTCTTTTTTGGTGTTTGTTTCTACAACAAACAGGGAAATAGAAAAATGATCTTAACATCTGCAACAAAGCCCAATTCTATCACTCCACAGCCATGGCTTTGACCATTTCTCTAAATTCAGAACATCTCTCTCTACCTGTCCTCCCTTGCCACTAGTAAGAATTTGCTGATAATCCACCTATTTTTCTGCAAACTGGGCTTCTGATCCTACAAAATCTAGACAGCTGTACAAATGGGTTTGCACTAATCCTCATCATTTGTTTGAAAGATTTCTGTGAACACCAGCAAACATACAAGATGTCAGATCAGCAATACTCCTCATTACTTACTTTTTATCCCAGTGATTGCATTAGAAGTAAGGGTTTTCCTCTGGCTTTTAAGGACAGAACCCAACACTTAGATCCCTGTAGGAAAGTATTGCTTATTGTTCATCAACCTCCCTGGGGGGATGAGCAAATGTTGCTGAAATTAGGCAAAATATTTCTGGCTTGTTTTTTGTTAGGTTTCTTTTCGGGGGGGGTGGGTGGGTGGGGTTTTTTGTTTTTTTTTTATTGTTTGTTTGTTTGTTGTTTTGTTGTTTTGTTTTGGGTTTTTGTGTGTTTGTTTTTTGGATTTTGTTTGTTTGGTTTGGTTTTTTGTTTGTTTTTTTTTAAGGAGGTTTTGCTTTTTTCTTCAGATCAACTGACTTAGATGGCTCAGCAAGGGTTTACTATTAATTTTAGGCACCTAAGTCTGGAACTTGTACCACTGTGTTCAGAGCCCAATGATCAAAGTTTCCCCTCTGTCACTCTGAAAAAGTCAGATGTAGTAAATTGAATGTATTTAAACACACAGAGCAGAATTTGACCTTCTCAGGGGTAGAAGTACATTCCAACTAGCTTTGCTGAAAGAGGCAATAATTTCTTCTAAAAGTTAAAAATCTCAGCTAACCACTCATTCATTTTCGAGGTTCACACTCCCAAACAAGTTTAGGCTGGTGCTGCCTTGCTGCTCCTTTGCCAAAAGCCCATTTCTATTACCTGGCCACGTGTCCCAGCTGCCACTGGAGCTTCTTATCTTTCAGAAATCCTCCAAGGTGCACTGAATAAACTCACCCCTTCTCTACCACACACCAAGGAGGCAGCTCCAATATAGATGCTAAACACAGAATAAATCACACAGGCATGATTTGCCACCTGCAGCTACTCTATAATGTATTAAGCATTAGCTCACATGAAATTCTTCCACCTTCTTTCCAGAAAGCCTTGACCTTTGCAGAGTTTAGGTGTGCACCTCTATTTTTGCATGGATAAAAGGCAATTTTGGCCTCTGGTTGCTCCGTGCTCTGGGCCATGCCAGTGTGAGAGAGGAACTGGAGCAAAGGCTTTACTGCAAACAGAGTTATCCTGTTGGAGCTACAGCTCAGGTTGCCAAGTGCAGTTCTCTCACCATTAAACAGCTTCATGGAAATACTGTGAACACGAGGAGCTATGGAAACCTTATACTGAGGTTAAGCAAACAAATCTGACACCAGACCTTCCGCCCAGCTCAGGCAGGCAATGAAGCAGATACATTCACAGTGACCCTGAAATGAAATGCTCTGTACTCCCAAATAATGGTGTTTGTTGAAGGATACTTGATGAATGGCTTACCTTCACCCCAGCCAGAAATTAATTGCATTATGGCCCAAGCGTTTATCAATGCAATTAAATGTCTGCCTTGATATGGAGTGCCATATCCTGACCTGAGGGCAATGCCCAACTCTGCTGGGATGAGGGGAGGAGAAGTTGATTTCCTAAAGAACTGCTGCAATTACAGTTTGGAGGGAGGGATGCTTTTAGTCCCTGATGTTTTAATTGGTTTAGAAGTGGGGGGGCGGAAAAAAAAGGCAACCAAACAAAAAAACTTCGAGCATGGTCAAAGCTTCTTAGCTCAAAACCGATGCCCAGCATTTCCAGGCAGGCAAGGCAATCCCAGGCTCTCCACACAAGAAGGGGATGCCCACAGGAGGGCACCTCTGTTTCACCATCCTGCAGGAGCTGCCAGGGAGGTGCAGCCTGGGCTGGCACAGTGTGGCACTGGCTGGCACAGCTGCTCCCACACTCCTGTCACCACAGCCCCGTGTCACACACCCACGCAGGGCTCCCTGCCCTGCACTCACTCACATTTGGGGCTCAGAGAGCTGTAAACAGCAGGAGATGCTGCAAGAAGCAAACTACAAAGAAAACCCATCTCAGCTGCCAACCAATCAAGTGTGCTTGCAGGAAACCCAAGGCAAGCTTCAAAATAATTTAACTACAGAATTGAGGTGTTTTGATGGTTGATCATCAAAGGCTCTGAGTAGTTGTTTCACATATCAAGTACATAGATTAATACTTTCATCATCTAAGAGATTTTTTTTTAAGATACAGAAGAACCTTCAAATATTGCGTGAACTGCAAAAGAAAAGGGCATAGCAGAAAGTTTAAATAGAAAAAAAATCCAAATCAACAACAACAAATCAAAGCCAAACAAACCACAACCTTTTGTTGTTGTTGTTGTTATTGTTGTTTTGAAACTAAAATAGGAAAATCTTTCATTAAACACTTGGTGCCCTTTCTAGAACCAGCCTTCCCTGGTGGGATCCATCTTAGAGATCTCAGGCATAGGGACCTTTGTAAACTCTCTGCTGGTTTTAGGTTTGTCATTTAATAGTCACCACTGCTGGTTTTAGGATTTTCACAAATCAGTTAATTTCTGACGTTTGGATCTTTCAGCAGTGCTCTGTAGATGCACTGGTTTAGCTGTAATTAGAACAAATTCTAATACCCAAGCAGACCAAAAGGGAAGCGCTGTGTGAGAACACCAGTTACAGATTACTGCCAGAGATGTATCATCACAGATACAGACTAAAATCTTCCCTTCAAAAAGTTTTCTTTCTATTCAGGGCATTTCTCTCAAAATCACATTCCCTGCAACATTTCTGCTTGCTCCAGCTTCACACTGTACCCCCACAAATCCCCATCTCCCTGCCCCATCCTTTGCATTTTTTTGTGGAATATCCACACACACACACTTAGAAGCACAAGCAATTTCATACAACCCTGGTGCAGCACAGAGAGGGCAAATCACCAAATGGTGCAAAATTTGGGGAGCACAGACCTCTGGCTAACACACATGTGAGTGCCTGTGAGTAAAAAAAAGGGCTTTTATAAACCTGAATTGGGTCCTTTGCACAGTGTTGTCCTTCATTCAGTATGTCCCACTCTGTGCCAGGGAAGCTTGTCAGAAGTTTTGATGGATTATCAAACAAATTTATTGAAAGGTTCTGATGGATGGGTACTGTTATGGATCAGTGTCCAAAAATTAGACCCAAGACCTGTTTTTTGACATGAGTAGAAGACCTTGCCTGTCACTTTAAACTAAGTACATGACTTCTAGCCTTCTCCAGCTGATGTGTTTATTATTCTACTCACAATAAACCTCAAATCAATTAACTCACTGGGCTAGAAAATCCTAAACTAATTAATTTTAAAAAGTGGCATCTCTGTTCTCCTTGGCTTTGATAAAGGAAACATGAGCTCACTTTGGTCAAAGAGAAAGCAGCATGGAAAGATTCAGCTGTACTACACAGATTCAGTGACATAGGCTGGAATTACACATTTCCACAGCAGTTTCACCTCTGTCAAACTGCAAGTACAAAAGGCTTCTTCCTAGATCTCCTAATTCAGACTGGTATTAATTTGGCTTACTGTGGTGATGGGGAAAAAAATCCTAAACCTGGCACCAAGCAGAGATTTATATTTTACTCTTTGCTTTTCCACATTTCCTCCTCCCAATAACAACCAACCTGCTTCTAAATTTGCTGTGCAGATCAAGTGGGCTAATGACAACTCCACTGTCAGATGATCACTACACAAGTTGAAGTTGTTCCAGCCCCTGAGTGAATCCAAAGAGATGATCCAGGTTCTCCCTGCCCAGTTCATGACTGTGCCAGTAACTGTGGAAGTGAGGAGTTGCTAAAGCAGCTGCTGGAAGCTCATGTGATGGTTCATACAGCTCAGCTGTGACACTGCAGTGCCTGCCCGTGGTTACTTCCCATACAAATGGGAATATTATCTTCAACTGGCTTTATGGTCAATGGGAAAATGTACATGGGAAAGCAGGGAACAAATCTAGAAAACCTTGCAGGGAAGCAGCAGAGTCAGTGTGAAGTCTATAAAACCCTCTCAGTCAAATCACTGGTTATCAGCAGGGCTCTCCTTCAAGATGTTTTCACAGCCCCAAAGGCTGCAAAAAGCAAAGGCTCATTTCCACAAAGCCCATAAATTGAGACATGATAGTGATCAGCTCCTTGCCCTACTGACTCTCACAATGCACAGCGATTTACCATCATTTTTATGGGGCTTATTTATTTTTAAAATCAGACCAAACTGCAGTTTCTATTTCCCCTTCCGGCCAGCAGCACTCTAAAAGGGCAAATATAAAACTAAAGTCTTGTCCATACATCACAAGAAACCATAATTTGGTTGTTATTAAAAAGTTTGATTATTTGTGGTATGTTCCACAGCTGAAACACCAGGAAAGAGATAGAAAATGGGAATGAATCTGGTCGCAGTTCTGTCTCATACCCTACAGATGAAAGTTAGAGACTGAGAAATTCCTTTTTTTCTTTTTTTTCTTTTATTTTTTTCAAAATGATTGCATATAAATAATTAGGAATTTGAAGACAGTCCAAAAAATCCTCCTTGTCTACTAGACAGAGATTGAAGGAATATAAAAGCACACTGGATTTACTCTCCCCATGCAGACAACACTGACCTTGAGAAATTAAGGTGAAAAGGGAAGCACATTGAAAAATATCTTCAAATAAACTAACAATCACCACAGGCACATTTTAACCAGACAAATCATCTGCTGCTGACAGCAGAAGTCAGTGGCTGGCAGGAGAAATGGTGCTGAATGTGGCTGGTCTTCGGCCATGTGTGCAGCACCAGCTCAGCTGCAGCAGTGCTGACACATTTTGTCTGCAAAAAGTCATTTTTCTACTGTAGATGAGACCAAAATGAACAGTTTGGTCCCCTTGTCTGCCTCTGAGGGCAAAACAAGCTCAAAAAAGGAAGATTAGATGTCCTTGCACGCCAGTACTGAAAAATAAAGCACGACAAACATCTTTTCTCCTTTCCAGGTTTTATGGGATGTGTGAGGAAGAGTCTACATCACCCTCCCAAGGTGGACCTGGACCAAGCAGCCCTGTCCTTCCCTTGTCCTGCACAGCAGTCACAGCCACAAATCAAAGCTGCCTCCTGCCCTTTCCCTCTGCATTCCCCTGCCTGCCCCTTCAGAAGCCTGGGGGACTGTGAACACAGGAGAAGAACTGGAAAAGGAGTGGCCTCAGCTGCCCAGAGTCCTGCTGCAGGCTGGAATTGATGGTCTCTGCTGCTGTGGTCCCAAGCCTGAGAGGCTCCAAGACTATGGGAGGAATGTATTGATTTAGCAAAGGAAAATCCAAGTGCAGATTGGAGCAGCTGGCATGAGGAAGGACACCCCACTGCATGGTCTGTTCTGCAGGAAAGCATTCCTGAAGAGCAGTGGTGGGAAATAGCTTGAGGAAAGGGAATGGGAAATGTCTGTGCCCAGCAGCCAACCCTCCTCAACAGCCTGTCCTGGGCTAAGCTCACTTCTCTGCAAGCTGTCACCTAATACCACAAATATGGAGTGAAATCTTGGGAGGGTATGAACTTCTGTCTAATGCTTGAAGAAAAATTTTAGCAGAGATCAGCCCCAGTCCAAAGGCCTTCAAGGCATCAGAGCACAATCTGGCACCAGTGTGGCAGGATTTTCTCAGTTTCTTCCCCCGAGCAAATGAGAGCTACTTGCTCCATCTATGGGTAAAAATTAGTACAGTCACAGGTTTTTCTCACAGAGAGCATTGTCTAACCACAAGATGTTCTACAAGGAAATAAATTATTAGAATTAATAAAGTATACGACAACCATTCTGCCTTGCTTCTCACAGTCTTTTGAAAAAAACACCATCTGGACCTTTTTATGGCAGCACCAGGAGTCCTCCTTATGGATTCCTTTAGGCACTGCAGTTAAAAGTATTGAATTTCAGGAGGAAAAAAATTATTAAGAGGAAGCAGAATATTAAAACTTTATATTCAAATAAATTTCTTTCCTCAGGTACACTGCAAATTCATCATGATTCAAATCTGACCACGAGCATCAAGGTTTTTGAAAGCTGTGTAATTTTAAATTCAAAGTTCCATAAGCAAGCTTTAATTCTGAGCTAAACTTATCTTTTGATTCTGGGCACCACAACCCAAAGCTTTAGGTCAATGGAAACCTTTTAATTGATTTCCTTTCTGACAGCACCATTAATGTGTCATGAGTACTGCTGTTACCTGAACCATTGTTTCAGAAGGGGAAGCAGCACTGGAAAATGCTTGGATGACCTTCAAATGTGACACTCAGACCCATCAGAAAAGCTACATTTTAATGGCTTAAATTTCATACAACTATCTACTTCTAATAAATTCTTCAGGGTACTTGATTTTAGCCTATCTGTAGGGGTAGCTCCCTAATTTCCACTCGGTGAAATAAAGCTGTTCTCATTTATTTGTGCAAGTATTGGCTGTGCAGGGGGAGCTCATGCAAGAAAAGTGTCATCTGCACTGTGTTTCCTCCCAGTGCAGGCCATCCTCCCATGCTTACTTTGGATCACCTCAGTTTGCTTTCCTGAGATGTGTCACTGCTTTCTCTTGGCACTGCAGCTCTCACAAAAGTGTCACACAAGGGAAGTGCCTTCCCACTGCAACCAGGACTCAACGATGTCTTGGAGCAGCAGGTCCCAAGTTGTGCCTCATGAGAGCAGCTCATGCAGCTTTGAGCCAACATAAATAAACTGGGAAGCAGTTCCACAATGCCAATTTTGAAATCACTTTTCACAGCACCTCAAACTTCAACTTGCACATCTCCAGTCACCCTTTCCTCCCGTTGTCCCTGAAGAAAATCTGTGAAATCAGTGTCACCTCTGTAGAAGACGACTGCAAGCTACAGGTCATACTGATACACTCATATCCAATTAAAAAGTCATTATTTTAACATTCCATGCCTGCTCATGTGCCCATGCTGCTGCTGGTGGTACTGAACTACCTGAAGTGGCTGGCAGCCAAGTACATGTTGTGGGAAGGTATTTTTCCTTTCAAGGCAAATCTTTTGTCAGATCAGTGTTGTGGGGTGATGGCCAGATACTGAACTGGGGTAACCAAAGGGAAAAGGCACAAAGATGAGCTCTTGGATATTGCTGAAACCAGTGATAAAATATTGAACCAAAACCTTTCAACTCCCAGTCAGAAGTGGAAAAATTTAAGTTTCACATCTGCAAATCGCTTTCTTTTTTAACACTGTCCTTCCTTAGCCCTTTCTAAACTGTGAATATTCAAAAGGTAAAATAACTTAGCTGGGAAAAGAGCAACTACATGGGAAAGCAAGCGCTGCGAATACCACACATAGTCTTTAAAATGAAAACAAGCTAGGAAGAAGTTGCTTCCAAGAAAAACAAGGAGTATGTGGAGTAACAGGTTAGTCTATGTTTTGAACAATGTGTGGGAGGAGGAAGTGGAGGGAAGACAGGGTATGTTATTTAAAACAAAGACTGCATCTACTTTCCCCCACATACAGCTCATGATGACAGGAAAGGAGTGAAGCTCATTTCAGATAAACTGGGGGACAAAAACAAACCCCAGGTCCCTGAGAACTTTTATCTGATGCTTTTTTTTTTTTTTAATTGCTGACTGCCTGGATAAAATACAGATTTGCTATAAACCCAAAGGGAAGGCTCCATTGCAGAGTTTCCCAGAAGAGCCACAGCTGGGAGGGACATCTGCAGGTTTTTGGTCTCATCCCTGTTCAAAGCAACTTTAAACTGGGGTGCTCAGAGCCTGGTCCATCCAATTTATTAAAATCTGCCAGGGCAGCAATTCCACAGGCCCTCTGGACCGCTGGTGCCACACCTGCCCCTCCAAGAACATTTTTCCTACACGTTCCTGGTGTTTCCCTCACTGATGCCTGCACTTTCTCTGGGCTCCCCTGAAGGGCCTGGCACCACCACGTCCATAACCCCATTAGGAAACTGGAGACAGCACAAAGATTTTCTTTCTTTTTCTCCCCCCACACCACGTGCCACAGCCCCAGTGCAATGGCTCCTTGCTGGACCGGTCTGTCCCCATCTTTCTCGTACTGGTAGCCAACAAACGGACCCAGCACTGCCCATGTGTCTCACTGGTGCCAAGCAGAGGGGGAGGATGACTTCCCTTGAGCTGCTGGTGATCCTCAGAGTGCAGTCCAGCACAGAGGTAATTTTCATTTTAGTGCAATTAACCCCGCAGCAGCAGCAGGGATGTAAAGGCAGGCAAGCACAGCAAGTCCAGCTGATCTCAATGCACTCACAGTTTCAGCACTGGTAAAGCAACCTGAGTCCCATTCACTTTTAGCACAGGCATCCCGAGCTGTTTGAGAAAATGGGATTTTAATCACATAGGTTGTGACAATTTTGAGCAGTGAAGCATTTAAGCACCTTTAGAAATGTGGAGCCACGTGCTGCTTTAGCTCTTCAGCACAGCATCTCTGCAAAAGTCTGATGTATCTGGTCTGAGGAGTGTCTGAGAGGTCTTGTCTCTCAGGAAATGCTGTTCAAGCCACAGACACTTTGTTCTGATTTGCACATAACCAATTAACCTACTGTTTTGTAGTACATAGGGTTACTCTATTTGCAATGTAGCAGAATGCAGAAGTATTACTTGTAAAAAAATAATAATACAGCAGAAATGCTAACCCATATTTTTCTGGAAGTTCTGAAAGGGTTTTGCTAAATAAAATCCTATAAAAGTTAATAAAACATAGTAAACTCTAGGAGTGTAATTCATTACTGCCCCCTGTTTAGTACATTCTGAATAAAATCTGCTTTAATGTGGTAGTGAAAGATAGATATCCGCATTATACTCACTGTAAGAGAGCTAAATGCTGTGAAAGCATGGTGAGAAATGTTCTATTTTGCAAAAGAGAGGAGTTATCAATTTAAACACCAATTAAAATCAGCACTCCCTTTCCAAGAGGCTGCCTCTCCTGCCTCAGGAACAAAAGACCACGAGCACCCAAGCCCAGTGCAATTCCTGCAAGGCTCTTGGAGCAGCAGGGTCATGGATATTTTCTGTTAGCTCAAATATAGCATGGCTCCATTCCAAGCCTGGTCCTGAGGCAGTGATGTGACCTTATCAAAAGGATTTTGCTGACTCCTGGAAGGTTCCTTTATTTAATATTCAGTTGTACCTAGCTCGGACTTAAATAGTGCTGGCTGCTTAGATAAGTTGATTACAAAGTCCCAGGATGGCTTTGTTCTGCAGTCTAAATTGCAGCTATTAATGCAGTAGAGAGCCCTTCTCCATCAGCAGAATACTGCCAATATTTAAAGGCCATCTTTAAACTTCTGTGGACTAGCAAGAAGAGCTTAAATGGATTTTAATTATTGTGAAGTTTTTACAAGAGGGGAGAGTAAAAAGCATACTTGTACTTCAAGCAGGGATGAACAAATGTCCTTGAATAGATGTTTAGAGCCTTCTCTAAGTCCTTCAGAAACACTAACTCCTACTTCAATCTCCTGATGGTGTTTTAGAGAGAAGCAAGGAGTGGAAAAGATACCACTTCAATTAACCTTCAGGAGCACTTCTGATAAACAAAGAGAAAAATCCTATATGGGATTGTACTGCTGTTCTTGTGCACAGGTCACAATGAAATGACTTCTTTGATTAAAGCCAATGTTTTAAAGAGGAATTCCCATGAAGGAAATCAAGAAGGTCCCTCTCTACTATTTAAAATCACTGAAAAGTATCAACACATTGCAGGAAACTCATAGCCCAACACAGGTATGTGCATGACCAATTCTGTACCTACATGGTCAGAGAAGATTTACCAACAATTTATCAGAATTTCTTCTGTTCACAGACTGGAAACTCACTATGGTCTAACAATCCAGTAGGATATTATTCCTCTCTTTCCCCTGTGACTCTGCTCCTTTCCCACAGCCACTAAACCCTCATGCAGACCAGGTTTGGTTTGTTGACCAACACTGGGAATTTTCATTCAGTAAGAAAGTTTTAAAACTGAAGAATATTCTCATTTCTGAGCTCTTGCAATGTGTTAATAGCACACAGGCTGCTGAAGAGCTAAAATCTGTGCCCAGTATAAAGCTGTATACTCAGAGTAAGTGCTCTGAGCCATAGAGGTTTGCTCTGCCTTTCATATTCTTGCAGAGGAGCTCAAATATCCCCTTAATGGTCATTTGTCTGGAAACACATATAATTTTCCATTCAGCAAAGATTGCTTTTCCTTCCTACAATAGGGCAAAGCAACATCAATTAAAAAAGACAGCTGAAATTTTCTTTGGGGTCTACAGAACCTGTAACTCCTAAGTGACCTCATGTCAGTGCCCACCTCCACCACACATCCCATGAATATCTCCAGCTGCTCTCAAGTCCTGGCACTGACATCCAACCTTGGGGAAAACAACCAGAAAACTCCCACTAACACGGACAAAGGATTTCTAAGCAAAGCTTAGGAGTGAGATTTCCATCCTCAGCCATGTGTAGGTGCCCCTGAGGTGCCCATGGCCCTGCAGAGGTCACACCTAATGGCCAGCAAGTCAGAAACCCACAAGACATGGTCAGTGAAAGAGATAATGAACAATTAGCACATGCCTCATCTGCACTTACTTCACTACCGCAGGGAAAGAATGGGCCAAGCCCAGAGGTACCGTGTATCTTCCTGAAATAACATGAGCAATTTCTTACTTTTTCTTGATCTGGAGAAAAACTTGATGCCCCCAGGAGAGGTAGACGGGTTAGAATTGGGGGAAGACTCTTTGGAGGAGGACCTGAAGATCCCACTGAAGCTCATTCGGCGTGGGGAGCGTGGGGGAGACTCCTGGTAGGGGAAGGGGAACACTGTTTTGGGTGAGCCAGGACTGTGTTTGGATCTCACAGGGGCAGAAACGGGGCTGGAAGGTCGGTTCTGGAGCCCTTTTGAGAAAAGGCCTTTTGAAGGACTGCCAGCTGAGTAGCTTTCTTCCACCTGAGGAGGAGAGAAAAAGGAAGAAAAAGGGAAAATCATCATTAATTCAGTTCAGTTCAGGCCTCCAGGATCTCTGAACTTGTCTCAACAGAGCCAATTCCTGTATGTTGGGGTGGTGGATTAGCCAGAGCTCACCTTCCCCAGCACCTCCACTGACACACAGGTTTGTGTGCCACCTCTCTGGCCTTGTGGTGCCCTTTGCTCCTAAAGACACCCTGAATTTCACAAAAACATTTCAAGGTGTGCATACATTTTATTACCCCACAGATAATGCAGGAATGTTTCTACTGCTTTTATTTGTCACCCATCCCTCTTCCTTTCCCGGACAAATGAAAGATGACTGGCAATGAATTTATTCAGGGCAATGAATGATTTTGGTGAAGGAAACACGGTGCCCCAAAGTCTTCCCTACAAGTTTAAGCACCCACCCACAGCACTTAAATCTCCATCCCATGATGTGACTCAGCACAGCACTCAAGTCCCCAAGTGCCTGACAGGTCTCCGTGACGCCAGCCACAGCCACAGCCACAGTTGTGGGATTGCAACTCCTATCCCAAAAATAGAGGAACCATTTTAGAGTGATGACGCTCCTGCTAATTACCTGAGCTTGGGTATGACCTTTCTAACAGCTGTATCCCTTTTGGGATCTGTGCTGGCTTTCCAGCAGTGTAAATATCTGAGCACAGCACAGCTCTGCACTGTGTGGGCTTGCCCAGTGAGGGGGAGAAAAAAATCCAGAAAAACAAATTTTAAAAAAAAGGAGCTAAGATTAAATTCTCCCCCCATACAATTAACAGTAGCTGACCCAGAACCTCTGTGGGATTTGCACGTGCCTGGGCTATACATTGAGTTTATTTCCTTCTGGATGCACAAAGTAGTTCTGTGGGTATAAGGCGGCTGTTTCAGCTGGGGGCATTTCTCATGAATGAAAGGCTCCGTTCCTGGTAGAAGGCAGCAGTGGCTCCCAGGTCACCAGGGAATGCTCAAGCCAAGGCCAAGGGGAATGTCCCCTCAGCCCCCTGCACGCCAAATTACTCCACACAAACCAGGAGGGACAGAGCAGGCAGCAATTCCTTCCTGTGCAAATGCCTCCTGATGTGCGTCAGTCCAGTTAGGTAAGGGCATTGCTGCCATGGGAGTCATTTTAGGGAAAGACAGCATCTTTCTTTAGGATGATTTAGGTGAAAGGAAACATCATAGGCAGCATGCTCACCTTTGGGTCAGTGAAGGGCTTATGTGTATGAACCAAACTAAAAATGGTCAGCTGAGTTTAAAATCCATGCAAATAACTCCATTTTCCAAATTTTGCTTATTCACAGCTCCAAAACACTTGTAGAAATATGTACAAGCAGCATAATGGCCAAATAGCTGCTCCCTCCATAACCCAGGGTCCCCCTTCTTGCAGTCATTTCTGTGTCCAGCACATGCACTGTGGACCAGCTCCTCTTTCCACTTGGGATGGGACAGAGCTGGAGGAGGCCCTGATGTGTTAAACTGCGGAAAGGCCTGCAGAGATGGAAATCTCCCTTTTGGGAAGGTTTTAAACCTAATGGCAAGTGGCACCTGGTCTGGGGACACAAATAGCGTGGGTCACTAGGAGGGGCACAGATGGGAGCCAGCACAGCCCTGGTTACATGATGAATTCTGCTCTGTGTTCCTGTGCACAGCACAGAGATGTCTGACAAGAGACAGAACAACTTTTTTATAACTGCATTCCTGGTTTTGACAGTGTGGGCAAAAATATCTCAAACATATACCTGTCCTTTTACAGATGAATTAGGAGAGAAGTTGACCTCAAGGGGAAGTTTTTGAGAAAGATAAATCAATTCTAACTGAAGCAATAGCAACTACCAAAAGCAACAACAGCCTCTGGACAGTCTCCACAAGAGAAGAAAAAACCAATGTTTCATGCTGAATGCAGTTGCCTGAGGCTCAGGTTTGACTCCCAGCTCTGTCACAGATTCTGTGGGCAATCTTGAAAACTCATTCCAAATTACACATCCATTCTGCCATGAGAACTGCATCTCCTTTATTCCCCCTCTAAGTCCTCCAGTACTCAGACTGTCTCCCAGTGAGTATTTTTCAAGAATAATAGGGCACAATCCCTCAACTGAGACCTGAAATAACAACCATGCTATAGAAATTAATAAACACATTGTGCTTTTATCATGGGTAAAACAGTCCCAAAGTGATAGCTTTCTCATAAAAGCTCATTAACTTTACTAAAATGTCATCTGCAAATCATCTGAGACTACTTATGCCTTGTTCTCTTCACAGCTACACACTCCAAGAAACAGCCAAGTAGCACAATGGCACCTCCTTCTGCATTGCAATTTAAACAGGTCTTCTGCCAAAGCTATTGCCTGAAAGTGAGGAGTAAGAACATTTTCTAGCTTATTTTAATCATAATACAAACGTGTCACTGCTACTGTAGTTCAGATGTACTTCCAGGATTGTAAGTTCATTATAATTTTTCCTGAAGTGACAAACCATGACATTGGTAAAGCCAAGGAACCTCAATCTGGCACTACCCTTAATGCTTTATGTTATCTTTTTCTGCATGCTTCTTTGGTTAAAATGACACACTGATAGGAGACACTTCAAAACTACTCTAGTGTCCTTACACACTAAAGCAATTTTAGAGATGTAAAATGTCAAAGAACAATTTGTCAAAAAGGTCAGCATTCCCTCGTACATGCAAGCCAGACACAAAAGCAAATTGTTCTCAAATTCTGAGCAGGAGCAGCAGGGTGTTTTTATTTACTGCAATCACAACCAGTTGCCTTTTCTCCATCGTGCCAGGCAGATGAATTAATTAATTGTCAGAGCACCAGGAGCACACTGCTAAATACACATGTGCATGCTACCAAATTAAAGGAAATTACTACATTGAATTCTTCCCCAGCCTGTTAATTACATACAGGTTACACCCACCATCACGGTGGGTAAATACTTGTGATTTTGCTTGGGGAATTACAACAGGATTGCTTGCTTAGAATATCATTTGAGGCTAATGGATTGCAAGATTGAAAAGATGATTAGGTGCTTCTGCAAGTAAAATCAGCAGCAACAGTTATCACAGCATATCCAAAAGTCATAAGGCAATGTTCATTTTCATGCTTCAGCTGGGAATGCAGAAGAACCTCTGCTGTGGAATAAACCCCATCAGCCCAGGCAGACTTGGTGTGACAACCCTGGCAGTGATGCAGGTTACACAGCTAAATCATTCATCAGCCTGTTCTCCATACTTTTTGGAGTCATTTCCTGAAGCTATGATAGGCAGGTGGGCTGAAAACTCCCACGTGCTTTGGAAAGACAACTATTCCCCAGCTGAACTGTAGTAGCAAAATAAAAGTATTACACCCTGGTTTCTCACATTAGTAAGCACTGTGAATCACGTTGTGTTGGTCCAGGAGAAGCTGTAAAGTGAGAATGGGCAGAAATATGAAACACATCAAAAAACCAATATAAATGCATGTGGTGATATGGCTCATTTTATCCTCAACAGATAATTGGCCTCTTGGAGATAAAGAATCCAAACACACAAAGCAAGTACAATAATAATCAGTGCACAAATAAGGTCTAATAAAAAATTCTTCTAAGTACTAAGACTGTTCACCTAATTAAAAAAACCCGAAACAACCAAACAACAACAAAACACATTTCCTGTGATGGCTTTGTGCAGAACATATATGGGATCTTTGAGCTCCAAGCCCAACTCTGGGCTCCTTAAACCTTAAAGCTGCTTATGCTGGAGAGAAATGTCAGCCCCTGACCTTATGCCTGCAGAGAACAGTGGAGCTGGAACAGGGCTAAATTAGCAGCTTGGTGCTAGTGCCAGTGTAACCCTACCCTCAGCCTTCAGCAATGTGCTCCCCAGGGAGGAGAGCCCTGTGCTACATCAGATGTGCTGGTTCTAGTGACCAACTTCACTTGTTCAAGGCTAAACTCATTATCTCACATAGCACTGAGAAAAAAATCTCCTAAAACGCTCTGAATGGTTATCAGCTTTTGTGCTTTGGAGCACAAAAGGCTCCCCAGCTGGGGACCACGGAGAGATTTTGCCCTGTTGAACACTCTGAGTGATCATAGGCATATTTCTAAAATACATCCAGAACTATCCACAACTATCCACTGTAGAAAACAAAGCAACAAAATGAGACTTGTCTTACAGTGCTTAGCACCTAGCAGACTTAGCAGTCAATTTTTTGAGTGAGACACAAAGTGATAGTGGGGCACTTGCCCCAAGACAAGCAGCTCTGGAAGGTTTCACTACAAGAATAAAATTATGAAAGCTGCCCCTGTCGTTTCACCTAGATGATGGAATCTTTCTCTCTTCCTAATTTCTTCTTCCTTTCTCCTAGCCTAGAATTTGGCTCTGCAAACCCTTCATCTTCAGGCCAAGAGATCACTCCCCGACCTCTTTCATTTGCTAATCTGGCTAACACACATCAAGCAAACAACCTAGTATCTTGTGCTGTTAAGAATTATCCACCCCAAAGGTCATCCAGTATAAGATCCTTCCCTATGATTAAAAAACACATTTCTTTGCATCTTCAGCAAATTTGGTTAATGTGCTTTTATTTTTTTTTTTTTTTTTGTCTCACCTTTACTGGAAAAGACCCAGAACTGTTGAGGAAACCCCACTGGGCCCTTCATCCAGCATCCATCCTTTCAATACCAATCTTTGCCTTCATCTAATTTCTTACCTGGCTTGCAATTCTTCATCTTGTTGCACAAGAAATATTGAAGTGCACTACACTTAATCACTACCATATGATAATCCCCAGTGCAAAGGGCTAAGATGGCAAACTATTCATATTTCACCACAAACTGGTCCCTGTCATCCTCACACCACCCATCTCAGCCCTGCCACAGGCAGAAATTTTCCCAACATTGTTATTTTCATTCCTTTGCTTTATATTGGAAATCTGATCTCTCTCTCTTTTATTTTTTTTTTTTTGCCAGATAAAGTCCTCTCTAAGAAGAAATTTCTAGAATTTAAGGAGCACTGAACTGCAGGGAAGTGTCCTGCCAAACTTACATGCTCAGAAAAATGAAGGAGCTCTGCTAGAAGACCCTGACCAGGGACAGGCAGAGACTGTGTTGGAAATCCAGGCACTGCCTGCACCTCTTCACAGCCATCCCCTCTGCTCTCCTGCCAAGGGTGCTCCAGCAACAGATCCTTGACTGAGCACACAGCCTTCCCCAGAGGATGCTCTCTCTGAAAAATCTCTGGCTCTGGTTCAGTTTGTGGGGAATTTACTTTCATTTCTCAAAACAGGCTGAAAAAATAATCCATCGAATACAAATGGGCTCAATCTAAATAGCTTTTCAAAATGCTTCTGCATTTAAGTGAAAATTATAAAATGCTCTTGAGCTCTGTTCCCTTTTTTCTCCAGCCCTGAACAGTGAGGAGGTTTATGGAGCACTATGGAGTTCTGTTTGCTTTTACACCCGTGAGTTATTTGACCTTTATTTTGCCTCTTCACTTAAAAATTTTTGAAAGGCAAGGAACAGAAAAGGAATTACCTCCCACCATCCTTGACAGGGACAGTAAACACAATTAGAGACAATACACCAGATAGATGTCTGCACTTGTTTCCTGCCCTTCCACTGAATCCCAACAAAAAAGCCCTTTGATAAAGTTAATTGGATGATTCTCTCATTCTGCTGGAATAAAAGAGCTCACAGAGACACAAGAGCTGACTTCATTAGACTGAAAGGTAATGAAGGACTTGCTCTCCCAGTGTTCACATTCACCACCACTGGTCCCCTTCGTTCTGCATGAGCTGCACCAATTGAGATGACAACGTATTTTACAGGGTCAGAGATGTCACTTCCCAAAACTAAAATACAATGACACTTTCCCAGATTAAACTACAATGGGATGAGGCTGGCTGCTCTGGCAGGCTCTGAGAGCTCTGCACTGCTGCACAAATGGGGGGAAGGTTTCCAGCAGTGAGCAGGGCTGCTCAAAGACAGAAGCGAGCATTAGGAAAGGGGAGAGCAGGGCTCCCTGTCCAATTCCTAATCCCTGGCTACACTGATTTTAAAGCAGTGGATGGGGAGGAGCTGTGCACATCACAGTGCAGTGGGTGTCCTACATGCCCTTGCCCTGAGGCTCCCTGACCCCCGGCAGGTGCCCTATGCCAAGGCTGTGGCACTACCCAATACTTGCTCCCCATCTTCACTGATTATAAAAATTGGACAATTAAAGGAGGGGCTGAAAGTGTTTTTTTTCTTCTCCTCCCCGTTCCAGTTGTTGCTCATGCCATTCCCATGAGCCACTGGACAAAACAAAACCAATTCTGGGACCAGTAGCAGGACAAAATACTCCTTGGAATCCTTCAGTATTGGAGTCACTCCTCCAATAGTCTGATTCTAGTTCACTAACACTTCCCTGCATTGCTGATAGCAGAACAATGAGTTAGTGCCAAATGCTTTCATAACAAAACCTCTACTTTCACTTTATTCCTTCCTTTGTACGTTTGTTCATTGAACCCAAACTAATCCTTTAACCACTGAGTCACATCCAGAATCCACAAACAGCTGATCACCTACAGCTATTCTCAAAATCTAACCCAGGCTTTGGGATGCCTGGGTTAGCTCCTAGGTGTAGCTGATCACAAGTTGGTCAAATTGAGATGGTCTCTGTGTTTGTAAAACGTGCTTTGAGTGAGTCATGTCATTCTGCATCAGAGTCTCTTGCTCAGAATTTGCCACTCTCTCCCCTCTCATTTTTGTATGAACCATAAATTGTACCAGCAATGAGTCTGTCTGTCTTTCAGGCCACTGATAAGGTATGATATAGTACAGCAACAGAATGTTTTGTCTGCCTAGAAACAAAATTTTCCACTAGTGAGTGTCCATTTATTTTAGCAGCTAGGTTTTTATTCATTTACTAGGCTGCATGTTTATTCAGTCATATTCCAGTTCCTTAAATCAAAATGACTCGTGCTACTTTTCTGTATATGTGACACCAACGCTATGGCATTTCTCAACCAAATTTATAATTCATTTAAACCCCCACAGTTGTTCAATAAAAACCATTTACAATTAATTTTAATCCAAATGAGTCTATTATAACAGCATCATTAACTAGCCAACATTAGCTACTTCATTGTTTTGCTCAGGACTAATGTTTGACAAACCTGTACATTATCCTAATTGCAAACATCATAAATATTAACACAGTAATTGCCTTTTTTGCAGCCTTTTGAAACTTCATCTCTGCTCCATGATTTATTCACAATCAACACTTGGCAGAGAAAGCTCTGCCACTTCATCCAAGAGTGTTTTATCTGAGTTGTTTGGATTTAATTTTAGAATCTTACTTTAACAGCTTGTGCTTTAAAGACACTTAAACTATTAATAGGATAGAGCCACCTTTGTCATCTAAGAAAAACACCTCACCAGCTTTCACCCCACATAGAGAAAAAAGTTTTTAATGTATGCTTCTCTTCCAAGCTTTTGTCTATATTTTAATGACAATTACGTTATTTCCATAAGAAATGAATCAATATTATTATCCAAACTTCTTTTCTCCCACCTCCTCCCTCCTCCATCTATAATTTGCTAGCTGACTCCCCACAGACAAGTTTCCTGTATAATTTCCTTTTTTCTGATAATTCACAACCCTGGGCTTTCAGCTGAAGGCAATGGTTATCAGTTCCCTGTAATTTCCACACCCTATTCTTTAACCTACATTTTAGATGAAAGATCTATGAACATTCAAGGTGTTAAGACCTCTAAAATTGATAGAGCCATTTGGGTGCAGAGGGGCACTCATCCCTGTCTGCTGCCCTGCCACACTGTACCAGAATTATCTTCTGAATGATGCTCCCAATCACTCATGATTTTCCAGGTCTTCAAACCCCACCTCTTCCACAGTCTTTGCCCAAGCTGAGGAAAGGCAGTAAATCTGATTGCTTTTCAGTTCCCTCTTGTATTTCTGTCTTTAATGGTCCTCTAAGTTCTCTGTGCAGGGAGGATTTAAGCCATTTCTGGAGAGTCCCACCTTTGAGCAGGGGCAATCAGCAATACCAGTTGCTTTAGACACCCACACAAGTGCTAAGGCATTTTGTCTGGCAATAAAAAGGGAAAAAAATATCTGTCACAGGCACTTTTCTCTCTTCCTAATCATGCCAAATATTTCTACACAATATCCTTCACAGTGTGGTATTCTCCATCCTCAGAAGAGGAGGATGAGAACTAATCCTATCTCCTTCCTGCCATTAGTCATAAAGGAAAGAAGAATACATCATTTATAACAGTAGACATATTAATGAGAAGTGATTAAGGCTGAACTTCAGGAAATGTGTGTTCCTTTACCACCGCTGCCAAAAAATTCCTACGTAAACTTGAACAAATAATTCTAGGCTTGAATTTCCTAGCTGTGTAATGAGGATTGTTGTCACAGGATAATGATTGAGAGACACTTGCATGGTAAACTGCTGAGGGTTTCTGTGGAAAATGTTAATTCAGTTTCTAAAAGCCTTTCAAAAAGAAGAGGAGAATTAAATTGATGGCAGATCAGAAAGATGGGTTGTGAATTACTCTTGATCTACAGCCCAGGTGACAGAAGAGTTAAGTGCAGGAAGAGACATCCCTGATGAATTGCTTGTCTCCAGCATGACGAGTGAATGGGAAAAGCCAAACTACTGATGAAATACTAACTTTTAATAGACAAAAGTTACAACCATACAGTGATTGCAAACCTGAACTAAAAAAAACCTTCCTCCCTGAAGAGTAACTTGGGGACTTTTTTATGTATCAGCAGTAGAGACTGGCAAATTTTAATAATAATTAAATAATTACTGCAGTCTGATGCTACTGATCATTCACTACCAGCAAAAATCCCATACTCCACGTTGAGGAAAACAATAAATCAGATGATACATGTGGCAATGGATTTTAAAAGATGATCTGTTTTTCATCAAAAGTGGGGCACTGCCAGCTTGTTTCTTACCATTTTGTTGTATGTTGCATGAATAGAGCTCCAAGTATAATAGTAGAAATAAACCTCTGGGTCTTACACAGTCAGAAAGATCAGTTAAAAATACAATTTCCAATATTAGGTCCCAGTTCCACGGTTATTCCAAAGTCAGTTGCACTTCCATAAGCAGAACTTGCCCCAGCATTCACCAATGCTAAAAAAAAAGGACAACTACTGAAATGTTCTTCCAGTTCTCCCAAGAAAAGAACTCATCAAAGGGCAGGTGGTGATTAAAGGTTGGACTCAATAATCTCAGAGGTCTTTTCCAACCTAAATGATTCTGTGCTTTTGGGAAAAGAAAGTCCTGAGACCAGATAGAAGAAAACAACAGGTTTTAGGAATGGTAGAGTAGAAGTCATTAAATGATATAATGTAATTCTGCACACTGGTGCAATTAGCCTTGGCACATTATTTCCTCATGACTGAGATTCATGCATCTTTCTCACCTTTCTTTGTGGAAAGAAGGTGATAAATGGAAAAACCAAGTTTAAGCCAGAAAGCTCTGCCTTCTTCCAGCATGACTATCCCTCCCAAAAACAGCACATTGTTCACTTTGCTCAAACCCTCCAAACTGGCACCTTTTGGTAGCACTGTATGTTTTAGCTTCCCTGGCATCTGCAAGAGCCCCCCAGCAGCTGCAACTCCAACCTCAGCCTAAAAGGCCCAACACAGAAAAGAACAAGGCCAGTGTTATGAAGGCATTCAATTACTGATGGATTGCAGAAATTCTTAAAACATCTGTCCTTAGCTGTGAGGTGCAATGAAATAGAAACTCATGCTGTCAACAGAGCTAAGTTATTATTGTTCTAGATGCAGATCAGCTTCACTAAGGAGATGTTTATTGTTTTGCCTGCCTTGAACTAAATCTGCAGACTCTCTGCCACATGGCTTGGAGCAGGTTTAATGGTCATGGAGATCCACAGCCTTGTAAATACTGTGACAAGTGATACTGGTCCACTGTGCAGGTGAAGATCAGTTTTTGGGGCTGTCTACGGGTCAGAGGAGAATCCCCCTGCCAAGCCCAGAATGTGGCTGGTAGGAGGTTTCCATTTAGCCCACCAGCTTGTGCTTCAATGCTTTGTGAAAAGGAGGAGGCCAGGACCTGGACATGACAGATCCCACCCACCATATTTATTGCTTTGAAGACTGTGTAGGCACTGTATAACCATCCCTAAATTCATCCATTGAATGTGCTGCCCTGATCCTTTTTTTAAAGCAAGCCAACTCTGTGATGATCCTGGCTCAATTTAATAGCATCAGAAAAACAAATCAATGCCTCCAGAAGGATAACCTTGACTTAATCCCACATTGAAGAGGAACCTTTCTACTTTGTTCACGGGAAGGCTCTACCACTATGGCTCCAGCAAATGAAGGCAGTTCCTTTTTCCAGTGCCAAGGACAGAGAGATCAGGGACAGTGAACAGTTAAAGCCTCCACAGAGAGACAACAACCATCAGAAGGCAATTCCAGGAAAACCTATGAAGAGCCACAGGCATGGCTTTGGGCAGTGTATATTTCTGCAGCAGCACCTCAGATCTTGCAAACTAATGGCAGTCCTGAGAATACAGCTCTGCAACATCACCTGGCTGATTTGCAGCTGTGTTACACACAATATCTGCAGTATTTACAGGAATACCAGCAGCAGCTTGAATCCTTTACAGGTTATACAAGCACCATCACTGTAAGGCCTGCAAAAGCCACTGGTCTTGCCTTAGTGCACCACTCTCAACAGGTCAATGGTATGGCAGGGAAGATTAAAACCCCAGGCTTTTTTAAACCTAACAAACTGTGTTTACCACAAGGGATTCAAGCACTGCAAATAAAGGGAAGCTTTGGACATCTCCTACCTTGCGAGAAGCATTTTTGTCTGCGCTCTCCACATCACCGTCCAAGAATGGCATGGCAAACGAGCTGAGATCCTGCAAGGACAGAGAAGAAGAGTTAATTAATTAATCAATTAATATTAAAATATTAATTTATTTTATTAATGCCTTCTTACTTCCATCAGAGCGTGCTATGACTGGAGCCCACAGATCTATTTCCAGAGTGCCTATTGCTTTATCCATAGCAATTGCTGGCAAGCAGTAACACAGACTCTGATTGTTGTGAAACGATGCCAGATGCAAGTTACAAGTGAACAGGGAGCCCTCAGCAGCAATTGCACCATATCCCCACCAAAACCCACCTGCACAGCCAAAGTCAAAAGTCCTGCGTTAAAGCTTTCAAGGGAAGGTACTAAAATCCCACAGAAAAATTGTCTGGATATTATAGTTTACATCCACTTGCTCAGCAAATGCCTATCTTGCCTTCAGTGGGATGTATGATCTTGAGTATTTATGGCAATAAACACAACCTGAATGAAAGTATATAAACATTCTGAGAAATATGTAACTGTTAAAAAAAAAAGAGAAAACTGACATGGTGCTCAGGGAGGAAATAACCAATTCACTTGCACATATGAGAGAGGAGCACACAATTCTGCAGGACTGAAGACAATAAAGCCATAAGAAAAGCACACATGCTCATTTTTAACTAACAAAAACAAACTGCAATTATATTCCACCTCCTGCCGTCTGTTCTGTTTATGATACTTCATGTTCCAGCCACGGGGTTTTTAGAGCTCCTTTCTACATGCATAAGGAAATTATGTTAGTGTCAAGTTTAGCATCTGTTTGATCAGAAAAGTACATAATGAGCAATTCTGTGACCAGAAGCATGAGGTTGCCTAATGCTGTGTGCTGAAGAACTGAGTCTTGGGTCCTAAATGGTGTCCTAAATGTCAGAAACACCTCCCCAGCACAGAACCTCCCAGATGCAAGGCATCACCCTTTCCATGCAATGATTCAGTGTCAACCACCACATCTGCATCCATTTAAAAGAGTTCAAAATATAAATAAACAGCAATTTCACGTAAACCTAATTTGTGATCAAACAGAGCTTAATTAAAAATTAGCACCATCCGTGAAGCCTGCAGGGCTTGCTTGTCTTCAGGATTCAGAGCAGCCACAGGTCTAATCACATCGCTTTGTGTAATCATACTAAAGTCAAAATATGCTCAAAAATTGTGTATAACTCAGGCATAATTCTTACAAGTGTTTGAAAATATTCTGGTTACATAACAAGCAACAAAAATAAGGAACAAAATATTGAATTACTGGAACTGAAACACATGGGAGTAATTCATGCCAAGTTGAAAAGGCAAAAAAAAAAAAAAAAAATAAAGCAGCAGCCAGGCTTGGCCAAGCTGGCCCCAAATCATTAGGCCCCACACAAATGTATTCCTGACAAATTCCTCTGCTTCCAGCCCTATCTATGCACATTCAATGGGAACTATCTACAAAGGCTCAACTATGTAACATCTCCCTCTTGCCTGGGCATCTGTGTTTCACATCACCTTTGTTTGCAAATAAAAACATAAGGAAACATCTCAATACCAAAAGGAAGAGATTAAAATTAAGATTAAAATTACTTACTCCATATAAAAATTATTCAGCCATAAATGGCATTTATAAACACCATCAATATACAGATTACCATCATTATTATTATTACTACTACTTCTTATGCTACTGCAGGACTTAAGTGAAGAATCTCTGTGAAGATACTTAAGAGCCTAATGAAAGTTATACAAAACAATATCCCCTTGTGTTTACTTTGATTTAGCCAAAGGATTTACCAACATTGTCCTCCACCCATCTTCAGCAGTGCAAAGCTGGAATCTGATGTCTGCTAAGTCATTTTCCATGGAAAAAATCAAGAAAATAACCTCTTTTGAGCTCCACATATTAGCATCTCTGTATTACTCCCTGGTGTAACTTTCAGGGAGAAAACCACATGTTTAGGAATGCTGGAGACTGGATGGAAGAAACTGGGTTTGAGGGGACACATATCTACTAATCAGGGTTGGAAAAGTTGTTCAGAAAATCTGGAACTGCTGGGAACAAAACCAAAACTTCTTATTTGAGCAGAAACGTTCAAAACCAGGAAGGACTAGGAAGGTACAACTATTTTTCCAGGAGCTAAATACAATTCCAAGTTTAAAGGCACAATACATTAAAGTCTGAGGTCTGAAAGTATCATGAAACCCACATGATGACTCTATTCTGATTTAACTCTCAGATATCATGGAGGTATTGTGACTTCATCTGTCCTTGCATCCAGAAAAAATCTCTACCTGTAAGCCAAAATAATGGGAGCTGGAGCTTTCTGGGCAGCATGAGACCTTTCTTTGTCAATACAGCACTGCAGAACATTTCAAAGTGGATAATAATTGCACTTTTAGTCCTGTGAAAAAGTCTATAATTGTAAATGCTACCCAGCAATTTCTTCATCTTTCATGGTATTCTATATATAAAGGCATCCATTCACAGAAGGGGAAAAATGCATATATCAAATACCAGGCTACAAATGCTGCTCTCTCAATTCCAATCTGTTGGTTAAGCAAGGAAATATTAGGTGCTTATTTTCCTTTTATGAATATTTCTGCAGAACAAAGGCAGATACAAATTTCTTTCTTGTGTTCCTCTTCATCCAGAGACATGTTTGATGATGCAATTTGATGATACAGTAACTTGTAAAAAAACCCACAAAAAACCAAACAGATAAAAAAAACTGCTCCAAAAGTATTGCAAAACTCTTGACAGACCAATGGTGCAGCCCTTGCCCTTGTCACAGATGTGACTGCTCTGATCTGGTGCCAACAGATACTCACTGAAGGCTCTCTCTGCCAGTGACTGGGGACTGAAGCTGTTCTTAGACAGCTTTCCTGCGCTCCAGCTCTGCTTTCCTCCACTTGGAATAAGCACCCTGGACAACCACATGGTTCTGCTGACATTTAAAACTTCCAAAGGCACAGAGTGACATCCTGGTAGAAGGAGGAGTCCTTCAGACTGCAGAGCCCTGGCTGCAGAATGGCATCACGCCCTGTATCCATCAGTCCTGCATTGTATCCTTGGATAAATAACTTCTGCAGAGACCACAGTCTGTGATCACCCCTGCAAGGAGCAAAAGCAGGTGCTAGTGCTGCTAACCTGGAATTAAGAGTATGAAAAGCCTGTTTTGGAAGTTTCACTGGCTTGTGCTCCTTTAGTCAGTCCTTCCATCGCTCTGCTCCATCTGACAGCCAGACATCACCCCTGCCATCCCGTTAGAAAAAATGAGCTCTTGAGCACTTTAGATTTACTTTACAGCCACAAAGCCGCCTCAGATTTATTTTGTTTTCAATCCACTTTTATTTACAAGGGGTTGTCATGGCAGCTCCTGTTATATTTGCTGAAGAACACAGCCCCAGGGAGAGCAGAGCTTTTCCTGGAGGACAGCAGAGCTGTGACACAGCAGAACCACAGCTCAGTGCTCCTGTTACGACTCAGATTCCCTCCTGGGCAGGGAAGTCTCCCACAACACCCACACTCAACAGGTGATTTCCCAGTGCAAGTCAGGATTATCCTGCCTGCATTTGCACTTATCTTCTCTACCACTTCTTTCCCTCTTTCCTCTGGGGAAACAACAGATATCTGGAAGGTGACAGATCCTTCACACAAATTTCCCCTCTGAAGGTGAGACTATCTCTAGCGTGATTCTGATCTGGGTTACCCCTGCATCTAGAGGGTGACCCATCTTAATTCCATCTCCTTTTCCTTTGACATCCCTTATATCAGAATATTTGGGATTATGTGAAAAGAAGAAAGAATAAAATTTTTGTTCTTTGATACCCTGGGAAAACAAAGAAGCTTTACTCAGCGCTGCTTCGGAGAACAGGAAGGAAAACCACATTTGAGGATGCAGAAAGCAAATACATGGGCTGTCAAATAGCAGGAGCAAGATCTGGTTAGCCAAACCATTTTTCACCTTTTCCAGCCAGTTTCACTTGCTTTTTCCTAGGGAGAATTCCTGCCAAAAATGGTTGCCCAGACACGCTGGTCTGGAGATTGCTGCAGTTGGAGACCTTGGTGTCAGAAGAAGGCTTCCAGTAATTCTATTACAGAGGCTGCATCCTTAAATAACAGACCACTAAAGCCTTGAATCCTGTAAACAACACAGAATAAACAGGATTCTTGTTGTATTATTGTTTTGTTTCAAGGCTACTTTGGCAGCCAGGCTGATAAAGCCTCTGTGCAATGGCTGAAGCCAAAGAGCCAGCCAGGGCTGGGGCATGCTGTGACTGACAGGCCAGAGACCAATTTCCAATGTATTTTGGGTGGAAGCTGGACCTTTTTATGGCCCCGCTCAACAGTGGTCCAAAATTTCAGGGCTGGGTATCAAAAGAATATTTCACAAACAGCTCCCTGCTGGCATCTTTTGCGACCGTCTATTCAAACACAAGCAATGACTGTGGACAAAACAGGGATGTGAAATCTGTGCCCACAGTGGTGGGTCCCCATGATCATGGTCAACTCTTTGGCCGTGTTTCAGAGGTGACTGAGGTCAGAAGAGCTTCGTGGTGGCCTCATAACCAACTTCTGCTGAATGTCTGTGCTCCTCAGCTATAAACAGCTCCGGATCCCAAGTGTGGGTAGCATCACAGAGTCCTGACTATGGATGGTGTCACCTTTGAGGCATTATTTTTCTGCCTCACTGAGTTCTAAATATGTGCTAGGATTGTACCAAATTTAAGGATGTGAAATGCCTGCCAGACATTACAGTTTCTTTTTACAACATAACTCGAGCAGAAGGTGACACTTTACTAAGGCAGCTTCTCAATATGGGGAGATAGCTCCTTTAATAAAATAAACAAAGAAAACAACATACAGAGGAATTAATCTGAGTGCTGACAAGAGCTCTGATCTCACAGAATATTGCTAAAAGCTGCACTCCTCAGCATCACACCTTAACAAAGTCTCCTCCTCTGCTGATATTACTGAGCTATGAGCACTTCAAGTATCCTACCAAGGACAAAGAAGGTCAGGATTTTTATTAACATCAGCTGTGAACAGTTTCTTTCATTGCACTCTGCACACCAGCAGATTTTTTTTAGATCAACCTTGAATTTGTACCTATTACAAGCCTATGTAAAACTCTGAATAGCAAATATACTACATATGCTAATAGCCTGTGAGCAGAATCCACAGTTTGATCTCGGTGGAATAGAGGGCATAGCTTGGTAGCTCTGCTTGAATAGAAAATTGTCTTTTCCTGAGAACAATCCTATCTAGAAGCCTTTGGGGATTTATAACAAATCACTCCATTATTGCACAAGGAAAGATTCAAAACTGACATACTCAGAAATTTCTATCCTTTTGTTATTGTTGTTTTGATATATCGGTTATAGTAAAGTAAAATAAGACTTGCTACATTCCTTTATTCCTTTAGGAGTAGGTTGCTCATTGCTTTGCTTTTCTCACTCCCCCTTGCCATCTAGACTGTAGCATGTGTTTTGGAGAGAAATATATAAGTTGTGCTGAGAGACTGAGGATGCTGGTGACTAAGTCTCAGTATGACTCAATGGGAGTAGGCAGGAACAGATGTACAAAGCTGGTTGGATTTGTGCAAGCCAGCTTTGTACTGCACAAGACTATTCCAATTTATTTGTTTGCTATTACTTGTAAGGCTATTTGTATTAAAGAAAAAAAATAAAAGAACAAGTGTCTAGGTCTGGAGAGTTTGAGAGGGTAGAAATAAGATATAGAGACTTGATTGATGAGGCTGTACCTTGAATCCTGTGCTCAGTTCTGGGCCCCTCACTACAAGAAACACATTGAGGGGCTGGAGAGTGTCCAGAAAAGGGCAAGGGAGACGGGGAAGGGTCTGGAGAACAAGTTCTATCAGGAGCAGCTGAGGGAGCTGGGGAAGCTTAGCCTGAAGAAAGAGGCTCAGAGAGACCTTATCACTCTTCCCTACTCCCTGAAAGGAGCTTGTAGCCAGGTGGGGATTGGTCTCTTCTCCCAAAACAAGAGAGATGACAAAAGGAAATGGTGGAGATAGCAGGTTAGCAGTGAACTCAATGATCTTAGAGGCCTTTTCCCACCTTAATGATTCTGTGATTTTGTCCACAGCATGAGGTGGTTACTCAGTGACTGTGCAGGACCAGCTGCGTGCACTTCAAGGTGGATACAGCATCAGATTTAAAATAAAAGAGGGTAAGTTCCCCTAAATGACATGCCTGGAACAAAGGGGAAATATTCAGCCCTTAGAAGGTTAGGGAGTAATGGCTGACTGAAATCTAACCCAGATCTCAGTGTGCAAAAATCCCCATCCATCAGTGATTATCCAATGTTCTATAGAAAAAATCCTCACATATGAAAATTTGGCATAAGAAAACCAGCCTATGTGCAATTTAAAGGCATTTCTTTCAGCTGCAACAAGAAGTGGACATAGCCCAAAAGAGCTACTGAAGCCACTTCTCCCCTGTTCTCACCCCAAGTACTCTATCTTGGATTGCCAACACCTGGACAGCAAAAGCTGCTAAAACAAAGAATTTCAAAGGGAAGGGATTAAAGAGTGCCATGAAACCCATAAATGCTTGATATTTCCCTGAAAACAGCTGTCTTCCAAGCTGTTCTTCCTGAGTTATCCTGATCATGGGGTACTGGCAGCATCCAGCACACGCTTCTTAATTTCTGAAATTCTTAACTGATCTTGACAGGCATTAATCTCCAGAAATCTAGAGTAAAATCACCTTTTTTGTTTCTTAGGCTGTAGATGAGATCCATCAAAAAATACAACTTTCAAGAGCGCATGGATTATTTTTTGTGTTGCTCTCAGTCTCAGACTTAAATCACTAGAACACATTCTTAGGCTGTTTACATAAAAAAAAAAAAAGTTTTCTTTCAAGCCTTGCTCTCTCCTGCCAGGAAACCCCACCGTACCTCACTGGTGATTCAGCCTTTGCTGATGAGCTGAGCACAGGCAGCCTGGGGTGGGATGGAATCCCCCCTGCCTGGAGCCCCATCATGTTCACAGCGTGCAGAGGGCTCAGGGCTGTGTGGAAATGCTGTGGCGGGTGGGTGCTGCTCTCCATCAGTCTCAGAGCATCACAGGCACTCTGACAAAGGCTGAGTACCATCCCCAGGCACACGATAGCCTGGATTGTCAGCTCCTTCACACCACGAACCACCCAGCAGTGACTGGCAGCGTGTTTATTACAACAGCAGATGGACAACCCAGCGAACGCGCAAATAACGAAATGTCACTTAAAAAAATGAGAGAGAGAGAGAGAAAGGGAGAGAACAGCAGAGAAAACATGCCAGGAAGGAAACCAAAATTCCCAATAGTCCCTGTGACACCACCACGATGCACATATAAACCTATTATTAAGTGCTATTCCTGGGTGCTCAGCCAAAGACAACTTTTCTCCGGCGAGACATTTCATTTGAGAAGCACCCAAAGTTTAGAAACACAAGGTAAAAGCAGAAGATAACACACCTCAGTCCTGGAAAATGTGGTTAGGTGAGTGATGAGGGAATTAAGAAACCAAGACACACAACTCTAAGGAAGGACTGCAGGAGACTGGAAATGTTACCCTTTGGACAGCACATACTCAGTGCCAGTAAAAGTGCTTCCCAATACTTATGAGTTTGTCTTACATAAAGGAGACACAGGATCCTGATGTATTTGCAGAGAAAAGCCAGCATTTGCTACAAAACACAACTTCAGCCACAGTGAAACAGCAGAACTGCAGGAAACAAAGGATGCTTTTGCCAAATGTAATGAAAACACTTTAGCCACTGCAGCACAGGAGCAAACAATCTGAAGGATTCAATGCAAGGATCATCCTAAGGCTTACTAAGTCATCTCCACACTTCAGATACTTTAAAAGTCATTGTGTTTTGCATTTTTTACATTTTCCCCCACTCTCTTGGCCAAATCTCTTCAAAAACCATTTCCTCAGGGAAGAGTAAAACAAATCAGAGTCAGAACTGAAAACCTTCAATTGATGGCATTATCTGAAAAAGATTTGAAGGGCTCTCCCTTGCATATATATGACTAAAAAAGGTGACATTCATACCAGGCAAAAGATCTCTGCCATAAATACTTGAACTGCAACTATTTTTTCCAGTTCACTGCATTTAGGAAGACAGCTGCCTGTTGCCTCCTCTTTCCATTCTTGTCAGTCAATAACCGTGAATAATCTTGACAATTAGAAGAAAGCTGACAGCTGGAAAGCCAGGCAAGTGAAGGACCTGCTCTGATCTAGTAGTCCCTCGACTAAAAAAAAAAAAAAAAAAGGGAAAAAATGCAGAAGCAAAGACAAAATTAGGGAAGGCAAGGAAGAACAAGATGATTCTGTATCTGAACAGGAGGTCAAAGAGGGACAGCACATGGTGTCCGTGATGAGGACAGATTCCCCTCTTGGTGCTTTCCTCACATTTTCCTGCATCACTCTGCAGCTGCAGAGAACACCTTCACATCTATGAATTTTACAGTCACTTTGCTACAGCTTTTGTTACACCTTTAGCACCACATGTAAAGAGAGCAATAAATACAAGATATGCTTTATTTCGTAAGCTAAACTAGATTTTTCTTTTCCCAAGAGAATGATGTCTTCATGCATCACACTCTGAACTCTTTATCTAAAGGTGCATTTTGCTGAAGGTGGCAACATAAAATGCCCTTGAGGACAGAAGAAAACTGAAATTCTCAGAGACAATCCAGAAAACTTTATCACACTCACAGTAGTATTCTACCCAGACCCAGTCTGAAAGTCCTTTAGGTCCCACCCCTGACTTTGAGCTAAGAGACTGAGTTAAGATTTTGTGCCATTCCTAGGTTTTCTGTTAGCAGAGACATCCAACCCTAAAAAATTACAGTACATCACTCATGCTGTGGGAATCCAGAGCGCTTTACAAACTGCATATCCAGTCCAGAACAGCTTCACGAGTGGAAGTCTCAGAGATGAGACTTTCACTGCCTGCTCTGGCTCTCTGGATTAGCTCTGGGAAGGCATTAAGGATATCTGACCCTCGTCATCTACCCCACACTTTCTGTCCAGCCCAGAAGAGAAAAGCCAGCATCTCCTATTGGCAATTTGCTCCCATTTCCCCGGTATGGGAGAGACTGACCAACTTGCTTAAACTTTGCAGGATTCAACACAGGATAAGCGACCTGCATCTCACCTCTCCATCTTTACAACTTCTAAAGCGGGAATCGAGTTTGCCTGTTTGTTTTTCCATTTCCCCCCCGTATTAGCGAGCACGCTGTGCAAACAAGGGGCTGCTGTCACTCGGGTGAGCGAGGTTTGCTCGGGCTCCATCCCCAGCTCCTCGCAGCGTAGCCATGACAACGCCGGGCTCAGCAAACCCCGCTCCGCTCTCGGCCCCGCGGGGATCATTTCAGCCCCGCTTCAACCCCGGCTTTGCTCGCTGCCAGACACACTCCAGGCATCCCTGCAGCGGGAGCACAATGAGGCCCCAGGCTCCGGTTCTTCCAAGAGTTACTTAGATGACATTTTCATAGCACGGCTTTGGCTGCTGAGTACAAAACAGCGTTAACTCTCCGATGAGGTGAGATGAAAGAAGCGCCATGTCCAACTGAAAAAGCCCCAGAATTTAAATTTTAAGAAAATAGGCCCAGCTATACAATTCTGAGAAGGAGTGTGTTTGTTAAGAGAATTGGCAATGTCCAAGGGATAGTAAACCTCACACTTTCAGGCCCTCCCACACCAAGCCCTGGTCACTTTTAAAGTCTCTCTCAAGGGATGTGCTTCAAAAAGCATCACAGTTCTGCTGGGAAGGTGTTAGAAGACACCAGTGACCATCTCTGGAAGAAACAGGGATAAAACACTCGCCCATCTGGAAAATCTTGTGAACATTGAGACAAACAGAACAACACAACAAAAGGATTACTCATTCACACTAGAAATAGCCACCACTGAAAATAAATTATTGCAGTGGGTCCAGTTTGGAAATAATCCTCATATGGAAAGGGAAGAAATGACACATATCCAGAGTTTTTTTCTAATTATTGTACATGTAGTACTAAAATTTTGAGGAAGATATTTCCCCAAGTAAACTTCAGGCTTCTTTCAAGGACTACAACTTCACTAATACTTCCTTTTTTTTCAGAAATCGTTCCTAGTTTAGACCCAGTGTAGGGAACAAAACCTTACAAATGAACCATATCAAATTCTGACTCATTTAGAGTTTAGCCATCTTATTATTCTTTATGAGTCCATTTAAGCACCACAATTACAAGGGACCAATCTGAACGTGCTGTGGAGAAATGACAAGCAAACACACAAGGAAACCCAACTGCAAACTTGTTATCCACATAGGACAAAAGTCATTTCTGCCCTCTGCAATGGCTTTGAGACCCAGCAGGCACTGGTGAGCTGAAACAGGCAAATCTGCATTTGATTTGGCTGACAGTTTGGGCCTCAAAGTGTGTTGAGTAGCATTTGATCCTGCTTGGGGAGTGTGGGAAACATTTCCAACTTAGCAGGACACCCCGGACACGGTGACAGATGGGCAGAGTACGAGCCTGGCGTGGAGAGGCCATTTTAGCACTGGCTGTTGCTCCAAGCCATGTGGCAGACAGTCCAAACCCATTTGTCACACAAAAAAATAAAGCTCACAGTGGAATTACCAAACCCAGGCTCAGGGAGAGCCCCTGCCTGCAGCTCAGCCTGGCACGGAACCCTCCTTGCCAAGGAGCACCACTGAAAACCTCCCATGAAATTAATGAGCACCCAAGAAGGAAATAAAACTAAGCAAAACAGAGCTAAGTTTTTTTTCCTTTCCTTTTCTTTTTTTTTTCTTTTTCTCAAGACAAATCTACAAGAAGGGAATTTTGATTCAGAATAACATTTTGATTTTTTCATTACTACCAAAAATTAAGTTCATGCCAGTAATATGGCCCTAAAAACATTGGGTATTTTTTTCTCATCAGAAACGTTAATATCTATCTATATGTACTGAACAGCTATAGAACTACTACTATATATTTACATCAATTTTTACTAACATTTATTTTGAGGTCTATTAGAAATGGAAATTGGACTTAGAACCACAATCAGGCGCTAGAAATCATTAAATACCTGTTAGGAAAGTCTTACATCAGATCAAAAAGGGTAACTTTATCAAAATACGTATGAGTTCTAAAAGCAAAGATACTGGCCCCTACACTGAGAAGCAGAAACAAAGTCCCCTGGTGGCTGTGTCCTCCCAGATGCAGATGTGACAGAGTTCAGCTCACAGGGCATCACTATTTTTACATTCATATAAAACATGGTCTCATAGGGGTAATCATATGGGAAACATATATAATCATATGTGCATACAGGCATGGTAACAAGCTCTCACAGTTTTAAATTGTCAATTATTTTAAATTTAAGATGATTAAATATTTCTTCTCTTCAAATCAGCTTGTCTCTGCCCCTACTTGGGTGGCCAAACAGGCTAAAATGACAGGAGGATTTTATCCTCATGATGGAAACCTGATGGCTCTTGGCTGCCCGAAGCAAACTCTGGTTACAGGTGATTTCCATCAACTTTCTGTTTTGGCTTTAAAGATTTGCAATAATATTGCATTTAATTCTCCTAGTTTCTTCTTGATGAATGTCAGACATCCTTTTACACATTGATGGGGTGGATTTAGGGGGCTGGGTGGGTTTCTTTGTTTATTTCAAACTGGCATTTAAAAAAAAAAACAACATTTGTATTCCACTCCCAGTAATAAAAATGGACTAAACTGAAGTACAACTAAGTCTTCTTTTGGTGGGTTTCCCACTGCTTCCCTTTGAATTGAGGGCTGGCCCTTTGTCAGCAGGATCCTTTCATCCTGCTGCTCATCATTCCCTCTTCCATCAGATAATCCTGCCCCCCAGGCTCCAGCAGAGGACAGGGGACAGAGCTGAGGGTGAAATCTCTTCCCCAAAGGCTGGCACCCTCATCTCTCCTGTGGCCCATAACACAGTGAATGACAAGAAAAACACACAAGATGCTGACAAAGCATCTTATACCGGATTAAATTTCCTTTGCTATTCACCATCACCCCACTAACAGAGGATTTGAAACCCTTCAGGTTCTGATCACAGGATGGAGCCGCCTCACCCGTTTTGGGTGTTCATTATCTCACAGATCCATTAATTGCAGTGCAAATTGCATGTGTTCAGCATTAATTCTGGCAGTGAAAAGGGAAAAATGCAAGGAGGAACACATGAAGCCAGTAATACACCTCTTTATCCTGACAAACCTCATCAAATATCAAATTAAAATCATTAAGCAAAACAGCAGTTCCTGAAAACCTGTGATTTGGGGTTGCAGTGACTAGCCATGGCAATTAGTTGCTCAGCAGTTCAGGAGGCTCTGAGATGAGCAGTAGGAGAAACCAGGCATTGCAGGCTGCAGAGACCAGATGGTTTTAGGCTGAAAATAAATGAACACCCCCCAAATGATAATCTCTCTTTCCAAAACATTAACGAAAAGTTATGCAAGGGAGAAAAAAAAAAAACAACCCCAAACCCCAAGCTACATTCTTTAACTAGATAAAAGAACATTTTGTTCAGCCTTGGAGTATCTATTGTAATTAAATGCTCTAAAAACAGGACAACAGCCCCGTGCCGGTCATGCATACGAAAGAGACAAAACACGACGAAAAAGCCCAAAATACCAAGAACCATGCATTTCTTACACAGCCTGAAGAATTCCTGCCTCTCGGCAGCCTCCTGCAGTGCACTCGAGCATCCACCTAAATGAATGCAAAACCCGTTTTCCCCTGCTAAGATAAATCAATTTAATAATAAAAACAACCAAACGCAGAGCAACCCAGAGACAGTCGAGCCCCCCGCTCCCACTTACAGCTCTGAAAAATCCTGCAGTCTGGCTGGAAACGTCCATCGAAGAACTGCATTGGAAGCGTTTCCCTAAAGGCAAGCGCATTGAAACATCTCGGGCTCTGCTACGGGAGCCGATGCTGCAACAGATGGGGAGCAGGGCTGGGTGTGCCGGTGCCTCCCATGCGGGGATGGCAGCAGCGGGGGCACCGAGGGAAGGCGGCGGCGGCTCCCTCCGCTCCCCGCGGGCTCCCGGCCAAAAGCGCTCCGGGCAGCCCGGCCCGGTGCGATCCCCGCCTGCGGAACCTGCCGTGTAACTCGGGCAGGTAATTAATTAATTAATTAAGCACCGCTTTGGCTGCATTAGCGCAGGGTGCACAGGGGAAGTCGGAGGGTTCAAGTAACCGCAGGCGTTTTTAATGCGATCTGAAGGGGGGAAAAAAAATCCCAGCGTTTTCAATAGCAGAAGTTTCAGGTGACTGAGGCTGCGTCTGCATCAGTATCGAATACCTGGGGGAAGGCAGCACAGAGCAGCAAATGCATTTTCAAGGCTGGAGCCTCTGCTGCTCCATAACAGCCCTATTCCCCATTTAACCACAGCTCCACTTTGTAGCTGCACCAAAGTCACATTATTTCTCTGGGCTTAAGTTTTCCCATCTGCAGCACGAACAGGGGATGACTCCGCTGACTTTTTAATTTATTGTAAAGACCTCACAGGGAAAATTAAGCGCCTGAGTACAAAGTATAATCATCAAAAGCATCACCATAGAAAAAAAAATATATATAATCGTTATTTTGAAAGGGCACTGCATGAGCAAGCGCTTAGCAGAGCGATGCAAACTCTCCCAGTAGGAGCTGAGGGATGGTGGGGATCTGAGTTTTCTTCTTCATCAAGATAAATCCCTCTTTTATAACCCCATTCAGCTTTGATTACTCCACCAACCAGCCTCACAGTGTCCTTTACTGGCAATGAAAATGTTCCCCAGTCCATGGGGACACAGCCTTGGCCGAGATGCTATCGAAGGCTGGCTCAGATGAGGACACCTCTGCTTGAACAAAGCAAAAGAAAGCAAAAGACAGAAAGGTCATCCCTGCAGCTTCCAATACTTGAACACAGGTATCAAAATACCATGTAATGAACTGACACCTCTCTAGAGAAATAGTTGGCCAGATCCTGAGCATTGCCCATCCTTTCTTGGTCATCCCCAAATGCCATTTGTGATGATTTATTGAAAAACTCTCTGAGATGAAGGGCTTGCTTTAATTAATGACTCCTGCTCTCTAAATCATTAAATCAGTGGAGTGGGCTTGGCTTACACATCACTCTTAGTCTATTTATCCCATTCATCAGAGGATGCTGTGCCCTCTTGCAAGTGGGCGCAGCCAACACCAACCTTAATTCTGTCTACATCAAATATTTATTATTTGAGGCTGGGCAGTACCTTTTCTTCAGCAGCAAAAGAGATGAGGTGCAGCTGACACCCCTCGTGTGCCAGACAGACACACATCCTAGGAACCATCCCCTGCTCTCCCTTCCTAAGTGTGCTAAGTGCCTCTGATAGCACAAGTCCCTTGGGAGGAAAAAAGCTGAAAATGGTACACAGTGTTCACTCACAAATGGCAGCTATTACTTGAATCATTTCAAGACAAGATCACTGGCAGCCCTTTTTAACATAGAAATGAACAAATATTTACTGTTTAGAAGTTTTTCCCCAGCTAAATGAATATTTTATGCATGCAGAATGTACAAATAGTTTAGGAAAATAAACAAGCTTCCTCTTAAATTCTGTTTAAGGGGTACACGACAAACCAGTCAACCAGCTGGAGCAAGCAAAACACATTTTGTCTCTCCTCCTTGAGCTGTAGGAGAAAGGAAAGAATCTGTGTCTGACCTAGAGAGGGTAAAAGGGAAAACTGAATTAATAGTGGAATAAAAAGGGTTCTCCTGCAAAGCACAGTTCAGGTCAAATGCCTCTCTGCAGAGTTAGCTACTAAGGATTGTTCTGGTTAGTGATCAGATCAAATAAAAAGGGGCACTAACATCCAGGAAAAATGTTCCATATCTGTAAATCATCCCTTTCAAATCACTCACAGGGCTCAGTTTGATGTGGCAAATTTCAAGAACCATCCAGGCCTATTAAAATGTTTCTTAAAAAAATTAATCTTAAAACTGTTTCTGGTCTCAAAGTCTGATTGGCACAAATTCTACCTCAAAAACATGCCTTTTCCTCCCCCACCTTTGGATAAGGAGTATGAAACAGATTGCACAACTACATCTCAGATAAGCAGAACAGTTAATGGTTTAGATACCATTTCATAAATATTTGCTGAACTAATTTTTGGATTCTGTCCAGTTTCTGACAACCATTAAAAACATTGAATAATTTGACATTTTCTTTCACCCTTCTGGGATGAAAAATAAGCAGGGAGGTTTTATTGCTATCATTTCTTACCATTATTTAATGACTACTTGCATTTATGTTGATATGTCCTGCCAAATAAGCCTGAGTAATTTTTGAATCTACAGGTCTGAGGTGTCCAAATCACATTTATGTAAATATTTACATATTCTTTATTAAATATTCCCATACTGAATACCTGGGCTCATATGTAGCTGGGTAAGCAAGTGGTGAACATCTGAGAGAAAGCAACCAATTTCTGAATAAATACCGTGTTTCACATTGGGATTTCAAGGGCTTGTGCTCCACCAGAGATGCTGAGGCTCAGTGACCAAGAGCAGCAGTGAGTGAGTGCACATCATCCAGCACAAGATGGTGCAATATGGGAAATCACACAAATAAAAAGTTATTTAATGATGTTTTCAACCACACTTTATCAATGAGTTAATGGAGTCTCTATGAACAAGGACCACAAATCCAGCCATTTTTGTGCTTCCTTATATAATAAGAACAATTCGGGAGATTCCAGAAAATACTTTATATAATCAATTTTCAATGACAATAGATTTTTCAGATTTTTTGCCCAATTTTTAAGTCCTTGCATTTCAAGCTCAGCAGTCATTATTCATTTAATAAATATATGTCTTTTTAAAAAGGTTCCTTTTAGAGTACTTCTGGATCACTCACATATTTGGACTGACTGTAGGATTCTCACACTTTACCAGGCAGTAAGGCTGGAGGAAAAACAAATCACCAAAACCTGCTTGTGCCTTGGACTGTGAATCACACACTCACTTATGGCCCAAAGACCAAACTCTGAGGAAAGCAGATTTATGACTGCCACATTTTCACCAGCAGAAAGCTACAGAACTGCTTGCCCAAGTGAAACAGACGTTGTTGTACTGGTTTATTTTTCCATTTGAAGAGTTTAATGATTCTGGCTTTCAAAAATTCAGAGCCAGACTCCTCAATCAGTTTCAGATTTGACTGCACATAATTCCTGCACAATTTCCTTGAACTGTTCCAAAACACCAACTCTATTTCATCTTTTTGGTCCAAGTAAAAGCCCAAAGTATCATAAATTCCTAACTGGCAGTACAGCAACTTTTCACAATTTCCCAGAGGAGACTGAAAATGTCTGGCTATTGGTTGTTGTTATTTATATTCCATAATTTTCCACAAAGATATGGTGGTTTTGTAAGCACTACATAAATTAGATGAGTTCATGGAGCCAGCTTCCATTATAGTTTCCTGTTGGGGAAGATGAAATAGGAAAGCCTCATAGATATGATTGCCTTGTAAGGGATGCTGAAAATATGGAAAGTATAGTCGAGATTGGGATGAGGACAAGGTTTGAGTTGAAAAGTAACTAAGAAACAATGGTATAACTGACTGAAGGTAATCCTCCTTCTTGATAGAACAATGCCCTCTGCCTAGGCAGGTCCAAAGGTCAGAACAAACCATACCTGCCTGGTAAGAGATTCCCAAAAGCAGTTTTTTTAAGGTTTAAAATATAACCCCATATGGTAATGTAATGATTCTTATAGGTTACATACAAATATTGTAGAGTTTGTAGCTTGCTTCAGATTGGTTAAAGAGAATTAGAATATTCAACAGAGAAGATGATTTATTGAATTGTAAACAGCAAATCACTCTTTTTTTACTCTCTCTTTGCCTCTTTCTCTCTCTTTCTCTGGCCTGCTTTGAGCTGTGTCTTGCAGCCCAGCAGCCTCTCACACCCACGCTCTTTCACAATAAACTCCCATACTCTAAACCCATCTTTAGAGATCTTTCGCTTCTATTTTACCCCTATAACCAAATTCCACAGAGTTAAATCCTACAGTTTCCTTTTTCTTATGAGGCAAACAGTCCTTTGAAATCAATGGATCTCCTGTCTGTGAAGATATCACTTCAGAACACAGCAGATACAGCAATTATCAAAGTGCATGGTGAGCCAGAGCTCTGCAGGGCAGGGCAGGGCTTTTGTCCAGTGTGTAATTAGGAAGGATTTTTCATATTTTTGCAGCAAACTCAGACATCATATATATGGTTGCTCTATCCCTGCTCCTATTGAACATGAGGAACAGCTACCAAAAGCAACAAGCAATACAGATGTGCAGCCTCCAGCCAAGAAGCCAAAGCACCTGGGGAATGCTCAGATTAGAGAAGCAACTCCTTGAAGGGCAGGGAAAACCACAGCAACAGCTGGGAGACCAGCAGAGCCCAAGGGGAAGATGAAACAGAGAGAAAAAATCCTAAGCTGCACTATGAACTACACCAGGTCTTAGCAGAACACCCAGAGTAGTCTCTCAAGAGTTGATGTGTGGCAAAGGGCAGCTGTGATCTGTAAGAGTTGGGAAAGGGAGTACAACAAAAAAACAGAACATTTAGCCCCAAGAGTAAGAGGTAGGGATGAGCTATGGAGTCCACCCCCTCCAAATCAGGCAAGACTGCAAGGCAGGGTGATGGAGATGGTACAAAACGGAAAGAGAGAGGAGCAGAGAAAAATATCCCATGACAAACAAAAGCCACGGTTTACTCCTTTTTTTCATCTCAAACAGCCACATTTTTTTTCCTTGCAAATTTTCAGCATGATCTACCAAGCAATGAACCAAGTAGCTGGGATTCCTGACTCACTGCTGACAAGCCAGGAGAACATCCATGTGAGAAACATCAAACCCCAGTGAGCAATCACCCATCTCTCCTGGGGGAGGGAGCACCCTGCCAGCCTCTGTAATGAAAATGGATCACACTGCACCAGGGAGGCCTCAGCCACCTCGGGTACCAAAAGCAGGACAACTGCATTCTCAAATCTAGTTCTTCAGCAGGACTCACAGGGGTTTTTCCCTCTGTATTTGCATTTATAGCCAAATGCAAATGACACTGAAATGATGAGGTGCTCATACAAAGGCAGTGCTGGAGGCTGCACAACAGCAGCAGTGTGCCCTGCTCCTCGTGGATCCCACTGCACTTCCCAGCTATCTGCATATCACAGATGGAGGGATGGAGCCTCTTTGCTGTATCAGGGTGGGGAGGAGGAGGACAGAGACACTTCTGGGGAGCTGCCAGTGCAGAGCTGTGCTGTGGCTGGGGTCAGTGGAGGTCTCTGGGTACCTGGGGAGAATTACAAAGTCTGAGCTAGGACACGATGTTTAATAACTCAGGGAGTGAAGGACCAACAGTTTGGACTATAATCCTCTGTGGTGTGGGTGAAACCCCTCAGAGATGTCCTGGACTGCGAGGATGAATAAACCAGAGAGCAAAATTAACATCATAGACTTGGTGGTGACTCGGTGGCACCCCATTTAGCTTTGCCCAAGGCATTCAGAGGGGCTGTGACACTGGTATCAGTGATGATGTGGGAGGTTTTGATTCAGCAGCAATTGATGATTCAGGAAAATCTGATTTATGCACCATCAGACAACTCAGAGCCCCCACAGCTTTCATTCTCCACAATGGCACTGAATTTTTGGTTTTGAAAGACACAGGATGGGTCTTACCTTGCTTGTACTGTATCCCTTAAGAGCTTGGATGAGAAACACCCTTTGTGGGCCAGAAACAGCCCCACAAGACAACAGAAGAATGACACTGCAGCATCTAGAAATTGGAGAAAACCACAGGGAAGTAGGATCTGGTGGGTTATGGGTAAGAATTCCAACCAGAGGCTTCAGCATAAAATCCTTTCATATCTGTGTGCAAAGCCTATTGAGATCTAATGTGAATTCTGCAATATGACTTTCAGCTTTGCTGGTCCCAGAGTGGGATCTCTAAGGACCAGCACTGCCATGAGGCAATGACACCATGGATGAATGGTGTCTCTCAGCTCTGCTGCTGCCTCCTTGATCTCTCTGCCTCTGGGCTGCTCTGTGCTCCCTCCCTTGGCAACATGCACTGCTCCTGGGGGCTGTGGCAGCAGCAGGAATGGGGGAGTCAGTGCCAAAAAAGCCAGGGAATAGGGTGTAAAATTGAGGCAGGAAGGAGAAAAAGGTGATGTTAATTAGCTGCACATAAACCCAGCCACACTTGAGCAGTCTGTAACATTTTAAGACTGGCCTAGAGATTGTGGTGAGAACATATAATGCTACAGCACATCAGCAGCTCTCAGGAGAGCACTAATTATTCACCCAGAAGAAAACATCCTGCTACAATAACATCCCAGCACACCCATCCAGGAATTAAGATGCTCTTGCACGCTCACAGCATGTTTTATTTTCTTTGAACCTCATGACTTAGGTTCGACTGTTGTGCTGGATGTTGAGTTATTTCATTGAAGTTGTCCCCATGCCTGCAGGGCCCCGGTGAATTGCCCACGTCCTCACATCTTTGCACAGCCTGGCTGGGGACTCTGTGTTCTTCAGGTCAGGGATTCTGGGCTTTCTAAGGCACTCTGTGCACGTAGCAGCTTTGCTCTATGCACGTTTTACCTTTTGTAGGTATGCAATAAATAGTAACCATTAACTCTGAATTGAAGCAAGGACCCACCTAGAAAAGGATAAAGTGGCTGCCTACATACAGGAATGAACAGTTAAAATGTCATCAAAGGTTTAGAAGCTGAAGTACAAAGATCTCTGCTGGTATCAACTGGATGCTAAAAAAAAAACAATGGTAAGAGCACCTTGCAGAATTTAAAGTAGGTCAGCACTGCTAGAGAAGAAATACTTTTAAATACATCGTGATGCAGAAACCTGACATGCAGTTACAAATTCACCAGAAAGAATTTGTCAGCTTAACCAAAAAAGAAGTAAATGAGTTTATCCACTCAATTTAATTTAGAGACATGCAGCAGTTGGGACTGAATGTAATGGGTATGAGCCACATCAACACTTGCAGACTGGCACGAACACCCTAAGAATAGTTACAGCCACAGATTTATGCTGTTCCCGTCAGAATGAGCAGTCAGACTTTAACTAGAGATGATCACAGGGATTGCTGGAATACAGAGGGACCATTTCCCTGAGAGCTGGTTCATCCACTCCTGCAGCACCAGCAGCTGCCCAGCTCTCAGGGAAGATGCAGCACAAGGCTGGTGACAGAGCAGACACATCACACAGGGCTGGTGGCACCTGCTCCCCTTCCAGCAGAGCCACGTCCCCTCCCCAAAAGGATGCAAAATGCTCGGAGGCAGAGCCCCAGTGCTCCATTGTGGCATACAAAAGCACAGTGGAAGCCCTGTGGTAATGAGCTCTAAAACAGATACCATCTATGATAAAATCAGTGTTTATTTAACTGCAGAGGCAGCTCTGGATTTAGGATGCACCCAGTGAGAGTGAAGTTATTTTAAGATCAAATATTTGATTACCACCACAAGGACTTATTTACAAACCCCCCCTTCCCCCCAAAATATCAACCAAGCAAAAAAACACAAAACAAACCCAAGTAAGATCATACACCAGTTTACATTTTACTTCCTAATTTGGTCATGTAAATAATAATTTAAAATAATCTACCCACACTGGAAAGAGAAGTGTGCTCTCAAAGTCTCTCACCACAGACAACATCACTTTAAATACATCTTGGACAAAAAATTTGCCTAAAGAAAAGTGAATGCAATTTGCTTTTAAAGAGCCCAATTAATAAAGAACCAACAACATTTCAAAAAATCAAGTACAAGTACAAATTATCACATCAGAAGAAATACTTATGTCCATTTCTTCAGCATTCTGGTTTTGGTTTGGTTTTTTGTTTGCTTGGTTTAGGGTTTTTTAAAGGTAAGAGAATGTTGCACACAAAGCAATCACTAAGATGTATATAAAACCAGCTTTTTTCACTTAAAAGGTTAATGAAATAATTTAAAAGGGGAAGTCTTTCAAAGGCTGTAACCTTTACACCTTACAAAAAAAGGGTGCAAACTGTCACTCAATCAATTTACTCATACCCTGACCCTGATTAATAGGAGTAATAATGTGTGTGAATAAATGTACACCTATCTGAAAAAAATACACACACACACGTATATATAAATACAGACACATACATAAAAAGTACTGTTGCAGGTGAATATTTTTAGTTCTTCTCACCTTCCATGGCCTCCCTGTTATGTCTCTATTTTAAATGATGAAGGATGACTTTGTGGTTGAGGTTGGCAGGGTACCCACATTCTACTCCCAGTAGATAAATCCCAGCAAGCCCTGAAGGCTGATGCGTCTTTTCTGTCAATCAAATCTTCACTAGGTTTGTTTAGGAAGAGTTAGATGTTATTTTTTTTTTAAACATACTTTCAGCATTTTGTAGAACTGGAAGAAAAAACAATGATTTTTTAAAAAATTTTTTACACTTGACATAATATTGACCTAAACCCAAAAATAAAATAGCAGCCACAACTACAACCTACACACAAAGCATCACTTGTTTCATTCCTCACACTGAAATTGTTCTCCACAGACACCAAACCTGCCCCAAACACTGCAGAATCCACTGAGGGCAGCATCAAAAGCCCCAAACCTGTTTGGGGGAGATTCTATGAAATATTCTGTAAAAACACTGAACACTGCAATCAGAACATTAATTATGTCATATCAACTTAAAAGATCAACCAATTTGATCTGATTTTCCCCAAGGCATAAAATAGTTCAAGTTGAAAAGGACCTCAAAAGATCATCTGGACCAACCTTTCATGGAAGGAGAAGCTAGATGAGATTATCTAGCACCCTGTCCAGTCACATCTTGAAAACCTCCTGGAAAGATCTATTCCATAGCTCAAAATACCACATTTATGTAGTGTTTGTTTTAATCACTATGCTACAGTGCTGTTGGGTAACACAAGTCCAAAGGCTTTTGAGTTGACAGAAATCCCCCTGAGTGCCCAACCACCTCCCTGCAGCTGTCAGCACCAGAGCAGCTTCTGAACAGGAACATGTCCCATAAACAGCAGGATCATCTGTTTTGAAGGTTGGAGACCGAAATCTTGTTTCTTGGCAACATTCAGTAATTCAAAGCACATTCTTATGTGTTTCTTAAAATGTCTTTTTCTTCCTTTGCTAGTACTTTTGAGTCTATGCACATTTTCCAGTGGGAACAGGTGGTGGGTGTGGGTCCCAGTCCCAATCTCTGAGCTGACTCCCCTCATGGACCTGGGCAAAACTGTGCTTTGCTATGGCAGGTCTAATGAGACCTAATAGTCTTCATATAAGATCTAATAATACTTCCACTGATTTATCAGCAACAATCACTTTTCCACACCAGGCTGGGCAGCCACATTTGCAAAATGCATGAGTATCAATTTAGAACAAGCAGGTACAACCACAACTCTTCTTTATTTATTGTGAAAAGGAAAAATCATTATTGGCGGTTCTAAAAAAACTTTTCTGTTTTCATTTCTCCCTTCCTGGATGTTCTCTGTTGGTTTTTTGGACTACAGTCTATTCAGAGGTACCATACAGTAACATACAGTAGAGAACATACAATAACAAGTATTGTTTAGTGAAATTCTGATATAAAGATAGAAATATGGCATTAAATAAGAAAGTACCAAGAAACCTGAGAAATTATTTGGCCACAACACCAGCACTAAGTATAAAAAACAGCAGCTTTGGATCTTGACCAACAAACAGCCAGTGGTTGAGGGCATTGCAAACAACTCCAGAAAGGCTTTCAACCTTGTCCTTGTTTTTGGATACTTCTGTGTTGCTCCTGCCAAAGATAATTTTCCCCTACGGTCCACAAATATATTCTGAAAAAAGAATTTTATTTACTTTAGGATATGTTAATTACAATTTGTGTTTGTTATTAGCAGCAATTTCTTAAGAATGCATAAGTTGTCAGCTATTTTGGAAGAAAAAAAAAAAAAAGGAGGAATCACAGCTACAAAATACTCCAGAGTTTACCCTCTCCTAGCACTTGAAATGAAAACATTATGAGCGTGGCATAATATACCAGTTACAATGTCCTAAAATAGAATAAACATTTCCATCCACATACAGCTCAAGATATTTGTTTCTCCAGGACCACTGCCTCTCTTGATTGCAAAGCAGCTTTTGAAAACAGATTTCTCAGTCCCTCAGTTTTCCACTCTAATGCTTCTGAAATATGCCCATTTAACAACTTGCAGGAGCACCTCGGGGACCTCCTGCTGAAACTCTGACAGCACTCAGACATGTGCAATAAACTGGCTCCCACCTCAGCTAAAGCTTTTTTACAAAAGGTTTTTCCACACAGAATTCATTCCTTGGTGTTAAGAGTCTGATTACTTCTCTTCAGAGCATCAGTACAGTACTTTCCACTGAAAGTTTATCAGCAGACACTGTTTCTGGGAAAGGAATAAGAGAAATAAATCTAACATGAACTTTGAAGTGCAGTCTTTCATTGTCTTTGGAAGCTACACTATGAAGTCAGATTATTGTGTATGATACTGACAACATCTCGAGCATCAGTAGATGCAGATCAAATTTGGTTTATTTGCTCTAGGGCAGGAAGAAGAAAAGCAGAAAACATCTGGAAGAAGAAAATTAAACCTCTACCACTGCCTGGAAAACACCATTTCAAATGCTGGATTTCAAGGTCACGGAAGGAAGTGACCACCAACTGGACTATATTTAAATGCACTATGAAGCTCAATACTGTGCTTATTTTTAGTCATGAATAATAACTATTCCCCTTTCTTCTGTAGAAACTTATTCCTAACAGGCATCCTGTCCAAAGAGCCATCCAGGGCAACTCCTAACATTGACAGCAGCACAGTATGGAGCTATATGGCCACCTACAGGAACTTATTTTTTTTCCTACCACCAAAGAGATATTAGCAGTGCGTTTCCAGGATAGAGTTTCCTTCCTCAGGTTCAAGTCCAACATCTTCTCCAGTCAGTGGTGATTCAGCTGTCATGTCAGACTCTAGATTACATCCCTGCTGATAGGCAGTATCCTTCAAAATGTCTTAGTCTGTGATCATTTTAGCTGTGGTTTTCCAAGCCAGAGCTTGCCCAGACGAGTGTTTCAGAACTATTCAGAGAAAAGTGAGCACCAGCAACATCCACTAGTTTATGACATGCCTAACCTTTTTTAATCCATTCCTCACTTCAATTTTACAAAAATTAAGAGGTTTATCTAACTTAGTGCTAGAGTTTGAGGTTCATGTACTGAAAGGACAAGCACAATGTTCTTGCATGAACTGATTATTGGATCACTGGGGGAAGAAAAGGTGATTCACATCGAGGTTAAAGCAAGTGGAGGTGTTTGGGACAGAAATGATTTCCTCTTCTTCCTTCCTTCCTGCCCCAACATGGAAGTGCTTTGTGTGGCTGATTTTCATCTTTTTATGTGGTCCCATTTCCAGGGCCACCTCGGAAAATTAGTTAACAAATTCTTCCTGCGGGAAATTAAATTTCAAAATAGAAAGCTGGTAGCTGATTATTCCAGCCCCTTTGCTGCACCACATCATGGTGGTGGCTTTTAGATTCAGTGACACTGCTGGAAGCTGTGATGTGCTCTGACTGTGGTGGGTCCCTGTGTATGGGGTGTAATAAATGTTCTCTAGATCCTTGCAGCATGGAACCTTTGGAGATGGCAGCTGGCAATGCTGACAGGTGAGCAGCTCTTGGAAAGAACTGGCACCAGTCATGGAACAAAAAGCAAACACAGACTTCAGGGATGGATCTCCAAGTTTCTGTCTCTCACAAATATCCCCCCACACACCCGCACCAACATGCTCATGGCAACCAGTGCCACTCACACAGATCTTTTTGAGACATTCAATTTGTTGTCCTAAGCAACCACCAGATCAGCTTGTTCCTCCAGATGTAACCACAAACATTCAGCAGCTTAAGCTAAGCTCTCGGGCCAATTTCATGTCTTTTTTTTTTTTCACTGAGGAAGTGAGGTAACAGGACAATGCAGAGCAGACTATACTGATCTTACCCCACTACTAAATTTCTTCAGTTTATGAACATCTCTAAGAGGCAGTTTCTGTGCCAGCTACTCAGAAAGCTGCACAGCAAGTCAGTGCCTCTAATACATTACAAAACTAGTTGTAAAATCATAAGCTTGATGTATGGCTTCAGCTACAGCAACATGCTCAAAAAAAGGATTGCATCTGAATCTTGTATTTTGCAATTGCTATTTTAACAACCTGTTTTAAGTTGCCTTCAAGCCTTGCCAAACTGTAATGAGAAAGAGCAGAAATTTTCCAGAGCCGCGTCTGCCCAAAGAGGAACTATCTGAGAAAACTTCTGCCAAAATATTTAAGCCATTCCTAAAAAAAAGGTTGCAGAGAATATTTCTGTATAAGAAAAAAATTTCTGATGAATTTTAGAGGGAGATTTCTAGCTCCTCCTTGGTTTGGGTCAAAGAGTTATGACTTGGCAGGACAAACTGCATAAGGCAAACATTTCTGTTTTCTGTTAAAAATGGACTTAAATTAAACTACTTTGTACAGGGACTTTCACACTTACACTGGAGAAGCACTTGCAGCAGAGGGACTGAAAAACTGACCTTCTTGATATAAAAGGAGAGGAAATTTGTGAGATAATGCGGTCAGACTATCAAGCAAGCAGCTGTGATGTCTGAGAATATCTCAAAAGGAGCAAGGGGTTGAGAGGTAGAGGACAGAATCTACTACTCTCTGGACAAGGAGACTGAAATTGAGATCAGACGTCCACAGAATGGAAAGTGGGATTAAGAAGCAGACATGAGGTAGAGACAGTGCAGAGTGGCTGAAGGCATAGGATGGGAGTGAGACAGCTTTACTGGGAATGGGCAAAAGAGACTTCACTTCCTGCTTACTTCCAACAGATTAAACAGAATCAATTCCTCCTGAAGGAAGCAACAGGACTGAGTAAACTGAAATTATGGGCAGGAGTCAACTAAGACTGTGGAAAAGAACAATACTGAAGTTGGACAAGCTACTTGTATCCAAACATTTCCCAGCTCTTGAGGCACTGACTTTGTAACCTTACCAATATTTTTCAACACTTCTTGCATATTCTTATATAAAGGCCTTAAATGTGAATTTGGACTGGGGTAGCCAGAAGCATCTGATGAAATTCAAGCAAATCTTCTTTGATTTGTCCATAACACAGCACCAGGCATACATAATGCACAGCATGTTCTCTACAGATAGGTACCTTTGCCAACTAAAGCAACCCCAGAGATGGTTTTCCTAACCACTAAAGACAAATATGCTTAAACAAATGGTTTATGAAATCCAATAGCAAGGCACTGAGAGCAAGGCCAGTCTAGCTTGATTTCTCTGCCTCCTGTTTATCTCTGCTTGAGGAATTCAAACTGAGAAGTCCTTGTGTAACTTGTGAAGACCAAAGAGGAAGCTCAAAGCACTGTGAAAACGTTAGTGAAGACAACAACTGGAAACAGATACATGCGTTGCACTATGCTAATCATGAACAGTTTTTGTTTGAAATCTCAAACACAAGCTCATCAGGCCCCAAACCTGATGCGGATATTTGGCAATCACCAAACTCTGTGCAAAAGAATAAAGAAAACCCTGCTCTTTGTACTGCTGTTCAGGCTGTTTACTTTCTGGCGTGAGTTTGCAGTTCCTGAGATCTTAGAATAAGTTCTGTAACCACAAAGCTGCAAAGGTTTGAGAACTGAACCAGACCTTGGGCCAGCAGTTCAACAAACAACTACAAAAGAAGAGTTCAGATCTTCAAAGAGAAAGAGGAAGGAAATCAGCTGTCAGCAAGCTTAGGAAAAAAAAAATGCAGATGATTTATCGCTTACCAGCTCACCTCAGAAAAAATCCCAACAACCATTAAGACTGTAAGACTAACTGTAAAAGGCAATGGAAGGTGAAATTTCCCCCTGCAAGGGGCATAGTATTTTTTTTCAGCAGGGATGGGCTGTGAGGACCTTCACAGAGGCACTGAAGGGCAGCCTGTCCCAATCCCTCTCCCTCAGCCCATCACTCTGAGCAGCACCACCAGGGGCTTCTTCACGTGTCAGACACATCCCAAGCTCTCACAGGGAGCACTGGAATGACCTTCCCCACACTCAGGGGATCGTGATTCCTATCACACACACAAAAAAAGGTCACATCAAAGCCATCTCAGCAACCTCAGCTTTTTAGGCCCAGTCTTGTAGCTGTACAATGTTTCATTAAGAAGTTCTCAGCTCCAAAGCAGATCTCCTACGTGGGAATGCACAGATGGCCTTGGGGAAAAAAATCCACAATATCCTTAGGATAATGCCAGCGCATCATCCCAAAACGGTGCTAACATCTAATATATTTATACTGATTTTGATATTCTGTTGCTATTTCATCTAACCAAAATTTTTTTATTTGTTGCTTTCACTGAAGGAACAAGATGAGATAGAAAAACAGGCAACAGAAGAGAGAAGTATGGGATCCCAAGACAAAACAGGAATTAATCTGATTTTCTTCTCTTCTCTCCTTCTTTTTCCCCTCCCAGATTTCAATTGTCATATAAGTCTATCATGGTTTTTTAAAACTCATAAAAATAATAATACAGAATAAATTTTTATTTTTTCAAATTTGCTTTTTAAATTATTATTTTTCAACTATTTAACGGGTTTCATTGTTATTTTGGGACATGTCTTCTCTTCTAGGTTATTCCATTTGCAAGCACATAGTTTTTCCCCCAGTGCAAAAGCAGATGTCTCCAAGCAGGAATACAGGAATTTTTTTAGATATGAAACAAAGTTATCTCAGCAATGCCATTCTTGCCTTAACCAGCAGTGGGCATGGAAAAACTGGCTTCATCTGGTTATGATACACTGTAATTTACTAAATAGTGTTACTTTAGGGAGTACTTCACTTTGTTTAGCTGAACTATTGATGTTCTGCAATCAGTTGAGCAGGCTGATTTTTGGCAATAACACATTTACCTGCATTTCTAATTGCCATTTCTTTTAATTCCTGTTATTTCTGATTTTCATAATTTTGCTCGGCCAACAAACATACATATAAAACACAGTCTTTAACCTTCTTCCTCATCAGAAATCTGTTCCCCATTAACTTCCATCCTCATTAGATATGTTTCCCATCTCTGAGACTTACACTCTAGTTAGACATATAGGAAACAATTTACCCCCAAAACACCCTAAAATGCACATATTCCAGCGTGGTTACATCTCTTCTCAGTGTTGTTGCCACATAGATCAAGCCTATGAAGTAAATTCTGTCCTTCAGGGGCTGAAGTAAGCCAAACACCCCAGTAAAGTAGAGAAAAACAAGGCAAAATTCCAAAGTTACCATCCATATCCACAAAAACAAGCGGAGAAAAACACCTCAGACACTCATGTAAAGCTTTATAGGTATCATTACCTGCCAGAGGTTGAGCAACTGAGATGTGCACATTTCTTCTAAGAGCTACTAAAGGAAGTGACAATCTATAATTTAGCTTATTTTTCTGTGTAGGAATGCAGGATGAGCAAAGGAAAACATGATTGACAGCCCACATATAACTCAATATGTTTCACTTAGGAGATCTTAGAGCATTGCTATTAGTGAAAAACAAAATACATGTTTTTGCTGAAGAGCTGTCACCAGCTCAGCTCAGAGGAATTGCATTCTCAATTTGAAGGAGTGCAGAGATAGCTTAGAGAATTCAGTTTAATGTTATCCTAGATGACATTGAGCTTTGCTAGTGAAGGAGCCAAGAAAGCCCAAAATGACCCACAGCAGACTCCCAATGACTGACAGCCCTCAAATGCTGTTTGCTAACAAATCTCATATATTAATATCAATAGCAATCCAGAGTCTGTGTTACATTGCCAACAACAGCAAGCTCCACAGGTCATGTTTCCCTACTGATACCCATGAATAATTTTGACCACAAATAGTATTACATAAAACTAAAGGAATATTTGCATCAACTATAGCAACGAAGAACAACTCCAGGAAAAACATCCTACCTTCCTGTAGTACCTCAACACCTTAAAATGGTAATTTGGTTCTCTTTGTTTGTCCTACATGGTTGAAAGGTTTTTGAGTAATTCCTAAATAATGCCACCTTCAAGCCAAAAAGATCTGAGTTCTGGAGCCAAGGCAGCCCAGCAGACAAACCCTCAGGGTGCTGGGAGCAGAAGGAAATTCTGAAGCCAAAATGCTATTCAGAAGTTTGAAAATAAGTAAGGAATTTCCCCCAGAAAAGCTCTGCAGCAAAGAGGCCTGGTTGAACTGCTGGCTGCCAGGGAAACGTGAATCTGGAGGGCTCTGCAAGGGCCAAGGCTTTCACCTGCTGCCAAGGAGCAGCAGGTCTGCTCCCATTCCTGAGCTGCCAACAGGCTGAGGTAGTCTTTGAAGCACACAGGGTAAATTAGCATGAAAATGAAGAGCAACAAATTTAAAATGTTATTCAGATGGAGGCAGAAAGTGGTTCCAAATTAGGATTTTCCAGGCTGCGACTGATTTGTGGCTTGCTGTTCAATTACTCTGGGTTAATAAGATCATTACTATAAACACACTCATTAAGCCACTGCAAAATGTGGTGAAGCTGCTCACCTGGTATTCATTTCTATGGAATCACAGGCAATATTTGGAGGCTGAAGATGAACATCAAAGTTCAGAGAAATGCGGATGGTGTTAATAGGGAGTAACAGTCAAATAAAACTTCTCACGCCAAGAATTCTATGAACACATTCAAATTCATCCTCCCAATAGCTCCATCAAGGAGATAGGGACAAATGCTTCTCCTTTTTAGAAACAAAGGGGAAAAAAAGCAGAGAAAGTCATTCCCCTGGAGTCACTGCAGGAGCAAGCAGGAGGTAACAAGCTTTAGATTTTTAGTCACACAGTCATGGGCACAAGTGTCAGATCTACATAAACCCTTCCTCTCACCACAGCTCCCAGATCTGAGAACTCCTCATTGCCAGGACTGCGTGTGTGTCAGTTCTGCCGACTGAAACTTCAACAGGAAGACAAGGAAATGCTTCCTAATGAAACTGTGAGGAGAATTAAGGACCAATTCTCCTTGCAGGCTTGGCACATAAGTCTCATTAAAGTTAACAACAGATATGAGGCTCATGTGCAGGGGAAAGCGATTAGAGCCTTAAATCCAATCAACCTCAGGTTTGCCACATTGTTCCACTTCAACAACTTCTTTACTGCCCACGCTGATGCTGCTTTCCCAAGGAAGTTTATTTGTACTTACATTTTCTTTCTGTGGCAATTTTTTGGTGAGACATTCAAATGTGTTTGGCATTTAAGCTAATAGGGCTGTCTCTATGAGCAAAAATGGTCACACCTGGATAAATGGGACGGTGAGGATTAGGGACTGTTAGAGAATTAAGGACTTCAAAAAAACCTAAAATAAAAGCTCTTAATTCAGTGAAGGCTGAGAAACTGCCCAGAGGGATGAATATATACACATCCTCCTTATTTCTTTGTTCAAGATGGAAAAAATGCACCAGCAGATTTTGGGAAATGGCTTTTTGGGAATCTTCTTGATTAACAAGATGCTGCTTTCAGAGCCAGGTATCTCTGCAGTTCATACCTCACACACACAAGCAGGGTTCAAACTATTGTTCAAACTAAAAGCCAAGCATTGTGCTTGTTTTGGTTTTATTCTTAAACCAAAAATAGCTCGATTCAACCCAGGCAAAGAGTCCACAAACACCTTTGCCTCCACAAGCCCCACTTTTCCCACCTGCTTAGCACAGGACTGCTCTCCTCTGCTCAACAGAGCCCCTTCCTAGGTTTGTTCCATCCCAGGCCGTACAGGTCACAAACCAACAGGGTCTTTTCAAGACTGTGTTTACCTGGGCACAGTGAAAACTTAAAAATGGCATATTTCTATTTCTCAAGCCTGAAAAAATAAAGCTACTCAAGAAAACATTGTCGACACACAGATGCTGTAAGATGTCAGAGCAGAGAACAATTCTAGAGATGCACAATGTGTTACATGACAGAACAGTCTTAGACTGGCAACAGTAATACAAAATAATAATAAATAATACAAAACTTGGTCATTTTTAAGCAAAGAAATAGGGAAAAAAGGTGTGTAGAAACTTCTCAAACACTCCTGTCTCCAAAGAAAACAATCCTCTGCTCTCCACCAGGACAAGAAGCACTTTCTGACTACTCAAATAAAGCCATACTGTCACCTATGAGGCCACAGAGGTCTGCAGAACAAATCTTCAATTCTTGTTTCTCAATTTATATACAAGCAGTAAACAAAAGCTTCCAGAAATATATTTTAAAAAATATGATAAATGAATGCACTGAATTTTTCCTCTCTCAGACTGATACTTTTGATTATCCAAATTATGGAATTACAGAGTAGGAGGCACAAAATTATTTTGTAATTTAGGATTATATAGAGAGACCAATGAATTGTTGCCATATGACAGTAAGACAAATATCTTGCATGGGCAGGTTATGAATAAATCTACAAATAACAAATCCTACAAACTGATCTAATATAATCTGAAGCAGCAACCAGCCTGTGAATCAAGAAGGAAGAGTAGATGTGATATGCCTTGAATACTGTACAATTTCTAACATTCCCACACAGGACACTCTCATAACCAAATTAGAGAAATAAGTACAGATAAAAATCACTGTGAGTGTCCCCTCCCAAAAAGCCCTCAAAAGGAGAATTAGTAACTGGCCATGAGCTGGAAGTCTCCTGCATAGCATCACTGTTGGTCTGGTTGTAGGCAGTGCCTTATTTATCACCTGGACAACTGATTTGAGAAGATACTTCATAATAATGATGAAATAATTTTATTTAGACTGAATGGGGTTTCTGAGCTTTTTTAAGGGACAGTAAAAGTAACTAGTGTGATTTTGCAAACCAAGGAAACATCCTCATCCATGAGATGAAACACTGTAGACTACAAAAGGTTAGAGAAAGAAGGGAGACAGCACCTAAATATGAATCAGGGAACAGCTGGCTATTGGCCAGGCTGCTAAAAGAGAGAATTATTAGAGGATGAGTCAGCAACATGAAACTGCAAGAAAACCCCAAATGTATCCAAATGGGTACATTAGGAGAGCTGCCAGACAGCATTACGGCCAATTTTCCCACTCCATAAGACTGGCTGTGAGTCTAATTTTAGATCTTGTTTGTCCAGAGCATCTTCAAAACAGAGTGCTCCAAAATGGAGCTGTCCAGAGAACCAGAGGAGGATTGTCACATATGGTAAATGTGCTGACAGAACTGGGGTTTCCAGACTAGGAAAGAGAAGACAACAAATAATGTCAGTGGTCAAATACTCTCCATGGTCACTAAGCCAAGAACAAAGATAAATTAACTTAATTAGCAGGAACTAAGATTTAGTTTGGACAGCAGGGATAATTTTCTGTCAATGTGACACAAGTGCTGAAGAACCTGCTGCTTTGGAAGGGGGTAGGGCCTTCTAAGTAAGAGCTTCTACCAAAAAGAGCTTAGCCAGAGAAGGTCTGATAGCTTTGGAGGCTGCACCTGAGTTTTGTAGCATCCTGCACACTCCACTTTCATGGATAAGGGAAATTCCAGCATTATGTCCTTTTCCCAGGATTCAGCAGAGGCAGAGCTTCAACCTGAGCATCTGTGTGTGTGCAGGGCCAGAATGTGAGAGTTGTGGAAGCACCATCTGCTGCTTAGCAGGCATTCCCTCCTTTCCTTGATCCTGCTGGATTTTTGTGACCCATTTGCCATCCACGGCCTCAGACCAGTCCAGCTACACCTATCCTGCTTTAATGCAAGAGCCTGGACTGAGTGATCACCTAAGATCCAGAATGGGAAGGTGGCACATGTTCCAGAGGGTGTGCCACACCAATGGGGCTTAAGACCTTGGCTTTGATTTCATAAAGGCTGAATCAATTCTAGTTTCAATTGTTTTCTCCCACAACAGATGATTATGAGGTATCTGATGATTCTCAGCAGGAATGAAATATAATTTTTGTAACACTGGATCTGGTTCCCTTCACCCCATATAACAAAGGGAAAGAAAAATATATATTTGAATAGTTCTGGTTTTAAGTGCCCCAAGAGCCTTCTCACATGCTGCAGTCTTTGACATATTGTAAAAAATTCAAAATTTGTAATGATTTTTTTGCCTTTCATTCAGTGCTTCAGTATTCAATTCATGGTACCGAACAACATTCCACAAACAGGACTATGCAAAGTCTGTAGTTTTCAATAAATAACATAATTAACAAAGAAAATAACTCCTGAAGCACACGAGCAAACACATAAGTACTGACAGTAATTTTTGTTCGCTCATCCATGTCAAATCCACTTTCCCTGTGCACTCAGAACTTCAGGTGAGATCAGTGGACAGAAGTGGTTAGCCCACCTCTGCTCTCACAGTGAATGGGCAAGGTCCTGCAGGGGCCAACCTTTGTCAAGTCTTCTTGTTTGGCACCAGAAAACACAGCACTATTTTAGCAGAAACTGTGCCTTCCCTTCAGCAAGACCCGGGAATCACCCAAAGGAAAGAGAGCTCCAGAAAAAGTGCAAAGTTCAACTCACAAACAGATCAAGTAGATTTTCTGATCAGATCTCTTTTTATGCTATGTTTACCCTGCAAAATGCTCCAAGCAGGCTAAGATCCCACCCGGGCTGTTCATCAAAGACTTCAGCTACCTCTAAGCACTCTTGCAAAACCCAAAAGCATTTTCCATTTCGTTCAGTAAGAACACAGCACAAAGAGTGCCCATAAAGTCAACCACAGGCTCAAGAGCAAAAAGCTTCCTGACTCATTCATGTTCCTCAGCCAACACACCCTTCTTTATCCTCTCATGGGTTATGGAGCTGGCTGAAGACTGGAGCTGGAAGAGGCAGAGTGGCTGTCACTGGACTGTAACACCAAGTCCCAGCACTGTCCTTGTCTGCTTATGGATTTTCCTTCACATATTATCTGTGTGACACTGAGGAAAGCCCTGTTCCACCACAGAGGGCTTGCTGTGAAAATATTTATACAATTAAGAGTTGCTGAGAGTGCAAGGGTGAAATATGACCCTGGCATAGTATGGCATTTAATAATTAAGCAACATTTGGAGTTTCGAGATACAAAAACATTGCCCTGCTTAGTAAAAAACGTAGTAAACACTGTCTTCAATAGTGTTTTATTACAAATATCGAAGTGAAGAAAGAGAATTCAAAGCAGCCAAAAATGTAAAGCTTTCATTTCAACACAATTCTTTATTCCTTTTGGTTTAGCTGGAGAAACACAGGCACAGTACAATGCCCAACCAGCCATGCAGCAACCTGTCCTATTTAGAGCAGTGCTTGGCAATTTAAGATTTTCCTTCAGGTGCTGACAGACATGATGCAAAGGAACAGTCACATGACTGATTACAGCCTGCACTCTCTGAAAAGACAAAACAAAAGAGAAATGGGGAAAAATAAATCCCCAAACCTTCCTGTTTAGGTGGCATTCAGGAGTTAGACAGAGAGATTAAACTGTTACATGTCCATCTTTCTGTCCCAGGCTGATGGAAATATTCCTTAGGATGACAATGAGGAAAGGCCACTGCAGTGACAGGTCAGAGCTGGCAGTCATGAGAGTGGAACATGCTTCCTTTGGACCCCAGATCCCAAATATCATGCAGATTTTAACTCTCAGGTTACCAATGGTGGATCCCAGAAGTGGTACTGAGCCCAAGGTCATCTTCTCATCTAGAAAAGTGGCCTTATTTCAACCAAACAAATTTTGATTCACTGATTTCTAGTTCTGCTCATCTCTTGATTAACAACTATTGTCTTAAAGTAATTCTTAGATACATCACTAAGCCTAATGGATTCCTTTGCTCTGAACTATATTGACTTCTACAGAAAAAAACCACATTCTTTCAGGAAAGTTAGAAAACTAGGTAAAGCCCTCTGACCATTTTTGGGGGGAGGGGAACACAAATCAGGTTTACAGATTGAAACTTTCTGTACCAAATTTGAAATTTTAAAATATTGTTTTAATGGGTGAAATTTTCAGTATACGGAGCTTAATTACTCTTTAAAAACACAGTGTGTTTCCCCACATTTATTCTATACTGCACTATACAAGTAATCAGCCCAATTGTACAGATGCTAGGAAAAGAGAACAAATTTTTAGCACAGCCACAGAGACTGACAATTGCTGGAGGCAGGTTACCAGACTTAACTGACAAATTATTTCACCTGCTATTGCAAATCCTGCATTCCTGAGTACTTCAGACAAACTCCTTAATCCACCACTTGAAACAATTCCCAGGCTGAAGCATTCAAATCAAAGTAATATAAAATTAACCCTCAACAAAGAAAACTCATGGCTTTACAAAGATATGCTCTGCTACAAACTTAGCTTGAGTCAGATACTTGCAAGTTCATTCAAACCTGACTGATCTGCAAAGGCAGAGGTTTTTCTTTTAAGAAAAAAACTGTAAGGAAATGAACGGTTAAAAAAAAATGATTAAGATAAAAATCACACAAATTAAGAAGCCACAAAGAAACAGGAACTGTCAGCCGGTTATTTTTAACAAAACCCAAACCACCAAGGTATTTCTGTAAGTTAAAAAAGGTAACTCATTAAACTGACAATAAAAATAGATTAATACAGCCAGAAAGTTTTCCTTAACTGTTTTTAAATTAAAATATGTATATATAAACCAGGTCAACAGCAATTTTACTTGTGAATTAACATGTTGTTTTTGGGGATTATAAAATCTTCCCAGATGTAGGTTACAATTCCTCAGTTCTGGAAGACTCTATTATCAGGCCATCAGGTCAGGAATTAAGAGTTGTCTCTCACTGATATACGTTCTGACTTTTATTAAAACCAAGCAAAAATCCAGCTGTCAGTCCTGCATAAATACAGAATTTAAAAACAATCTGCGCTGGAAAGACAGCCTCTATACTGTCACCTGAAAATTTACACTCTGTGTTTGACAAGGATTTACTAATGCTTATTTAAGCAGATCTGAGCATGATTCGAGATCATAAAACAATCCAAAGGGGAAGGAATGTTTAAGTATTAAGACCCAGCTCCTACTGAAATGAGGGTCAGCAGGGCACTTCAGCCAGGGTGCACAGGGCTTTAGCCAGTCTGGTCTTGAAAACGCCCAAATATTCATAATCTTTAAGATCTGAAAGAAACAACTCCTTTCAAAATTACACAGGAGTTCCTGTCTCAAAATGGTGGTTTTGTGTGATACTCCTCTAATTGTCTCTGGCATGGAAGCATTTTATTGCTGTAATGAACATATTTTCGTATCACCTCTCTTTTAATTCAGCACACTCAAGACATACCTGCAGTCTTAAAAATCTCAGATGTTGCATAGATGATAGAGTGAAATTCTGGGATTCTGTGAGCTGGAAATGAAATTTCCTCAGGTTTCAGCAGAGCCAGTCACTGGCTATCAGACCTCAAATATGCAGAGAAAAAACCCCAAACTCAAATTCTTACATGAGATTACTAGGGTTGATGATTATATTCATTTTAATAGGACAAACTGTGTTTTCAGCAGCCTATCAGTTTCTTAACCAGCAGATAAGCCTAAAAAGCATTTTTCTAAGATCCAAAGCAGAACTGTAAGATCAGAGAATAGTTCAGGTTGGAAAGGAACTACATAATTATTTATCCCAAACACCAAGCTTAAAATGTGGTTAGCTATAAGGTCAGACCAGGAATTTAAAAGAAGACTTCACCCACAGCACCAAAGTGACTCTACTAACACTGAATATTGCAGAAAAATGGGTAAAAAGGTTTTTAAGGGTTTTGGAAAACACATTTGAAACATTAGTTTTGATTATAGAGGAAAACAGACATTATTGGGTGGGTAGTGAACTGTTTTGGTGTTATATAAGACACTGGTTAAAAATCCATGTGACTTCAAAGGGAGATTACACAAGATTATAGACCTAGGGTGAAATTCTGGCTCTGATTAAAATCACTGGCAAAAATCCCACTGGCTTGACCACTGCCAGGATTCTGCCTCTAACATGCCCCTGTTTTACCAGGCAAAGCCACACATGCAGGCCCAGATGAACCTTACAAGTTCAATTCTCTGCAACAATTAAACTTGGAAAACTTTTTGGGATCTCCCCCAGAGCTGTGTTGTTTTGGCTTTTTTTTTCATCTTAAAGATATTCTCTCTTCTGCTGCGGATTTTTCTTTCTATATAAACTGGAAAGGTTGTGGATGCAAACAAAAACAATGGAATTGTCTGGGGGAAAAAGAAAAGCTGTGGATTTTTCTGTTGTTTTTGAAGCTGTGGCTTTATGAATAGCAAGGAATACAGAAACCTTACTCCCACTTCACTGCCTTTCCCACTACTGGTGAAGCTGGAGTAACCATGGTCCAACTTCAATAGTGGCACAAGTGGTATCCTGACACACAGGAGCTTGCAGAGCATCCTTTAGAAAAGCACCCTGAGAAAGGGCAGATCTGATCCAGAGATCCAGATCTTGGCTAGGAATATTGTTCACACTGGCATTTCATCTGCATATTCACATTCTCCACCTGCCTTTACCACAGGGACACTGCCAAGGTAACAGCTCCATGATTGAAAAATACCCCAGAACAGTCTCAAAGCAAACACTGAAGTGCTCCTTGTGCCACAGATAATGTTTCACGTGGAGACTGGCAGCCCAAAGGCAGTCAGATTAGAAGAAAATTCTGATCCCGATTTTTACAGCGTTTCCTCATTCCCCCAGACAAATCCTGCCTGACTGTTCCAGCATGCCCTGCACCAGCAAGTTAATGAGAGTGAGGCCAACACCTCTGCAAGTGCTCAACACAGCAGCAGAGAGCCAGCCAGGCACCTTCTGTGCTATCTGACAGGAAATCACCTGCAGCTGTCAGTGCACAGCTGAAAACACACACGGCACAGCCCCCTCGGATGCTGTGGGGAGATTTCTGCCCTTCCCAGCAGGTGTAGAGGTTATGCATTATCATATATTCCCCCTTGCCAGGTAAACCCAAGGTATCCTGCCTTATTCTGCCAAAAGGCATTGTTGGAATCCATCCCAACACCACCATTTGTTTCCCTCATGCTTTCAACACAGTCCTGCAGTTCAGCAAAAGGTTTCCCCACATAAAAAATGAGCCTAAAGCTCATTTACAGCAGAAATGTTGCGACAGTTAACTGAGCAATGCTGGTAGAGGCCCCTGAAAATATAAATCACTGTAGTGTTGAATTATTAACCTTGATTATTATTGCTTATGCTGTGCTTTGGGTTTGGGCTTACAAAGGCAAGAGGAGATTAATTATAACTTGTCCCAAAAGCAAAATTGGAGGAAGTGGAACACCCTCAATTTTGCTCTCGTGCAAAACCACGGTCTCTTAGAGCAGCCTGAAGATGCTGAGATCACTGAGCTCATTAGGCAGCAGCCAAGGGTGCTCAAGTGAGCAGTGAGCACTCAGCCCACAAGAAAGGGATCAGTCAGTTCCTGCCTCTCAGCAGCACAGGGACCAGATTCACAAACCTATCAAATGCTCCTTCTCAGACTGGCCCAGTGACAAACCTTAACATGTACACAACTGAAAAGCATCAGCTTAGGAAAGAACCTCTTCCCAAAACCACAACCCTGCATTTTGTCACAAAGTGTCAGAAATTTAACCCCAGAATTTAAATTATTGTTGCTGTGTTAAGAGAAGATATCAGAGTCTTCAAAGCAAGTTCTAAATGCAAGCAGTGTACCCTTCTGTGCCCGATGGAAACAATTCACAACTGCTGCCCTGCAGGGCTGGAGAAGGAGCAGGAGAGGCAGCTGTGGCTGTAGGGAGGTGGGTGCTTTATTTGTGTGTGCTCTGAACTGATTAGGAAAATCCAAGTTCTCTATGAAATTACACCCTTGTAATACTGGAAATGTATAGAACACAGTACATGAGATACAGGCAGCACTGGTTTTGCTTTTAAAGAAGTTAACTGTCCCATTTCCCAAAAGGTCTGTAGGATACACAGGGTTGTTGTTTTTTTTTTTTTCCTTACCAAAACAATCATGAACTTGAATTTGCCACAGACATCTTGCACTATGAACACTGCTCTCCAGAATTACTGACATCCTTCACATGTCATTGCCCAAACAGGTGAAAGAGCTAAATAACAAGAAGAATTAACCCACTGCTGGCAACAAAGTCGATCATTTTTTACCTTGATCATATCTCCCTAAGGAAGGCAGAACTGCACTTTAGAGGACCTCAATACAAAAATTATCAAAGTAATTTAGCTACCTCTGCAAGTGAGACCATGGTTCCTGGAGAAGCAGAGCAAGGTAATTTTTTCAAAGGATGGGGGATATTAGCTTAGACCTATTTGGCTGAACACATTGCATGTGCTAATCAGAATTAACATGCTCAATTCAGCCACTATCTCTTTATTTGGATCCAAATGCTCACAAAAACAGCAGGGAATTTTTTTTTAATCTTGCTGCAGATGGAAATTTCCATACTACAGTTCTACAATGATTGTAAACAAGAGGTTTCAACACCATCACATCTTAGCCTTTTATTAGAAGAGTGGCTGAATAATCTGTGGGGAGGGAGATCAGGGCAATCCAACAAGGGCTTTGTGCAAAAAGGAGGAACTGAGACTGAAAGCTACAATTCTGCTGCTCCCCATTTTTAAAATCTAAAGAAGACAAGGCAAAAGTCAGGGGGGAGGGGATGGGAAGAAAAAAAATATAGAAAAGGTTGCTAACTTTGCAGAACTTAAAACTTCATTGTTAAAGTCTTCATCTGTTCCTGAATACAATATTATATACTAGTTTTTATTTGAGAAAGTAAACAAGTCAAAGGAGAAAACCCTCTACAAATGCTATAGGATTCCACCCTCTCCCACATCTCCTAGTTCAAGACACTTCATAGACACTTTTCAGTACTGGTTAACTTCGATTTTGAGCCATGACATCCAAAACATGACATATTTGGTCTTTTTTTCATTAACCTGAGGAGTAAACAGGAACGGAGTTTGCTTCCTAAAACACATCCTTTCTCAACCACATTCCCAGGCTGCTGGGAGGGAGAAGCAGCAGATGATGCTGAGCTTTCACTGTCCATGTTCCACATCCCTCCAATTTGCTGCACATCCTGGAGATGCAGTGGCTCTGCTTCTGTCATACCTTTAACAGATAATGCTTTCACACATACACAGGAAAACATAGGGTTTCTGCATTTCCAACCCTTGTCCTCTGCACAACAGTTGGTTTTTAAACTACTTCAGGACTTGCCTCAATCTTCAGACATCAATAGAGGGATTGAATGTTTCAAGGGTGTATTTATATAAGGCAGGCCTAAGTTATCTAAGGAACAAATTGTCCCTGCCACACCTCCTCATGGCAGAAGCCAGGCAGATTAGTTTTGTTTTCCCTCCAAGGAAGAATAAAGTGAAATAATAATAGAATGACAGTTTTTAAAACCCAATATATAAACACCTAACAAGTTTCATGGTGATTTGGGGTTAAATCCAAAATTCTAGGTCTTCCTTAAGGCTTAAATTATAAATCAAGTGCAAAACTGCCAAAACCTTGCGTCATATCTAGCAAACACAGACACATATTTCAAGTGCAGAAAGAACATTTCAAACCCTTGAAACACAACCAATCTGGTTAACAAGCCCACATTCTCTGAGCAGAGGTTCTGGTTCATGACTTCTGAACTTTGTACAGAGAAGTGATCCAGCCTTGTGCAAAGTTATCTCCATTGGAGAGGACTCCCCCCCAAAGTCTCATTTGACCATTCCCACCTTTCATAAGATTTACCAGACTCATTTACTGACTTGTTTATCAGGCTATTTTCACAAAATAATCTTTGCTATTGCAGCAGTCTGAACAAAACCAAATGTTCCGGCCTCCTTCTATCCCATTTTGGCCACCAAGGGATTATCATTTGCTCCCTATAGTTTCATATCCACTAATTACAAAGTGCATCTCATCTGCATTGCATGACTAACCATGCAAACCCAATCAACCACCTGTCACACTTGTGAATTGAAATCTATGAAGTATCATAGCACCAATAAAACCAAAAGATATTACACTATCCTTTCAAAATTAGATGAATTTCCTTAGAGTTGTTTTTGGCTTTTAGTGGTGGTGGGTTCTTTGTGTTTGTTTGTTTTTTTTAAAGTTTTCTTCTCTTAAACCTAACAGGAGGGAGCTGGAAAGCCTGGTTCTGTATGAGTACCAGTCCCTTTAATTCCTTGTCTGAGTTTGCAGCCTATGTTTAGTTTTAGATGAGGATCTATCTGACCACTTTGACTTTTGAGTTCTGCATATTGTACTGGGCCTGGGTTTACTAACCTGGCAGTGATACCTGTAAGCTAAATTTTATATATTTTTTGGCATTAACAGAAATACCTTTTGAGACTGTATTTTTGTTTTTTCAAAAAACCAACAAAAACAATGCCACACAGAAAAATGGCTACTTTCATACACATGTGAGCAGTGACTATGGTTTGCTGCTGAATTATTGCATAGATTGGAAAACACAGCTCCGAGAAAAGATCTGTAATTGTTTAGTGGTTGGGCTGCTGGCAGAATTCCCTGCCTGGGGCTGTTTTTATAAATAGGCCTGAGGACAAACAAACAAGCTACTAATAACAAGTCGACTATTATGTTTTGAAGCAGCCCTGCTTTGTGTTGTCCAGCACACGAGAAGCTCAGATGACAAATGTAGCAAAATCCATGGCAAGAAGTAAAGATAGATCATGCCCATGTCAAAATTTCAGTCTGCTAAAATAAACCTAATCTGAGGGAAATACCAAAATACACAAGGCCGTGTACGGCTGTGCTGTGTCAGAGATCCATCTCCACTATTACCAGGTATGGCTAGGAAATGAGGCAAAATGGCTCAGCAATAGACATCACCAACTCCAGAAACCCTGGTGAATCCCTCAAGTCAGCTGGTCTTGCTTTTTCCTCCAGTTCTTTTCACCATGTCTTACTCAGAACAACATCAACGATCTGGACATTATTCAAGACATCCTGTTTGACTCTTATAAAGTTTGTCAGAAACACAAAGGTATCTCATCACAGCCTTTACTGGAAGCTTCTCATCCCACGGATAATCTGTGGCTCCTTAATCAAGAGCAAAGGTCAGATTTTGTCAGCTTCAAGCTGTCATCTATCTCATCACTCTGCGGAATCTTTTTCTTTCTTTTAATGTTTTTTGAAGGTAATTTAGGCTTCTCAGCTAAATACTCAAACCCATTTATTGGTTCTACACTACCTTCCCTTGAGAAAGACATTCTGTCTTGGATATAATTCTCTGCTATTTCATAAAATTCTTTCTGTCTCAGGAAATAATTACATCAGAAGAAGATATTTTTTACCTTTGGTCATGGAATCTTCTTTGTTGCCAATCAATGGAAGCCAGGGGAGTTTATATGGGAGCAACCCATCCTGATGCAGTAACTCTTCCAAACAGTGCAGCTATAGTAAAATAGCTTGGAGGAAGGTGAGGAAAATGAGGGCCCTTACCTTTTAAATTTCTCTCCTGCTGCTTACGGATCTTATCTCTGTTATGTGGAGGATGATCTTCACCAGCCTCTATCAGCCCTGGCTTCCTTGACGTAGACATCACAACTTTCCTGACTGCTGCCCATCTTCTCAGCTAAGCTTCCTCCTGAAGGGGCTCACTTTTTCTTTCCATATCTGTATTGATTTTCTTTTGTTTTGTCTCTTGTATCCTCCTTGGAGAGCGCACTCTGTCCCCACGACCCTCCTCAAAGACTTAGCAGCTCTCTTATCTCTTTCTTTGTGTCATTCAGCATTAGCAGCTTAGCCTTCAAAAACAAATCCTCTTTTTTTTGCTGATAAGAAGAGCCACTTACGCTCTTCCTTCCCCTCTGTTTTCTTCTCTCTTTGGAGGGAAGATCTCGCCAGTTCTAACCTCACTTCATGTGGTGACGCAGGCAAGAACATGAAGTCCAGTGGACCATGCGTAATTGCTACCGAGGTGAGCACTTTCCCGATAATACCCAGAAACGATGGAGTCAGCACGGATTAAGGAAACAACGAAGCGCTCAGCATTTATGGCAACACACTGACGCATTTCAGGGTGCGTGCTGCAGCAGGGGAAGCAGCAGGAACATCACCAGCACAGATGAAAGGACTCTAGGTAGTGCTAAAAACAAAACAAAGCCAAACCAATGCATTTTCCCAGAAGAAAACATTTTTTTTTCCCCAGAGGAAGAGTTCTATCTCTCTGGTAGAACATTGGTCCTAATGGAATCAGAGCAGAAAGAGGAGCTGGTAGGAATAACAGGCAGGAGCAGCAGCTGGTTTCTCTCCAGAATCACCAGCCACACAGACACAGTTCCCTTGGCACAGCAAATGCCCTCCCTGACAGGGCCCTTGTAAAGCAGCTTCACTGCCATGAGATGAATTCATACTTGGTTGAATTCCGCATGGTCCAGAGTCTGCAACAGAAAACTCTCTCAGCTTTCAGCAAAGCTTAACTTCTCCAACCTCCACAGGATGGTGGTGGGTGGAGAGACACCAGCATCCTCTCCAGGGAATTTTGGCAGGTGAGCCAAAGGAAATGTCAGGTCAGGAGCTGAGCAGTACCTGCTCCCTGGATAAATGGAATACAGGGCTGTACACCCAGCAATTTTACCACATGGACTAAATCCATAAGAAAAGAAAAAAACCCAAACTTTACTAAAGCTTAAGCATTACCAAATCAGTGATCTAAACATTTCACTATATAAGTTTACATACATGCAAACAGCTTTGTTCTTGAAATCTTGCAGTTTCTCAGCAGGTATTTAGCAACACAAGAAAACCTTCGGACCACCTACTTACACAAGCAGGGACGAAAACCACATTCTTTTTCAGCTTTAACAAAAACAGTTGTTTCTGCAAGTTTCTGCTGCCCTGCTGTACCACAGCTGTTCCAGCCCCACCGTCAGCTTTAGCCAATTGTAAGTCATCAGTTTTCAGCACACAATGCAGTTGAAAGCCAATTCTGCTGGTAGCACTGCTGGAAATGAATCATTATTTGCCCAGATCTTGCATTAACCTTTTATTTCCCCTGAATATCACCACTGAAAAAGGACAGCTCACACCCTTCAAAGAGACCAGAGAAAAGAGATAGCAAAAACAAAAATTAAAAAAAAAAAAAAAAAAGGAGATAGGTGAGGGAAACAAGGAATAAGAAATATAAAGCGTAGCATAAAAAAAAAAAGCAAACAAAACTTTAAAAATTATTCCCAAGCATTATCAGTCTCTCAAGCCAGCTGAAGAAGACCCTGAAAAAGAATCCCAGAAACTTCTACTTCATACAAGCTGTTTCTTCCAAGAAATATGCACCCCATCGATAAGTGTGGAAAGTAAGTTACCCCAAACAGAGGGAGACAAAGTGTAAGCAGGTTTTTCTCCAAAGGTCACATTGTTTTTGTCAAACCACCCAACATCTACTCCATCCACTTTCTCTAATCACTCTCTCTACTGGACAGCTACTACTGCTGCAAGGATGACACGTAGTCCTAACTAAACACATAAACATGTTAATACTATCTTATCAACTTGGTCAGGTAATTATTTTGCTTTCCTGCACTAAACTGATCTATTTTCTTTCACAGTTCTACAACAAGATGTCTATAGACTATACAACCTATAGCTACACAAATACTTAAAAAACAACTCCTGTCTTAGTGGACTGTAATTCAACAAACTTTGACAGATGTTCCCTTATGACATAAATTTTTTCAACCTAAATTTTAGCTAAAATTAAGATGAAAAAGAAAAATTTAGAAAAACATATTATTTATCAAATAATAATAATAAAAAAGATAGTATTGAATCACAAAGATCTGTCACTGTCACTGTGACCATGAAATCTGGTAGGGTCTCCTGGTCTGTCTTGTGCCATCTCTGTGAGACTGTCCAACTCTGGCCTAGCAATAAACCAGACAGCTGTGGGAGACATCTCAATTTTTTACTAAATTCTGCCAAGGTTTAGTTTGCACCCAGAAAATGCTTTTTACCCCCTTTACATCCTCTTGCTGTTTTTCTTTACCACTCAAGTGCCAGCTAACATTGCTGAGAAAAAGGGGAAGTCTCTTGTGCTCTCTCTTGTTGGCATCCTGGGCAGCTTGGAGGACAAGGAATTTCAAGTCCCCAGTGCAAAGAGAAGCAATAATCTTTCCAAGAAACAATTTCCTGAAACCTGGGTAAACAACAACACCGTGTTTAAGCTAAGCCAGGCACCTTGGTGATGGTACCAAGATACTGGGCTCACTCCATAAGAGAAACACAAGGATGTCTCACAGGAAGGTCTGGATAACATGAACAAGTAGAGGAACAGAAATCAGGTTAATTTAATCCATTTAATTTAATTATTTTAGTTTAGTCCTCAATCCCTCAGTTACATTTTCAAGGACTATAATTTTGTCTAAAACTTGAGCATTCAACAGCTGCATAGAGACAAACTGAAGTGCACCTGTCTCAAAAGGTTAACTGGGAGCACTCATGGCAATGTTGCTATGGATAAAGCACAGATCAGAACAGGCATCAGGAGGCCTCCAGAACAGATAAAAAGCTTTAATCCCATATTGATATATACAAGCAATGTGAAAGCTCTTCTGGAATAATGTGTACAGTTCTGGTCATCTGCTCAGGGAAGGTTAATTCAGCTGGAACAGGTGCACCACACCAGGCTGTTTTGACGATGAGAGGAACAGAGAGTCTCTCTCATGGGACGTGACTAAAGGAGCTTGGCTCGCTCAGTTCTGCAGTTGACAGCTGATAGTCTGTGTGATCCTTCCCCACAGTTACATAAGGTGCACAAACACCAGCGAGGGAGAAGAGATAAAGGACACTCTGTGGGTGCAATCAAAAAATGGAAAATTATTGTGCATAAATTGAGGTAGGAAATTAGGAAGGAAAAATAGAGTGGCTTTCTGGAGGAAAGCTCTAATGACAGAAGAAAAACAGATCTGATATCTAATGACTGCAGACATGGGGAAAGGAGTCATTCTATGTATAATGTGAGGGTCAACATAAAAATATACGATGATTCAGAAAGGTTAATTCTGAACTGTTTTTCAAATCTGGAAAGAGCCTTGTACACAACCTGTGGCTACATGTCAGAGTGTGACCTTTTCCACACTGAGACTGTGATAACCATCTTCTCTGGCTACACTTGCATCAAAACATACCAGACTTGTCATAAGAAATCCTTGCTCCCTGATGCCATGGTTCCGGTCCATCTCAAAAGCCTTGGATCAGATGTGCCCCAAGGATTATATGCAAAAAATACACATGGAAATATGGGTGTGTGCAGGCACACCCACATACTCATATACATGACAAACATGGGATACTGCTCATAAAAACATCTCATCTGATTATTTAGGAGTTTCAAATGCCCCAAGTTTTGATGAAGAGCTGTATAATGACTCCAAAAGGGAATCAAGAGGATCCTACCTATGTAAACTAACCAACAAGCAGAAATTATCTTTTCAACCTCTGAACAGCCTGGGAAAACAAACAAGCAGACAAACGCTGTTTCTGAGAACCTGAAAGAAATTTCTTTTTAAAAGATTTGAAAGAGAAGCCCAGAAAGAGGAAGGAAGAGCTTTAAAAGTGAAATTACAAGTAAAGAAGGACAGAGAAAGAAAACAAAAATCCCCAACTTCCCGAAAATTGATGGGAAAGGCTACTTAGAAATACACAACGTTACTAATTCCAGCATTTGACCAGCCACCACCACAGTCCCAACTTTCACCTGTCTCAGCCACCTGGCCAATTTCTTTTATCATAATTATTAAAAACACACCCTCATTGGGGGAGTTCTGAACTGATTTGTCACTGTCCTTGCAGGTTCAAAGCACAGTTCCCACGGTGAGGGCGTCCTTCGAGGCACAGGCTCTTCCTCAGCTCTCCCCAGGGCTTAGGGAACACACGGCTCTCCAGAGGCTTCAGCTGCTGGAACTTTGGGAGTCTGGTGACCTGCCTTTTAAAATAGTGGGAGTAACTTCCGTTGCTGCCCCAGCAGGGCTTTTAGGAGCCCAGAGCATGCCAAAACAGTGCTTGCCCTTGCATATAACTCGAGTAACAAAAGCGCAGCTGTACTCAGTTTAAGGCAGGGCGATGCTTTCCCACCCCTTATTTAACACTGGCTTGTTTCCATCGGCAGTAACAACAGTGAATGGCAGGGAAGGGATGTTTTATGGGGAGCCATAGGCTCACAGTGCTCTTTGATTTTGCTTCAAGTGACTCAAACTGAATTTGTCCACAAGTGAAGGCAGTAAATGAATTGACACAGGAGTCTAGCAACAGACCTCATCACAGGTAAGCTCCTGAGGCCAAAGGGAGCCACCTTATAGATGATCTTATACAGGGAAAACTCCACACAGAGGCAGAGCACAATCAGGAGAAGAATAGGTCAAGACATCTGCAGTGCTGAATTACCTACAATGGTCTGGCTTAAGCATGATGGGTTTTTAGCTTACATATAAGACTAGAGAGCCATTGAACCCCTACTTTCCAGCATGCTATAGTCCTGGGCAAATTACTTCTTAAATTTTTGGTTTCCAAGCTTCACATCAGAAATAATGATACTTCCAAGGCAACATTAACTCAACCATTTCTCCTAAACATTTAGAAATTTACAGAAGCAAGGACATGGAGGGGAGCAGTGCATTAGGGTTATTATGCTGGCTCTTCCCCAGGCTTTCTTTCGAGGAGAGTTTTAAAAGAAATGCTTGGATCAAATACCCCATCAATAAAATCCTGGATATCCTCCAAGAGTCCACTTCTTTGGCAAGAGCGAATAAAGCAGGTCTGCTGGTGTTTAAGGTGTAAGTGAAACCTTGAGTGCACAGGAGATTGATGTTATAAGGCACATTTGTCTGATAAGAGCTACAATCTACAGAGGATGAACCGAATACCATATGCATAACAAGATGAGACTGGGGAAAATCAGGACCTTGCATGTATCCAAGAATTGACAGTTTGATGACTGGTGATACTTCATATTCCTGATCCAGATTAGTTAGGGCCCTGATGTTACTGGGCTCACCAGGAGGCTCTCCAAACCAGGGCCAGTGCAGGCAGGCAAAGTGCTACAGAGGAACTTGAGTTTACATGGAACGAACAAAAACATGTTTTTCTCCAGACACAGAGAAGTGTCTTGTGTTCATTCAGGATCTCACAACAGTTTCCTTCAGAAAATGAATTTGTACTCTAAACTCTGTTCCACACTTGGCATTTTTTGGCAAAGTTCTCCTTCCCATGTATTCCAGATGAAGTAACTTCCTTGAATTCCAGCATAAATGTTTCTAGCACTGCTAAACACCAGCAAACCACCTAGTGTAGCTGCCCCAGATAACTATGATAGCTATCTACGTGTCAGTCATGTATGACAAAACATAACTCCCAAAGCACTTCAGGGCTTTTCATATGCAAAAGTTTGTATCAGCTCCAGAGTTCACTCCACACACTCTGCTCCCAGTCAAGTAATGAACCACCCAAGTCAGTGGAGTGAGAGCTTGGTTTGGGTTCCACACTCCCTTCGAGAAGAAGAGCAAAGCCATCAGAGTGTCAGGGTCAAGACTGCCATGTTTCACACTTCAGGGAGATCCCCTTCCTTCTCAGCCCTGACACTGGAAGGAGAAGCACAGCTGGATCCAAGATAAAGCAAGTTTGTGGTTAGGAGGTCACACTGTTGCTCAGACTGGCTGAACTTGGCTTTAACCACCAAATGGACTGTGTATTTTTGGACTAGTGAGGAAATGAGATGTTCATGGCCTGATTCAGAAACTAAAGCTTTGGACAAAGTTTTAGATGAATCTGTTAATGAATTACCAGCAATAGTTGAGCTTATGTTTGACTGAATTTCTATGGTCAGCTTAATGAATACATGTACTTGTAAAAGAGCTGAGATAAATGTTTGTGCTCAGTCTGCTTTGAAGTTACAGATAAAATACAGAAATATGTTGCACCAGTCGCAGTTGCTTTACATGTAATTTCCCAACAATAAAAAGAGCAAGAAAATGTTAAGGCTATTGCCAGAACATATAATTAAATTTCCTTCCCAAAGCTATAAACTTCCTGTGAAGCCCAACCAATGTGCCAGACCAAGAACTCCAGCTCCAGACATCAGAGGAAAGTCCTGTCCCTCCATTGGTGTCACAGACCTTTTTCTGGGTAGTTCTGACACACCATCAGACTCACAGACAGTAGTGCTGAAAAGCCTGAGAAACAGAGTAGCCTAGAAAACAAAATATGAACTTTTAAAGGTCTATTTTTAATTAATTACCAGATGGAAATAAACCTTTCTTGGAACTTTTGGAAGCTTCTCGGAAAAGTCAGCTTTTCCCTCAAACTGGCCTTGTGTATAAATTAGGACAGATAAAAGAAGGGTTTTTCCTATTAATGAAATCATGATAAATTCTGAGACGACGCTTAGAAAAGAAAACAACATTAACTAAATCACCATGATTGTTCCAACAACAAAAAACATCTAGCCAAGTATATGTACTACATATAAAACCTCCTCATATATTATGCAAACACGCATAAAACAGTTTGAATTTACAAATTCTCAGCCTGAGCACAAAGACATACTTTATTTAAATGGCTGTTATAAATCCATATAAAGTACAAGACTTAGCTTGATAACTGTCTCTTCATCTCATAGAGTTACCAAGTCTCTATATAAACAAAATATGGTCTGTCAGATTTCTGTTTGGCCTTTTTGTATTTTGTCTTTACAATGGGGATGTGAAAGAGAAAGGCTGAATGTATTTATTCTGGTCTGGGCATCTGGCCAAGAGTAAAAGAGATATTTTAGGCTTCCTGGCTCACAGTGAGTTCAGCCTGTTACCTGCCTCCCCATTTTAGACCACAGCTACAGAATTACAGCTGTAACACATCCAGAATAGCAGAGAGGGTGCATCAGAGCATTAGCCATAAATATTACCACTGTACCCTGGTTTCACTCCCCCATCTCCATCACAGCTCTCTTATATCAAACACTTTGCACAATCCCCTCACATGTGGTAAGACCTGTGGTGAGCAGAGCTGTAAAATTTGTCTGCAAGGAGAGAAAGCTCTCAGCAGAACAACTAGAAGAAACCTGGTTGTTTGTCAAATGGACTTATTTCAAAATCAAAGCCAAAAATACTGATATTTTGGTATCCATTCATGAGATATTTCTGGTACACAATATTTTGCTCATTTGTACTTTATACACAGGTGGCTCCTTCTCCCATCCCTCTAAGCTGCACAGAGCCACCCTGAAATCCTAACACTTCCATCCCATTCAGAAATAATGTCTCCAGTCCCAACCCCACTGTCCATAGCAGCTCCAGGGACAGGGAAAATGTTCCTGCTAAGAAAGTAACACCAGAATGGCACTCAGCATATCTAGTGCTGAGCAGCTCAGAAAGCTGGAAATCCTCCAGCAGGTTCAGCTGCTCCATGCTCTTCATTGAACAGGTTACCTAAGCCATATAGAATAAATTTTAAATCCCCTAAAATGCTAATTTTGGGTATCCTTCATGAAACAGCAGGAACCTTGTGGCACACATTAGCATTAAATACCCCACCATGAGCAGACAAAGTCACCAAAATTCAAAAAAATCAAGATATTCACCCCTAAAGTTTGCCCTCATCTCAGGGATTCAAACAACTCTAAAAATCCTTTCCATAAAGACTCAGTACCTAATTTTGTGAGCCTGACTTTTGTTCTTTGTATTTTATGGTAGGTTTTGGAAACTCTAGAGACAGCAGCTAGTGCTTTTGGCTCGGGGAATACTGCTAAGGGAATATTCACAGAATCACAAAACAGGTCAGGTTGGAAGGTACCACAAAGAGACATCTGGTCCAACCTCCTTGCTCAGGCAGGGGTGTCCCAGAGCACATGGCACAGGATTATGTCCAGACGGTTCTGGAATATCTCCAGCAAGGGAGACTCTACAGCCTCTCTGGACAATCTGTCCCAGTGTGTTCTCACCCAAAAAAAAAAGAAGCTTAAATAAAGAATATTCCTTGTGTGGAGATTACAGTGGCTTTTGGGAATCACAGGATTACAAAAATCAGAGCACATAATAAAGAGAAATCTGATGTGAAAACTGGAAGACTGGGAAGAAGGCAGAGAAACTGAGATCTTTTGGCAACACGTTCAGAATCAGCCTTAGTCAGCAAAGATGCTCAGGAGATTAAAGTGAAATGAAGTTCCCAGCCCAGTGCCAGGAAGTCGGATTTCCACACTACAATGATAAATATTTTCAATGGTAATTGCTGGGAGGCCAATCCTGCCTGTCAAAATAGAAGTGCCACAATGGACTCTTGTGATGAATTTCAACGGATGAACTAAATTTTCATTCTGACCCACAAGCAGTCTTTACAGCTGTCTTTGTGAGAACTTTCACAGCACTCAATTTACATATTTTTAACTAAAAAGGGATCAATCTAACTGCTTGGAAAAAAACCTTGCTACCTTTCTGCATTGTCACTTTTCTGTAATGCTACCAGCAATCATATTTCTACTGTTAAATAGTTTTCCATCTCCCTCTTTCCATTTAAAACACACTTTGGCATAATCAGAGTGCTTTTCAATCAGTCCTGGTAAGAACAAGTATCTGTCTTGGAGAAAAAACAGTTGCACTGGCATGATCAAGTTACTAATGACAGATCCATTAAACAATCAAGAAATTGATGTTTCTGCTGGCTATTCCCTTTCCTCTTCCTCCATAATAGTTCTCGGTTCAATCAGACATTTGCAATTCATTTAGTAAATGGACAAAGTAAGCATTTGGATATTTACCAGTTGTGTTGCACTGTGCTGATTACTAATTGCAGCTGTTGCATTTCACTGCAGAAATATCTACTTTTCAGCATAGTTAGGATGATCCTTCAGGCATAGGTGAACATGCAAGAGCCCTGTGCATCACTTGAGTTTTCTATTTCCTTGATGTAAAAATCTTTCCATCTCCAGGGGATGAGGAAGCCCAGCATGGGCTGGTACAAAAATTCACACTGTGTAGTGAAATATAAGTCTACTAATTTTATTTATGAATCTCACTAAATTTAGTAACCTAATTTTCAGTTGCTCATAATTCCATATAGCTCCCATTCTATAGGATAAATGTTCAATTTTCAGGCCCATCCTACCAAATGGTGATCTCTTCATCATTGTCTTTACCTGTTCTCTTTCTGAGTTTAGGAAAATACATTATAGATATTTCAGCACAACAGTTCTCATGAGGAAATTCTGTTTTGTTGAGTAATCCGCATACACACATCCAAATATGTGGTTTTATTTTACTTGTTTTATACAGTTGATCTGGAAATCATTCCATCCTGCTTTGGGTTAGAGTACACAGTATGGAAGAGTTACTTAGATATTTAACTCAATTACAGTAGGATATATTTTGAAATGTCACTGCTATGTTACATTAATAATTAAGTAATTAAAGTTTTTAATTTCCAGTGTTTAGGCAATATTAAATAACCAGAACCAAAAAGCGACAGATAATTTCAAGCTAGCTTAGCAGCAAAATGCAACTACCTGTTACAATTCAAGTTTGCTAAGTCCACAATCTCAAACAGCCAAAAAAGTCTCTAGAGGTAAATAAATGAAAAAAAGAAACCTTCTAAAATTATCTGGCAGGGGCAGACTAAAGCAGAGGATTCCTGTTGTGGGAGTTCTCCTGTGCTACATTTACATTCCCAATAAGCAAGTCCAGGCATATTTGTTTTTACACAGTCGTTTCCACACCAAGACACATTTCCATTCCCCCCTCCCTTCTTCTGCTTTTGTGTTCCATCGTCCACATCAACAATTAGTGGAAGTGCCTGGCTGTGCCTGTTCACATTGTTCCCAGACTTTTCTCTCCCCCAGTGAGCTCTGAAGACCATGCATTATTTGACATGACATGACTTGGAGGCCTTCTACAGCAATCGCTCTATGTAGAGAGGCAGACAGAGGCAAGGAAGAAGTTAGTCCTGGTTACATCTGGGACAGTAGGATACAAGTCAAATTGTGTTAATCCCTCAGCACAATAGCCCAGGTGACTGAACTTTAAATTACTTAAGTCCTGTAAACCAAAAACCACCAGAAATAAAAACAGCCTAAAGGTCAAGCTTCTTGCTCTGTTTGTTTAGTGACATGAAAACACAGGATATTCATAACGTAGTGTTTTCCCCTGAAATAATTAAACACCTATTGTATTTTCCATCACAGCTCATTTGCCAGCTTGTCTATACACACTGAATGTATTCAGTTTAGAGCAAACAGCTGCACACAGGGCAGCTTCCCTCCACATATACAGGCTCTGCTCATCTCAGAATCACAAAATATGCTGAGTTGTAAGAATCACAAGGATCATCAAGTCCAGCTCCTGGCCCTGCACAGGACCATCCCCAAGAAGCCCACCATGTGCCTGAGAGCATTGTCCGAACTCTTCTTGAACTCCGTCAGTTTTGGTGCTGTGACCATTGCCATGGGGAGCCTGTCTCAGTGCCCAACCACCCTCTGGGTGAAGAACCTTTTTCTGACATCCAACCTAAACCTCTCCTGACACATCTTCAGGCCATTCCCTCAGATCCTGTCACTGGTCACCAGAGAGAAATATCAGTGCCTGCCCCTCCTCTGCCCCTCACAAGGAAGGTGTAACTGCAATGAGGTCTCTGCTCAGTCTCCTCTTCTCCAGCTGAACAGACCAAGTGCCCTCAGCCACTCTTCACATGGCTTTTCCTCAAGGCCCTTCATCATCTTCGTTGCCCTCCTTTGGGTGGTTTCTAATGGTTTAATGTTTTTCTTGTTAGGTGGCTCCCAAAACTGCTCCCAGCACTCGAGGGGAGGCTGCCCCTGCCCAGAGCAGAGCAGGACAATCCCCTCCCTGCCTGGCTGGTGATGCTGAGCCTGATTCCCCCCATGACTCTGCTGGTCCTCCTGGCTGCCAGGACACTGCTGGCTCACATTCAGCTTGCCATTGACCAGGACCCCCAGGTCCCCTTCCATGGCACTGCTTTCCAGCCATGCAGCTTTTCTATGCATCCAGGGCTGCCCCACCCCAGGTGCAGAATTCAGCACTTTCTCTTGCAGAACTTCATGTAGTCGGTAAAGACTTGTGTCCTTATCTGGTTTTTAAATTAACCTAGTCAGGTGCACAGAACATTCAAGACCATAAAACACAAACAAAGGAACGTACTGCCCTCCAAGAATGAACTTTCAGAAATACAGAGTGTGTAGTTAATATCTTCTCTCCCTTGTTGCTGAAATTGAGAAATTAGATTTTACCATTCCTCCAAGAGAAGGTGATTGATCCCCAGACATGTACCCAGATTTCAGCCTGTGTGTCCCAGCTCTCATCCATTAAAGTGCATATTTTGATCAATGCCATTGATCTTACAGCCTTTTCTTTTACGTGTGTGCCTCTTCCTTGGTTACTTCAATTCAAATACTTCTGCTTCATAAACATGCTGACAAAAAGGTACATGCAGATTATGGCAGAGAAATATATTTTTTTTATTTTAAAACATTTATATTTGAAAGTTAAGTTGAAATAACTACCCACAGAGAGTCCGAACACATTAAATGCCACAAAACTTTTTAAATTTACTCAGGTAAAAATATATATAAATAAAAAATCCTCTCACAATTTTAAATGATCGCAGCCTTTTCTCAAATTACATTGAAAAGAAATTTCTTTCTGAAGTCTTTATCACATGTAATACTTGGTCCCTCTGTCAAGCATAAGACAAACATACACAGACTTTACTATGTGCCACAACAGATTGCAACGCACCAAGTATCAGTATTAGTTTCAGTCTTTATCATCAAGAGAGCAGCTGCTATTTATCTCTTCCCAAATTACTTCCTAGTATTACTTTCAATCTCTGTTCCATTGGAAAAAAACAATTTCTGATGTGGTTTTTTTGTTGCATTTTTTGTTTGGTTGGTTTTTCCATTTTAGCTATGAGGCACTAGAGAATGTTACTGGAAGTGGAAAAGTAGGAAAGTGTCTTCTGTTTGTAATGGAGGTATAAATGGCAAAGAGGGAAGAATGGTGTCTTGAAAGTTAGAAAGATGCAAAGCCTAATTTCCAAATGTAATTAAGGATATCCTGATGCAAATAGACTGGCAGGATCTTCAAATACTGTAAAGGAACCTAAGATGCCTAAATTCCTTTGAAAACTCCATATTTTTGAGCTACTAGCCTTCTTACCACCTATTTTCTTTTCCAAGGCTTAATCTAGTGAATGGCATTTCAAGTAAACTTGAGTCATCTGTTGTTTGCAGATTTTTGGATCTGAGACTACAGACAGATGGGCATCAAAAGGGGATGAGTTACCAAGGCTTACCAAGATACCACTCCTTTAATCTGACAATGAAAATAAAACATATTGGCTAACAAGGCAATTGTAAGGCAACCTGCTTTGTTCAGCACTGCAGAGGGAGGGAGGATGCTCACAGTCTGTTGGGAAATCCAGCTGGGGAGCAACAGCTTCCCTTGCCTTGGTAACTGGTTGAGATCCACCAGGACAGCTGAGGAATACTGGGTGAAGAACAGTTTTGTCTGACTAAGTAATGGAGACAAACCCACTCCTGCACGTTGATGCCTTAGGATTTTAGCTTTTATATTTTTATATACTTGTAATCCTGCAATTCTTTAGCGTATAACTCTAAACTCCATATAGAGTGTTAGCTGCTGCTTTCCCATTTTGGTCAGACAAAACAATTCCTCTCTAGGCGTGGGAATCAAGGACACCTTACTGTCTCAGGCCCCAAGAAATGTAAACATAACTGAGTTGGGGGGGAGCAAACTTGGGGTAAACTACTTCATGACCTGAAGCTGTAATTGGAAGATTAACCTCCAATACGCAAATGGATCAAAATTATAAAAGTGTGAAAACCCATGACCTGTTGTCCATTTTTTTGGGTGTAGCCCCTGGGGGGACTCCATCTGCCCAAAATGTACCTGAAGGCCCTTAAATAAATATAATCACTTTTTTATTATCTTAATTTTGTTTAGCCTCTGTTTTTAGGTAGCCCATTAAGGCATCAATGTGGTTAAGTAAGACATGTTTCCTCTTTTACTGACTCCAGTGTTTTACAGCTGAAAATCAGAAGATTTCCTTTAACAGCAACTTTTGGATGCCAACTGATGACACGTCCACAGGTCTGCAGCAGTGAAAAGAGCCAGAAGTCTTAGTGCAATTCACAAAAAAAAGGAATCCAAGTAATTGCACTTTTTGAATTACTGGATTTACTTTATAAAGAAAAATGCTGGCATGTACTCTCCTGCCTCTGCACAGCTTAAAACATGTAGAGTCATCCTAAAACACATAAAAATATAAGGCAAATATATAATTAATCATCACAAACTAAAAGAAGTATCTTAAATTAGTATTTACCTTGAACATCAACTCACTAAATAAAGAGCAAAGAGAACAGCTGAATAACATCTTCTACCTCCCATTCTTTTCAGGCTATACATTTTATGTTTATTAATAATGTTGGCTCAACTTTTCAAATTGCAGAATCACCCCATTTTCCCACAAAAATGTAGAGTTGATCTAGAAATAGCGGAAGGAGTATCTAAGAATGCTGCTGAGACCATGCTGGTATTTTCTCTCCTGCTCTAGCTGACAGCAGCACTAGAGAATGCCCAGCTCCAGCAACTGGAAGGACAAGTCAGTGGAATTCAGGAAGGGAGACAGAATCCCTGCAAACTCTTTGGACACTGCTGTAGACTGAACATGGATGGTAAAGAGCTGTTAAAGATGTATCCAAACCCCATTTTCTTGACTATGTAGAAATAGTGAAATAGCTGCAGATGCCTTGTTTAAAGAATTCTACAACTGATGTGCCACCAGCTATATAGAAAAGACTAACATTTCATAGCTTTCAACAACGACATGAACCACACAGAGGGTGTGATAATTAGGCACACTCATTGGTACCACTTTTAATGCTGGAAATTAAAATAGTCTCCTCTAATTTATCTAATAGCCTCAATCCTTGGTCTTCCTGGTCAGGCTGCCAAGAGTCCTAATAATGTTATTTTAAGACATGGCATGACTGTCTGTAGACAGTAGACTGGAATCCTTTCACTTCACACACATTTTCAAAAAGCAAAAGGAAAAATACCTCCCAAAACTGCTGACTTAGGTTAATGTTATATATGGATCTGACTGAGTTTGAGCTTGTACATGGATCCCTATGTAACAAATACCATAGGAAGAATGTTTGGCTTATGGTTAAGGTAAGGGAACTGGGTTTGAAGACTTCAGGAGTGCAAATGTTACATTCCTTTACAACATGGGAAAAGTTGCTTAAACTCCAGCCATCTCCTTGAATATCAGCACTGCAGGGATGAAGTTGTTTCCACACACCTCCTCCAGGCAATACAATCTGTCAAGACTTTCAATTCTTCAGAGAGTTTGTCTTTACTAACGCATGTATGGACATCTAACAGCATTCAGCATGGATGGAAAACACCCACAACTGTTGTGGTGTTTCAGTGTGGCACACTGACACTTGAAAAGTTCATTGTTTGAGGACCTCAAGCCTCAGCCATTCATCAGTGCACAGCTTACGCCTCCTCTGCCCTCAGGCCATACAGCAGATAGAGACTCAGATTGCTGAGGATTTAGTGCCCTTACCCCTGAACTGTCTTTCCTCATGCTTCATGGTTTAGATCACACTTCCAACACATGATTAATACTCAGTAACAGCAAATCCCCCTCTAATGAATTGATGCAAAAGGAATGACAATGTATGATGAAAACCACATTCCAGAAGATGCAATGATCTACTGAGAAGCTGGCAAACTCATGTACAGCATGGTAACACTGACTAAGCACCTTTATTACCTCTCCCTTACTCTTCCTTCCTTTCTCAAGTCTTGTTGGGACTATTGTACCTCCAGTTTTGATACCCACCTCAGAGAATCTTTTTCCCAGAAGTCTCTACACTACACTACACTCCTTCTAGCCAAATCCAGTTTCACTCCCCAGATTGGTTCTATGCTTTTGGAACAAGGTCCAACCAACAGTGGAGTTCAATTCCAATCCCTGTGTAGTGGCTGAACAATTGTCTATCTCCAGGAACTTTCACTTGCCTGAATGTGTTTTGTGAGAGCAGTCAAACTGGGGAGTTTCCATCCTTGGGGAAATTCAAAATCTGATGGGGTACAGTCCTGAGCAACCTGGTCTAGCTGACCACTGGGTCATAATAACACCTGGACTAGACAACCTCCAGATCTCTCTCTTCCAAAGTCAACAATTCCATGATTCCGTAAAAACAGTTGTTTGCACTTACACCTCTTAAAGGCCACATGGCCAAAAGCAAGGGAACATGGGCTTATCAAATACACTAAATGCCCACCAATCTAAAGGCATAGAACAGTCCTGGATCAGTGGAAAATTGTTAAAGATTAAGAGTCATTGTGACATCTGAGCAATCTCTATGTAATTCCTCTTTTCAGACTTCCTTGTGGAATCCATTCAAAATAAGTGGCAAGCAGGTAACAACCCATTCCTTCCACTAGACAGGCAACAGGCAATGCTTATTGCACCTGTTTAGTCCACCACATTCCTAAACAATCCCATTTCTATGGAGAGCTTGTTTCACTGAAAAATCTCTCTATGCTTGGACTCAGATTTTACCCCTGATCTAGCTCACCAAGTACTGATTTCTCCAATTCCATGGAAAACACATTTCCAGCCTCTTCTAAAGGAATCCACAGGCCTGTAGCTTCCACAAACCAGACCCAAACCTCAGTGGTTCATAAGAGACCCCTGGTAAGTCCAAAACAGAGCAGAAAAGTCCTGCAGAGTGGTCAGGCAGCACTCTGGCCATTTGGAGAGGTTTGCTGTCTTCAGCTTGCAGGAACAGAGAGTATTTTTTTTTTCATTGTTCCAGCAGTATTACTGACATGAAAAGTTGACTGAAAATTGCACAATGCCTGTTGTGCATAAATGATGATAAAGGCTTCATAACACAGCAGACAATGCTTATAAAGCCCACACTTCCTCCTAATGAATCCCCAGATGTATGACTGCTCTCTAGAAGCTTAAAAAAGGCATGGCTCTCTCACCCTGGTCATAAAAATAGATTAAGTCTTCAGCTTATGACATAGGTTCTGTTTCTGGAGGAGAAGGTCACAGGAACCCTTTGCAATAATGACCATAAGGTCTGAAGAGTCACGGTGTGTGAAATAAATGACAACCATGAAGCTCACACTGCAATGCATTTGCTCTGCATCCCTCTGGGTCATGCTTACAGTAATGTAATTTACTGTCAAGCTAAATCTTATGAAAATTTGAACGATTTTATAAACCATTCTATGAATCCTCAATGTCAAAACCTGAAGTGTTATGTTTCGGTTCTCTACTGTGTAAATAATGCCTTCATGCTTTAAAGATTTCATGTGTATTTATACGCAAGCAACCTAAGAGAGACAGTATTACAGAAGCAAACTGAAGCATTATACTCCCATTTCTACAGCTACATAAAGAATAAACACAAAAATCATTCTGCAGCAGAAATTGTCACACACATCTGTGTTTTACCTCACTGCTGGTACAAGAAATAGTTCAGTAGCAGTACAGCACTGTATCACCAAACCACCAAAAATATTTTATATTTATTGATGGCATCTAATATTCATGTGTGTATGTAAGTTTTCAGGAAAAAAAATGCATTCTCTATTCAAGATACTCGAGCTTCTCTTTCTTTTAGCCTCTGAAGACATGCACAAGTCTCCCTGTTTGTGAGACTGGAACACTTTCTCCAGTGTGCCTACAGTGCAAACAGTAGAAAACTGAGCAGCCCCCTGCAACCAGATCAGGCCCTGGAGCCGATTCCCAAAGAGTAAAACAGCCCACATTGTGACACCTCTTGCCTGCTGTTGATATCTTCCTTGATGCTTCATTTCTCTTGTAACCAACTCTGCTCCTCCATTATTCCCTGTGCATAGGATGCCTTTTGACAGAAATTCAGCCCTTCTTCAAAGGGATGAGAATCACACGTGTTACTTCACTCAGTACAAATGCCCATAATTTGGGCAACCAATGCTGACTCAGTTTTTGGCTCCTTTCTGCTCCCATTAGCCCTGCCAAGCCAGCACCTGGGCACACCAACTTACTTCCATGCCTTTCCATACACCATCAACAAAATGAGGGTTGAATTCTGGTTTCAGTCACATCTGAGTAGCTCCCTTGAATGCAATGTGGTGCTCAGGTGAAGCCGAGCATAAGCTGAACCCAGTGGGTCTGTGAACAGGTGTTGGAACCTCCTAGGAGGAGATTACTACCCTTCACTGCCCTCCTGATCCCTCTGAAGCATGACTTTTCTTCTGTTTCACTAATTCCCAATACAAGCACAGCGTAAATTTCCCAAAAGTCTCACCACCCACATTTCTGTGAGGTTCCTTCCACATTCATAACTTATTTCTCCAAGAAAATTCACACTCTCTGAGCCCACAGTCCTCATAGGCTCAGATATAAAGAAAGGAGGCTGGGTGAGACCTTTTAGGACCAGAATCTACTACTAGAAAAAGTGACAGCACTTTTCTATAAGCTGATGATCTGTTTGTGTTATTAGAATCAAAAAGTCGAAGTGTTTCCTTAATTGCAGTGGCAGCTATTATGATTGCAAACATGAAACCTTTCTTTTATCCTTCAGATAAATTCAAAGTGCCATCTCAATACTCCTGAACAAATACCTCTTGGCCTTTCCTGTCTTAATATATCAGCACTTGAGGGAGGAATCCAAATTTAAACTTCAAGGCCACAGAGGCTCAGGACAACTCAGAGCCTGCCCTGTGAGAGTGAGAACAGATGCAGATTTAATTTTAGGAAAACATTCCTCTCTCCTCTGTCTCTCTCTCCCTTCACCTCTTTTTTTCCAAGAAAACAAACTTTTCTTTCATTCCTAGATTATACTGAAGCTGATTTCTTTTCACCTTTGAAAGAATTCACTGGATTATTCCCCATCTGCATCTTAAAGCGACTCCTAGACTGAAGTGCTGCTCGTATCAGCCCACCCTGCAATTACGGGGAGACAAGAAGCACCCTGCAAAAACTGTGACAGAACAAAATCATTTCACAGTGATTTATTAGGCATGCAGCCATTAATGACTTTGCAAGTGTGGAAAGCAAGATGGAGGGGCAGAGCCTGAGCCAACAGTAGCTGTCAGAACATCATTGTCATCTTTCGGGTTAGAAATATTTAAGCCATCTGATATTCAGCCTGGCTTCCCGGCATAACACCAATCCTGGAAACAGCAATAAATTTTGACATTGAGGAGTCTCTTCAAAATCACAGAGGTTGACAAAGAAAAGGGAGAAACTGTGCAGAGATATTTCTTTGTGAGGTTCTGAAAATAAAGAATCCTGATCTCGAAGCACATCCCTCTAGTGCATAAAATCTGCTGTCAGGGCTGAAGTACCACAGGCAAGAGCCACCTCACTGCACTGAAAGGTGCTTTGATATTCATTCACAGCTATTCTTTTTGTGCTTATTGTGAAAAAAATTCTTTATTCTTTTGACTAAAAAGTCACCTTGCAATGTATTTGGGAAAAATCCAAGGAAGTGCCAAGCTCCTGCAAATCCCACATGCTGGGAGTAGCGGGTGCTTGGCACCTGGCAGTGAAGCTCTTGAGACAGGTTCTGCCCTCAGCTGTGCTCATGCAAATACAACATAACTTTGCTGGCACTGACTGAACCATCCCAGATGAAATTCAAAGTAAACAAGAGCAGAATCTCTCTCTTTTTTTTTTTTTTCCCAGCACCAGGGGCCTACAATGGCAATGTTAACATTAGAACAGATCGATTCTGGAAGATGAAAAAAGAACATTCTGATCTCACTGCAGTGAGCTCCTACTCAGAAGACAATTTCATCCCATCTCAGAATAGAGTTTTAAAAATGTTCAAAGCAATGTGCAAGCATTAACTTCTAATGGCTTAAAAAGGAATTTTATAATGCTAATGTCTTCATATTACAGATAGGATGCATCTAGAGAGCAAAGGTTTCTATTTCAATCTGTAGCAGCTTTCAAAGATATTTAGACCAGAAATTTCCATTTAGGCATCTCTAATTTCAAGACTTCTGAATGTGCTGCTGGGACAGACAGAGGTTGATATGACCTTCACAAAGACTCCTGCAATTCTATCCTGGTCCATCTAAATTACTAGTTTAAGTCAGTTGTGTATTTACAAAGAAAATAACAACCAAACAAGAAGATGTTCCGTCATCTTACCATTCAGAAAACACTCCCCTGCCACACTACAGAATACAGTGGCCCCTACTTTATTTTTGGCTGAGCACAAGCTGAGAGCAGTGAGGAAAGCCAACCTGCAGGAGCTGAGTGGTCCAGCACTGCTCCCAGAAGCACAGGCTGGACACCACCCACCTGTGCTGAAGGAGACTGAGCACAGAAAGAAGGTGAAAATAGAGTGTTTCCAGATTTTTTGTATCATGTCTTGCTCTTGCTTGAGAAAGGGGTACCTGAGAAATGCCCTGGAGTGTTGCAAGCCACAAACCTGCTTCCTTAAATTGATCCGTTTTTCCCACTGTCACAGACATTCCCCAAACAAACTATATGGGAGAGGGAAGAAATGAGTACAACTTTCTTTTCAGAAATCCCTCTTATTCCACAATCCTCTAACTTAATTATATAGTATTTTTCATCCTTCACCTTTTTCTTTTCCCCAATATATATGAGCTTTTCAATCAGGATTTCTGCATGACAAATAAATATGTTTTAGGCTGGCCTGCATCACAACAGTACCTCCGTCCCATTGCTTTTTCTTTCAGAATTGACTCTTCTCTCCCCTCCTACTTAGACCTTGTTAGTTCTTCTCTTGTTCCTAATTTGAAGATCCAAATGAGCATGAATTACATGTCTCAGCAATAAACATGATCTCACAGAAACACAAAGAAGAGGATGAACAAAATAAAAATTGCTGTCTGGTGAAAGCTCCCTTGACAACTACAGCTACACTGACAGGCGCCACTGAAATAATAGGAATGATGCTTCAAAACAAGAGCCAAGACAACGTTATGAAAGAGAAAAAAACCCCAGTCTAAACAGATCTTTTCAAATGCAGATTCTTCTGTCCATAAAGGAGAATGTGAAAAAATGTTCTTTCTTATAGCACAGCCATGTTCAAACTCTGCCAGATTACAGAAAACCACTAAAAGTGTGAGTACAACCTGAAAGACCATGGGTCCAATAGTCCATTTGAGGAATGTGAGAATGATGCAGAATGGAAGAGAAGGATCATATTTTGGGGATGGAGAGGAAGGATGGAAGGTGTTATCTCATTACCAAATCCTGAATTGCATCCAACTGGGTGAACAAAAAAATTTATGTTGACTTCAGTGCAACATCAAGCATTTGCAGGCTTGTATCTAAGTCACTGCCATTACCCAGGTGACAAACTACATGGCAAAAAGCCAAGAGATTGATGAACATGAAAAATTTTGACCCACTACTGAAAATGTTCCATTCAAGACAGAACTAAGGCAACACTCATGAAGAAAGGTTCTCTATGGATTAGGGAGAAAATTAGGGAAAAGCATTAGCATTCCTCTGTCAATAATGATTTAGTGCAAATGAGTTACTTAGATACTTTTTCATGTTGGCTTCACTCCATAAAACGAGAAAATTTGTTCCAAGTTCTGGTGTGGTCAGAGATATCTGGTGGTCAGCAGGTATTTCAAAAGCACCAGGTGGATGATGTAAAATCCTGCAACAACCACAGGAAACTGCAGAACTACCTATGGCTCCTCAGCAGGCAGAAACTGCAGCTCCTGGGAGCAGCAGTGGGGATCCAGCTGCACAAGAGTGTCTGGCTAGGCTGAGTCAGAGGTGGGGGGACAGTGGAAAGAGATGGCAGAGAATATTGCAGGCAGGGTGGGAAGGAATAATGAGCACAGGGGAAGTGGTGCTTTGGTGTGGTACATTTTATTTGCTGGTATTTTATATCCCTATTGTGAAGTACTACTGGCAACATGGTAAAAGTTTATTGCCTAAAATCTTCTGTCACAAATACATAGGCAACACCCATGTTAGCAGAAACAGACCCTTTTCTTCTAGTACTGAAGGCACTCAGAGCTCCAGAAGTTTGGCTTGGGCTCTTGGGCTTGCATTCCTCCCCAGAGAAAAATAAAATCTGCAGAAGAGTCATGTATTTTTCCTCCATTTTATTCCACTCACTCGAGACACCTAATAAATTTGCTTTGACTTCTTATTCTTTCCTAAAACAAAGGAAAAAACTTAGAACCAGAAATATCTTTTTGCTCCTTGGTGGCCTGGCAGAGACACGAGTAGAACTCTTTCCCCTTTTTATGTAATGAGATCTAAAACAAACTAATAAACAAAAAAACTCCAAACACCAATAATCAATAAAACAACAGATTGCACATAAAAGATACAAGGACTTTGTAATTTCTTGCCCAAAGCACTGAAACCAAAAGTACATCAGGACTGAGAACAGAAAACTAATAGCTACATAGACCACACGAACATCCTAATAGTAAATAACCTAAGTTTTGAAAGGCACGTAATTCTGAAGACAGAGCCAGCCAGCCTTTTAGTACTCACTGGAAATAGAGAGAAACTTTTGATCTGTGGTTATATAGATACAGTATCTATATCCATAATTTCTTACATGTTACTTTGTAGTGCAGAACAGAGCTGGTGAACAGACTGCATGGCTCACTAGTCTGCTCCACTGTGAATACAACTGCCCTGCTCTTTCGGCAATGACCGGACTGCTTGGATCCAAACCTGAGCAAGCTCTGGGCTCCCCAGCCCTGATAAATTCAGAAGTGGATTAGTCTTGAGAGAGAGGGAAGAGTCAGATTAAACCCTGGTTCAGCCACAGGCAGGGACAGTTCCCGGAGCCAGACCTGGGAATGCTGAGACCAGCGTTTGGGGGTGAACAGACCTTTTGCTAAACCGTGCTGCGAGTCCGAGAGGGAACTGAGTGACACAAACGGAGCCAAACCCACAGCCCAGGGCACAGGAGCACTTGTACAGCAGGGATAAGTTTCACTTCTGAAACTGGGATAGTGAGGATGGAGCCACGGACACTGCACCCTGAGCTCCCAGCACTGCACGGGGGGCCAAGACCCCACTCTCCAGCCCACCCCAGACGTGGAGGACTCGCCTGGTGCTGGGGTGCTCCCCCAGCCCAGCGTGCCCCAAATTTCAGAGCTCGGCGCAGGAAACACCTCTCCCTGCCTTTCGCTGCGCTCCATGACAGAGAAAAACATGCCCAAGCCACGCCAGCTGCCGAAGGGGAGGAAGAGCGAGGAGCCACTTACGGGGATGTGCACTCGCAACATGAGTTTCTTCTGGCTGGAGCTTTTCCTGCTGCTGCTGCTGGAGGCATCTTTCTTCTTGTCCATGGCAGTGCTTCCCATGCCTTCACCCAAGTGTGGTGCTGAGCGATGGATCTGGAGAGGGAGGCTCTTCTTCCACCTCTCCCCACCGTCCCACGGGCCGCAGTTAATCTAGGCTCCGTATTTTCTTTTTTCTTTTCTCTCTCTCTCTTTTCTTTTCCCCCTTTCCTAATGGCCTTAGGAAATTTGGGGGGGGGGGGGGGGGGGCGAGAGGTGGGGGGGAGAGAATGAGAGAAGCCAGGGGAAGGGGAGGAGTTTCTCCAGCTCCGGTCTTTAATCCCAGCAGCGAGGTGTCAGGGGGGACCTTCGCAAGAGCATGAGATGCCCTTACAGACGCTGCTCCCTCTCTCACTCTTCCGCCCTTTCAAAAATATCCGGAGCATCCTGGGGGAGGGGGGGAGAAAGTTTCCTTCCCCTCGCCCTGCCCGGCCGCACTCTCGCCGAAAGAGAGAGAGGGAGAGAGAAAAAAAAAGAAAAACAACAACCCCCCAAACACCCAAAGGCCACAAAACCCGAAAGGGGGAAGGCGCTCGGGCGACGCTTCTGGCAGACTGGGGAGTCCCGCGGGGAGCCCGACCAGGGAGGGAGAGAGGGAAGGAGGGCAGGAGGATGAGAGGAGGTGCCCGGGCGCTCCGAGAGCCCGGCGGGGTCCCCAGGAGCTGCAAAAAGAGCACCGCGCAACTTTCCCGCAGTCCGGCCGCCCCCCGGCCCCGCTGCCGCTCGCC
>JAHLSL010000022.1:5457111-5486849 GCA_025920805.1 Petroica traversi
CGGGGGGAGAGGAGCTGGAGCGGCGCCTGCATTCCCCGGGCTGCCGGAGCGGGAGGTGGGCGAAAATGCTGCGTTTCACCTTGCCAAAAACGCCCAAAGGCGGCGCGGCTCCTCTCCCTCCCGACCTCCCAGGCTGTTCGCTCGCCTCCCTCCCCGCAGATTTCTCCCGGCCGTGCCCTCAGGGAGGGTTTTTTCCTTTCCCCGGGGCACCCGCGCTCCCCTCTGCCCGGCCCGGGACGGAGCTGGGCAAGGAGGGGGCCCCGCCAGGCTCATTCCCGCTGGGCAAAACCCCGGGCTGCCCTCCCTCCCCCGGGCTGACAGGGAACGTGTGCCAAGCCCAGGAGGGCCGCAGTCCACTCCCGAGCGTCGATTTTTCCGCTCCCTCCCTCCAAAAAGCCTTCAACGCGCTTGCAAATTCAGCCGAGCGAAAGCGGCGGCTCAGCCCCCGCGGGCGAATGGATTTGGCGTCACCGGGTCCCGGAGAAGGAAAAGCTTCCAACATCCCTTCACCTGTGGCTGCGCTGCTGCCTGAGAGCGAAGCCGCGGCAGTGCCACCCCTGCGGCCAGGCTGCCACCAGGGCTGAGAGTCTGGGACAGCAGGGACAGAGAGGTGTCTTTTCTTTAGAACAGCAGGTGCTTTAAACAAGCATACCCTCTGCATCAAAATATGAGGGGTTGCTTTAGATGTGGGTCTTCTTGACAATCTCTGCACCTTTTTACACTGCCTGAATTTGAGGATAAGACCAAGCCCGCTGCAGCCACAGGCCTTTGATCACAGCACTTAACTCAGATTTTCCCTGTGTTCAAAGCTGTGTGTGTATGCATTCACAAAGCCTGCACTGTAATCACTCACAACAAATCATAGGGGACTCTATAAAACAACGATTGAGGAGAGAAGGGGAAAGAGTTTTCCTCAAAAATCTTATCATCTGAAAAAATACAGGGTTGCAGTGGTTATCATCAAGAAATTCAAGAATCCAGATTTATTTCCCTCTCTATGGAACTCTCAGTATTTAACAGGTGCAAAGTTCCTTTAATGTAACAGACAACTGTCCTAGAGGTTCCTACAGGATGTCATGGAAGGAAACAGACCTGGAAATGAGAAAGGGGTTAACAGCACTGACCAGCTCAGGAAGGGATGTGGAAGGGTCTGTAACACCTGCTTTCTTCCAATCTCTGCCAACAAAGTGCTGTTGCCAAGGGATATGGGAATGGCTGGAATAAAGAAATGAAAAAGTTATTAATAAGCACGCCTATGAAAAAACTGTCACAACGTTTTTCTAGCTACTGTGGTCTTGGAAGTTGAAAAATTAGGGTAGAAAAGGTAGAATTTATATAGAAGGATTTTAGCGATGGGTATCATAAGCAAGCAGATCTCCTGGCTATTCTTCATTAAATTAACAGTCAAGGTGGAATAAAATCTCCACATAAATAGTCCTTTCCCTTGTTTATGCAGAAGTGTTTCCCAAAATATTATCATTTCATTTCTATATTTAATGTTTTAAATCTAAATTAATTCTTCTTCTTTTAGATGATTTGTATGAAAAATTGTGGTTATTGTTAATGAAGTTTCAGAAAGTGACACAAAGGCAGCACGACCAAACTCCCAAACCTAAAAAAACTCCCACTAATCAACCTCCCCCATGAGGATATTGCCTTAATGTTTATAACTTTATATTGCCTATGTTTATAACTTTCAGAATACCACAATAAGGGGTTATTCTTATTTTTTTTCCTTTGACCCTCTAAGATCTCAAATATGATCTTTGATCCTCCAGTCATATTTTTAAACTTTTCATTGCAGCTCTGAGGATTAGAGACACATAAAAACCAAACCAAAACAAAGCAAAGAAAAAAATACAACAACAAAGAAAACATAAATCCTCCTACTGCTGCTAGACTTCAGTAGCTTGACTCATTGTAAAATCAAGTATTAATAAGACCCTACTATAAAATAATCACCAATTATTTCAGACATTAAGGCACTACATTTTTATCCTTTGCTTTTTATTTTCCATGGATAAATGTGGGAAGCATAAGAACAAACAACATTGCAAATACTTTAAATGAGATTTAAAGTTATATTGATCAATTCGACTAGCAACAACCATGTTTTCAGATGCATATAAGCATCTAAATTACTAATTTTACAGACAAATGAGTACTAAAACACTTTGGAGAATATCACAGAATCACAGAGTGGTTTGGGTTGGAAGAGACCTTAAAGATTATCTGGTTCCAACGCCCCTACCATGGGGGTTTCCAACCCTCCTTCCACTAGACCAGGTTGCTCAGAATTCCATCAAACCTGGCCATGAACACTCCAGGGATGGGGAATCCACATTTATCACCCAAATACTTTGAGGTTTCATGACCCCTCAGGGGGGCAGAGCAGAACAGCATTTCAAACACCCCAGCCACGTTTTGCCTCTCCCCTACCCCACCAGAATGCTCCCCATTAAAACTCAGCCCTACCTGTAACGCAGCAAAAGCAGAACATTCTGGGCTACACCCTGTCCCAGGACTTGCCCTAGTTAATCTTAAATACAGGTTGAATCAATTTTTCCATAATAAATTCCCCTGAGTGCATTCCTAAGTGTATAAAATAGCCATAAAACTTTGCTTTGAGCCTTGGTTGTATCGATTATAGTTCCTGTAAGAAAAATAATATGTCATCAACAAACACTTGTGCTGAGATTTCACATGCAGTATGTAGAGATTGTTTAAAGACTTTAAATTTCACTGAAAAAGCATTTCTAGAAAAAAGTGGTGAATGGGAGAGCTATGTGAGTTGGTGGGTTTTAAATCTTTATTCAAACCAGTATTTTTTGGTAATGCTTTAGAGTTTGTTGTTAGTAATATCATATGTATTGTATTAGAGAATAAAAGCTATCTCTGAAAAAAACAATTATTCTTTTCTCTGCAGATGACATATTAATATTACTGAGAGCATTTAATGTAGACTTTCCACACATACAATCTAGGTATATTTTAGGCACAAAACCCTGCAGAAGTCCCATTTTGGGTGACTAAATTTTCCTACCATAGTAATGTGTGTATTCCATACCAGGGTATATATTGTAATTTCTCAGGTCAACCACATTATTTCTTAAGTATATGTATACATATATTCTTATTTGGGACTATCAAGCATTTTTAAAATGTTTCCATGGTTTACAGACAAATCCTTAAAAATCAAGACATTTTGAAATCTGGATGCCCAAGACCTGTCTGGCTGTTACTGGTACCCAATATCCCAGCACCTACCTATGCTTCATCACAGGGGTTTTGCTCTTTATTCTCTTCTTATGTTAATATTGTCCATGTTGGTCTCTGCACTTCCTCCTCTGCCTGTCCCTTTCTTTTCACATTTCACCTCTTGTTCTCATCCTTCTGATTTTATTCTCCATTTTTCTCTGATCTCTGATTTGGCACTCAGTTCCTTGAGCACACTTGAAGTCGATTGCTCGGTTTCCTTCCAACACATTTATTAGATTGAATTCGACCCTGCTGCAAGGGCTCCTTAACTTAATTATCAGCACAATCTAATTAACCTGATGCAGTGTTGGGATGCAGTAGTCCCTGCATAAGCCTTCTGTAGAGGCCAGAGAGGACACAGCCCCAACATCTGCCTGCCCACACCCACACTCACCTGCTACCTGCTGACACCCAGCACAGTGCAGGGTGCAGATTTCAAGCCAAGAAGAATATAGACTCAACATGAGGAAATTCCTGTAGACAGCTAAATTGCATTGTTTGCAGCAAATCTGCAATTAAAATTGCCTTCTGTGGGAAAATTTGCAGGAGAAATTGCAAGTCTGCCAGGAAAGCCTGAGGGGCTGAAGCAAGGGGAAATAATGAGGTTAATGAGAGGAGCATCTTGTCCTCAGAAGGTCCCCAGAAACATAACAGCAGCAAAGAGTGACAAATATTTATGCTGGAAGAGAGATGTTGTGTGGACAGGTGTCTGTGCTTCCTCTGCAGGCTGTCAGACACCTGGTAGGTGAGTGGTCAGTGCAATGAATTCTCTTTTACCTGAAGCCCAGCAGCACAGTCTGCCTGCAGCTCCCTCCCTCCTGTCACACCATTTCTGCTGGGTGCTGGTCACTCCTCCAGAGCTGCTTCATCCACTCAGTCACTGGGGTGTCTTCATATCCAAACCACACAGGAGAGGAAGTGAGAGAAGGAGTTTCATAGGAACTTTCTAGGCTGTTTATCTCATTTAATCTGACTGCTAATTTGTGTCAAACAGTCAAAGAAAGGAGCAGTTTTTTGAGTTTACTTCCTTTTTCATTTGCAGATCTTGTCCATCTTGACAACTGATCCTGGGTATCAAAAAGTTTCAGAAGTCTTTATTCAAAATGAGTAGGCCTGTGGAATGGGTTTGTTTGGTACATAGTGGCAGGGGCACTGGTGCCAGGATTGGCAGGAGGTTCCCTGTTTGGCAGCTGCAGTGCTTCCCTCACTGTCCCATCTTCACAGCTCCAGAACCACAGTCCAGTGTGGCTGCCCTCCTGCTGCACAGCCCTGAACCCTCAGGAACAGATGGAAGCAAAGGAAATCAGAGGGGTGCATGGTGCTGAACCTTATTGTGTGGTCACATTTGTGCCAGCAATGCTCTGCAGATTATGCTGAAGGGTAAGTTCTATTTCTCATTTGTATCCCTACACTGAAAGAGTAAAATAAGAATAATACTCTCTGTCATCTCTGCTAGAAAGGGTCTGGAAGACATGACTATGTACAAACACGAAAAACACATTTTCTTTTTTGAACCACAACAGCTTGACCAAAGACCTTGAGGCTGATTTTTCAACGTTCACACAACTTGTGTTCTGAGAACCATGACCTAAGTACCTGATGAGACATTTTTTTAATTGGTTTCTAGATATAAAAAAATCTTTATTAACTGGAATGATGCTGTTCAGCCTCAAGTTTTCTTAGTACTTAAGAGTCATAGAAGAAATTACAAAGCCTTTTTAAAGTAGCTAATTTCCTCCTTACTGATACAGGAAAATTTCTTTTGTATTTTTTACTGATTGTGAGTCAGAATTTCTGGCTGTTAGCCAAACACAATACTTGGAGCTTTTGATTTGCATATATAGGCCTACAAGTTAGACAGATAACCTCAATCAAAATTTAATATAACAGATTATATGCAAAACCAGTGGAAAAATATTCATTTCCCATATCGGGTGACTTTTGTCAGTTGTGCAAATTAACACAGGGAATTACAGATAGAATTCAAGAGGAGTCTGCTTTTCATTTTCTTTTCCAACAATGTGCATAATGCAATACATTAGCTAAAAGAACATTTAAAGGAGGCAGAGACATGGTTCCATCAGATATGTGTGGGCATAAGAACAAAAAGCATTTTCAGCAGCACCAATCTGAAAGTACTTCCATGTTCTTCCCAGATCACTGGGAAGGATTCAGAGAGCTGAAGAATTACAAACACTCTCTGTGAGCCTTCTCTGTGTGATGATATCAGAATTTCTTCCTTGGCATGGAGTTTGCTGGGCCTCAGACAGGATATTGGGCAGGAACATCACTTTCCTTCTGGAGTGAAGGGGGTGAGACTGCCCCAAAACATCTGCTTGGTGGTACAGATGTGAAAAGAGGTGAGGTTTCCAAAGCAATGACAAGCAGTCAATTCCAGTACGGTCTGTAAGATCTCAAAGAAAAAAAAAAAAAGCCTATTTAGCTTCAAATTTGTTGTGCTGCAAGGTACTGGTGGCACAGTGTTCCAGAACACACCTACAGTAGCGTTCTCCATGTGACGTCCAGCCAAGGCTCGTGGCAAGACTTGGTGTGGGGAAAACAAAATCTCAACAACTGTAAAACAATCCATGTTCTCTCACATGGTGTTAACTAATAACAGGAGAGCCCCAGAAATCACGTTATGTGTGAAGAATCAATGAGAAGGTGATTGTTTATGGATGAGACAGAGGACTGAATAGAAACAAGAAGAGCAGAATGATATGAGACCTCTTCTGCACAATGGCTTCCAAAGGATCAGAATGCACTGAGACTTTGCTTGGCTGCACACCTTGGTATCCAGGACCTATGGATATCACTCAAGTTGCAACAAGAACCAAACATCTGAAAACATGAGAGGTGAATGGCAACTCGTTCTTGTTTTCATAAATTGTTAAATTTCATTTCTCTTGTAGTGAGATTACAGTCTTTCCAAGCTAGGCTTTTTTGCAACAATGCCAACATCTTTTTTTAATCCCAGGTACCTTTTCTGTGTAATTGAGGTGCTGCAGGATTTGTGTTTATGCTTCTCCATGTGTGATGGGCACAGGCAAGCATGATGAGCAGGTGTTCAGTGGGCATTTATGCAGATCCAAGATGCCATCTCCCCAGGACAAAAGGTGACATGTTGGAAAGGTGGCGCAGAACTGTCATCTCCACCAGCAAACCAGAGCACAGGCTTGAGCACTGTCCTGGAACTGTCCTGGTTGTTAAACTGTTCACAGTCCCTGCAGAGCTTTGGCTCAGGCTGTGTGCAGCTCTCCAGGACACTGCCAAGGCATGGTTCAGGAATTAACACCAGCCAGGGATCACTGTCAGGAAGAAGCTTGGTCATGGCTGCTCTGTCTGAGAGGTGAGAGTTTTCCTAAAAGCCTTGCTGTACCATCTGAGATCTGCAGCTCAGACCTGTGCCAAGAGGATGGAAATGTTAGATCCTGGCTTCCCTGGTGCCTGGGCTCTCTGCAAACTAAACTGAAGTTGTTCCTCAGTTTTTTTAATGCCTGATCACTTCCATACAGAGAGGCCAATACAGTTCTCCTACACTACTCCTGTTTTTGGCAGAAAATGAGCTGTACAAGGAGGAATCCTCAGATGTACAATGATGAAGGTACCAAGGGTCATGATTATTGGCAAATCATTCTGACACATGAATTCTGACACTGGATATATCCAGTTAAAGACTGCAGATTGTACATTATCATAGCACTGATGTAATTACAAAATAAGTATATATTTATAACTTAGCAAGTGCAGATTTAACACATTTCATGCAGTCAGATTCTAAAGCCATGAGAATAGCTTTGAATCTGACTAACAGTGTTAGAAAATGGTGAAACTGACAGGCAGGAATGATTTATAATAACGTAATTTCATGTCAGGAAGAATTTTTGTTTTAAAATACCTCAAAATAATTTCATTTTTATTGTTTTTATTAAGAAGAGGGTCTAAAATCTCATCAGAAGAGCTTTAGAAGCCACACACAAAGTGGTGGGAAAGTGAGCATCAATACAGTGCAACTGCCAGCTGGAATCATGAGAAACGGGATACAAAGATCTGCATGGAAAGAACAGATGACAAGATCATATCCACTTCTACAGACCAAGGGAGTCTGCCACAAAGTGTGAAAAAGTGCTGCTGCTGGATGCATGGGGAATAAAATCAAGAATCATGTGTAGCAGGGAGATGATTGAAAAATCTTTGAAGTCCTGTATCAGGTGAGATACAAATGATTTCTGCATCTGTTTCTGTGAGCATCTCTGCAAGCTTCAGAGAAAACAGGAAGTGTATAATCTTGACCTTACTGACTTCTAGCTAAATACCAATTTATTTTCTTTTATTTTCTGGTGTACATAAAAATATGGATGAGAAATGTAGGAGGCTCTCTTAAGTTGAGTGAAATCTGTTCATTATGCCCAGAATTACTGTGGTCCACACAAGACCCATTTCCACTGATACCTGACCATGAGGTGAGTGGTCCCAAGAGCCTCAGTCCTGCACTCCTGTGAAATTTCCTCACTACTCCTGATGGCACGAGGCTGATCATGTGGAAGATAATTTTATTGTACAGTAGAAAGCTCTACTGAGCATTATTCTACTATCTGAACTAATAGTTATCAGTAATTCAGAATTATCAGAATGATGACTATCTGAATTAATATTTAATATCTAGAAGATTATCAGGACAAGCATTTTGTGTCTGGGAACTTCAAATCAGGACTGTAACACTTGTATTTTGACTGAATACACTACAAGAGTAATTAAATAATGTACAACTAATTAAGAATCTAGGAGAACAGCCATATGTAAAACCCACAAGAAACAGGTCTAATTTTATACTATATTATAGATACGGAATTGCTGATACACAGACATAAACATATGCAGCATAAATATCTCAAACCAGACTGAAGCAAATTCCATATGAAATTTGCTGGAAGCAGGCCATTAATTACTAAAGCTGGGGCTAATCCTGCAATCGTATCATGATGGAAGTTTTGTTTTCATCAGGACTTGAGGATCCATATTCAGCAAATATTATCTCACTGCTGAAATAAAATACAAAGTAGTTGGTACAATGTGGTTGATTTAATGGAATAGTCAAATGCCAGTCTTAGGCAGTTAATATTCAGGATCTACTTTTTGGTATTTGAACAAACATTTATGCTATTCTTCAAATCTGTGAGGTTTGCTGTCATTCAACTCATCAGCAAGACTTCCACTCCTAAGAGTGGAAATCCAGTTTATTTTAAGCTTTTTGGAGATGAGGGAACAACTTTTGCCATTCATGCCTGCAGAATCTGACAGTAATCCCTTCGCAAAAGGCTTAGTCCCACCAGAGCATTGATGTCCCAAGAAATTAGGGCAAGTTCAGGAAAAAATATTTTTAATGTATTCAGCTCATTAACACTAAAAGAGAAGCTGAGGGAATCTCAATACCCAAACAAGTACACCTCAAAGGTCACACAAATATTTATCACACAAAAAATTACAGCTTCAATGGTGAAGTTGAGTAAATGATGTAATTTTCTTATCCATAAAAAAATTACGTCCCTCATTAATTCTCTTCACAGCAAAGCTGCTTCATTATTTATCCTCTGGGTAAGCAATTAGTAGCAAAGTTGATCCTGTGCTGGTTTTCTCTTGAATATCTACTATGAGAGATCACATATTTCAAGCTGCAAAAGCAAAATTAAAAGAAACTCCCAAAACTGAAGAATTGCTCTAAGCAAATAAATAACTCTTGGTATCAAAGGAGTGCTGGGCAGGAGGAAACATGTACTTTCTCCTTGAAGAAAACTGGAGAGCACTGGAATTACAGACTAATAAGCTGTTTCAAAAAACAGCAGCCTAACTCTGACAGTGTTCTCAGTCAAATCAATTAGGCTGAAATTCAGAGTTGCTATAAGAAAAAAATGTGAAAAAACCCTGTAATGAAAACATTTAGAATTGGAAGAAGATTCTTATATATAATGACAAGTAAGTTCTGGAATAGATTTTCAATGAGAAACAGGGGCAAAAAAGATAAAGGCAATATATTAATGAAAGGGATTGTATTCAATATTATAACAATGTAATAACAGGTGATTGGAATATGTTCCCACCAGACTGTAAATGTTAATCTGAGAATTAGGCCAAATAAGATATGACTACCAAAATATCAATGTCCAATTCTCAGCTGGATACCAGGGCTAGGTCTGCCCTGTCATTGCATCGTTCAAATACAGCGCTGAGCTTAAGTCTTGGACAGAGAAAAAAAATGTAACCCTTAAATCTTGGTACTCTCAAGCTACAAAGCTGGAATTGGAAGCACCACAGATTATATCATCTCTCATGGTCATTACGAGTTATAAAGAGAATTAAAGGATGTCCTCATTTGGGTGAAAGACCATTATTCCCTTACAACAATGTGGATAGAAATTACTATTCAAATCCTCCAAGTCCTCTGATGTTTTCCCAGAATATATATCCTTGCCCAGAAGGAAAGGTGAGTTCTCTCAAAAATTACTGAGAAAGGGCAAGAGTGACTCATTTTAACCTCAGTCCTACAGACTGTGAGATAGTTCTTAACATTATGAGAATTTTCCAGAGGTTCTGGCATCACATGGAATTACCATGTAGCCAAAGAAGGTGTGGCACCACCATGAGCACAGAAATTCAAAATTATTCTCAAAATTATACCAATTAGCCTGGAAAAGAGAAGACTTTGAGGTGACCTAATTGCAAACTTCCAGTACCTGAAGGGAGTCCACAAGAAACATGGAGAGAGACTATTTACAAGAGCATGAACTGATAGGACAAGGGGGAGCGGCCTCAAACTGAAAAAAATTCTCTGCTGTGAGGGGGGTGAGGCACTGGAACAAGTTGCCCAGAGAAGTTTTGGATACCCCATCTCTGAAAGTATTTAAGGCCAGGTTGGATGGAGCTCTGAGCAACCTTGTCTAGTGGAAGGTGTCCTGCATATGGAAGAGAGGCTGGAACTGGGTGATTTTTGAAGTTCCTTCCAACCCAGGCTATTTTATTTTTCTATGCTTATGATTCTGCGAAAGATTTTGTTGTGAAAGTAGTTTAGGGAAGAAATGTTCCTGTGGTATGAAATCTGTGGAAGTGAAATATTTCCAGGGCACAGGGCAATTCTTGTTGGAGGAAAAGGAGTACAAAAGACTGCAGACAAGTTAAGGAAGGCAAACAAGTGTGGAGGCCAAATCAGTTCTCAGCAGCTGCTGGACATGGTAGTTCCAAGCCATGTCCCCTCTGCCACTACAACTGACACAGGAATGCATTGTCTTTTTGTCCCCCCAAGTGACCACAAGGACTTTCTGCTCTGAGTCAAATGCCATTGCTGAACTTCAGTGTTTGAGTGGCTTGCAGACACACTGAGTAAATGCTGGATGCCTCCTGGGGCCCTCAGAAACTTCCTGAAGTCAAATGCTGAACTTGTGTCTTGTAACACAAAACCACAAACCTGTCGTTTCATGTGCCTTTATCACATTAGATCTGGAGTTGATTTGGTTTTTTTTAAGTCTCACAATGAGCCAAAGTAAACCTACTTTTCATGCACTACTATTAACCTATAAAATCTAAATTTTCTCTTTTGTTAGGAGAGTTTTTCAGTCTTGGTGATAAACACTGACAATCATTGCTTAACATTTAAAATGTGCCGATTTAAACTCAGTGTGGGTATTCTGCAGATTTTTTTTAGTGTCCCTGTGAAGGGTTTGCATACTTTCTGCAAATAAAATAAATAGAACAAATAGTACGGCACCACAAGTTGGTCAATTATTAGCTTTTGCATACTCAGATCATGGCCTTTCTTTACAAGGACACGTGTTAATATATAATAGAAGTGTATTTCAGTTCTTTTCTAATTGATTTTTCAGACACACAGTGCAATTTTATAAGGTCAGCTGGAAAGCAAGCTGGCCAAAGACAGGCCTTTCAGAAGAAATGAGCCTCTAGCCACCCATCATGAGAAATAAAATGGAGCTGAACATATGAAAATGATTTTTATTTTGTAGTAGTCCCAGGCTGACATTTGACACGCACCCACCAACCTCCCTTAAGTCTGGGCAAACCATCTGTAATGGTCTTAAACTGTGATCTGAATGTTTCTCTGATCAGAGAGATGTAATAAATGTCATGGGCCAAGTTTACAGCACACTGCTTCAGGCTGCTGGTGCTGACCACAGCTCTGACTGTCCCTGTGAAGATACAATTGCTAATTAATATCCAATCATAATTTTGAAGATGTAGAAGTTGGAAGTAGGGAAGCAGCAAACAAGTTTAATATGATTTTGTGCATAGAAAATGAGGTGACAGGGAACTCAAAATGCCCTGCCTAAGTACACACAGCAATCAAAATTTTTGTGGCTACGTTCAGAGACAGAATTAGGAAAACGTGAGAGAGAAATGTTTTATTCTGAGGTGGATTAAGGCAAGTCAGAGTTTTGTGGACCAAAATATTCCAAAGATATAGTTACAGATAAAAATGACCCGAGAAAAAACAGGCAGATATTTAGAAAACAGCAGCCAGAGAACAGCAAACTGACTCAGGCAGCCTGAAGGCACAGGCTGAGCCAAGGAACCAGAAACCCAGAAGCAGTCTGGACTCACCAGCTCATTGGGGGAATTCTGACAAGATAAAGAAATTTGTATCAGAACAGTCCAGTTCAGCCTTCAACAAGCTGCCTGAGCTTTCTACTGTTATGTCTGGTACAGGCAGTGTTAATGCAAGGAGGACCTGAGCTCCAGGGCTTCACACAGTGCTGACACCGTGTTTGTTCTGTACCAAGTTCAAAGTCACTGGAGGAAAAACACCTGATAAAGGTTTCAGCAGAGGTGTAAAGGGCTGAGGGCTCTACACTCCCACACACAACCCTGCACACCAAACCAAAGAACCCTTGAGTGTTGTGTTTAATAAATCTGGTGGCTAAACTCTCCCAGCTCTCTGCTAAGCAGGGCTGGGAGGGGCTAAGGAGAAAAAAGGCTCTTGAAATTAAGAGTTCCTAGAAATTTCCAAAACTTCAATTCCCATTTTTGCCATCTATTTATCTTCATTAAATTGTTAAAAATTAAATTGCATAAAATTCCTAAAAATGAGCACATTTAAGCTGAATTTTCAAATGGAATTATAACAATAATTTATTATTTATGAATTGCACATTATATATTTATAAGTTATGATTTGCAAAACTTATCACCCTGTCTGAATGGACATGTAAAGGAAAAAAAACAAACCCAAAAACCAAAGAAAACCAAAACCAATTCAAAACTGAAACCAAGAATGTGTTCTAATAAAACTGTACAACAGGAAAATAAGGCTTTTACAGAGTACAATAATGACCTTATCTCCTTCATTAATTTGAGTGCCCTATTGTAAGAGATAAGGGGAAGTGTTATCAGGGGTAGGTGACAAGATATTCTGCTTCAGGTTGGAACAGTTATTCCAGACTCTGAGTTACCTCTTTATCACTAGGATTTGGAAAAGGCAGCTCTCAGGTTCCCCAGGTGAGCCAGGTCTGATGTGGACAGCAGAAACTAATCAGTCTGTCAGCCTCCTACTGCATGAGATGTTGGAATAACATCTCATCTTTATTGACAAACATAATCCTAGTGACCCATCTTGTATATTTTTGTCATTTTTTCCATTATTGAAAATCTTGTGGGTTTAAGTATTGTTTTATCCCCAAATCCTGTCTAGTGGTAGAACAGATTCTACACAGGTGGCATATGAATACAGCACTCCTTTCAGCATTGTGGGTCTGTTCCTTGGGGGTGAATGGCAAACTCCTGGAATAGTTATTGCACACCAGCCGTGGGACTGGCTCAAGTCACAAGGGAAATCCAGCACTGATTGCAAGGCCCAAGCCCCTGGCAGACAGCAAAAAATCCTGGGGTGAAAAGCTACCCTTGCTCAGCAAGTTTTAGTCCAAGCAGTGGCAAACAGTGAAGTAATGGAGGGGTGGAGATTGAGAGACACCACTACAATGCCAATTTTTACACTGACAATACAAATTACATCTCAGCTTATACTGGTGAAATTCTCTAATATTATGTATCTCGTTAATACACTAGTGAGATATCAGTTATTCAAGTATATCCAGAAACTTGACAGGAAAAGCCAAAACAGTTTGGAACTGTCTGGGTGAATCTAGGACAGAAGCCTGAAGGTAGCAAGCATTTTTCTGTGTACATTGTCTTGGGGTTTAAAGAGTGTTCACCTGCAGTTTGGGATGGGTCCACATGCTTTATGAGTTTGTTTTTCATTTTGTTGCATCAGAAAAAAATCTATATATAAGCCTGGAAACCTGAGACCTGAGTTTCTTTTAGCTGTATGGACTTTCACCTAGCTGTACAACATATGTACACATGTTATTAAAGTTTCTATCTCTTAACAGCTGTGAGGAAAACCTCAAAGATTTGATCAGTACAGATAGACAGGTGTGCAAGGAAGCTGGAATAAGAATTCAGAGACCTGTCTGTTAGCTTAAATGCTTCCTAATTGCAATCTAAAGGCAAACATTGATAAGAAAGTTAATCATTAACTTATCAATACGTTTATCAATTTTAATTTTTGTTCATTACTGCATAAGAAAACAAAGACAGGTCAGGACTTGCACACAAAAAGCAAAATCCCTGGCAGTTTCCTTACAAGCAGTTAGAGGGTGCCTACTCCAAATCATTTACAACCCATCTTTCCAGAGACCTGTGTGCCCTCAGTTTTTATTGAAATATGTGGGAACAGGTCTGGTTAAATCTCCTTGGGCCCCTGTCTCCAGCTTGGACCCAATCCCACATGGTTCATTCACATCCCTGACATCAGTGGTCTGAGCCAAGGACAAAGAAGGCAAAAGGCTCTTCCCATGTGGGAATTTTGCCCAAGAAAAATCTTACAGGGGTTAAGTGCTGTGCTACTGTTTTCTCATTTGTAAACCAGGACTTACAACCCTTCCCCATTTCAAAGGGCTGTGGAACGATAAAGGGTTTAACACAGATAGACTGCAGTAATAACATAATATACTACATATCCATGGAACATTCTCTGGGAGCCTAACAGAATCAGACAAAAATGTTTTAAAAAGCCATAGCTGGAAAAGCAAGCTGTCTTTTCCTTCTGTTCTGAGGCAGCTTTGGCAGGAAGAGCTGCACTGCAGAGAGCACACAATAATTTTTCTGTTTTAAAATGTGAAAAAAGTAAGAACTGTGTTACAAGAACATGGCACTATAAGAGGATGAGCTTAGAAAGCCCACTGCATGTGGTCTACACAAATATCACTGACCCCACAGTGTCTCCTGGCTTTGTTCAGGCTGTCCTCATTATCTGTTATCTGCATTTAATTCTAGGTGAACACTTTTTTCTATAGAGAAACCCACTGAAGTCAGCAGAGCTCCCTGTGTACACATAAGGATGGTAATTTTAGCCCAGCTACAGCATCAGACTTTTGGATCCTGGCTTTCAGGACTTTAATATGTTCAGCATGTTACATGGCTCTAACAGAGACCTGTAACAGCTAGGGACAGGCAAGAGAATTTTATAATCAGGCCCTTAGCACCATGCTGGACTGACCCTTCTGGTTTAAACTTGGCATGAGAGGGCAGTGTGCATGAGCTCTGAGGGAATTTCTCTCTTCTGTCTGCTTTTGCCAACAATGTTGAGTAGTGAAGACTTCTGTGTAAAGAAAAAAAAATCCCAGTTTACCCTCTCACTTCCAAGCCTTCATCCCTAGAACACACAGATTTAAAGGGACTTTTTGTGCAGTACACAAAATAAAACAGCTGGCTGCCCACAAGGCCTCACCCAAGACAAAACAGTAACAGCCCTTCAGTTAATCTCTCTTCCTGGCTCAGGCAGATGCCAAGGAATCCAGAGCCTCCCAGACTTCTGGGAAGCAAGTAAATATCATAAAATGCCACAGGTCAAACCATCTAATACTTCTTTGCTGCCCCTGATCTGTAGCTCTTGGGGAGCTGCTCATCCTCAGGCTCATGGCTCCTGCTGATACTCTGGTGGTAGCACTAGCTGGCAGGATGCTGCTGCTGCTAGGACTGTGCTGTTCCTCTTACCACAGCAAAAAATGAAATCACCCCCCCAAGATTACCTTCCAGAAAAGGCCAGGTAGCTGCAATTGCCCCTTTGTGAAAAAGGTTTGAGGAAAAAAAACCACAAACGTGAATGTGTTTGTGTCCTTGGTTGAGGTTCATTTTTTTTTTCATTTAGTTAAATACTGTTGGTGTGTTGGAAGCAAAAAAAACAGCCTTGGGCTAATACCTAGAGATTAAAAGGTGAAGTTGATCACTATCAAAAATACTTTGTGACCTAAAATGAAGCTCTGAATAATCATCACAATTGGCAAAAAAGAAATTGAAGAATTAAACTTCTTTAAACCACAGAGTTGTAAATGGTTCGGGTAGGAGGGGACCTTTAAAGCTTATCTAGCCCCAGCAACGAGCAGGGACATCTTCAATCAGACCAGGGTGCTCTGAGCCCTGTCCAGCTGACCTTAAGTGTTTCCATGGATGGGGCATTTACCTTCTCTCTGTACAACCTGTGCCAGTGCCTCACCACCCTCACTGTAAAGCAATTCTTCCTTATAACTATCACCACCACAGTGGCTTTGTCAGACACAATACCCAAAACTTAAGTTCACTTGATCTCTGACAGTTTAAACAGTTTCAACTTTGCATGGTCTGGCTTTCTCCATAGGGGTGGAACACATAATTTGATGACAGGGTACCAGGAATACTCTCCACATTTCTTTGTTGTTAGTAGCAAAGACCCTTGGCATTTCAGCCTCGTGTTTCAGTTATTTATTTGGATTCTATTACTAGAAAATCAGAAAATCTCACAAACTCCTTATCCCATCACTCTTTATCTCCTGTAAATCAAGAACATCTTCTTATGAAGAGCTGAGGAATAGAGGCACAGAGAAATGATTTGTATATGACAGTCAATGGTCTAAGAAGAAACTGAGCACAAGTCTATGGAAATCATGGTTGCAAGCCAAACCAGATGACCACGTTTGAACCAAATAGAACTAAATTAAATAAAAGCTTTCTGTAGCACTCAGCACAATGTTATTTATGCCTTGAAACAGCATATCTCTTTCCCAGATCTTCCTGTCCAATTATTTAAAGGCTTGGTCCAAAAGAGATAACATAGACAATCTGACTGTCAAAAGATCTGCTGCCAGCTGCAGTCACCTGCAGGGACTGAGAAGAAAGACATGACTGATGATACCATCAAGACTTTGGCTGAGATTGTTAAGCTTCATAAAGCTGTCATTGTTTGAAAAGTGATGTCTGTTCCGTCTGCATCATGATGGAACCAGCAATGATCCATCCCTTGGATTCCACCCAAGGAAGGGCCAAAGAGAAACATGAAAAACAAAGGAAATGAGCAGACCACTGTTGCCTGCCTCTGCCCCCAACCACAACCCACATGAGCTCAGTTTGTTGTTTTGGCAGGAGAGCAGGCATTGAATAAGCAAGAAGAGCTGAAACTGGCAGAACAGTCAGAAAAGTATTTAGAGTTGTTTATGTATGAATGATTGCAGGGTGGGAAGGGCAGACTTATTTGGATAGATCAGGTAAAGCCCTGGGGGCAGCGCTGAATACAGAGCCCTTTGCAATCAGATGAGTAACACGATCCTGGGCTGCTTTCTCTTTTCCCTCTGTGCACACTCCAAGTTGCAGTCGAGCTTTGCCTTGGAGTCCTTTTGAACATTTCATTCACAGGTATTTGTTAAATCCTGCTATAGCCCAGAGGATGCCTACCACTTTAATCCTCTACTAACAACTCCGATTTTCAGTGTTGTAGCCAAGGTTTGCTTGCTGACTCTCAGCCCCAAGAGGCCTTGGAATATTTGTATGGTGTATTTACCTTCCCCTGATTTCATTACAAAAGCAGTACTTGGCACTTCTCTTCTACCTCCTCTAAAGGCAGTACATGTCCATCATTGGTGGCATAGGTGTGACACCACCAGCCATGCTTAATTGCATTCAGATTCAGAGCAGTAAACACAGAACCGTGCAAATGCAATGTTTATTTTGCAGAGTTAATAACCTGACTGAGAAACTGCTGCTATGTGAAATGTTCACCATTGCCTTTGTTGGGGGGATTATTCCTCTTGTAAATACAGCCACTATGGGGCAGCAAGACACAAGCATTTAGTGGAGTGTGCTTTGCCTCTCCCAGGATCCCAGTGAGCCTGTAAGGACTGCTACCCACTGCCTGCAGACAAGTGGGACGATGAAAATGTTAACACCCTTTGCTGTAAGCACATTTCCCCTGTCAGGGTGACTGACTGACTTGGGAATTATGATAAGTTTTGAAGGCAATGTTGAGATAAGGCAGCACCAAAACTGCTTTAAGTAGTTTATATGTCTATTCTGAGAGAAGTTGTCAACAACTCAGCTCGAGGACGTTTGAACTTCGCTTGCGCGCGGTGCCAAACGCTGCGTTCTCAGGAGGTTCACGCCCACATTCAAACAGACAAGTTGCTATTTGCTTTTGCCCTTTTCCCAGAGGAAACCATGGTGCCAGACAAGTGTGAGCAGACCAACCTCATGCAGTGTGCCTGGCTGTGTGGTTTGGAACTCCTCAAGCTGAAATGGTGAGCGCTCCCACCACTCTCCGGTCATTGCCCAGGGACACAGGAGGATGAGTCTCATCCGGGAGAGCATTGGATCCCCCTACCCACATCAAGTCTCCAGACTCTGACACACGAGCACTTTCCAAATCTGAATCAGGGTTTTGTTGGAATTTTCACTGCTCTTCATTGCCCTGGATTCCTAGAGCATTTGCACTCAGCCTAAACAAAGATTTGGACCCCAGCTGAAGAAGGGGGATTGTAGCTGATGCAAGTCTGATAATGGAGAGAGAACTACTGGAGCTCATAACCATCATTTAGAGACATACGTCAACTTTTTTTTCCCAAGTTGGGTCTTGCCATCAAAATGAGGACAAGTAGACCATTAAAACTGGTTTGGGTAAACACAGAAGGTTCTATCTACCTTCTTGATAAAAACAAGAAATCAGATGTTACAGTCACTCCTGAGGATCAATTTTGAGCCAGATCTCTGACATAAAATACTACCATGTCTATGTGTACTGTGACAGCCTTTCTCATCTTCCATTTGACAAACCAAGATTTTTTGACTTTAAATATTGTCAATAATGGTAAGGAGGTTTATTCAATGCAAGTTGGTTACTGAGCAGGAAAACAATAAATTTTAATTTCCGGATTACCTCTGTAATACATAATGTAAGGATTTTCTAAACCTTTTTTTGCCCTTTAAAAATAAATCATGAGGAATAAAACCTTTAGTTCAATCAAAGTTTATGCTTCTTGATAGGCTTCTACATAAATTGAAGCAGATTAAATAGATTCACTTAGTGGGCCTGGATAAGAAGAGAACAAAGGAGGAAGAAAAAATAATTTCAAACCTCACAATAAGGAAAATTGTCTGTTTTGATTTTTTTTCTGTAGGTGCCAAGATGGGAGAAGTGGACACTGAAGCTACCCTTAGATAAATCTCCCAGAGTAAGAGCAAACCATTCTAAGTTCAATCAGTGTTACAGTCTTCACTATAAAGAGACATGGGTTTAAGTGCACCAGTTTGAATGTCAGAAACAGCCTGAAGGTGATGGCATAGAGCTGTCTGTACATTAAAGGATCCTCTCTCTTTGCAGGGTGAAGCACAACCTGAGACACCAAAGAAGCCACTTGCCTCCTCAGTCAGAGCCTAATAGCACATTAAAAACTTGCCAATCTCTGATTTTGTTGTCCATTATCTTCTCTATGGAACATTATGTGATTCAGAGATTTGAAATTTTGTGTTTGGGTTTGTTTTGGTCAGGTACAGGGGGTAAATACTTTTTCATGTCAAATACACACATAAAACACTTGAAAGAAAATTTTTTAATATTGTAACTAAAAAGTCTTTCTTCCTAACACTAGGCAATTGATGCCAAATTGATTTTTGCCCTTTTGGATTTTATACATTTCTATATTTTTTACATATATATTTGTAGCTCTGTAGCCTATTATTGTATTTGTAGCCAGCTCCAGTACTTTTCCCTACCTCTTCCCTACCCTGATAGGGAGAGGGACAAAACACATTCCAGAGGCTCCAACTCTGAGGGTCCAAGGCCTGTATCCTATCATGGCTCTGTGGGAGCCAAGGTTGAAAGCAACTCTTTGAGACACATTTTCATAAACAAAGTTCAGTTCCTACCTAAAGAGAGGCTACACAAGACGTGGAACTAAAATGGGGAATTACTTCATCCCTTATACTTCTAACTGGTGATTGTTGTAAATTATGCTAATTTGCCAAATTTATAAAACTGTATTCACTCCATGTGGGGGTGGGCATTTTCCACATCTGCCCCTTGGAGGCCTCCAATAAAGGCCAGCCTTTATTTTACCTCCTATGCTAACACTGTCTTGAAAGGGTGTTGTATAATTTCTAGATCTTTAAGGCATCAAGCTAATACTTCACACACATGAAAAAATGATTTTTTGTTTGTTTTTGTCTAGTATAATAAGTATCAAAGCATTAAAGATTATGTGATTTTGGAAATGGAGGATATATGTAATGCTGTTGATCAACCAGCTCTGCAGCACTCTTTGAAAGGTAAAATAATTGCAAAAATTGATGCAACTGAACCTAACTGGCTATAAAAACCCCCACACTGGTCTTCAATTCAATTTAAAATAGGTAAGTTAGAAATGCAATAGTCCTAAGAAGAAGCAGCCCCTTTATGACAACTTCCCAACACTCTGATCACCAAACTGTACATCAAAATAAGTGGTGCAGTGAACTTGTGCCAAAGAAAGTGAAAATAAAGATGACTGGGAGATAAAGTTACCTGAGTGTGTTCAGGCTACTCAACAATTTGCTTCCCCAGTGCACTGTTGTGGGGACCCACCTAGTGAAACCATGAAGAATTGCACCAGTCCAGAACATGAAAGAAAGGGAATATTGAGCCAAGGAGACGAATAACTGAACAATATAATTTAGAATATTCCAAGTGGTGAAACATGTGGCAGGACGAGAGAGACCACAAATTCCAGCCAACTTACAGTCACCATCTGGTATTGCTTTGTAACTCTCAGATAACTTGGTTTCAAGGTCTAGTACAGCAGAAGCTTGCATTTAGGAGAATGGATAATGTATTTTGCTTTAACTCAAACTGGTGCACTGCCAAACGAGGTATTTGGGATTTATGCTCAGCATTACCAGGCTGAGCACGAACAAAACCTGGAGTTGGTCTTTGTAAAGAATGCCTTTGTTAAAAAATACTGGAAAATATTTCCCTTTGTGTCTTCATTTATTTTTATTTTTAATTTGATTCTGTAGGATGAGCCATAATTTTAGGCATTTGTCAAAGTTTTAAGGCTTTATTTCTGTGATCACAAGGACTGGAGGCTCTCATTACAATGAAAGCTGAAATTTTTATCTTCTTTCTTTTGACAACAAAGGAGGTAAGAACACCACCAGGATTGTTTTGTTTACAACACATTTTAATGTAATGAAGTGCTGAAATTAAATTTTGCTACAGCCAATACCAATCTGTTCAAAGGGATTTTGCCCTCATTTCATCACTGCCCTGTCCTCACTTATCTAATCCACAACAGAACCAAAACTTGCATTAGTAAAAAATCTCCTAAATATATATACATGAAAATCAGATACCTGGCTCAACCACTGGCATTTTCTCTTAATGATACAAAATTATATGGTTTTTTTTCCATCTCAAGGGCATACAAAAAGGATTGAGATTTGGCATTAATGAAAATAGTTCATAATACTCTTTTTCTGCTTGAATGAAGCAACAAACACATTTTGTTTTGTCATCCTTCAAATGAGAGTTGCAAATACTAAATACCCAGTTATAAACAGGTAATTTATAAGGCAGGAGCTCCCCCGCAACTCTTAGAACCAACTGCTTTTGATTCTGTCTTGTCTACACAAATTTAGGTCATACATGGTTTATGTGACTTCTTGAAAAGTCCTGGATAATCAACACCACAGGACAACTTCCTAGCATCTAGAACTGCTACTTTAGTTTGGAGAAGAGCCATCCATACCAATTTAGAGGCAACAGGATTCTAATTTATCTCACCCCAATCACAATTTCCTTCTCTCTTCCTTGACAAGACTATTCCAAGAAAATCTGACTTTTCTAAATTCTCCTCGTGCCAACCAGCCTCAGACCTTGAAATATTTCCACTTTTTTATCTTCTTAACTTCTTCAACATACTACTCCTACTTAGTAGCATTTCTCTAACAAGTGATACTTAAAGTCCCACCTGAAATGCAGGGCTGCTGTAAGAGGGTATCCCAGTGGTCACTGCACTGCTCCTTGGGACACAGGGACTCTGCTCAGGGTTCTGGATTACACACAAACAGCAAGGCACACTGGCCATGCTTGATTTCTACGTGCCCAGCCACTGCTGTCCCTGAGAGCAAGGGGAGCAGGCATTACTGTCAGAGCACTGCTTCTTGGGAGCAGCGATTTTTGATCCCAGTAATAGCAACAGAAATTCTTGTTCTCTAAAGCCTTCTCAGCACCTTCTCTTCCTCCTTTCCCTCTGCTGAAATAATTCCTTTTCCCCTGTCCCCTCCCTGCTGCTTCTTCTTCCTGTTAGCACCCCCAAACAAGTAGAATTTGCTGTTGGAAATTCAGAGTATATTGTGATTTGTGGTGATAGGAATTCAGACACATGGCTGCACAGGCAGGTTTGGGGGTCCCATAATCCTCACAATGCTCTCTATCAAAGAGACATCAGGGGGAAGACTGGACCTCCTTTCTCTGGGGCTCTCCAAAGCCTCCCCAACATCCATTCCATCAGCAGCATCCATAAAATGCTGTTGACCCTTTTCCCAGCTGGATCCCCATCACCATTCAGCATCCTCTTACCCCTACTACTGAAAATGTTACCTAAACCTGAGTAGCTTACAGCTAATTCTGCTTATTGTAAAAGGCAGTTAGATGTTAAATGGCATTGCTGCCAATCCCTCTTCTGCAGCTTTGTGTGCTTCCTGTACATTTTATACTTTCTTATCCTCTGTCAATGCTTCAGGTGTTCTGTCCTGGTGTTTTTCCTGCTCTGACCATGTACAATTTCTCAGCAGAAATACACCAGGGGGCATCTCACAGCTCACACACCATTCCCTTGCTATTAACATGCTATTCCCTAGAACAGCACAATTTCTATTCAGGATAGGTTTCTGTGGTATTTATCTTCCAATTTCACCATTTTCCTTAGGCAGCTCACTTCTTTCAGAGCTTGACATTTTCAGATAGTGAAATAATGGTTTCCTCCAGACATTCATTTAATTTAATAGGTCCCAAAATTGCCTTAAGCATTTAAATCATACAGATCATGCTAAAATAAGGAGTAAATTTACATGTAACTGCACAACTCTTGGGTTCTGTATAGACCAATTAGAATATTTATTTTTGTTTTCATTATTTATTGAAATCAAGTTTATGACACTTGCAAAACTTGTATTTTAGAAATAACATTTTTTACAGCCTACTTTAATATATTTCTCTGGTAAACTACAATTTAGTGATGCAACAAAGAGTACGTTGCTGATGGGTATTTTTTTTTCTTGTTTTGCTTTTGATTTCCCTGGGAATTCTGAGAGAGGTCAGGCATCCCTGCTTGTGATCTTTAATTGATATTTAATTGCCCAACAAAAAATTGTGTTTGGCTGCAAGTGGTTCTAATCTAAGCAGATAAAGTAGGCACAGGCTGTGGGAGTGGGAATTCTATCAACATACTGTATATAACAAATGAAGACATCAACCAATAAATCCAGATTTATGGAGAGAGTGCCTTGAGGGCCAGTCATGTCTCCTAATTCTTGTCCTCTTAGCTGTAAGAATATAATTTCCTCTGCAGTTTCTCACAAGTGCACAAGGTAGGAAACACAACTACTACTGAATTTCACCCCTTATTTGAATAAACAGTACAAAGATGAGGTTTACTGCAAGCATATGCCATGCTCTCAAAAAAGAAGAATGATTCCAAGTACGAGTTTCTAAATCACTGTTTGATTGTTAAATTGTCAAGTTGTGAAATTTTTTTAGAAGTAGACAAGAAAGACAAAATGGAGGGGGTAGAAGAAGAAGGGTACCACTCCGTGATTAAAATTGCTACAGAGAAGCAGGAACTACTCCCAGTTAGCAAAAATCAGCATAATTTTATAAAACCAATGGGAAAAATAGATCTAAAATGGAACTATGAATATTACTGGATAATCATCCTTTGCTTGTTACATGTTTCTCAGTTCTAGGAAAGTGAAAGCCCATCCCTGAGAATGGAGAAAAAAACCCTGTAGAGTACAAAACCCCAAAAAGACTCAGCATCCTGTTGTACAACAGGTTTGAGACTAGAGGCTGAGGTATCTTTTCATAGGAAATTACCCCTGAGAGAAAAAACTTACCTTAAGAGAAAAAATTACCAAAATAAACCCCTGTGTAACAGAAATGCCACAATTCAGGCTTGGAGCCTTAGTCTCAGTTTGAATTCTAACTAACCTCTGTTTATGTGACATAACTAAAGGCTTTGTCAGACTTCTCAGGAAGCCTGAATATTTCTCACATACTTACCTATGAAAATGACATTTTAGAAGTTTTCATCAAAACAGGAAGACAGTGATTCAACAGAATAAGGACTGAAGGACTCGCTTCTATTTTTTTTTTGTCTGCTGCTGCTTTATTGGATGACTTGGAACAAACAACTTCATCTTTCTGAGCTTTAACTTCCACATCTGTAAAAAGAAGATAATGAGACTGAGCTCCTCTGCAAATAAATTTTTTTTCCTTCTCTTATCAGGGAGTTGATGGATGGAAACTCTTGGTAGAGTTCTAATATTGTTCACTAGTAAAAAGCCAATTCAATTATGAGATTTCTTGGGTTTATGGGATTGTTTTCATTCTCAAACTTTGCAAAACAGTCCAAAGTGGAAAAGAAATCAGCCCAGGCTGGCCCAGACTCCAGAGCCTGTGAAGTGATCTGAGCAAAGTTGAGCAATACTGGACAGAATGTTTAGCCAATTACCTCCCTCCACAGATTCCAAGGGAAGTTTAATTTCAGCAAAAAGGAATTCTAGAAAATGTAGCATGTCACTCCCAGATTGTAAGTGTGAGAACTTCTGAACATGAAAAACAGATGGAATTTAGTCAGCAACACCTTAAAGATAAAACACAACTTTCCCACAGTTCTGGAGAGACTCTGCAGCAGAAATTAAAAGTGTCAAGAAGTACAGAAGAATAACAGAGCCTGGGCTGAAAAATTAAGGACAAAAATTTGAAGGGAACTGAAGAGAACATGACAGTACTACTCTGTATGCTCAGTGCTGCAATTCCTTGCTAAGACAAAACAACTATTAGCAAGGTCCTCAGATGTCTGAATTCTCCCATGCACTGTGTGTCACACAATTGGCTTCTTCCTCATATTCCTGCAGATTTTAGGGTCACTAGCATGGCTTAATATATTTAGCTGGTTTGTAGATCTTATCTGTGCCATGTATGGAAAAAGGGAGAGAACCTGTTTATTGTAACATATTAGGATTGCTGTCATCTCTGTCTGAGCAGGACACTTGAGAGGTACAATGCTCTCCTGATACCACCAATGCTAGAAGGAAATCTTTATTATTTATTATTATTTATTACATTATCCAAGCATTCTGTCAAGAAATAGAAAATGTGCAGGAGCACAGCTGATGCTCAAAGAAGTTTGAAAAGCACAAACATCATTCATAGCTTGTTGTAGGACAGCCAAAAAAGAAACTCTTGAGTTTTTTGACTTGTTTTGTTAGAATTTTCATCAGTCCAGCATTAGTGCTAAAAGTTTTGTATTTCCAACAAGAAAGTGTAAATAATTTGAAGCATGAGAGACTGAGGAAAAAACTGATTCAGCATTCCAAAGCTCATTTAATAATCATCTGGCTTTTCTAGTTATCCTTCTTTTTGATTTCTTTGCCCTGATTCTTAGCCTAAATTCTTCTTAGGCAAGTTCTGCTACTCTAACAAGATCTAACTGGTCTGATTCACAGATGACAGGGTACAAAGCCTGTCATCAACCAAATTGGTTTTGATTTACCTTTATGGAAAAAAAAAATCCTGTTAGCTACAAGATCTAAAAGCTTAAGAATTGACCATCCTGACATCAGCAGCAATATCTGTGGTTGCCCCAGAACTCTCAGCCATTGGGTATCTCCCGGGCTTAGGGAGTCATGTCACTGTGTTCCAAGTGTCACTCCATATCCACAACCATGACACAACACATTCACTAATCCTTCACACAAGCCTCATTACCTACAGAGCTGAGTATTTTAGGATGGTTTTTCATGCATAATCTCTTGGATTCTTCCCCTAAATCAATACTTGCTGAATCAACTTGCTGGTCTGACTAGCGAAGGAAACTTCAGGAAACAGCATGAAAGCTGTGCAATATTCCCTCTGTACAGCTTGGCAAAGCCCACGAGTTCTGACACCTCAACAGAAGTGTCCCCATGCTGATTCTTCATGTGCACACAAATTCCTCCTGCAGTCCATACAGAGCTACTCAGTAGAGCTGATGAAGCTCAGAGCTATTCAGCTCTTCTGAACACACTGATGTGTCTGCCTTGAGGTGCTCTGAACAGCTTGCTGGGCAACCACGGGCAGGGCTCAGCTTGCCAACCCTCTGTGCTCAATGCCAGCTGGGGTGGACTGAGATCCCAACCACTTCCACATGAGATTTCAGACAGAACAGGCTTTTTAGGGTACCTGCTGCTTCTTGGAGCAGGAGGCCAGGTAGAAAACTGCACAGTGCCTGAACTGGCACTTGATGCCTGAATTTATGTAACTAAATCCCACATTAATTCTCTGCTGAGTATAAGGGGAGCTTAGACATCTGGTTCACATGGAGACACCTACACACTGAAAACCAAATTTAGGTGCCTTAATCTGCTGGCTGAATCCACCCCTTTACTTGGAGATTTCCTCAGCTGGCAGCTGCATTAGCATTATGCTTAAGAGGCTTCCATGAACATTTTTCTCATTTCCATTTCTAATCCACTCATGAGAACATTTATACCTTTGGCCTCTCCAATACACTTGCAGCAATTTACAACTGTAACTCTAGAGAAAACATACTTTCTTTTGCTTATTTTAAATTTATTGCCTGGAAATTTCACTCAGAACAGCTAAATCTTATGCTGTAAGAAACACAGATTTCACTTTCTCTCTTAAAATAGATCTTTTGACCATTATAAAATTTACATTCCTTCACAGTCTTTTTCCAAATTAAACCATTCAAGTGTATTCAAACACTTTTTTTAAATTATTATTTTAAGGAAGCAATTCCTCATCTCCAATCAGTTCATTGCTTTCCTCTGTACCTTTCTTGGTGCTTTAGGGAGAATTCCACACAATATCCAAGATGTGCAAGCATTTTCAATTTTACAAATCATCCCATCTTGTTCTTTATTTTGGTCTTAATGTACTGAACATCCTTTTTGCCTTTCCACCTGCTCCGAAGCACAGAATTGATGCCTTCAACTGATGAGCCACAAGAGCTCCATAGATTCTTTCCTGAGTGCTCCTAATAAATTTAGGGGTATGTGGGATGACCTTGTTTTACAGGCTTTTCCTCAGGGGGGGATAACAGACTCTTCTATTCAGACATCTGTTTATGCAAAGCTGTTTAGAATATAATCCCTTTGAGATCTCCACCCACTGTCAAATTTTATACATATGGCCCAAGAAGAGGCAACAGAACAGATAAACCCATATACATATTCTGAGTTGTCATTTGACCTTATTTCCTTGGGAAAGCAGGCAAAAAACCACGTCAAGTGGTCTGCAGCAAAAGTAACAATAGGAAGGAAGAGGTTTGAGAGCACCCAGACAAATGTCCTGCTTCCTCAAACACTCCAAATAAACTCTCCAGCACTTACAAGGGCTTTTTTATGCCACTCAAAACCATAATCACTTAGAAACTCTACTAAGGGATGTGCAGGCTGACTTCAGTCATAGACAGCCCATAGGCAAAGAATTGCAACAAGAAACCTCTGAAACAAATGCAAGTCCTCTCAGTTATTGAAAGAATACTTGGAGTTTGGTACAATCTTTTCTATCACAGCTGGACAGCCAGCACTACACATCAGCTGGGGAAATTTGTCCCAAACAATTTGGATTTGGAAAAATAATGCACATGAATTCTATTTGGTTTTGGGGAGAATTGCCTCCTTTTCCATGAAGTAGATGAGACAGGATTTAAAGACTACCTTTTGTAGCTGACTGATCTTTTCTCTTGTGTAATATGTGTGTCCAAGACATGTCAGCAACAGAAACGAAATTTCAGTGCTTGAGTACATATGGAACCCAAATTTTCATCCCATCTCACACTGACACATGATCACTTTGGGTTATGGCTTCTTGCTAGGACTTTTACAAGAGTTCTGTCTCTTGCTGTGAGCACATAGAAGGGGTCAATTAGTTAACACTAAGGAGTTACCACAGATTTTATTAAGCAATTGGGCTGGACAGATTATCATTATCAGGAATTTTGAGAAGTGAAACATGTCTCAAAGACCTTACAGTAAATGACACTAAAAAGTAGAGGTTTATTAATTCCGTTAATAAAATTATAATCCAAGCATGAGGGAAATTCTTATTGATAAGAATTAAAAGAGATTAAATAGCTGGAATTTCAAGGTGGGTAACAACTGGCCAAATTAGAAGGACTGCCAGGACAATGTTTCTGCAGAAAACAGACAGACTATGTGCTGAGGTTGCTTTTACCTAAGAGAGCTTAACATACACTTGCAGTCCTTGGGTTAAATAATTATAAGAGATCAAAGTGCATGCTAAGCATTATGAAACAGGAATTCTGAAAAGCTGGGCAATGGGGGGCTGACAGTGTGGTTATCTCATTTAACTGCACCTTGCTTTCATCTTCATCCCTGCTACCTCCTTGCCATTCCCCTACTAACTCCTTCACAGGCTGTAACTCCTTTTTCTCTCACTGCAGCTTCTGATTATGGATTGCCTTTTTGCCCTCTGTACTCTAATGCTGTGGCTGCACCTCTTTGACAGCTTCTGGGTTCTGCTCTATTTGTGTTATTATAAAGCACCTTGCCATAATCTCTGGATATTGGGGGCAGTATCCACCAAAGAATGGGCTTGGATGTGTCAACACAGTTTAATCTCCACTTCAATAAAATAAAATCTGCCATCTTTGAAGTGTCACTCAGGAGCTCAAATTCTGTAATCTGGGTATTTATAAAATAAACTCCTAGTCCTGACTACGCTGTGCAAATCTGACAATGAGTTTGTTCTTAAACCTCACCAGGGTTTACAAACCCAACATGCCTTCCAGTTTCACCCCTTTGCCTGGAGAAAGGACACCTGCCAAGTCAGCCCTGCACAAAGACAGATCTGTAGTGTGGTGAATTTAGCAAGCCAGTAGTTCGACCCTTTACTCTGGATATCAAGGATTTGAAGTTTCAGCGAGACTCTCCACCTGTGAGGATGTAAATATTGCCATTCTAGAAGCACATGAACTGCCAATCTCATGTTATTTCAGTGTAGTTGTGGTAGATTTCTCTCTGCAATCTCCCTCTTACAGCTAAAAAACCCCACCCCCTCACATTCCATACAGCAACTCCAACCATAGGGTTGGTCTGCCCAGACATTCTCCATCAGCCTGACCTACACTCTTTTTTTTCCACTTCAAAGCCCCTGGACAAGTACAGGGACTGGAGTATCTCTTTTATTGGGGGAGATTGCAGCAGCTGGGCCTGTTCAGTCTAAAGACTGAGAAGGGATCTCATTAATACATATAAATATTTCAGAGGTGGATGCCCAGAGGACAGTGCTGGACTCTTTTTGGTTGTGCCCAGCAACAGGACAAGGAGCAAAGGCCATAAACTAAAACACAAGAAGTTTCACTTCAACATGAGAACGACCTTCTTTACATTGAGGGTGGCAGAGCACTCAACAGCTGCCCAGGGAGGTAATGGAGTCTCCCCTCTGGAGACATTCCAATCCCACCTGGACACATTCCTGTGTCACCTGCTCCATGTGAACCTGCCTTGGATCTCCAGAGATCCCTTCCAACCCAAACAGTCCTATGACTCTGTACTTCCAGGCGAAACAAATCCCCTGAGGGGCTGGAAAAGGCTTTAATCGTCACAGAGAGCTGCCAGACGCCGTGTAAGCCCGGTGGGGTGAGCAGACACACACAGCAAATCTGAGAGGAAGAGAGGAGTGAAAGCCGCAAATCCACAGCCCTGCACTCCTGATTTCCCTCAGAACTCGGCGAAAGTGGTGCAGGACACATCCCCACAGCCCCTCAGCTCCTGATTCCCCTCAGAGCTCGGTGAAAGTGGTGCAGGACACATCCCCACAGCCCCTCAGCTCTCCCCCTCAGAGCTCGCCATGTTCTCCGGCCGCCCCAGCCCCGCCTGTCATGGCGGCG
>JAHLSL010000022.1:5487249-5649214 GCA_025920805.1 Petroica traversi
GGCGGGGTGTTCTGCACAGGATGGGAGATAACGTAATTATGTTCTTTATAGTCTTTAACTGCATGTGAAGGAGCAGCAGCAGCAGCCCGTCTGCAGGTAGACTGAAACTCTGCAAAATCTGACCCGAAATGTGGGGATCGGTTCGTGTTGGTGTTGCTGGTGCTGCTCCGGTCATTGATTCGTTTGTAGGGTGAGGTCAGGCATTGCTTTTTGGAGTGCTGTGTGAGGTATTAAAGCTTTCTTTTCTTTATGACTGGGGCATTTATTTTAAAACTTTTTCGTTCCTCTTCCCCTCTCCCGCCCCCTCCGTCCTCCACTTGTTCTTCAGTATATACTTATATGGACTATTGAGGCTTATATCTTTCTTTTAGCATATATGTGTTATTCTTCGTGGCTGGTCTCCAGCACTTCTAGTCAGGTCACTATTGCCATGTGGTATTTTTCTTTATTGTGTGTGTTAAAGCTTATAAGGAAAGCTCTAGCAGAGCACACTGAAGCAAACGGACTGTCTCAAAGTTACATGCAAGGCAGAATAAAGGTTCTCTTGCTTGCAAGAGAACAGACAGATCTGAATAAGCCACCAAAAGCTATGGGCTGCTGGCAGTGGAGAGCTTAGCAGGTCAGAATCCCCTGCTGTAATGTGGTACTGGAAACAAGCATTGTTTAGAAGTTTAGAATTTACCTTTCCAGACAGCTGCTTCACCTTTGTTCACCTCCTCACAGGTGTCAGTCTTAAAACTGCTGTTGAAAGTAATTAGAACACTGATGCTCTCTATTTCAGCATCTCTGCCAAGCTGTATCCTGAGTTGTTTTTAATATCAGTTGCAGGGCAGCTGCAGTAGACTTACAGGACTTTATATTATGATTAAAGTACAGCCCCATCTCTTCCAAAGGAAAAAAAAAATCTTATGACCTGGCTTTGTTGTTGTTCTGTAAACAATCAGTGTTTTCTCCATTTGGCCCAAAATATTGGGAGCATTGCTTTCTGTTCAAAGGAAGGGTGAAATCTCTCGGTGCCAGCACAGTAATTGTGCAAGTAGAAAGGGCTGTTAGCACTCTGCTAACATGCTTTGTTTTCCCCTGGAAAATGTATTTCAATATAAGATCAGATCTCTTCTCTCTTAAGAAAGAGTAGTTGGTAAGCTATATTAAGTATTCTTGCATGCTTTAAGAACAAGGATTTGCTTTTTTTTTTTTTTAACTTTCCTATGTATGTCATCTTAATAGGAAACTATTCTCAGGCATCTCTGATTAACTTAAGCTGTTCCAAGTGCAGGCTGTGCCCAGGAAAGGATAGTTCCAGCCCCTTCCTGCCAGTGTGTTTCTGCCATGCTACCCCATAGAGCACCTCTAAATATGTAAAATAGTCCAGCTGGGACTCCTAGGCCTCATTTTAGAGCAGTGTAAATGTCCAGGTGGTTCCAGATAAGAGGCTTTTGATTAACAAGCAATTGGCCTCCCCTGGTAGAACTGTCTCTGAAGAACTGCATGCCTTCTGCATAAGCTTTTCCTCATCCCTGGGTGAGATAAGCTCCTGCAGAGTTTTAGGAGCTCTTCTGCAGCAGGGAAGGAAAGAAATAACAGTGCAGCTCTAATGAGCCTTCGTCTCCCAGCCTCAGATGAGGATGCCAGCAGGGAAAGTGGCATTTCTTCTGCTGGAAGAGAGTCTGACTGCAGATTTCAGGGCTCGTGGCCTGGTTTCTACTATCTAATCACATTCTCAGAGGATGCAAATCAATACTGCATTATGCACAGGAGTAACACTGGGTAGAGTTCCTGAAAAGCTTCTGTGTGACAGTAGTTTATGAGAAAGGGTGAATCTGATCATTGTTTTTATGTGATGTAAAATAACAGTAGGTGTGATTGAAGCATTTTAGGAGGCAGAAAATCTGGGAACAGCAGGGCAAGGGAAATAAGGAGAAATTACTGGTGTTTTGAAAATGTATCTACAAAAAATGGGCTTCCTCACAATATATGATGGAAACCCCAAGTTTTTAATGGTAGGTATAGAGTGTGCATGTGGTGTGGGGTCACGTGGATGAGGTTGGAATTATCTCAGCAGCTAGTAAAATTTGGGATTTTGGATCTTCCAGTGAGAGAGAACAGGGTACTGTGGAGGTAAAAAGAACAGAGGCAGGATGGTTCTTTGGTTACATCCCTTCAAGGTCCTGTAGAACAGGTGCAGTCTGAGCAGCCAGCAGGCTGAATTTGACAGTGTGGCAGCTGTGTGCTGATAACTTGAAGCAGAGAAGTAAAGGGAGACTTCCACTGAAGGGAAAAAGTAAAATTTCCAAGATTATAATAATTCCTTTCTGTAACTTGTTTGTCAACAGTCCTAGCAGACTGTTAGGACTAAACAGTTCCATCTGCCTGGCCAGGTGATACTGCAGCTACAGGTACCCCCAAAATCAAGCAATTTCTTTTAGTACCATTCATTTTGGAGAGACGTTGCTTGCTGTTGCAGAGCAAAGTATGTTCTTGTATTTCAAGTGCAGAAATGAATTTGTTTTTTCTCTATCAAAAAGTATTACAGAGGTGAAGTCTGTTTGGATCCCTGTGACAGTGTGGGAGGCAGATACACTGTCTTCTTATCTGAGGTTTCTTTTCAAAACATGTGGTGGTTTATGGAGATGAAGGCATCTGCTGTTGCAGCTACTGTGTTCATGTATAAAGTACTGTCAGTGGTGAGGCCTCGGCTGTTCAGGCAGGGTTTTGCTGCATGAGTAAAAGCATTTGTTCAGCTCTCTTTGTGAAAGAGTCAATAGTATGCACCACATCCTTCAGCCACGTTCTAGCGTGTTTCTCCCATGAGTCAGCATTGTGTAAGAATTAGTGTAAATGCCATGTTTGAAAACTCTGTAAAAACTAGAAATATACTGCAGCAAAAAAGGTGGAAAATTAGGAAGCTGATTGTATTGTTTCTTTCAAAAATTATCTTCAAGTATACTAAATTTCTGATGCTTTGTTGTAGAAACTTCTGAACTTATTCCCTGAGAGGTGAAAATATGCTAAATCTGTAGATTAAATAACTGATGGTGTTACTGAAATGCAGAGTACGGAGTGAAGTGCCTGTAAACATGTGTTGGATGTGTTGTATCAGCCCTTTCTTGTGCAGCCTGGCTTGGCAGCCTGATCCTTTGCATGTTTGAAACTGGATCACAGTGCTCAGAGGTGAATTAACTTTTCCACTGCTGACACTGATTAGAGACCCCCTGATGCAGGAACCTCAGGGTTTGGTGCTGCCTGCTCTGTGCTTTAGAGGGTGAACAAGAAGGATTTGGGCAGGCCAGGGAGGAGTCCACAGCCAATACCCCATAGTGCTCACTGGATCTTTGATGTCTTTGTGGCTCAAAGTTCATTTGGGGGCAGGTGAGCTGTTGTGGTTTTCTGACTCACGGCAGCAGGGGCATTGCAAGTTCTGTATTTCTGAGACTGAGTTGGCTGTGACTGAGAAGTTCTACCTTACCAGCTCTGCTACAGAGACTGTTCACATTTGTGCTCCTGCCTCTTTTTCCATGGAACAGGACAAAATAACTCCTCTTGCTGCTCAAGAGGGAAGGAAAATGTGCATGAGTGGCTGTTTGGGGGGTAACTGCTTACCTGCAATAACTTTTTGTCATTCCCAAGTGGAGACACTGCACCGTTTAAGAAGTCAGATTTTAAATTGACAGGCTAAGCTAATAAACTTGCAGGGGCATGCTGAAAGGAAGGTACCTCAGTGAAGGGCTGCTATGTGCCAAACTGATTTAAGCAAATACTTAATGAATGTTAGAAGCATGTTCGTGGAGGTCTTTTTAGTTTGTGTAAAACCATCCAAATGTTGCTTGGCTAAATGACACAGATTTTCTTGTGCAGACAAGGATTAAATTAGGTGCTTTAAACTTGGAGGTGGCCTTAATTAAAACACAGATACCTTTCCAGGAAGCACAAACTATGCTGTTTTGATTCAAAACTTCTTATGAATCAATCTTTGTAGGTATTTTGACTATTTTGCCAGTTCCTGAAGCATAACATCAAGAACAAAGGATGCCACTGTCTCTACTGATACTTCTCATATTTATTATTGCATATGTTTTCTAGAACTGTTTCCTTTAGCTTTCCATTTCCTAGAAATTACCTAATTTTGTCAGTTAGTATGAATCTCTTATTTCTGGTGTCAGCAGATGTCGAGACCATTACCTATGAATGCAGAGATGGCCAAGTTTTGGATTGCACATTAACCTTTTGTGCAAGCAGAGTGTTGGGAGGCATGGCTTCTGCTGAAGTGAGAAAATGTATTTTTGATCTGCTATTCATTTAGTTGCAACATCCACTATTTCAACATCAAAATCCTGAGTATGTTTTCCCATTAGAAACATTGGCAATAGATAAGTAGAAGAAAAGTGACCAAGAGGGGATTGAAAAGGAGTGGTCCACAACTCTTTCCTCAAAGGGTTTTCTTGGGAGAAGGAAAGATTGAGTCTGTAAGATCATGGAGAAGGAATGAAAGACTAAGAAAATTAATTTTTTGGCTTAACTTGTAGAAATTTGCTGTCCTTACAGGCAGTGTACAATCTGTTTCTGCTAGTTACTTGTTTTAATCCAACATTTAAGGTATTTGCCTTAATGCATCAGGAGAGAGCAGAGACACTGAGTTGCTGAGAATCCCATCAAAATCTGCAGCAGGGCAAAGACCAGAGCATCCCATGGCTTGATTTGGTACCTGTCCTGGTGCAGTCAGGGGGTTGAAGAGAGAACAAAAAGTAGGTTTATATCCTTAGGATTCCTGTCTTTTATTAATGTCTGGAGACATCTGTGAGAAGGTAAAAGACAGGCAGGAACCTGTGTGCAGAAAATACTTTTAAATTCTGATCAGAAAATGAATCCAAAGCAAGAAAACTGCAGGGTTTTGGTTTGTCTCAGAATTTCCTGCTGGGGAAAAATGAAAGTTCCAAATGGTATGGATACTGTGGACTCTGTTCTAAAGCTTGGAGTGAAAACCTCCAAGTGATGTTTGTTTCTGGACATGAGAAATGCAAGATGGACATTAAGTTCAACTCATGCTTTTAATTTTTTTTTCACTTCTACTTTTTTTTTTTTAAATCAATGGCCATTCACATGGAAAAACACAGGACATGGTACATTGAGGAAATCACTGAGTTAGTGCCATCCTTAACAGCATGGAGAAATGTAACAGGGTTAAGAGCTCTGAGCAGTTAACTCTGAGCATGAGTTAAATATTTTCCTATTAGAGGTGATCTAGGGATTTAAACTGTAACTTGTTTAAGCCTCACATCTAATTCTGGGGCTACATTTCATCTATTGTTTATATTTTTGTTTGTTTGTGTTTGGTTTTTGTTGTTTGGGGTTTTTTAAACAGATAAATCCTTGTGCTTGTATCAGTTACTCAGGCTCTATAAAGATGTTTGATCCTCGTGTGACTGAACAAAGTATTTTTTATGTAAATTTCTGCCTGTTGAAAAGGAATACCCTGCAGAAAGAAAAATGAAGTGGGCTTGGATGATTTGTGGGGAGTGGGCACAGAGGTCTAGGATTCTGTAATCTGATGTTGCAGGATAAAGTGCAATTTAACAATCTTATTAAGGCAGTTTCCAGTTCTCTGATACAAATATTAACATAATTGCAGTAATTTTGAATGTTATACAAGTTCAGGTAGAGTCTTCAGAAGTTTTTAGTGTGAGTTGGCAGATGTATTTAATGTAGTTTTTTGTATCCAGCTGTTGATATCAGCACTGAGTTCTGCACAAGTGGATGATGGATGTCTCCTGGGAGCTCCTGCAGAATCTGTGTTCTGGTTAGTAGTCACAGGTTTAAAACAGACTGGTCAACCCTTCTTTTTACCACTGTCCCACTCAAAAGTACTTCAGTGGGGTCTGTTTTGTCGACAGATTTACTGCCAGCTTTTATTTTGTCAGAAGAGTTGCACAAATGAAGCCTGAATTTATTTTTTAAAAAATTCTGTCATTTTTTTAAGGATTAGAAAATATGTTTTCCTTTCCTTGTAAAAGACTGGAAAAAAGCCCAAAGCACTTTTGGTGAAAATGTCTCAAGGCAAACAGAAAGCATACCTAGAAAATATCTGTCAAAATGTGGAAATCTTATGAAGTTCCAAGTGATTTGGAAAATGAGAAACAAGGGAATTTTTATACAACTTGATGATCATTTTCTCTAGCATTACTGTGGTCTAGTCATGATGAAAAATGCCACTGATTATGTGAGTGGAGGGAAAATGACCATTTGTATATTGCCAAATCCATGGATAGATATGTGGATCATGCATCAGCTGAAAAAACATAATAAAAGAGATGAGAAAAGTAACTACAAACAGAAAAATATATTGGTGATTTTTGGGCAGTGAATGCAAAATGAATATATATGCAGCATTGGTCCTCAGACCCATCCGAACTGGCCTGATTTCCTGGAGAAACCTGTGCTTGTTCCCCCATTCCCAGTCAGGACTTGCAAACAACAAAGTGTTAAGTTTCTGGCTCAGCGGTTCATTGTTCCCTGGGAATGAAGACACCGACTGGATCTGGCTGCTGCTGCAGTCAATGTGCTCTCCCTGTGTAACCTTGCTCTGCTTTAGTGCCGACTCTTCTGGAAAAAGGTGAGGGTTCTGCAGTTCAGCTGTTCCTGTACAAGTGTCATTAATCTAATTATTTAGCATAAATCTGCATTTTTGTTGTTATTTCGGTGAGCTTTGCAGACATGAAATGTGGGGAACAGCTAAGCAGATTTTAAACATTTGGAAAAGGTATTAAGCAGCTTATTTGTGCGTAGTTGACCTTGTAAGCTCTCTTACATTCTGCATTTGTATATAGTGCTGAAGGGTTGTTAAACTAATATTTAGATGCATGGATCTTTAGTGTGAGAGATGCAATGAAGAACAACTTGCGTGGTGTTTAACCTTGCTGTTTTCTAAGCTCTGTGAAGAAGGAAGGGGCTGTATTACAAAATGCATTGCAGCTTTCTTTGGAGACATTCTAGCTTCTTTTAGAGCTGGTTTTACTGATGAAAAGAAAATCTTGCTGTTTGAATTAGAAGAAAGTATTTATTAGCAGCAAAAAAGGCAGAAGGTATTTTTAGGACTCCGGGAATGGCATGACATGTATTTGTGTGCCAGATGGCTTAAAGGAACATCCAGCCCATCAGCCTACGGAGCGTTTGTCAGGGGATAGGTAAGAATTTCTTTCTTATAACTGTGCTTTGGGAAATAAGAAGCTTCTTTGGAGGGGAATGAGGACACTGTAGCAGCATGAAACTGTGTGCTGTATAGAACTTATTTACCCAGAACTGAGAACTAGGATTTTGGTAAGCTTGTATTTCTAATCCAAGAGTCCTTGTTTTCTTTAATCAGGCTGGACTATTATGTTACTTTCCTTGATGCAATGCTGTATCACTGGTTGTAACTAAACCTGGTGTTCTTTTCAGTTATTTGTTAACATGAGATCTTGACTTACAAAAGTTTTAGTTTCCAAAACTTGCAACTGCTTTTTCCATTAGAATTGTGTCCTCAAATTTCACCCTTTGTGAAATACTCTCACTTCATGGAGTGGAGTAATATGTAGGGAGAAAGGTATTCTTTATCAGTAAGGGAGAAACCTAATATATTGTATGGTTGGCAAAGAAGTCAAAGATGTTACTGAAGCTACTTGAACATTTCTTTAAGGGTGCTTTTGAAATGCAAGTGAATAAAGGAGGAATTTCACATTTTTATTATAAAAGAAGCCAAAGTGTTTGCATACACTCTGGTATGGCAGCCTGCTAAGTAAAGCTTTTTAGCTGGAATTGAGAAATTCCAAAAAGCTTGATAAGCAAAGTTACGTTCCTAGAAGAGGCATTTCAATGTATAGTTCACAGACTTGACAATGATACTATGCAATATTTAGACATCTCTGGTTAAAGCCCAAAAACTGAAATACAAATCAGTGTATGAGTGAGTCATTTGACCCTGGAAAAATGATGAGGGCTGAGAACCTTAAGACTTAACAGGGTAAATTTTTATATTTGTCCTAAAACACTTAAAGCTTTTCAGACTTCATAAACTCAGAGTATAGTTTCATAGGTCTTCAACAATTCATGCCCCTAATCTATGCGCCTTTCTATATCTTTAAAATATAATGAATATTATTGGTATTTTAAGATTATCTGTAAAGTGTTGCTCAAGATTTTGTATTCATTCCAGGAGGATTTATTTTAGGTGGTATGACATGGATTTGTATATCTGTGCTGAAATGACTAAACCGTTGGCTCTCAAAGCTTTGAAAGTTGAATTTAGAAGGGACTTGCAGGGGCTAATTAAAAATAGATCTTAATGTGTCATCTCATTAAAATGAATGGGAACAGTGGTCTTATGCAAGAGGACAGCCTGTGGTTCACAGGGTATTTCTGTGAATGAGTGTTGGTGTGACTGAACATTAACATTAACTTGACTTAACATTAGTCTTTTTTAGTTCTTTCTTTCTTCTACCTTGCACCTCACTAAACAGCCTGGGTCTGTTTTCTTGGTAACATCCCTGTAGGCAGGAACAGGCTGCTATTTTGGTTCTCATCCCAAAGCTGTCTCTTCTGCAGGGTGAAGGAGTCCAGCATCCTCAGTTCTCCCAGGGCAAGTGTTGCAGCCTGTGACCCTCTTGGTGGCCTTTCACTGCACTCACTCCAGTTTCCTGATGTCTGTCCTGTGCAGATCCCTCCCTGGTGCTGGGCTCTGCCTGTGGTCTCAGGGAGCTGTGGAATTGCACCCCTGGCTGTCCTGCTGTGGGTCCATCCCTCAGCTCCCTGTGCTGCAGGGCTGTGCTCTGGCTCCAGCTCAGCCAGAGCTTGGCTGGTCCTTCTCTGCAGAGCTGTTCCTCTGTGCCAGCAGCCACAGAGTTTGTCTGTCCCAGGTGCAGGACTTGGCATCTGTCCTTGCTGGATGTCATGATTTAGGTTCCTCCAGGCCCAACCTGTCTTTACATGAGCAGTTACCTGCCTGTATTCTGTCAAAAAGAGCCACTTAATTCACCAAGTGCAATCTCCCATCCCTCTGTAAGGTCAAAAATTAATGGTGTTTTTAATTAAAAACAAACTGGCAGGTAGGTCCAATTTAGGGATAAAACAATCCCAATTTGGTGATAAATCAATCCTGCAGGAGGTTCTTTAAGGAGTTAAATTGGCTCAGTGCTTAGATTCTGGAGCACATGAAACACTTTTATTTGGAAGTGTCTATTACTTTTGTTCTGGCTGTATGTTCAGTGGATGTTGCTCCTAGTGATGTGTTGGATCTGAAGCAAAAACTGCCCGAGGTGTCCCTTTTTCATCTTGCTGGTCTATTAACTGTGACTTTCCCTGTAGAGAGAGATTCTAATGGAAAGATTTCCTGGAAAAAAATAACTCTCATGCAAGTGCAGAAGGCCTGTGAATGGCATCTCTGTTTGTGTGATGAGTGTGATTATTGCAGTGCTACTTCTCATCTGGCCTCTTCTCATTGCACTGTTAATGCTGTTGTTTGATAGTGAGTCAAGCAGTAAACTGGAAAGCCTGTTCATGGGTAGCTGTAACATCTTGGAGGCCTAGAAATGTAGGAAGAGTTAAGGCTATTAAAGGAGCAAAGTTGCATTTGCATGTAGTGTTGCTTTATAGTCTTGTGTTCTGCTCCCCCCAACAAATAAGAAAGTAAAAATTAGAAGCATCTACTGAAGGGCGTGCAACAAATGATCCTAATACTCTGTAAAAAGATAAAGTAGTTTGGTGATTTTTTTTTTTCTAGAATGCTCTTTAAAAATGAAGATTATACACATCTGTTCCTTGCCCCAGTATAGTTCCAAAATACACAGGTAGTCTTTCAGGGGACCTGCAAGTATGAGTTGTGTATCTGTCTTTTCCTTTTTTTTTTTTTTTTTAGAGGAAAAGCTGTTCTTGGACAAATTACAAGCAGACTTTAAGGTTTTCTCAAATAATTTTTACTCCTGTCTCAAAAATCTTGAGGTTAGTCTGATCCTCTGTTTGACCTCTGACAAACATGAGTTCTGGCACAGTTATGAAATATCTGCTCATACGGTGTGTTTACTAAACTGCTGAGGTTAATCCAAGCAGATGTCAGTGCTTAAGCAGTGGCAGGTCATAGAGTCTGTAGCAAATATTGCTCTTTAAGCCAAAATATTGTGGATTGTGGTTGACATATTTTCCTTCCTTTAAAAATATCCAAGGCCAACACATTGGGCCAGTGTTACTGAGAGCTGCACAGGTTACTAACAACAAACCCTCCTGGGCTGTGGGGGAACACAGTTATATCCTTGTTGAGCCAGTTATTAAATGAATGTGAGTGTGCCTGGGTTTGATGTATGGAATGAATGTCATGGTGGTGGTGTAAGGCTGCTAAAAGAAGCTGCTGTGACATGAAAAGCCCATTGCACAGTGAGTTCTGCAGCTCAGGTCTGGCAGGTGGGCTTCTGGAGAGTTTTCCAGCTTTGGGATTGATTGAATTTGAGAGACTTTTACTGAATCACTAATACTTAACCTTTATAGTTCTCTTAAAAAAACCCCAGTTATTTACTACCTGTGCAAGGAACTGAAACTTATGTACTGGAATTCATAGAAATTATAGAGCAGTATTTTACTCCTGGCATTTCTGGCATGTGGGTCTGCAAACTCAGTTCCAAGGCTTTGCCAAAGGAAAACTATCAGGCAAGAAATATGAAAGTCAAAACAGAGCAACAAGAGAGACTCTGAAAGGCTGAGTATTTGGTTAGGAATTCTCAGAATACTGTTCCTTTCAGTCTTGGTCTCTTCTGAGCTGGTGCTGATGGAGGCAGCTTCTAAGATATGTTTTTTCCTTTTCTGCCTCCAAAATGGATTGTAATTTCCTGATGCAGGAGATGCTGTCACCTTTGAAGATTTATGTTTGTCAAATTGAAGTGTCTCTGGACTCTTGAGTACCCCAGAGTGAACAGCCATGACCTCCGTGAATCACTAGGGCATGGGAATGAATGCCTGTAAAATACTTAAAGGTGTTATCATTTATTCCTGGAAGCTCCTGTCTTGCCAAGGGAAAGGAAATGCCTTCTGTTTATTCTGGATGTTCTTTACTACTTGGGATTTTGGAAAGGAGAATTGTTTGAGGTGTTTTTTACTTTTGGCAGCTGTACTGTTTTTCAGATATGAAGGGGAGATGCTTGATAGACCTTCAAGCCTAGTCTCTTTCCAGGAAAATTTGTGAGGAACTATATTGTGAAAAAAATTTTCTTGTTGTGTTTAAAACATGGATTATTCTTTTTTGGCATTTAGTATTTTTGTTTTCACTTGAGTAAATAAATAGAAAAGGGTTTTAATTGCACTGTCCAAATAGCAATTTATTGTTGACTGGACTCATTGTTGCAGTATTGCATAGGTGAAAATTATTCTTATGAGCCCATTGACATGGTTATCTGAATTATACAATTCTGCTTTTTTTTTTTATTCAGCTGTTTCTATCTAGCTGTTCAAACCTGCCAGCTGTGCTTGCGTTAGCAGAGCTTTAGGCTGTTGAGTTAAAAATACATATAATCTGTTTTTCTCATGCAGCATGTATCAGGGCTGAGAAAGATCCTAATACTCTGGATTTGAAAGGCATGTCCTTTGCATCTCCAGTATTCAGGGTTTTCTCTATTTAAGAGGAAAAAAAAGTGAAGAAGAAATAAAGGATTTGGCTTTGCTTAAGTTTCAAAATCCTGCTTGGAAAAACCATCTGGGAGAATATGGGTGTTTAAGACACTCATCAAGGTATTATGACAATCTGTAGGCTGAAACAATTGTCGGGTAAATTGGCAAAACGTATTTCCTAGAAGACTTCACAACACTGGAGAACAAAGGAGTCTGGACAGAGTAGGACTTATTCACTGTGTCTGCAAGGAAGGAGGTCATGGATAGGGAGATGGATGAGCTTAGAATCAAGGGCTGAGTGTCAGGCTCTATTAACTGAATGTTCCCTCCTGTGTCCTTGTGCCCAGCTGCAGTGTCCATTTCCCTCTGGCACTTATCAAGGTGGTTAATTTTTTGTTGCACACTGAAATGAGTGGAGGGGTTCTTGTTTCTTGGTATGTTGAGCAGGGACAGAGATACATTGATGTGGTTGTGCTTTAAAAGTGTAGGGCTGGAAAGGTTCTTTTGGTTCCTCAGGGCAGATCCCAAGCAGGACTGACATAGCTGAAGACTTGGAAACCTCCTCTGGCCTAAAGCACATCTGTAAGAAGTCAGTCAGCCTAAAACTGTCTAAAACTGGAGTGTGCAGCTCTGACACAGATTGTGATTCTGTCTGCTTAAATGGTAGAAGTGGTTGAAATCCAAAGGACAGTTTTTGTGTAGATATATCTGTGTTAGTGAATGAAATGAACTTATAAGCCTCAATGTGCTTTTCATACACTGGGTTAACTTTTTCTATTCTGCCTTCAGAATTGTCTAAATAATGAGTCTGTATTTTCCTGACATATAAATCACCAAATGTTTTGGTTGAATAGCAAGGTACTGAATGGGCACAGTCTGTGCATTGTGGAGATTCTATCATTTTATTTAAGTGCAGTATTTCAACATCTTTATAATTTTACAAAATGCCAAAACAGTGAAGGAGAGGAAAAGAAGGTGAAGCAGATCTAGCAAGGATCAGGTGGAAATAATACTTGGTTTACTTAGCTTTGTTTTGCATTTGTTACTTTTGTAGCAGTAGCCAAACATGAGCTTTTAGCCTGGTCAGAGAGCTCTCTGAAAATGGAAGTGATGTGCAGCAGTGTCCTCACTCTGATGATTAGTAATTTATCCCTTCCTCTTTAATCTGAGTGTGCCTGATCTCAGTCACAGCAAACTTTAACCTTACTGTGGCTGGAAGTGCCACAGCAGAAGGTGTAGCTCTGAGCTGTGAAAGAGATGCAAGGAACTAGGGAAATATTTAACCCGTGAAGAATTCTGCTCTGTGCCTGTCTTCTGAGTATTGCCAGAGATAGAATAGATTATGTTTGGGTAGCTTTTTTTTTGTTTGTTTGTTTTTTTGTGCAAGCTGCAGTGTAGATGTATCCTTAAACAACTCTGAAAGAAAAAGGTTCCTTCTCTGTTATAGTAATTTTTATCTTTCTAGGACAGTTCTGTTCCAAAGTGTCAGTGCAAGTTAGGATTGTCCATCTGTGTTACCATAGTGAATGGAAAAATAGCAGCTTTTGAGGAGCAGTATGTTAGGCTTGGACAAATCTTACAGCAGATGACCTTCTGGTGGCCATGCTAAAAGAACCTGGCAAGCACCCAGATCCTCTTTTATGGAGAAGCATTAATTGTCTGCTGACTGCCAAGCAAGAAGAATTATTGCAGTGAGAGGATGTAACTGTTTATCTGCTCTTGCTCCCCTGCAGCCTTGCGTGCTTTTTCTGAGCCAAGGTTCACCTTGCTGTGATCGTGTTAGCAGAGGGCATGGAGGCACTGGGGATTGGTCATCTGTACTTCTCTAACTGGCAAACCTATTCTGCCAGCAAAAATGAGGATTTTCTTAAATCATTTGTGCCCCAGAGCATTTGGTGCCTGACTAATTTCATGGCTTTGCAGTAAGCAGTGAGATTTCTATGTGACAGCGTTGGAGAGAGAGCCTGTTCCACAGAGAGTGCAATTCATCTGTATGCACAGGGTCAGCCTGAGATTTAAACCCTGTGTAAGACCTTTTTAAGCTCCTTGGGCTCAACTGCTCTGAAGATTGTTGCCTTGCAGAAGTGAGGGAGTTTGGCATGTTAAGAACAATGGGTAAATTATTCTGGGGGAGGGTGGGTTTTGGTTTTTTGCTTCACTCTGTGGATATTTTATTCTTGGGAGAGGATAACCTGCTTCAGTCTGGGAAATGTAAACTTGAATTTTGACATGTGTTCTTTTTGGATGCAAGTCACTAAGGACTCAGAATTACATTGCCAAAGTAAATGGTGTCTTTATAACATTCTTTGGGATCATTAACAGCTTCTTCCTTTATTTAGTAGTTTCTCATACTGAGAAGGAATAATTTGTTTATACTCATAAATGTTCTGATTTGTTCATTGCCAGCCTGACCTGCAGACTTCTGGTAGTTTCTGACTTTGAGTAGTTTGAAAAATGCATTGGCATAAATTATTGACTTCCACTCCGATACTTGTTTTCTTAAAACAAAAGTTTTGCTTATTAGAAGGTGATTAAATTATTTCCTTTTTGTTACTGTGCAAAGAATTTGTTGTGGTTGATGAAAGTGATGAAAGAAATCAAATTCTTTGAGTCAGTGGGTTGTTTTTTTTTCCCACCCTGAGTTTGGGGAACTGATCTGTATAGTTTTTAAGGTGTGTGTGGGTTTTTTGTTAGTGTAGGGTTTTTTGTGTGTTATTTGGGGTTTTTGTTTGGTTGATTTTGTTTGGTTTCTTTTGCAGGCTGGGGGGAGGGTGTTGAGCCTCTTTTAGATTTGGGGAACTCCAGAAAGTCTACCCAATTCTCCTGGCCTGAAGTAAAATATTTTACCAGCTTCATTTGCTTCACTTCACAGTTTTGCTTATGACAGTAATTTTCAGTATAGCTTGGGAAAATTGTCTTGTGGATGTCTAAAGCAAAACTCTAGTTTGGGTTGCTTCCTTCCAGCTCTAGATGGGCATCTCCTCCAGGGAATGTGAAAGTTTTTCTGGGGTCTGCAGAGGCCTGGAGGAACACAGTAAATTACCTGAGAGCTTTTCCTCCTTCTCCTGTCCCATCTGTCTTTCTGTGGAGAAGATAATCTGTAAATGTGACTGTCTTGGTGTTGTGTGTTGTCCAATTGCACCCCATATTTTCTGGAAGTCCTGGGACACTCATGATGGTTGTTCTTAAATTTGGGGCAAGAAGAACTGAACTAGGTAGCTTTCTTGAGACCGTGTTCTCCCATTCCATGCTTTAGGATAGGATCTGAACTACAAAAATTGATGCATGTGGACCTCTTGGGAAACTGGCTCAGAGTGGCCCTGCTTGAAAAAGGGGGCTGGAAAAGATGACCTCCAGATGTCCCTTCCAGCCAAAACAATTCCATGAAGAGTCAATTTCCTGTGTATACTATAATTATATAGTTATATATTTCATTCAAGGCAGGCATACTAGAAATATACTGTTGCAGAACAGAGATAATTGTATAACTTTTTTGAGGAAAATTAATTATTTTTACCTTCAATTATGGTGTGTCACTGGGCTCTTAGTGATTGTTTGCTCCATGTTTTAAAGCAGTGGTAGCCACATTAAATGTGAAAACTGATCAGGTTTACTTTTTGAATGGGAGAGTGAAAAGGGATTTACTTCTTAGGGTCTCTTCTTAAAGTTTAACTTTTAAAAAGCATTTAATGGAAGAGTAACCTATGGAATATATTTCCTAATGTATAAGGTAACAAAATATGTGTTTTCACTCTTTCAGGTAATTGAGAATGGGCCCTCAAGGATGCTGAGTCTACAATGGGAAGTGTCACACTTCGCTATTTCTGCTATGGGTGCCTCTTCACATCCGTGACCTGGACACTTCTGCTCTTTGTGTATTTCAACTTCAGTGAAGAGAACCAATCTTTCAAGAATGTGCCCATCAAGGGGCTGGAACCTCAGAGGCCATTTCCAAAAAAATTTTACCCCCGTTTTACACGGGGGCCAGTTCATATGCCTGAATTGCAACAGAAAGAGAATAAGAGAGGAAACTCTTTTGGAAATCATATCCAGGACCCAGTTAAGGGGGAGATAGAATTCTCTCCTGAAATGGGTGAGTGGTTTTCAGTCTTGGTGACAAACTTAGTAAAACAACAGGAGAAATGAGATAGCTTTCTGTAAAAAAAATTCTCAGAGAAAAGTGTATAATGAAGAAGTTTTGTTTGTTGAAATGCAGGTGGTACTTGGGGCTCTCTTCATTAGGAATTACTTGAAATTTATTCTATGGTACTTAATCAAAAATATGCTCTTTCTAACATTTACATCTATGCTGTGTAAGTGCTGATGAGAACTGGATTTCAGCACAGGTCTGCCCTTGATGAACTAAATCTTGCTTTTGGAAGGTTCAGTGTGTGCTTGTTTCATATCTTGCTCCTGTATTAATTGGGCTCAAATACATAAGCTTTAACTAGCTACAGAGAAACTCTATTTACATGCAATAATTAAAAATAGCTTGATATCATTAAACAATGAAGAGGACCCATTGATTTGGAGAATATGCTTGGAGTGTGAATTAATATACAAGAAATGCATGTAGACAAATTTACAATGCAAGATTGAGATGACAATGGTTAGAGGCAAATCCTGCTCACTTTGTACAAGCAAAGGTTAGCATGTTTCACTGGAGCATGTTTCATCAATGAGGTGATTTAGTTTTGTGTTCCAAATTAAAATGCTTTGTGTGTTCTAGTGCTTACAGCATATTCACTGCTGTGTTTAGATGTGCAAGCACAACAGATGTTGTGTACTGGCTTAAAACTTGGATTGAGTCTGGAGGCTGAAGTATTGTGGCAGTGTTGGGGTATTGGCTTCTGCTGCTGCTTTGGGAAATACAGCACAGAAACCTTCATACCAGTTTAATGCTCAGATCTCACAGCAGTCCACTGTCATGTCTGTGGATGAATGGTGAATCATGAGTTTCATGAGTTTATAGAAATTTACCAAACTTCACTTTCTGAGTTGGACATTAGACCTGTGTGAATATGTTGGAAAAATGGCAGCTCATGTTGCCCTGTGACATGACAGTGTTTATCAGTTCTCTGAAAAAAGTCTGAGTGCCAAGTGAGGTAAAGGCCAGTCCAGAGGTGGCTGTTTCTTTCCAACTATTCAGTCTGGGCCAGGAAAGAAAGGGAGCTTTTTAACTGAGAAGTACTTTGATCTTCATACCAAGTGACTGGTTTGGTTGGTGAAAGCCAAGGGGAGTTACAGTGCCAGGGTAAATTCTGCAGGAGTCATCAGGAGATGGCTCTTAAACAAGGTGCTGTAGGAAGGGGCTTCCTGTCTGTCTAGGGTAGGATATTGATAAACACACAAAACAAAACAAACAAACAAAAAAGTTGGTGTATGATAGCCAAAATCAAATGGTCATCTGGTAGATCAGTCTATATTTTCTTTTTTCATCAATCTGTGAGAGCCACATAACACTGCTGAAGTAAAGCCTGAACTGAGGTTTTGATTGCAAAAGGCTTCTCCTCTTTGAACTGAAATCTTTCAGGTCTTTTGCATGTATTTGATATCGTTCTTCATGAGACGGATTTAAAAATATTAATATTCCTTGAATATATTCATAAGATCAGAAAAATTTAGTTAGTGGTTGGCTATGGATGGATTGTAGAATAAAACATTTTGGGTGTGTTTTAAGCTCATGTTTGGTGTGAAGAAAACATTTTAAGGTGACCACAGCTCACTGTGCCACTGATTATGCCAGAATGATGGAGCTGGGGTCTGAACTGACTTGCTGGAGACCTTCCTTTGGGAATGGATGTGTTTCACTGGAGGACTGCGTGACCCTTTTAGGCTGCTGGTGCTGGGGGGTGACATTGCCACTGTAAACAGACCTCATTCCTACCCCCACAATGCAGCTCATCCACAGTGGGAGCTCTCAACCCTGAGCAGGACAGCAGTCACAGGATGCTGTGTGGGTGTGTCCCATGCAGCTCAGATATCACTACCCAGCACTTGGTCCTGCACAAATGTCAGGGCATTTTCTCTTGAGCTGTTTGGTAGTGCAACTGCATTCCCATTGCTGAACTCAAGATTAAAAGCCACAGGATGATGAATGTAAATGGTGGGAATGTGGATGCATGGAATTCCCTCCACAAGGTCACCTGGTACCTGCAGGTTCACTCTGTTATTGAGACACAGCTGTGCTCCAAAGGCCCAGATGGATTACTTATTTTGAAGCGTTTTTTCCATTTCAAACTTTTAAAATTACTTCTCTTTTGTGTTTAACCCAACTCATTTTCTCCAGGCTCGAGCTCAGTTGGCTTTTGCATAGCTGGTGGAAACTGGAGAACACGAGGTGTGGAGACAGGCTGAGAGGATTGAGTTTATTCTGCCTCAGAGAGAAGGCTGAGGGGTGAGATTTTATTGCTGTCAGCAGCAGCTGAATGGGAGGCTGTAAGGAAGATGGAGGCAAACTCCTTCCAGAGTGCATGGGATTATGATGAGAAATTGGAGTGAGGGCATTTCAGTTATGAAAGAGGAAAAAGATTTCAAGTGTGATGGTGATCAAATGCTTGAACAGGGAAAGGAGAGGTTGTAGAATCTCCACCTCTGGAGATACTGAAGGCTTTCAAAACTTAACTGCACTGGTCCTGAGTGACCTTATCTAGCTGGACTTTTGGGAAGGAGATTAGACCAGGTGTCCCTTTCAATCTGAATTAGTCTGTGAATGTATGAAGCATATTTTCCTGGAAGTATGGGAGCATGTGATGAGGAACCCTCTTGTTAACTATTTTCTGCAGATTTTGAATGATGTGGAGATGATTGGCAGGGTGGAAGGAGATAACCCACATGGTCCTTGCTCACTTCTTGTACTGAAATTTCACTGAAATTGCCTGTGTAGCTAGACAACAACTGAAGAGGTGATAGGTATCTCATTCTGTGCAGCCAGCTGAATAGAGACAGTAAAAAATAATCACTCTGCTCCCTGAATTGTTGCAGCAGTGGCTGGAGGCACAGGTGGTGACAGACACCAGCTGTCTCTCCCTCCTGGAGTTGTGTGAAATGCCACAATATTTTGGTTCTATTCCCACTGGTGAGTGTGTGGCTCAGGGAGAGAAGCCCATGGCACCGAGTCAAGGCAGGCAAGATGGCATTGAAAATTTCACCTTGGCTTATAGCAGTGCATTTGCTAATAGCAGAAGTACTTCTGCCATGCTTAGTAACAGTTGCCACTTCTGCTAAAATAATCAATAAACAGCAGCTCTCCTGATGTTTTACTTTATATCAAAGTCCCAGGTGAGATAAACAAAAGTTTACAGTTCTTGTGTAGTTATTTTTGTTATCAAAGACTTCAGAACTGCATGAAATGTGAGCTGCTGTTGTGAGGATTTTTCTACCATTCTAAATTTATTTCCTCTCTCAAAAATCCCATTGCAGACTTGTCACCTGTAGGGATAGATTCTGATTTGTTGTATGCCAAAGTCTATCCTCTGTTGCTTGTTTGATGTTGGTTTTAGATGATGCTAACAAGTGGAAGCCTTATGAGGGAAGGGAGGCAATAAACACAGTGGAGGCAGCAGTCTTTGGAGAAGGATTTCATTTTATTGCAGCTGCAAGGGCTACTTGTAAGTGCTGCCTGCTTGTGAGAGGGAGCAGAAATAGTTGCACAAACACACACTTTGCAAAATCAGAGAGGTTTTAAAGAACATAATGGGTTTTAGGAGAGGTTAAAGCATATGTTTCAATCCTTGATTTCTTTCAAGTGATTTTTTTGAGCCTGGTAGCTGATCTTGGCATGTTTCTTTTGCAGGAATGATTTTTAATGAAGAAGATCAGGAAGTGAGAGACTTGGGCTATCAGAAGCATGCTTTCAATATGCTTATCAGCAATCGACTGGGATACCACAGGGAGGTGCCTGATACAAGAGATGCAAAGTAGGTGCTGATTTTTGGAGAGAATGTGGTGCAGTTTCATGTGCTCAATGACTTGTTACACCTGATGTAGTATTTAATATTTTTGGTGTAACATTTCTGTCTTACACTGTTTCATCTTCACGTGTTGTTAAGGGCAGATTTTCCAGCTATTTAACAGGAGTGCTTGAGGTTAGAATTTTTATTCTTTGGTCTTTTCTGTCTTTTTTGAGTGAATTATTGTTTCTGGAGATCTTTTTTTTTGTTTTTTGTCAGCTGCTAAAGGTATGTGATTGATTGTGCACTGCTCTAAATATTTTCCTTTAAAGAGCAGATACTTTCTGTAATCTACCTAGTACATATAGAGGGGGAACAACTTACATCTGTAACAACAATAAGAACTCCCAAGACTGAAAAATAAATAAACTTGTATATTTTTTTCTGGTGGTTTCTCTGGTGTGTGTGAACATGATGAATTGTACTTGCTGACTGTTTTTCCCAGAATTGAGCTCATTCTAAGTAAATGAAAGTTTTTCTTCTATACTTCTGGGTTTTCATGTATAATCCCTTATTTTTATTGGATCCCTCCAGCCTGGCACCTTCACATGGCATTAATCTGTGACACTTAGCCCTATTAGAAGTAAGGACAAGCTTTGAAAATAAGAAGAAAGAATGATCTTTTGCTTTGAGTGGGATTCAGCTTGCAGATTAAGATGCTTAGATAACTGCTTGTTAGTCAGTTGTCTCTGCTTTTATTATAATTAGCAGAGATCCAGTCAGTGCAGTTAATGAAGCATGCAGAGCTCTTCAGCTGACAAAACACACTTGACAGCCTTAGGGTGAGCTGAACACTATTTAGACTGCACTGACAGCAGTGACTAGACTTAAGTGTCTTAATCTGCCCTCTGAATCCCAACCTTGGTTGTGTAAATAGGTATTTAGAGCCAGTGGAGGTTTTCTGGGATAGCCAACCCCATCTCCAGCAGCTGCCAATAAAGCTGTGGTATTTTTGTGGGCCTCATGTCATATTTGCCCTTCCTGTACATGTGAGAGCTACCTGAGGGTACTAGACAGTGTTTTGACAGATGAAACAAGCCCTCACTTTCTTCTGTCCTCTGTCTTGATCTCTGGTTCTTATTCCCACCTCAATCCATGATGTGCTGTGTTTTCTAACAAGCAGCAGTGTTGACTGTGAGTCTGTATTATGTGGAGAATAAGTTACTATGCTGAGCCCTACTATAGCTGTCACACGTCTGGGCTCATTATGCTCACATTAGGGGCTCCTCCTACACATTCCACGTTTGCTTGTTATTTATGAAGTTTGAGCAGTGACCCAGCTCTATGGAAACCCCTCTGTAAATCACGACAAAGACTCTGTTGCTGTTTGCAGATGCAGAGACAAGTCCTACCCTGCTGATCTGCCCTCTGCCAGCGTGGTGATCTGCTTCTACAACGAGGCTCTGTCTGCCCTGCTCCGCACGGTGCACAGCGTCCTGGACCGCACCCCTGCCCACCTCCTGCACGAGATCATTCTGGTGGATGACAACAGTGAACTGGGTGAGAGAGCCTTTCAGGAACATCACACTTCTGGGCCTTCCTGTGCTTTGTTGACTGGTCAGAATAAATTGTGGAAATCATGATGCAAAAGCAGTTTGTGCTGCAGCCCATCTCCAGAAAGTGCCAGCCAGTAGGGATGTGTGGTGTCCAGAGGTGCCCAGGGTGACATCCTGTTGGCCACTGGTGCCATTTTATTGATGAGCTTTGTGTCACATAGGCTTCAACATTCAGAATCAGGTTTTGAAGCTAATAATCATGGATCAAAGAAAATTGGGGGGCTGGACCTTAAAGATCATCTAGTCCCAACCCCTGCTGCCATGGGTGGGGACACCTCCCCCTAGAACAGGTTGCTCAAGGCCCTATTCAACCTGGCCTTGAATGCTTCCAGGGATGGGGCATCCACAACCTCCCTGGGCCGCCTGTTCCAGTGTCTCACAACCCTCACAGTAAAGAATTTCATCTTAATATCTAACCTAAATTTCCCTCATTCAATTTATACTCATTACTGCTTATCCTGTCACTACAGATTAATCTCTCTCCAGCTTCCCTGTAGGGTTCCTTCAGATACAGGAAGGTTTCAATGATGTCTCCTCACAATCATCTCTTCTCCAGGCTGAACAGCTCCAACTTTCCCCTGCCTTGACAGTGCTCTACTCTTCTCTCACCTCTTGCACACACTGATGAGGGAGGGTAATGAAGCAATTGTTCATAGTTTGGGTTTTCTGAGCAGTTCCTTGTTTGGGCTGCTCAGATGCTCAGAGCAGATGACAGAGAGGCCACTACTCGCTGTGAATGCCTCTGAAAGGAGCTGGAGGCACACAGACTCTCCTGGCTGCAGTCCTGCCGATGGGTTGCTGTGGCACTATGGAAACGGTGCCGTGTTTTGTGCTCGCTCAGCTTTTGGGACCGGCAGCGTGGCTGGGCGGGCTCTGCGTGGCTCTCGAACAGCCTCTGGTGGCCACCCCGGGAGCGCTGTCCTGGCTCTGGGAGCAGCCTCTGCTCCCGCAGGCACCGAGGGGCCCTGGACGGGCACACCCTGCAGAGTTGCTTTGCTCCTGTTGGAGGATTGCTGCGTTTTCTCTCGACTGACAGACAAGGCAAAGACACACACGCAATTCAAGCGTGGCCCTCCAAAAGTCCTTCATTTTGGCCCTTCAAAAGCCAAATGCCTGTTGAGGAATGTGCTAGCACAGCAGCTCTTGCCAGCAGGACTGTGCAAGTTCCCTGCTCACATCCTTACAAGTCCATAACTTTTTGCATTTTAAAAATTGTTTTTACATTTTGTATTTAATATATATAATTATAGCTCCCTTGGTCTTATAGTTTGGTTTCTGGTTTAAGATCTGACTTGCTCTTAGATACTGATACAGATATATCTGCTGTAGAATGTCATTCTCTTGCTATGCTGGAAGTTGATTTCTCTGAGGTCAGACCAAATGTCGAGGTACAAGAGAGAGCAAAGATTAAGCACTGTTCCTTGCTGATAAGAATGTGTAGGATTTAAAAGCTTGTTTCTTTTGTGTTTTGGGAGCATATGCCTTGCTCTGTCCTGTGCAATTTGTTTTGTATTCAGAATTTGCCTTACTTCAAAACTCAGTCTTTTGGACATGAGGATACATTCCATTGATGCCTGTGTTGAGGCACTAATACCATCACTCTTCTGGTCTGTTGTTAAATTGAAGCAATTAGTGAAGTTGCTAATTTGAACCAAATTAAGTTCAAAGCATTCAAGTAGCTTTTTTTGTCTTTCTGACTTCAAATGAACTTGTTCTGAAGCCAAAGGCCAGAGGAGGTATTGTTTACACAGAATTACTGCTCTTGATGTTAATGATCCTAGGTTTTTGCTGCTGATTAATTTTAATGGATAGATTCTTACAGCAGAAGAAAGGTGGGGACTGGCGATGGTTTGGGAATTGAGGAAATGGATAAAAACTTTGGCTGTGCTATGGATCTCATGAGCTTGTGCAGATTGCTTGACCTTATGCCCCATTGTTTTGTTTTTTAATTAAAGATTAATTTTCCTTCCATTGCCCGCTTTCTGAAGTAGCATTTTAGATTAAATTCTGTCTAGTTCTTCCTGTAAATATGGGAGCTGTGCTGCACATAAGTGCTGTTGTGCAAACCATGGGCCTTTGCACCTACTTTTGCCTCAAAAAGCTTCTTACACTCAATGATCAACAGTCTTACCAGCTAAGCAGGCATTGCCATGGCTCAGCTGAGCCCACTGCTGTATTTTTTTCCATTCCCTGAAAGGCAGGGTTTCTACTTCTGGTATAGCCTCTTTCTCCCTGTTTTAGCCTTGACCTGTTGTGGAAAAGCCTGAGGATGTTTTTGAAGGCTGTTACTGGAGGCATTCTTCTGTATAGAAGGAGAGATTGAAGAAAAGAAAGGAGCCAATTGTCTGCAACAGTACTTTAGAATAGTTTAAAATACTAACACTCCAGACTCCCATCCTAGGTCCCATTTTGCCTTTGTTGAGTAGATATGGAGGAAAGTAACACCTAAAGTAATTTCTGAAGACTGGCTACAAGGGAGCAATTCTCTCTTTGGAGCAAAATGTCTCAGACAGGCTGGATTGAAGCAATTTTTTTGAATATATCAGAAGTAATCAGTGTTCCCAGTAGACATGAAGGTGACACACAAAAACCCATCAACATCAAAAATCCCAAAATGTGTCTGAGACAAACCTGCCTGTTGAGGATGATCTGTGCTATGGGTACAGTTGCCAGCAGAATGCAATTTTGTGTGGATCAAAACTCTACTGGCTCTTACATTCTGCTGCTCGAGCCCATGTTGTGGACCTGCTTTAGCTCCTGGCATGGATGTCACATCTTTCCCCTTTTTATTTACTTTTTATATTTTTTTCTTTTGTTTCAGAAGTTTGTAGATGTGAAGCTCTTTCCTTGTTTATTTGCCTCATCTTCTGTAAGAGCTGAGTTTGGTAACTGAGCTTCTCTGCTTTGTGCTGGTCCATTGTTTCTGCAGGTGTTACACTATTCTTCTCTTGCTCTAATGAATTAAGTGAAGAATAATTCAAATACAACTTTATTATAGGTTTGCAAATCTGTCTGCCCTGCTTGTTTGGGCACCTCATTTGGGTAGCACCTGAGACATTATTTTATCAATTTTCTAGGAGATTTTCTCTATTGTCTCTAGCACATGATGTGATTATTCTAGACCAGGGGAGGGAGTTCCTGTGACCCAAATGAATTCTGTCTGTATCTCCCCAGAGAGTTTCCTTTGTCCAAGAGTATTCTCTGGGCTCATACTGGCTGTGTGTTACCTTCTCATTTCTGATCCACCACGCTTCCTTGCAGTGCAAAGGCTGAGATCTTAACATTTGGAATTGCATTGGATTCTCCTGCCTGAAAGTTCTTATTCCTCCTTAAGATTATAGCTCTGACTTCCACATATATTCCACTGGCATTTAATCTTGCTAACAGCAACTTTCATGTTTGAGCTGACATCCATCAGAAAAATGTTTATTTTGGCATATCCTCTGAAGAAAGTCTGTCTGCCTCTCTATACCAAGCTACTCTATGAAGTCTCAGTTGGGTTTTTGTTTTTCTTTCTCACTTTATATTCCTCTTTATTTCTCCATAAGCTTATTAACCTAAGCTTTTCCATTACTTCAGTCTTCATGTGTCCATCTTCTCTTCAGTAGTCCTGCTTTAATGTTAGAAACCACTGACCTTGGGTGAAAGAAGTATTGTAACTCTTAAAATTGCCATTGATGTTAGCTAAGTTACAGTAGTGCCCACAGACTTCAGTGAACTCTGCACTCCTTCAAAAGCACAGGCTTGCCAGCAGAATCTTTGATCCTTTTGGGTTTTAGAAAAGCAACCAGCTGTGAGTGAGTTGTACTTGGTATCTGTTGTTCTGTCAGTTAAGCAGTTACAGATAACGTGTCTTTCTGCTTCTTCTGAAAGGTGTCAGCATTTGTTTTCATGTATGGAATGTAGTAATTTATATCATTTGCCAGTGTGAAGTGTTTATTGTTGCATCTGTTGCAAATGCCAATCACCATGAGAAGAATTTGGAAATGTGTTTCTTTGAACAGCACTATTTTTTTTCTTAGTATAGTAGATCTAATTAACTTGAGTAATGTACTAAAGGCAAGGAGTGGAGGGGAAGTGTGGGATGTGGGATGACTGACTGTCCTTATGATGCTCTTGGTTTGAAGCTGTGCTGTGTCAGGGTAGCTTTTTGATCAAGATTTTGGCCATTTTTGAGTTAAATGTCCTGGGACTTTAAACAAAGCTTTCAGAATTTCTGTTCTGTTGTTGAACTTGTGTTTTCCTTTTCTCAGCTGACTTGAAAAAAGACTTGAGTGACTATGTTAGTACTCAGCTTCCCAAAACCACAAAATTGGTAAGAAATGAGAAGAGGGAAGGCTTGATCAGAGGGAGGATGATTGGAGCCTCTCATGCCACAGGTACACTCACTTATTTCTCTTTTCCAAGCATGTTTTGACCATAAGTTGATTGGGTGACTTCTCTTTTTGTAGTGCAGCTTTTCAGGTGTTGAGTATTTTACCTGTGCTTATTTTAGCCCCTGTAGGGGCTCTGCATATCATGCCACACTCTAAGCTATGCAATTTAGCTTTGTCCCAAATCTTTCTTCCCCTGAACTATCTCAAATGATAACTGCAAATTTGGTTCCAAATTTGAGTGGTTTTTAAACCTTGAGACACTTTGAGTGTCGGTTGATTCTTTTATTTTCTTTTCCTGGAGATGTTTGCTTTCAATAAAATTAGGTAGTTTTTTTAGAGTGGATAAGTGAAATTGTGAAACAAGACCAGTATTGTGCTCTAAAAAAGTAACTCATTTTATTGAAAGTTACTAACACAAGTAATCATCATCCCAAATCTTCCCCTGCACTATCTCAAACAATGACTGCAGTGTTGGTGAGACAATGTAGAGTTTTTCCTATTCTTGCCCTGAGAGAATGTTGTCACAGGAGCATCTCCATGTGGTCAAGACACTGTAGTTGCAGAATAATTTTTGCATCTTTTATGTGCAAACTTTTTCTCTAAAATGAAATCTGTCCCTTTTAAGGTACACTAATCTGGTTTCTAATTCTCAAATCTATCAGCAGGTTTTTCTTGTATAAGCTCCTCTGTTGCAGTGAGTATTAATTGGGAACACCAAGATTTGGGGCTTTATAAACAGCCTTTACCAGAATGTGCTTTCAGTTAAATTCTCTGGCATCTGAGAAACTGTGTGCTACTTTCTTAAATAATATTGAGTGGCAGAAAAGTCTCTTAATTGGTGTTTACTCATTAGCATTGTAATAGTATAATCCAGAGAGAAGATTGTGCTTGCATTTTTGAAGCTGTGTTAAAATTAAATTCAGTTAGTGCAATTTTAAGTAATTTTATTGCTCTTCTGAACTGCAGCAGTTCTATCCCCGTGCCCAGTCTGTGGGGTAACTTGTTATATTTACATGCTCCAAAGTTATTTTCTTTACAGCTCTTTCCCTTCTCTTCCACGTTGTTCTAGTGTTGTATGCATTTTATGTTGTGTCATAAAGATGCTGGTGCCTTTTTAGACCAGCTGAGCATGAGGGTCATAGATCAAACTGTTCTTACTTACTGACCACATAAATTGCCAAGCATTGCATCGTCTCATTGCAAACTGTGTGCTTGTGTTCCACGGCACCACGGATCTCTGTCTGTGTGCTCTGCAGGGAAGGTGTTGGTGTTCCTGGACAGCCACTGCGAGGTGAACGAGCTGTGGCTGCAGCCTCTGCTGACTCCCATCAGGGAGGACCGACGGACGGTGGTGTGTCCCGTGATCGACATCATCAGTGCCGACACCCTCACCTACAGCTCCTCCCCCGTCGTGCGGGGCGGCTTCAACTGGGGCCTGCACTTCAAATGGGATCTCGTTCCCTTGGCAGAGCTGGAAGGGCCCGAGGGAGCCACTGCTCCCATCAAGTAAGGCTCCTGCTCTGTGCTGAGAGGCTCTGGGTGACACAGGGGTGATCAGAAGCACTTCCTAAGCAGTGGGGAGGGTTCTCTGGCTCTGCAGATTTAGGAGCAGATGCATTACCTGTCAAGTATCTCACTTATTGTTTGTTTCACTTACAAGTAGGGAATAGTAACCAAAACTATTTCACTTTAATTTCTTGCATTTAATGATGAGTTAGATATATCTGTTGTATTAGGTCAAGAAAGGACACTTCTAGAAAATGCTTATACAGTAGTAGCAGCTTTTGCACAAGACAAAAGTCTGAAGGAGCTTTGATATTCTGTATTAAATCTGGCCAATAATTTCACTTTTGAGCTATACTTTGATGTGTTTTTCCAGTCTGTTGATGTGCTTGGCTTATGATAATTTTGATACTGCCTTTGTTCTAGGAGTAGCCTGCATATCCCACTAATATGAACTATATAATGTCTGCAATGAAATGCTAAAGAATTGCTAGATTGGGGAAACCTGCTTGTGGTAATAGGAATTTGTTTTTGCAGTCTTTTGAGATTTGTTCTGAAACAAAAGCCTTGGTAAATCTGGGACTTCAAAGCCACTTTCCTTATCTTTTAACCATTGATGGCTGTGTGACTTGTACAGAACTGGCAATATCTGGCTCCAGTGGAGGTGTAGCTGATGTAAAATGGTGTCAGCAGGCACTTTTATTAGGAGCAGACCTGAATGGTTCAGAAACAAGAATAGAGCTGTCCCAAGTGAATCCCTTCATGAAAAGAACAAGAGCTGCTACAGCAAAGGCAAGAAGCTCACTGTCCTTTTTCTAGTTGCAGGTACCAATCTCAGTACAGAATTCAGGTTTGTCAGGTGGAAGAACTTCACCTTTTTTACAAACTGACTCCTTGTGGATAAGATTTGCCAGTGAATCAGAAATGGGGTGTGTTTTCATTTCTCTCTCATTTGCTTTTCTTGGACTGTAAATGAAGAGCATTTCAGGCTGCCACAAACAGTTCCAGCACAAGGTTCTCTGCTGTCATCTGACAGCTCTGCAGTTGGCCTTCCCATGTCTCCCCATCCTAAGATTTTGTCTGAGAAGCCAGGAAACTTGAGTTATTTAACAGTTTGGCCAGCTTGTTTTGAGAGTATCACTGTGGCAGATTCTGAACCTGGAAGGAAAGGACAGACTGGAAAAATCTGAGTGGGGAAATCAGGATCAAGTGTTAAAATCTTTATTCTGTTAAGAGCTTTTCTCACACTTAATTTGGTCAGTGGCTGAAGGTTTGCTGTTGCTGTATTCAACACTGTTGCATTCCTTCATTTCGGTTTTATGAAAAAGTCCTGTGCTGAAAAGACAGAGAACTTTGTTGTTAAAGCAAGTGTAATAATCAGAAAAGATTACCTTTTCTGAGTATGAAAGTGAGTTTTCCTACCTAAAGGTCTCTGCCTCTGAAAAAAGAACTAGATTGCTATTTAACCTTTGAAAATAACTTTCCATCCACAGAAAGTATTGCAATTTAGAGACCTTTACAATGAAATATTTTGGTGTCAGAGTGGGAAAACTGAGATCAACCTTTCAACCCAGGTTTTAAGATGACGGAAACTGGAGTAGAAATTTGTTAAAAACAAGCAATGAAATCTTGACCTAGGCTTGGTTTCATCACAGAGTTTTATTTGCAAGGATGGGAAAAAGCCTTTTTCCAGCCCTTTGGATGATCCAACCATGATACAGTGTTTTTATGCAGCATTTTTACTCTTTTATACACTTGTAGGTCATCCACGTATTCCAATGTTGTGATACAGTAAGGAATTCAATCTAGAGACTGAACAGTGTGGATCATATGCAGATTTCTATAAAATAGAACACATTCTAGTAACACACAGGCAAGGTGAAAAACTGGGAAATGCCACAGGGACCCTCTGTCTAAATACACAAACTGTAAATAACTTGCCAGTAAAGTGATAATTGAGTCAGTGATGAAACAACGCTGCCTCTGGCATTTGTTGTTTCTCTTTTCCTGTCCTATCCCTTTTCCACAAGTTTACCAGGTAAAAAAAATATGATTTATAGGTATTGGAACAATGGAAGATCACAAATATCACTTATGGATCTGCTTTTGAAAATGCTGTGAGATTAGAACCAATGTCTAGTGACTGAAGGATTTAAATTATGTTACAGTGGTTTGTAAATTTGGACTTTGGGACTAGGAGATTCAGCAAAAATTACTGTTGAGGGTTTTTTTTTCTCTCTCTAAAAGAAAATGAATTTCCTTCCATGTCCCTTTTTAGGTCACCCACCATGGCTGGAGGGCTGTTTGCCATGGATCGTGAGTACTTCAATGAGCTGGGGCAGTATGACAGTGGCATGGACATCTGGGGAGGAGAAAACCTGGAAATATCTTTTCGGGTAATCAGAGAATTTTCAGCTCTCTACTTGAGTGTTTGTGGCTTTTCCTTGGTTGGTGGTGGGGCATTTCATAGTAGCTATAAAGCAGCATAGGAAAAGAAGAATCATGCAAGTTTTTGAAATTAGTTTGTGAGCCGTGCCCAGTGAATTGCACAAGTTGATTAAAGATGGATGGCTCTCAGCAATACTGCTAAGATGTAAGCTTAGTCTAATTCCTTGGACAGTTCAGCCTCCTTTTTGAGGACCTGGAAACGTAAAGTTTTCTGGAACTAAATTGAGAGTCATCTGGAGGAGTCATCTTGGTTGGAAAAATAATGAGAAAATCATATTTAGAAGAACTGCAAATGGTGCTGCTTTGGGCTTCCTGTATTTTATCTCATCTTCCCTGCCACTCCAGTGAAAGAAAAAACAACTTACTGTGCTTGATGTCGTGCTTATCTCTTTACTTTTGTAAAGGGGATTCATCAAGGTTGGACAAGAGTCTGCCTGAAAATTATATACTATCGTGACAGATGTGAAAAGGGGATGAAAAACTGAAGTTAGCATAAAAAAACCAAACAAACCTGAAACCAGACACACAAGCCTCAAAACTTTAGAGAAATCTGTCAATTAGAGAGATCAAGATTAGAGTTCAGAAATAACAACTGGAGTTTCATACATTTGAGTCACTGTAAAGGAGAGTGTACTGAATAAATAAAATCTTTCTATTTTCAGTATAAATGTAATTATAAGATACCTGAGTAGAAGTGTGTGGGGTATGAGGAGATTATTGTGGCTATCTTGTTATACACAGTTTCAATAAAAAGGGCTTTGAAAAACTGCAGTACATTCAGAGAATTTAGAGCTTCTGGAAGTCCCTGTCTCCCTGGAGGAGGGTTGGAAAGAAGATGAGTCTTTATCTTGTCTAGAAGGAGTTTTAAAAGTGACTTGATTATAAACTGCTTATGTGGGAAGGTTTTCTGGGACTGGAGAATATATTAGTCCAGCAAAGGGCCACTGCTGGTAATTTACTGGAAGATGAAGTTAAAAAAAGAAATTTTAAAGAAAGAAATGGAAGTAGAGTATAACTAAATGTAGACCTGTGGTGCCATAGATAAAGACTGCCAAGTGTGGCATCTGAATAGGAATGATTCTTGTATTTTAACAGAAACAAACAGCTCAGTTTAATAAGTTTTCATATTTAGTTGAAAATCTCTCCAGGCTCCGTTGATGGCACAGACTGGTCTTCATTATCTGTCACAGAATTGTGGACAGTTTTCATGCAGGTAAATGAATTTAGGGAACTTAATCTGCAGGATGAGTCCTAGCCCATATATTCCATTTTTTTTTGTGATGGGTTGTTAGAGCAAAACATTTTAGAAATTTTTCTGTTTGTCTCTTGAAAGCCATGATATGTTTAGTAGGAAGTGTGGTCATATGAGGGAAATATTCTTTTGTAACATGGAGATCTAAAAAATTAATCTGTCAGAAAACATGACTTGTAGGCCAACATTGCTGACAGCTAATCCTGCATCATGTACAACCATAGCAAGTGCATCCCTTGAAGAAATGAGCAATCTGAACAATGTTGCATGTTCTGCTTTTTATGGGCAGATCTGGATGTGTGGGGGCAAACTCCTGATCATCCCCTGCTCCAGGGTGGGGCACATTTTCCGTAAGAGGCGTCCCTATGGCTCCCCTGGGGGACAGGACACCATGGCTCATAACTCACTGAGGCTGGCACATGTGTGGATGGATGAATACAAGGTAAGAGACAGTTCTGGGTCATGAAATAAGGTTATTAAAAGGTTATTAACTGACTTGTTTGTCAGAGGACTGTGGCACAGTGGGATCTGGTACACCTCTGATGGGGTTTTCCTTCTGTAGTCTGAACTCCTAATGTTAGTTTTGATAGGAATTCCTAAATTCTGTAGAATTGTCATTTGGCTTTTGAGTGCTCAAGTCTCTTCCTTGCTACCTCACTGCCTGCAGGAGATTGAGTTTTATGCCTGGATGAGCTTTTGTAAGCTCTGCATTGCTTTGTGTCCAGGTCATTATTACATGGCAGCCATGTACTGTGCCTTCAGGTAGTTTCCATGTTGGTGAGACAGGGATTTTTTTTGGCTGTTTGCTCTCTGTTTTAATTAGCAATCTGCCTCTTAGTCTGTCTTGTCCTGGAAGAGCAATCAAGATTGAGTTCTGGATTAAAATGCAAGTATATTCCTTCCTTGTCTTCAGATCTTGATACTGATGCTTTTGAGCATAGATCAGGTGTTTGTGAATCCCTCATCTCTGAGATACTAAATGATATTTTTCCCTCTAAAGGTATAGGATTGGCTGTGTGCTCAGCTCCTGTGGTCCCTACAATTTCTATACGAGACATATTTTATTAATTCTATATTCTTTAGAGGTTTATGTTTCAATCCCCATTCTTTACCTTGATGTTCAGTTCGAGGAACTTATTAGAATCCATTAATTATTATCTCCATCCCTATAATGCTGTGGTAGATCTGATCTATCACTTTCCCTTTTACTGTTGTCTGGGCACAGTTGTTTTGTGATTAATGATGGCTTTCTCTGAAGCTTGGACTTGATTCTTTGTTATAATTTCCAGCTGACCCTGCTTTATCCAGCAAGAACTTGAACTGCTGATTTGAGCAGTCTCTTATTGCAGATTTGTGTTCAGAACTTTTCCAGCTGTTTCTATTCTGATTCTCTGATAGCTGCCAGAGAATGTATAGAAGACAAGCTTGGAAATATTTTTGTTTTTATAAGACTAATGCAAATATTTAGGGCCAATATAGTTTACCAAAGCAATCTAAAGATGCACAGTACAAAGATAAGACTTAAAGAGTATTCTATAAATGAAATGACATAAGGGAAATGATTCAGCAAAATTTTGATAACTGTCAAAAGCAAAATGCAAAAGTGTGACTTCCTGTATACAGTGGTAATAAATAACACATAAAATGTAGGATACCAACATTTGAATTTCAACCAGGAATGAGGCAATTGGAATAGAGAGCTGCTTTTGAAGCAGACCAGCCTGTGATGCCCAGGCTGTGTCCAAACTTCCTCAGAGCTGGCCAGCAGTCCAAAGAACACCAAGAAACACTTCCCCTTCCTCTGCTGTTAAAGTAGCAGTGATGCCTCAGGCACATCCAAATACTCAAAGATCTTGATGAGGAGAGATGTGTAACTTGTCCAGAGGGGATCCTGTCTGTTATCTGAATATCAGCATGAAGTAATTGAAAACTGGCAGAAGCACTTCATGGTGGGTGAATTCCAGATGTCTCCTAGATATGAATCCAGCAAAATACCAAAGCTCAGTGCCCTGAAAACTGAATTCTAAATGGTACCTAGTAAACAAATTAATGTGCAAATACAATACCTTTTCTGTGGGCTCTGTAAGTCTGTCTGGAATTAAATGCTAAAAGGGGATTTTTTTCCTAGTTTTAGCAATAGTATTCGTGCCACATTGTACATTCATGAGTTCCTGTTTGTCCCTGTTGTCTCTGCATTGGATCAAACAGCACATGAGATTGGGTTGTAATCTAATTCTGTCTTCACCTAACCTGTAAGATTCTGAGTATTATCATAAAATAGAATGTGGAAAAAATAATGTTGTGGGAGCCTTTCTGGAGTTGATGCAGATGAATGGAAAGAACTGGGCTTCCCAGAATGCCCACATATCAGTTCTGATTATTCATATGCATAAGGTGTGGTCCCACTGAAATTCATTATATTAGTCCTATTTATAGGTCTATTCTGCAGTGGTTTTATCCTGATCATTTGTCAAGTTGGAAGGCTGGAGACTGTGCAAGACAAAACACTGGAATCCCACAAAACCAGTCTATTAAACAATCAAAATAATTTAAGAAACCTTTGTCAGATGAGGCTGCTGATGATACATGCATCTGTTTTTTACTTACTGATTTTAGGAGGCCTGTATTGCCAATGGCAATAAAGTCAGGGGCTGATCTGTTTCTTCCTCAAGCTGGCATCTAAAAAAAGATCAGCAAATTTATAACCAAGCAGTATCTTCATCAAAAAAACCCCTTAGTTAGAAAGATTAGCCCAGAATTAGTCAAGATTAAATCTCCCTTCCTTGTGCAATCCAAACATTGCAATTTCCTACTGCCAGTTTCAAATGTACTTGTAGTGTTGAAAACACTAGCAAAACTAAATGAAATTTTAGGAGTTCTGGAAACAGGAAAGAGTTGGAAACCAGTAATCTGAAATTCTTCTCTCCTTTTCTCCAATCTGTTTCTCTTAAATACAGGAGCAGTATTTTGCTTTGAGACCTGAGCTGAGGATGAGGAGCTATGGAAATATCACTGACCGTGTAGAACTGAGGAAGAGATTGAACTGCAAGTCATTTAAGTGGTATTTAGATAACATCTATCCTGAGATGCAAATATCTGGGCCCAATGCCAAAGCTCCACAGCCAGTTTTTATTAATAGAGCACAGAAACGACCAAAAATAATCCAGCATGGAAGGGTAAGAGAAACTTAAATACATAGAATTCTGGTGGGTTAATTATTATGAGACTTTTTCTTAAAGATTTGCTCAAATACAATGAAAATAGTCTGTTTCCATAAGTTTTGCAGCAAGCTCTCTTGAAAATGACAGGATTTTTGTCAAGTAAGTCTCAGTTTGATCTATATTTCAGGTCATCCTCAGATTAGTTACTGTTCCATGAGGTTTCTTACCTCAAAGCTCTGAGTTAGGAAGTTTTGCTGTCTTTAGAATGTGCTTTCATGGCTATTGGTTCTGAAGATGGATTTGGTTAGAGAGAAATTTGGCCTCAAATATTCATGCTCTGTTGGTTTATGATAAGAGTAGAGTGTAATTAGTTTCCAAACACATTCCTTTTACTGGGTAATTTTCTGCAAAGGTGAACATTTGCATCGGAGGCTGATGATGGCTTTTCTAGTCTTGGCTGTTACCTAATGAACAAAAAATGAGTTTTTCTCTCTTTTTTTCTTCAAAGTGGATGTGAAGAGAGAATTTTTTATGTGTATTCATGAAGGAGATCATTATTAAATTCATGCCTTAACTCTGACACCTTTGCTTCTGGGTTTGCATGGAGGCAAAGCCACCAGACAGTTCCATCTGCTCTTTACTATGTCAAATTCACTTGATATGTGCTTTTTATGCTTCCCAAAAATAAAGGATAGTTTCAAACCCAAGACAACTTTCTCAATGTGTTCTCTGTGAAAGAGAATACTCTGGAAGAAACTGTTTCAGGAGCACAGAGATTATGGTGAGCAGGTTCCTTTTTAGTTCTGTAGTTGGAAGCATTTAGTGGTGATGTCCCCACAGGGACACAGAGTGCAGTAGCTGCTGACAATGGCTGTTCTGCAAGGAATGAGGCAGGAGGACCTCTGTCCATGCAGGACCTATTGACACCATTAGATTTTTGATGTGGAAGCAGCTGTCTGGGAATCCTCAATTTGTGCAGTATTTTTATTGCAGTATCCCAACACAGCCAAGCTGTGAAGTTAGTTATGTGGTTTCCCTGAATAAAACTGATACAATGGGCTGATTCCCCTAGTTGTTGGATGCTGTTACTCCCCTAGTCAGACCTCTTTCTTTTTTTTTTATCCTTTTTTAAATTTGATAGCTTTCTGCTTTCATTCAGAGAGAAACTTAAGCAAGGAATTGTTGATGTTGGAGAGAGCTACTTGAGGGATCTGAATATCTCCACAGCACTTAAAGTTAAATCTACCCAGCAGTTATTTACCATGGTTTAATTTTGAGAAAAACTTTATGCACCCTTTAAAGAATGGGGAGAAGAAGCAGGAAAATGCAGTTCCTTGGCTTGGTTCTCTGGGGTTCAAGAATTATACCCAGTACTGTATGAGAGAGTCAGCTTTGGCTCTGATGGTTGTGTAAACTATTTCCAGATGCCTGCAAGGAACAGAATGATCAGCCAATGTCACCACTGCGTGCCAGACTCTTTAGGATTTGGGAGGAATCACTCCAAATCTCAGTTTATTCTCAAAAGCTAATTGGGCCACAGATAAGTGGTGGTTTGACAGCTGGGAAGAAATGTAATGATCACAAATGGTTGCAGTTGTTACCAGTGTCATTAAATGCTGGCCATCATGGCTAATAAAAACATGGACAAAAATCATACAAAACTCATGTACTCTATGGTTTAAAAGCCTTCTGTTGAGTGAGGAATGATGAAAATGAGATCTGTCCTAGATCTGGGGTGTGAGGAAATGTTACTTAGAATGTTTTGTGTAATTTGTTTTAGATATGTGTGGGGAACAGGGGAAACATAGTGCACTGGAGTGATTGTTGATGTGCCTTGGGACAGCTATTTCCAGAAATGGTGCTTAGTGAAAAATATTATTTGGTATTTGTGCTAATTGTTGCTATCATGTGACTGAGCAGTTTGTTCCTTTTATTACTGGAAGTGTATTTTGGTTTCTAAAAATTTGTAGAGTCCATTTAAGTGCCAAGACAGCTATGGAGATCTTCATAATAAAGTGCAGCTGGCTAGTTAATCAGCCTGGCCTGGAGTTCAGAACAGCAAATTCCCTTTCTCTCTACATTCAGCTCCAGATTGGAAATAAGTATTTTTAATGTGGGTGTCAGATCTGAGGCCCTGCCATCTCTCAGCTCATAGCGTGCAGGCAGTGTTTGCTGCCTGAAGAGCCTGATCCCCACCACATCAGGGGAAGAAAAATAATCAGGCTGAAAAGCAGATAGTTCAGAGCATGTGTGTAATTAGAATTAGAGGTGTTTTGTCTCTCTGAGTACCTCTGTGGGGATACATCAAGATCTTAATGATTTTTTGATTCTTGAAATAGACCCACCTCAACTTAGTTCAGCAGAAAATGTCTTGGGTGGGCATGTCTTGGATCTCTTAGGGTGGGCATCATTGTTCAAATCAGGAAAGATTTCCAACTTGCTGGGAGCCTTCTTGTTTGATTTGGTGTTAGGTGCTTCAATTCTGCATCCCATCAATTCTGACCTGAATTCAGTCCTCTGATACACCATTGCCCTAAATCACACTAGGGAGGGCATTAGAGCAAAAATAGCATTTGGATGTTTGTAAAATGTCTTCATCTCCCATGGTCCATCAGTAAAATACCATATCTGATAATAGTGGCTTTTCACTTATGTAAATACTCTTGAAAATAAATTTGCAAACAACATAAATCTCTGAAGTTGTTTTTATTTCAGTAATTCTTTCTCCTTTCTCAGGGAAGTGGTCCTGTTCCATAGAGGGACTGTAGGAGTCTTATGTTTAAGCTAAACTGTAGTAAAATACAGTTTATACAGTACAGTCAATATTCCTGAGCAGAATTTGTGGGGCCTCAGACTTCCAGAGAGAGTGAAGAGCACAAAGAACTTTGACAGAATAGAGCATGTGCTGAGCCAGGATGTGTGTACTGCACTTGTACCAGAGAGAGAAATCTTGATGTAATTAGAAAGTAAATTGGAACTGTTTAATGCAGTTTTTTCTCCAAATTATCTGAAAAACAGAATGGTATTTTAAAAGGGAAGGTTTTTTTAATGACTGGAAGTGTTGGCTGAGTTTATTTGAGCACACTAGGGATCTAGGGCTGTTATTTACTCTGACTGTCCAATTGTTTTCCTTTCATAGCTGTATCACCTCCAAACCAACAAATGCCTGGTTGCCCAGGGCCACCCAAGTCAGAAAGGAGGCCTGGTGGTGGTTCGGGAATGTGACTACAATGATCAGAACCAGGTATGAGATTCCCAATTATGTTGAATTTCATGTCTTCAAAATGACCAATGTGTTTTCCTGCTGGCAAAGTGCCCTGGTGTGACATCTCATCAGCAAACAGGCTGCTTACAGAGGGCCCTTCAAATCATGGGCTGGCCAAGGACACTGTGGTGCTCCTGCTAATCCTGTGTTGGATATTATAATCTGCTGTCTTTAGGGCATGAATCTGCATCTGGCTGAAGGCTGCCCTAAAGTGGCTCCTGATGGGTTCATAATCCACTGATTGGTACTTCAGAATTTGTAGCAGCTCTTTCACACTGGAATATAAAGCAGCCCTTTCCTGCCCTGCTGGTGTTTGTGTACTGTACAGCCAGTCCTCTGCTGCTGGAGTGGCTGTGGTTTGGGAGAAATGAACGATTTGTTGTTAAATAATAGGAATTCAGAAGATTCTTTGGCTACAGATGAATTGCTGATCTGGTGATTAATTAGGGATAGTTGTGAAAACCTAATGAGAATTTTTGTATTACTACATGAAGCCTTTGCTGTTTCACCTCTTTCAGGTGACAGAAATTCAGGACTTGGATAAAAAGTCTCCAGGATAGAAAGATCTTCAGCTAATGTCAAAGTCTTACCTAGCTGAGAATTACTCTGATTAGTTTTCTTTTTAGATCAAACCTAGCTTTTAGAATGGGTACCATGGGCTCCTAAATCATAATATTGTCAAAGACACAGAATAAATGGAGCATGGGATGTAAAGCAGCATAGCTTTAGTAAAGGTGGGTTGTGCTGGACTAACTTGATACTCTATGACATGGACAACCATTGTCAGGGTATGGAAACTGCAGCAGTGGCAGCAGAGTGATTTGTGATAATCCCAAGAAAATGCTGTCTGCTTTGTCACCTAATGGGACTTTCTGCCTCCTGCCTGTGGCCTCACCAGCTGAGTGTCAGAGAAACAGAGGGATTTTGAGGGATGTTTGCGTTTCTCTGGATAAGTGTGGCTGGCTCTTGACACGTGGCCTCCAGGTCCAGTTGTCAGGCAGGAGCAAGGAATACATCCTTGTACTTCACCTCTGGAGCACTGAGAAATCATCACTGTGACCAAACTGCACCTTCAGCTGTGTTAGAGGTGGATTAATTAAAGCTGGAATGGGAATGAAGGTTTTCCTATTTGATCAATTCCATTAGCTGTAAGACAGTCAGCAAGTCTTGCAAATATAAAGTCTGTGTAGGTTTAACAGTAACTGATGTGGCACCATCATCAAGTGATTGTGCATTTGCAGTGCCAAAGCTGCAGTGCTGCTTCCTGAGCCATTCTGTCTTTGGGTGAGAAAGCAAAAATGGTTGCCTGGGCATGATGTGCACACAGCTTTGCTTCCCTTCTCCTTGCTGCAATATTTCTCATAATGAAGTGCCACATGCCTGAAGGAGAAAGTCTGTTTGTTTTCCACATCAAAACCTTTTTCTGAATTTTTTTTTTATCCAGGAGAACAAACTTCAGTTACCCCTTTGGTGCTGAGAAAGACAAATCTGTGATCTGATTGTTGATCTCTGGCTTCTTTTCTCATGAATCTGGTTTACTAGTAGTAAATTTAGCAAATAGTTCTCATAAAAAAACAGACTGTGCTATCTTCTTTCACTATGATTTTGTTCTCCAACCAAGTATGTCAGCCAACACTGTTTTTCTGCTATTAGACTTATTTTGTTCTCCTAATAAATCCCAAGAGTGCATGCAGCCAACTTGCTGTCATAACCTCTTGAACAATCTTGCTATAGATATGTGAGAACAATGTAGGGAAAGATGGCACTTCTTTAGCAGCTTCTGCTTGTAAAAATAGCAAGAAACATCCTGACTATTGGAAGCTTTTAACTGTTGTTTCACTCAACTTGTTGGCATTTTCAGCTGGCTTTGCTCTAGAATTATCTGTTTTATGCCTTTGTCCTAGGAAAAAAGTCTATGTTTGGTCTGGTGAGTGCATGTGAGAGCTGATGAGCCTCTCTAAAATCATGGGACTGCCTTAAATGCAATTGTTTTGCTTTTAGTTTGTTTGCTTTGTTTTCTCTAGCCTTCATGGCTGCTAAGGAATTTCAGATTCTCACTTAACTTGGATTTAAAAGAAATGACAGGTATTATGTAGCTTTCAGTTGTATTAACATTATGGTGATCCTTTTCAGTGTAGCTGACTTAGATGGTCATCATGAAGTAGAGTTGAAAATTAGCCAAGCATATCACAGTGTCCTGTTTTCTCAGGCTTGATGTGATTGACATTCAGTTCATATTTTTGCTATAGAAAAAAGAATAATTAGGGAAGTGGTTCTCATATCTAGAAAATATAGTAAAAATTATGTCTTCAAGTTATAATGAAAACTGGGATGCTTCATTGACTGTAACAGAAATGGTCTGGGATAATCCTGGGGACTGAACAGAAACTTGGGAATAAGTAATGAAAATCTGGTTAGAAATAGCAAAAGTGGGAGAGCTGATGGGATCTTACAGAACAGAGGTTTGAAGTGACAGAAAATATATCTGTGCTCTGGACCTTGAAAAAATGTACTCAAGCACAGAAAGGGTCTTTTAACACTCCTGTTGCTCTTAAATGTAGGAATATGTCCTTTACAAGCTGTTCAAGACTCAGAGACTACAATGCTCCATGTGCAATTTCTCTGTAAATGTCTAGATCATGGCCATTAGTTTGCTTGTCTGACACTGCACGTCTGGGGTGAGTGTGAAGATGTGCAAATCCACTCTTGCTGCTTTCCCATGAACTACTGAAGGCACAATCCACTGAACTGTAGAGCAGAGAGCACAGTGGAATGACCCCCAGGAGGATGTTGTGTTTCCAGAGTAGCAATAGCTTCAAACACTGATTGCAGACCCCAAACTTGGCTTTTTGTGGTGATTGTCACAGGCTGGTTGGTGCTGTGGTGCCATTGCTGTATCTGCAGATGGATGTGATGTGCAAATGGCTGAGTACATCTCCTCCTCAGGGCTGAGGCAGCTCTTTTGTGTTCTAAAACTGAATTTTTATCTTTTATTATCTACAAACTGCCTGACAGAATAGTACAGCCGTGCCAAGCTAAGCAGCAGATTGTAACTGATGGAAGTACTGGAATACTCCATGGGTCATGGCAGGGATTTTCTTTCCAACAAAGGGCTGTTTCTGCAGCAGTTACTATCTTGTCTTTACTGAAAATGTTCAGTGTATTTTGCTAGTACTAACGAAATTTGCAGATCAGATAAAAATGTGTATCCACAGAGCTTTGCCAGTTGGCCAGCCATGCCTTTTGCTGCACTCCACTGATCTCTGAAAGCCAAAGGGTAGGCAGATGTTTCCTTTCTTACTTCATGTTGAAATTCAGGAGAAGGGTGTGAGATTTATGTGAGTTACATGGATGAAGTAAAGTCCTGAAGGTACTGAAGTCCTAGGAAGCCTCAGCTTTAAATCTGTAAATAACTTGAACTACATTTTGAGGAGTCTGAATTACAACATCCAGTTCTTCCTAAGCTCACCTGTGTAAAAGAAGTTTAGACTGATAGAGCTCCTACTTTGGACCTCCTCCCATTTATTTTGTGCACAAGATCTGCTCTAGGACTTGCTGTGCACCTGCTGGAAAGGGTTTATGTACCTTTCATTTTAACTGTTGCCTGTGTTGAGAGGCAGGGAGAAAAAGCTGCTAGAAAGAGGCCAAAGCTACAGCATCCATCAAATTAAGTATTTTGCATAACCACATACATGATCAGTTTTACTATGGAGAGAGGATTTTTCCATAACATCTGTAATTTAGATTTTATTTGAAAACAGAAATGATTCTTTATTCTCTAATTGCATCTCATTGATTTTGTTTGACACCAGTGAAAATGGCCAGTGACTTTCCTTAGATCTTTGGAGCAGATCATTGCCATGTGTCTCTGGGGGACAGCAATTGAAGGTGCAGCTTTCCTGTGTGTGGGAACTGGACACAATCCAGTTTTAGAAACCAAAGACTTCACAGTGATGCTCTCCTAACTCTTGCTAGTTAGAAAGTGCACGCAGGTTCAAAATACCCTGCACCTCTGTTTCCTCTTTTTTTTTTTTTTTCATAGATTAGATTTTTTAATGGCTTGTTTTGGTTTGCTTGTTTTTTTTTGCTTTTTTTTGAAAATACATAGGAGGATAAAACAAGAAATCTCTCAGAAATGAGACAGAAAACCTGGGAAGAGACACCTTTCTGCTTATAGACTTTTGATACTAAGCTGCCTGCCAGGAATTTCTTTCCTATATGGGGCTGTTGCTCCTGGCAGCCTTTAGCAGCAAGAGCTGAACATCATCCATTCAGTCTTCAGCAGAAAATGAGTTAATAATTTTTGGAGTATGCTAAGGCTTGCAGTTGTGTAACAAGGAAACCTCATGGGGTAGCTTTGCTTTCCTGGTGCTTGAATCTGTTAATAATCTGCAAGTTCACTGTGATACTCTAATCTGAATTTGGAACCAAATTTGGGCCTATTTTTCCTATTTCCTTTGTTTTCTACACTAAACACATAATTAGTTTGAAATTAATTTTGGCTGTCTTGTGTAAGCCTTTCTGGTGAAATATCTCACTGGATTCAATCAGTGTCTTGTGTTCTTTGCCATTACTCAGTTTTGATTGAAGGTCTGTTCCCTGTGTCACTGCACTTTTCTCTCTCCATTTTACCAGTTCATCTCTTTTTTGGATTTGGTTCCATCATTATTCTTTTAATAGAAATTCTCTCTGGCAAGTCCTGCAATGTCTCCATTGTCTCCTCCCTCTTTAATCTTGCCATGCTTTCTTTTTCATGACAGGGTTTAAGCAGAAGAGATTATTTTAGAAGGCACAGAATGCCTGAGGTTGGGGCAAATTTTATTGTGATCCAGCACTTCTTCCAAGGAGGCCTTCCCTGTGTAATAATAGTCACCGTGGTAATGAGCTGTGTGCTTTCCAGTCATGCTTCCAACTGAGGCTGTGTCCCAAATCCCAGCACCCTCCAGAAGGCTGGTTTTAGTTTCATAGGCCAAAAAAAGAGACTAATCAAAATGTATATGCCTGATTTTTTTTTTTTTTCCCCTGGAATTTGATATTCCATACTCTCTCTGACTGTGAATCTCAGGCAGACTGAGTGGAAAAAAAATTACACAGTGGGCATGGCAAGTGCAGCACTGAACTGTGAGAAATGGGAACAGGACTGGAACAGGAGCACACCAGGAGAACTTTGTGTGTCTGTAGGTCCTTCAGGGACAGGTATGAGTGGCTCAACTCATCCAGTTCACAGGCTCAGAAGTGAGGAGGAGTTGCCTTGCTCAACATCTCCAGAGGTTGGGAAGTGCTGTCCAGGTGCCTGTGAATGCCAGGGCTCCAGTGTGCATTTGGAATAGCTGTCTCTGGGTGTTGAGCCAGATGGTCCCAGGATCTTCCCTGCACTGCAGGGCTACAGTTTCCATTTACTTTCTTCTCTTTTCTCTGTGCCTCTGTAAGCCAGGATATTTTGAGGTGCACACCCCCAAGTTCCTTCATTTCTTTGCTTTCTGGCTTGCAATTCAAAGATCTCCTGTTGAGATCTCCAGGTCTTCCCCAGAATTGATCTTGGCCCAGGTCTTTGCAGGTCTGAGGGAGCTGAACAAGGGAGGGAGAGCCAGCAGCTCCTGCAGTTGGCCCTGGCTGCTGCTCTTGCTTCCCTGAACATCCAGCTGTGCCTGCTGTGCCTTGCTCAAAGCAGCTCACAGAGCCAGCAGGGTGTGGGCATGAACAGCAGCAACTGAAGGTGCCCGACAGTTTTCTGTGCCAAGAATAAAAATACCTGCTCTGCTCAAGCAGCATGTGGGAGAGGACAGACTGACAGCTTGAGTGTGTCCTTGCTGCTTGTTAGAGCTGACAGTGGTTTTCAGTGTGAACACAGAGAAACTCCTCTGTCATGTAAATTCAGGAACCCAATTGCAGTTGAAGCTGCAAATGTGAACCAGTGCATTCCTGCTTCATGCAGGTGGGTCCCAGGGAAGGGGCTGCATTCAATTCTCACCACTCACTGCAAGGCCCATCTCTGACACACAGATGCTGAAGCACCTCCTCTGTAGGTGAACAAAAGATTCAAGGAAACTGCCCTGAAATGTTACAATAAATGTCTTTCTATCTTCTCTTTCAGGTCTGGATTTACAATGAAGATCACGAGCTGATTTTAAATAATCTGCTTTGCTTGGATGTTTCGGAAACTCGCTCGTCCGATCCCCCTCGTCTCATGAAATGCCATGGCTCTGGTGGCTCTCAGCAGTGGACATTTGGGGTGAGTGGAGAGGCTGCCATAGGGTACATTACTTGTAATCAGTGTCTCAGTCAGTGACAGCAGCACTAACAGGACACCAGGGTTAAGTTAAATTGTGACTAAACCTCAGAGTCCAAACTTGGTCCAAACTGTACCAAGGCAGTTGCACTGAACCAGGCCCAGCCCGTGGTTCAGTCAGCCTGTGCAGAAGTTGGAAAGGCTTTGATGGCTGCATTTCAGTCTAATTAAGACTTTTGTTGAGCTCTGGGGCATGCAGAAACATAGAAAGGTTTCTGCAATGCCACTGAGCCTTTCTTCTGCCAGTCACAGCCACAGCACTGTGGCTCATCTGGGCTATGCCAGAGAGAACAAAATCTACCCCACTGCTTTTTTGTGTGTGTTTGCAGGCCTGGGAGACAGGAGGAGTTCATGTGGTGATTCCTGCTTAGTGCTTGAAGAAACACAGGGCAAAGCAGTTGCTTCTGCCCTGTAATTGATCTCGTTAGTTTAATTGTTAAAGCCTGGAGTGGCCAGTTCCACAAAACTGAGCCAGTGCTGCTCACACAGGGAATTTGTCTCCTGGGTGTTCCTTCAGAGGCTGTCCCTCACATGTCCCTTGGCCTTGCAGAGAATCTGCAGCACAAACATGGTTGAGCAAAGGGAGGGAGGGCCCTGCCAGCACTGCCAGTGGTGCTCCCAGCAGTAAAGAATTTCTTCCTAGTATCTAATCCAAACTTGCCCTCTGTCAGTTTGAAGCCATGCCCCCTTGTCTTATCACTCCATGTTCTTATAAAAAGTCCCTCTCCAGCTCTCCCATAGCCCCCTTAGGCACTGCAAGGATCTTTCAGGTCTCCCTGGAGCCCTCTCTTCTCCAGGCTGAACAGAGGTCTCTGTTCTGCATCTGACCAAGCCGTAGCAGTGTCACTGCCCTCAGCACCCACACACTGTGAGGGTGGTGTGGTGCTGGAACAGGCTGCTCAGAGGAGCTGTGGATGCCCCATCCCTAGAAATGTTCAGGGCAAAGTTGTATGGTGCTTTGAGCAGCCTGGTCTAGTGAAAGGTGTCCATGCCCATGGCAGGGGAGTTGCACCTAAATGATCTTTAGGGTCCCTCCCAACCCAAACCATTCTAGGATGACCTGTCTGTGCCCCACTACAGCCTTGTGGGCTCTGTCTGGAGAGTGCTGGGGAATGGATTTGATCATCCCTCCACCTCATTAAAAGACTGTGGTATAAACAAAATCCCAGCTTGGGGGCCTGTGAGGACGTGAGAGCCTTTGTTCTGAAGTCTGGATGTGGTTATGGGGTGTGCTGTACCCTGCTGCTGCTGTGGATCTGGTGTGGCAGGGAGGCTGCTGAAAGGCTCATCTGTCAGGAAGGAGCATCCCCTCCCCCTGGGCAACACTTACAGCTCCAGTTTGACAATGGAGAACAGAAGTTTTAGTAGATCACTCCCATCTGTGTTTTTGTCTGCTCTAGAAAAACAAGCGCCTGTACCAGGTGTCGGTGGGGCAGTGCCTGAAGGTGGTGGATCCCCTGAGCCACAAGGGCTACGTGACAGTGGCCATCTGTGACGGGTCCCTTCCTCAGCAGTGGCACTTCGAGAGCTGAGACAGAGAGGAGGAGGCTGAGGAGAGTTCAGCTGAGCCCTGGTTCCCCTTCAGCCACGATCTGAGTCATTCTGAAGGGTTTTGTGTGGAGCCCTTGGCTGCTACACCCGGCACAACCAGCGAAGGAACTGCTGGAAATGCCCTGCCCTGAGGAGCTGGGTGTGGGCAGGGCCAGGTGGTCCCTGGTCACACACTGAGAGCAGCAGCCCCATTGCACCAAGAAGTGAATTTATCATCAGTTCCTTGGATGATCCTGGATTATTGGACTGGTTTTAAGTAAGAGAAATCATTGGAGCAATGTAATTTAAATGGTGAGATTTCAGCTTTGTGGATCTTCTAAATGACAGTGACAGAAAAGAGTTCTCCATGACTATTTCATGTGCAGTATCTCAATAATTTACGTTTCTAGTGTGGGTTTACTGGCCAAAATTATTTTACTTTTTCTGGAGAATATTTTTATTTCCTTTCATCTTCTGAAAATTGTCATTTGTAATATTTAAATTTAGTTCTTTTAATTTTAGGACATTTCATGTAGTTTAAGTTCTTTGCTGTCATTCGTCACCTCATATTTAAAACAAAGTAACTATTGCAAAGTCTATTTTGATGACTCATGACAGTAGCTGCATTTAAAATAAAGTATCATTTTTTTATTAATTTGTATGGCCTTACTCTTTGTAGCTGTTGGACCAGAAGGCACCAACTTAAGACACTGAAGCAAACTAATATTCACACAATTTGGGTCTTCCCTTGTTTTCACTCCCTTTCTCCTGTCTTGGAAGGTTTGACAGATTATTTATTTTTTCCCCTCCACTGCATTGTTTTCATTTATTTTACTACTTACCCTTCTTTGACTTCCTGCCTCAGCTGCTTCAGAGTGTGGAAGCTCCTGCAGAAGACAAAAGCTGCTCTTACCCACAGTACTTTTTCTTGGCAACATTGGCCTTGTTTCCCACTCCACAGCAACAGCCTTCCCTGGGAATGCAGTTTGGACCTTGGAGTGACAGGACAGCCCTGCCCTTCCACTTGGGCAGAACATTCTCCAACTGCACAAATACTCCAGCACCCAGTTACTGACCTTTTGGGCAGCATGAAGCAAACAATGATAATGTTGGAGTAATTACAGACCCACATCTTTCTGCAGAGAGGAGATTCACTTGTGCCAGACTATTTGGTCCTTCAGCCACCTGCCAGGGCCAGCTGCTGGGAGGAGAAAGCAGGAGGATGCAAAGCAGCAGGTAAGAGTGGCCTGGCCACAGGGCAGGTGCTTTGCCTCCTCCACTAGTCCTGGAGGGAGTGAGCCCCTGGCAGGGAGAAACAGGTACCAGCATTTAATTGAAAACCAGAAACAATTGGCTGAAGTGGAAGTTCTTCCAGATTAAGCATTACAATGGGAGTAATTAAGACATCAGCCACGCTCCTTCCTACCACGAAAAGCCTCTAAAGTGAACTCCAGCCCTCTTGGTCAGCAGAGCCTGTGCTGTGCCTTGCTCAGGGGCACCCAGCCATGCCAGCAGTTCCCAGGTGACTCCTGCAGTCAGACAGGGCTTGCAGTGCAGGGCTGGAACACGTGTGAGCTCAGGTGAAGCCTTCCAGAGGCAGCTTGGGTGGTTTCACTGTGTGGAAATCCAGGCTTTGCTGGGATGGGATGAAAGGATGGGCTGGAGTTTCTGTTAATCTGTCTGGCTCACCCAGACTGCAGTGGATGCTGGCACAGCTGCTCCAGCTGTGTGGGGCTTTCCTGTGACATTTGTGCAGCCACAGTGTGCAGGAGCCTTGCTTGGCCTGTTCTTCTGTTGCCAAAAGAGTACAAAAATCAGATAACCCAAACAAATCTTCACACAGGTGGAGCAGCAGCTTGCTTTATTTATAGTTTGAGTTGCTTGCCACAGAGAATTTTTGACCTTTTGCTCCTCTTGGGGAGATTGAGAGGCTGCTGTCACCAGGAGTGGCATCAGTTTCCAGGAACAGATGGAGGTGATGGAGTTATGGATGGTGTCAGTGGATCCTAGAGGGAGTTCCTGGCCACAGACAGAGCTGGTGCAGCCACACAGCCAGGCCATCACCTGAGGGAGGGTGCGAGATCTCTGCTGGGAAAACCCAGCCCTGGGTTTTGCTCCAAGCTGGGGAGCCTGGTGTAAGTGGGAATTCAGTTTTGCCCTGTATTTGAGCAACCATTCCCCCCTGACCCCAGGGGCTTTGGTGAAGAGGGAGCACAGAAGGAAAAGCCTCATCCCAGGGCAGGCACTGTCACAGCTCTCAGCTTGCTGCTGCCATACTGAGAATTTATTATTTGTAAAGAAGGACACTCTGCCTGGAGCTGGTTTTTAAGCCCCTCCTTCTGCTGGCTCCTGGAGTGGGAGGAGCAGATCCTGCAGCAGCCAAAGGGCACCCTATAAAAACACTGGGAACAGCTCTGGCCTGGCTTCCCTCTGCTCCAGGGTGAGCCTTGGAGCTTTTTTCTATCCTGAACCCATGCTGGGAATGTCTCTGGTGTCCAGCACTGAGGTTTAACCCCACTCAGTCCTTTGCTCACTCCCCTCCTGCAGGATGGAGGGGACTGGGAAGGGGGTTAAATGTTTAACATTTAACCCCCTTCCCAGTCATGGATTTGAGATGAGGTTGTAGCACCCACTGTGAAATTTAGGATGCACTGGGGAAGGAAGAAGGCAAATGCTTCTCGCTGGTGGAAGAAGACACAGATCCTGGAAGAAGCAGAAACCAGACACCTCTAATGACAACAGGAGGATGCACTTTATAGATGTAAAATATTTTTATTCGTAAATGCTGATCTTCTAAATCTGTTTCCACAAATTCCAAAACCCATAACACTCTGTATACTTCAAAAAATTCTTTTTTTTGTGTTGTTTTTGTATTTTTTTGCCAACATTAGATACTATTATACAGAACAGAAAAAACTGTAGGACAAATACTGGTAGGATGTTGGAATATTGTACAAGAGAAGAAAAATATTCAAGAAACAATTTAATACAGCTATTTATCAAGAGAAAAATATATACAATTGATTTATTCTGTAAGATAAAAATACATCATGCCATATACATTACAAGTTCAGAACTGTATTACTGAATATACCAACAGTTTACAGTCCACTTTAATTGTGCACACAAAAAAAAAACTTCATTTTTTTTTATATTTAGGCTGTGAAGTGTCAGTACCAGAATTTTAAGTACAAAATAAAAAGCTAACCTGGTTCAAAATGCTGATTAAATTTCTACAAGCAAACACAAAACAGTGTTTATTTTTTTAAAGAAATGTAAACAAAAACAATCCATACAAACACATCTTTAAATTACATTTTCCAAAACCCTATTGCCAGAGTCCTGCAGCTGCAAGCACATTACACCTAGTTTTTTTTCCTGTTTTCCTTTTAAGAAGGCTATCGCATCAGACTGAAGCTCCAACTCATTCTATGCTGTTTACATGATTTAATGTAGGCTGAACAATCACCTAATCATTGACTACTTTTGCTGAAGAATAAAAACCATGTCCAGCCTCTATTTTGGGTGGTTTTAGCAGTTATTCACAGTTATCACAAATTGTAAGCACAAAAAAACCTGACTTAAGAAATAGGGATGCAACAATATAATACAAATAAAATTAATCTAAATTACCCAAACAGCTACAAAAGTCAGAGTTGTAATATACACGCCTTTACCAGGCTTAAGGTTTACTTAAAAAAATTCTCGTAAGACCACAGTTGAGACTGCTTTCAACATACAAAACCCCCTCTCTTTAAATTGAGATTTTGGTTATTCCGAACTGGGAATCGCATGTCCGTGAGCACATGAGATCATATTGTAACATCCCTATCAACGTTTGAGAATAAGCACCCGAACTGCTGCAGAGTCTGGTAGCATTTGGTCAATAACTATTTTTATACTGTATTTTTTTTTCTCAAAATATTTACACTTTTATACAAAGTAACAGAGTTTGTTAGTTCTGCAGGTAACAGCAGCAGCTTGGCTTTCTTCTAACTTTCTTTTTAAAAATAGCTTCATTCACTTATTCAATAATAAATACAAAAAGGTTCTCTTATTTTACACAAATCAAAAACTACAATAAACTGACTCATGGAATCAAGTATTTAAATGTATTTTAGTGCAAGTTATTTTTTCCCTTAGCTCTATCCCTAAGGAAGTCGTTTCAGTACATTCCTTGTTCAGTGGTGTCTACTTTTATTTAAATTTTTTTCTTTAATTAGAGGGCCTGCCCCTTTATCAAATAAGGCTGTGGCCAGCACTTTGGACTTCTCCCTTTCGCTGGTGATTTCAGTCTTACATTCATAGTGGCCACCTGCCCTCCTGCAGGTCAGCCAGCGGTTCTTTGCCCAAGTTCAACAGTTTCTCCTTAGTGAGCTCAAAAACAAAAGTGCTGGACCATTCTGTTAACTCAGTTTCACCTCCACGTGTCTGGAAAGTCAGCTTCAGATTTTGCCGGCTTGCTTCTGGTGCTTGTTTGTGGGTTATTTCTCCTTTTTTTTTTTTCCTTTCTTTTTAAATACGTGTAGAAATCCGTGTTTCCAGAAGTGATATTTTTTTTCCCCCCTTCAAAAAGGCAACAATTTTCCGTCGACAAAATCAAAATGTGAATCACTTCTTCCTAGGGACAAGCAACCCTCAAAGACAGCAAGGAATGCATTCTAGTTCATCCACTTTCGGCAGTTTACAGCTCCACAGTGACATGGAATTTTGTGCTGGTCATCTTCAAAATCAAACTTATAGTCATAGCAGAGCTGGAAGAAGAGACAGGAGAGTGGTTATGGAAGAGCTGGGATTTGCCACAGTTCTCCCTGTAGCTGCAGGTTAAACAGCAAAACACAGCAGAGGCTGCACTGTCAGGGACAGGCACAGTGCTACAGGAAAGGGAAATGTCACCTCCCCCCAGCACAAACAAGTTGTGCCACTGGCCAGGAATCATGGAATTGATGCACATGGCAAGAGGGTGTAAAGCCAGAACCTGCCCTACCTCCTCCCCCTTCTGGATTCTTCTGCTGGAGCTGATGATGATTTTGTGTCCTCTCTCAAAAGTGACCACCTCAGCCACGCAGTTGGGCGCACACGAATGGTTGATGTACCTACAAACAAAGAGTGGGACGGATGAAACCTTTTAGGAAAACCCATCCTTTGAGGCAAATGTGAACCAAACCTCAGGATGGCCTTAGCTCCATGGGCTCACCGCCATTCCACACACAACTACATTACTCTGTACTTGTTTCTTTACCTAGAAAATGTCAAAAAAATCAAGTGTCAAAAAAAATCAAAGATAAAAAAAAATTCCTTTCTTCACAGCTGCCATGAAATGTAACTGAAAGATGAGCAAAGCTGGTGGAAGAGACAGTGGGACAGTCTGAATACTCAATATACCAGCTCAGGGCATAAACCCCACCAACCCAGAGCCTCCAAGAGCCCCAGGCCAAGGCAGGGGACACCCCAGAAGGTCAGGGATCCCTCCAGGGTCACCCACCTTGCAGGGCCTCCTGTCAGGGTGGCGTCGATGACGTGGTCGTTGTCAATGCGGAACATGTACACGCCACGGTTCTGAAAGACACAAGTGGCACAAGGACTCTGGTCAGATTCCACTGCATTGCCAGTGATGAAACAACAGCCTGGGCCAGCTCCAGGTGCCCTCCTGCACTCCAGATCAGGCACTGCCCCCTGGCTCCCGAGGGAAAGCACACACTGCTCATATCCTAGGAGTTTGTGAAGGATAATGGGTCATAAACACAAACCTCTGGACAATCCATTTTTCCCTAAGAGCCTTTCATCCAGGATATTCGAGTGCTTTCCAGACAAGCACTAACTGTTTCAATGCCATCAAGTCACATGAAGGAAGTGGCTTTAAATTCAAGAAGTTCTCAATAAAAAAACGGAGGTCCTAACACCCGTGTGAGAGCTGTGTCCTCTGGAACAGAGGAGGTGCCCTCTGGAACAGAGGAGGTGTCCTCCCTACCTGGCCAGGTGCAGTGAGATTTATTAAACACTGAAATACTCTGATATCAACTCTGTAGACTCCTCTGGTTATATTTTAAGCCTAATTGCATTTATGGCACAGCTGAAAACAAATCAGGGGACCTGAATTCATCAGGCAGAACAGCATTTGTTTTGTTGTACGAATGCCTGAATGGGGAAGGGGAAAGAGAGAATGAACAAAAACACCTTTACCTGAGACTCATAGAGCTTCTCCTTCCTGTTTGCCACCTCATTCCGGATAATTGTTCCGATATATTCAATGACCATTGTGTGCTTTTCAATGTCTCGAGCAGCATATAAGCCCAGCCCCTACAGAAAGTACACTGAGAGTTAATAACTTCCCACTCCCACTGAGCTCCTCACCGTGCCCCAAACCAGCAGTGGAATGGGGAGAGAAAGAGAAGCACCACTGGTAACTGATGCAGTAACAGCCCAGTGTGGAATCCAGCCTCACACAGATCCCAGGAAACTCGGCTGCTGTCTCCATGAGAAATCTGCTCTTATCTCTCTGGCACCTGACTGAAAGGTTACAAATTCACAGAGAGATAAAAGTGGGTCCCTGCTACACCAGAGACACCTGAGAGGAACCCAGGCATGGCGAAGTCCAGCCTGAAATAAGCAACAACCGTGTCCACAGATGGCCAGATTAGAGACAAAGCTTTTCCAAGAGAGTCTGTGGGGCAAACCAGCAGCATCACAGAAACCAATGGGTTTTATACTCTTATGAAGGCAAACACGTACTGAGCTCTTCTGCTGGTCTTGTACCACTTCCACCAGTTTGGCCTGAGCATCTCACACTTCCACTGTGTATTTCTATTTTTATTAAGTTTTACTAAGGTTTTAAGAAATAGGCTACAAAAACCAAACAACAAACCAACCCAAAACCTCAAAAAATCCTTTTTCTAGATGACCATAACAAATGAACTTTTAAGATATTTACAATAATTAGAAAGAAATCTTACTTAAGACAGATCTTTGCAACTGATGTGCCACGTAAAAATTGCCAATTTTGGGATGAGACTGGAAGGAATTTTGCAATAGTTTAGCTTCAAATGTTAATCTAGATTTGTGCAGCTATTTATATATAAAATATGACGTCTCCAAAATTTAGCTGCAGAACAGATACAAATAAAAGCACATGTAGTTTTCTAAAGATCCATTTTCTGAAGCTGGAGCTGACCTGAATGCGAGAGCGAGCCAGGTACACGTTGGATTTCCACTCGGTTTTCATCTTGCGGTACTGAGAGGACTTGGAATGGACGAACTGTTTGCTGTAAGGCGCGTTCAGCTCCCCCGTGACTGTGCTCTGAAAGGACTTCGATGTGCTGGTGCTATTCAAGGTGTGAGGCCTGTAGGAATTGGGCATGTAACAGGAAAGAATACAAGAAAAACTGAAGATTTCTCTGAAAACAGCCAGGAAACCCAATAAAAATCCTCTCAGACATACAGACACTTAAAGCCAGCTAGCGGAGACACAAAGCAGTTCCTCTGACCGGGGCATGCACATTCACAGCCAAGGACGACAGGGTTTGTAAGCAGCAGACGAAAGCACAAATAACCCTAAAGCAGCCTATAAACCCTGGGCTGTACTATGTGAAATTAAAACAAAATACCTTAACACAAACCTCTTGACATGGGTACTCATTTTAGGCTCGGCACGGGCACAGCCCGTGGGGTTGATGGCAAGAGGGAGCTCCATTAAGGGGTTTCGGCCATAGCGGAAAGTGTAGTTCTCACAGGCCTCAACCCCTGGCAGCTGCAAAAAAGAAAAAAGAAAAAAAAAAAGAGAGAAAAAGGAAAAAAATACAAATAATTACGTGTTTAATTATGTGTGTAACAAAATGTCTACTTCTCCACACTTCTTTGTGTCCCCTTCTCATGTGTCTATCCAGCAAGTGGGATGATGCAGCAGGAACTGGGGTGGTGAACTCACCGATTCTGCAATCCTGGCCACTGCAGAGACTGTCAAACCAAAGAGGTCTTCACCCTTCAGATAGGTCGGGAACAGCTGGAGCATTTCAGATTCTTTTCTAACAGAAGCAACGGGCTCCAGGATTTTATCCCACACACCTACACAACCATCAGGAGAGAATTACAGTGATCAAAAAAATAAAAGACTTGCACTTGGGTTTAAAACAGATGCCTGAGGATATGGGAACCAGAACCCAGCACTGACAAAGCTTTTGTCTTTGATTGCCTATACAAACAGGCCAGGATCTAAAAAGTGAAGTGGAGAATGATTTGTTGAGTTGCTAATTTTTGGGATTTAACAAATCCCAAACAAACACACTGTGGATTCTGCACCCTCAGTTCTCAGAAATGAAGCTTTCAGTGTTCTCAGCATGGAAACTTTCAGTTCTCTGACAAGAACACGGACAGGTTCTCTTGAGAAATCCTGCAAACGTAGGATTTTCTGAAAATACATGGTATGTTCTGTTTCCATTGTTTGTTTGTAGTCAGTGCTCATTCTGTGTGGGCAATTCCATGGCACTGGTCTGGTTGGGCAGAGTGGGGCTGAGGGTATCAGAATCCACAGCACCAAGGCCTCAGGAGCATCCACAAGCTCATTTCCAAGACATGCCCATGTGTTTATGGACACCCTGACATTCTTCACCCTGACAGGAACATTACCCACCCTGAGAGCATGGTCACTCAGCTGTTTTTAGAGCTCCCCAACTCAAGCCCTGCTGATTTGAAGATAACTGAGGAGTGGCTCTGTGTTTAAATAAAGTCACTTTTCATGAAAGGAAATCTGCACTGACTTTCTTACTGCTTTCATTCAATACTTAATCTTGTGTCTCCCCTGTGGACTTGGAACAATTCTTCTGATCTGCAGCTTATACAATTTTTTCAGAGGTGTCACAGTCTTCACAGCACGCTATTAAAATGGGCCCTGGAAGCCCACCATAAACACTGTGTTAGAACAGTGCCTGCAAGTGTTGTTTCAAACAGGTACTGTACCACAGGAATCAGCAGGACCACAACAAACAGCAAACCCACAGATTCATCATCTTAGCTCACAAAATTTACCTTTAGGTGTTGTGTCAGTCAGGACCAGATCCTCGTGGCCCTGCTCCACCACCTTGATGACAAAGAGCGGGAGCCCGTCCTTCTCCTCGATGGAGCAGAGGTAGCGGCAGCGCCGGTTGGCGTACCTCATGCTCCAGTAGAGCCGGCTGGCCTCGTAGCCCACGGGGAACAGGGCTTTGGAGGAGTGGAAGGCCTGCATCTGCTGCGGCAGCAGCTGCCCCACGGCGTGGAAGATGAGGCTCCCCACACGGAAGGTGTGGTCGCGCTCGCCGCGCTGCACGATGCTGGCGATCTGCCGCACCTCGTCGCGCTGCACGTACACCCTCCGGAACACCGCGAAGTAGCTCAGCTCCTGCTCGTGACTTCCCTTTGGTTTGTGCATGGGGCAAAGCATGGTCTTGTCTTTAAAGAACATGCATTGTGCTTTAATGGCACAGGTAAAGTGATAAATATTGGTGCACCTTAACCTGTGGCAACCGCTGGTGGCACCCATTTTGTGACAGAACATGCATTTCATCTGCAGGCCTCTCCGCAGGGCCAGCTCCACGTTTATTAAGGCACCAGCTTGTGTCTCGTAGACTTCTGTAGACCAAAGAGCACAGTTCAAATGGACCCAAAGGTCTAAATCCAGGTTGAGAAGCCTTGCTGGTCCATCAGTTAATCCGTCACCCTCCTCGTGACAGAAACAACATTTCCTATAGTCTTTAGGCACAGGGTCTGGTTTAAGGGTTGTGCCCAGTTTTTTAAGAAATTCATCTATTTCTTCTTCACAAGGAGGTTTGAATGATCCTTTAGGAATCACAATCTGAATGCTCCACTTCTTCCATTTCATCCCTTTCCATTTCTTGCTGGGAGGCCGGCAGTCCTCCAGACTGCTGTGTATTGCTTTTAACCTGGGTTTGAGTTTCACCGTCACCTTCAGCTCATCCGGTTTCGCCTCTACCTTGGCTGCTTCAAATGCAGGGGGGAACATGATGGGGGGTGATGAGGGTGGAGAAACCTTCTCCTGCAGCTGAGGCAGACAGTGGACATCCAAAGTGGAGATGTTGTTGCTGTACTGATGGAATGCTTTGGGCGGCCTCTCCTTCATCGGCGACTGCGGCAGGGTTGGGACTGATTCCTGATAATCAACAGAAAACTCTTTAAGAAAAAGATCCCAAACTTGGTAATCATTAAATGTAACCCGAAAACTTGGGCAGCTCAGTATGGAGAGGCTTCTCCTAATGCCTAAAATCAAGATGCAGCAACAGAAAGATGGAAATTATCCTGACCCATGCTACCACTGCTCGGATTGGGATTTGGAGTAGAAAATTCTCCCACCCTACCCAGAATATGATGCCCTTTAATAAATGAGAGAAAGCATAAATAATCCTTTGTCCAGGTTCTGAATGCAAAACTCCTCAACTGTCCTCAGTGAGCTGACTGCCAGCTTTAGTTCTTAGGGATTCTTAGAAAGTTTTTTTACAACACAGAGCAACCTTAAAAAAGGGGTCACAGAACTAATTTAAAGCGTAAGGATCTGGTGTTTGGTAGAAGCAGAAAATTTAGAACTAAATGCCATGTATTTTTTTTCCTGGAAACAAGTGAGGAGAAATTCCTGCAGGGCTCTGGATTAGATACACCTCAAGGACTTAAAACTATTCAGTCACAGTAAACAAAATTATACCTAGAGAGATTTGTGGGAAAAAACCAACAAAACAAACAAAGAGAAAACAAGAACAACAAACGAAGTGTAGATTATGAAGTGCTTAATGTGGTTTGTGTGATTAATCTTGAAAGAGTAAATTAAAGGATCAAGAGGCTGAACATGACAATTAATTAATTAGGTACATGCTGATGCACTTGTAGAGGAATGTTACCCTGTTTATATACAACTGGAAATGAGCTACATGGGACACTGAAAGGACGTGGATTTCACAGTTATCTTCTCAAGGGTTGTCTTTTTAAAGTTCAATTTCTCCTGATAAAGTAAGCAGGATGCACTTGAAGGAAGGCTTCAAACTATTCAGTCTATACAGGACTATGAGAACACATTAATTAGGTAAAGCTTGAAGGATGTGGCTTAGGGAAAAAAGGTGTATTTGATCTAGAAACAGCAGAAGACAAGTTAGTTAAAGGAAGTACACAAAAATTTTAACGGTGAGAAAATAAATCCAGCAGGATCATTCAGTCTTGAGTGAAGATTATTCCACTTTTAATTATTAAATCATCAGATAAATTTAAGTTCATCTTCCTCTGACACTGAGTGACCCTGGACACAGCAAAAAATGATACCCTTTTCTTTCAGGTGTTGGACACCCCTCACAGTGTCTGCAGGAAGAGAACTACAGCAGAATATTTGGGACCACCTGAGAAAATTCCATGGCCTAATTCCCCTTTCAGCTGAAAGAACTCCTTCAAATGTCCTTCTCCAGTAATCAGAACCTCCTTTTCCTGGTCACTGTCAGCTCACAGGCTCCTTACAGGTGTTTTGCTGATCAATGCTTTAAAATGGCAGCTTCACCCAAATAAAGTCAAGGAGCAGGACTGCATTTTCCCAGTTACACTGAACAAATGAAACTCCTTTTGCAAACTTGCTGATCAATTAGTAATTGTAATTTTATTTTTAACTGTGTAAGCCAAATCCAAATGCAGGATATACCCCTTAAAAATGTGTCTGTGGTTGTGTACAATGCCCAGAGAACTCAAATGACTGATTTTCTGAGACTGCATCTTCAAAGCCCAGGAGGGCAGCCAAAGGTGGCGGCTTTTCTGCCATGGATCTGTCAGACACAAAGTTCTGCAAATATGATTTTTACTTCACGCTGCTGGTTCAGAATATCAGTGTTTGAATACAGAGCAATTAATTTATAAACCTCTCAAATGAAGTGCAAGCTTCCCCCTCGCCCCCTTTCTGTTCTCCAACAAATAGCTACAATAATTTCAGCTCTCTCAGGTCTGCCAGTGTTCGATACTTACTTTGTTCTCTGAGTTTTTTGCTTGCACAGCTGCTGAATAAAGAACAAAGCAGTTGTTGCTACAGAATACAATGTCCTTCATTTTATCTGAGCCTTCTTGGGAATCCTGGGAATCAAACACAGAAGAGTATCAGAAGTGCATTTTAATACCATTCTTCACCTAGTAAGTGTAATGAAACCAGTCTTCCAATCTGGCTGGAAACTCTTTTATTTGTAGAACATTTGTGAAATAATGAGGGATGCTGTGATATAAATACTTGATTATTTGACAGATCTAACGTTACCACCACCTACACCCTTGTTCTTCAGCATTTCCTGCCTTTCACAGAAGTTTAACAATCAAAATAGAGCATTCTGCACCATGCACCCATCTGCTCCATAGGCACTCTTGCAAAGCAAAATCCATTTTCTTTTATCTTTAGATGGCAAAAGAATGTCTCATTTCAGCCTAATCAAAGCCAGATCACACTGTTTTATCTACTGATCCATCTGCAAAACCTTACTGGGAATGCAGTGCATTCCTGTCTGCATGAACCCTTTTACTCTATCCAAGATCTGGCTCTGCCTTTGTGGTGTGGTCACCTCCTGGTCACTGAAGAGCAATGGCATTTTTTGAAGGAATGACAGTTCCCAGTGTAAGGACAAGAGACTGCAACTGAAAGCTGATTCCTGCCCAAAAGGAGTGCAAGTGTTCCTGCTCTTACAGTAATTCCTGACACAGCAACGTGGCTGCCTCACAAATGAGCTTTTTTTGAATTGAGGTCCCTGAAGAGGTCAGGGAAGGCAGTTGGGAACGGTTTTGAAAACTCCCATAGATGGGACCTGTTTTATGAAATGTACTGGAATTCATTTTGTAGCAGTAATAACAACTCTGACATTTCTTAGCTGTACTCAAATGTGCTTAAATGTCCACCCTGAAGCTGAAGTGCTTCTAGCTGTCAGGACAAGCAGGGCTTTGTGCCATCCCTTGCTTTAAGGAGCCTCAGCTCAGTGCAGGGCTCTGTCCTGGGCACTTCAATACTGACCTGTTTGAGGAAGGGCAGGTCTTTGAAGGATTTCCTCACCCCACTGCCCAGAACCACGACCTTGCAGTGGGAGCACCAGCGAGGCCTCAGTGCTGAGCCTTCTGCCATGTTCTGGCTGTGATCCTTGTAGCCAGCCAGACCTAGGAACAGATTCTCTGTCAGAGGCTGTATCAGACCAAACCAAATTTATCTCAGATCACAGCATTCTTCACTGTTCTAGAGGACTAGCACCCTTCTGGACAGGTCATGGAAGGAGAGCTTTAAAGCTTGACCTGATGGATCAAATGTATAAATCAGACCTAAACCAACTGTGCAAACTATGCAAAAACACATTCTTGTTTAAAAATAAAAAATTAACCAACAAAGGAATACAGGCTTAAACAACCATGTCAAGCTTTGCAGCATGGGAACAATCTCTCTGAATAATGGATTTAAAACCAGATTGGACAAAAAACCTCAAACTCAAGAATATTAGGAGTTATGGGAGAAATGCCTCACTGACAGTGATGTTAACAGATAATGGATACCAGAGATGGGTGAGAGAAGGAGACTACTCATGGCTAAATCCAGGGGCATCCATGATCATGTAAGATGACAAAAGTGTTGCTTGGACCAAGAATCAATTATTGAATTCTCGAGCATGAATTTATGAGGCTGAAATGCACCAATATGACTCAGCTGAAGCTTGGTACTGAACACTTGGAAGCTGAAGCCCACTTACCATTGCTGCTGGCAGGGAATGGTACATTGGGCTGCTTCAGTCCATAGGGCCCCACAATCCTGGCAGGTGCCATGGACCCTGCCTGGGGACCCTGCAGGAGCAGGTGCTGCCTGTACTCCATAGATGGGTTCCCTCTGTGAGTGTTGGTGGCTGCCATGGAGGGTGGGACGTCTGGAGCGTTACTGACCTCGTAACTGTTGGGAATTCTGACATGGAGCAGGTTGGAGAATGCTGCTACAACACTGCTGATGTTCTAAAAACAGTAATAAAAACAAACCTTTGTTTACATCTGACAGGCAGTTCAGACAGCAGAGATACAAACTGTGAGAAGATTGCAACAGCAGTGTTATTGCACTGTAACCCCTTCAGAGCCACTATCAATAAACCAAATTAACTGCTGTTGTACTTTGTGTATGTAATACAGACTTATTCCTTTTACCTCAGCAGCTGTGGGATGTAAAGTAATTGCTACAGAGATAAGGCCAGATTTAGGACCATTCTGGGATGGTCCAAGCTGGGAGGCAAAGAAGCCAGAACCAGGTAATGCTCCTGAACCAGGTTCTGATTTTATGTAATTCCTTTTGGCTTCTGAACCTGGAAATAAAACAGAAAACAGCAGGTTAATCCTGCACTTATGGGAATACAGAGAAAACCAATCCTAGTTCTAAGTGTTCACCCTGCTGCAGCCTCACCTTTCCCAGTGCTGCTGGGTAGGATGGGAATGATGGGAGATGGGACAGGTTCTGGGTTCTCCTCCTTTACAACCGACAAGTCTGGGTAGCGACTGATCTCCATTCCCACCACGCTTTCAGGAGAGGAAGAAGGAACAAAGCTATCAGGAGTGTCCCTGTCCTCACAGTGATCTTGAACCCTGGAAGAAAACCGAAAAAAGCTGTTTTGGAAATGGACTGAACTTTTGATAAGCCAAAGTTATAAATCATGTCATGGAGCTGAAATGAACTTGCTTCTTGCTGCTGGTCACGGAACAGAAGTAGCTGGTTGGCCATCACCTCTGGGTATCTCCTATTCCATTGCACACATATTCCATTTCTTGGGAAAGAACCATGAAGAAAAACAGAGACACTAACAAAGCCAAACCCTCTGTTCCCCATGGTTTTATCTACCAGAGTAAAAAATTATCATTGAATATTTCAACTGTTTTCGTATTTAAACTGCCTGGCCTTTGTCCACATAGAGGCTTCTGAAGTTTCAAAGACACCCATATTTTGGGTTGGCAAGTGAAAGGGAGGCAAAAGGGAAGATCTCTGCAGGGAAACTCATTCCCATGTTCCAGCCATTGTTTCTCACCTGGGAAACTGAGTGGAGCTGTGCAGTTTCAGGCTGGCTCTTGTACAGTCCTGCTGCTGCTACAGCAGTCACCTGTCACTACAGCACCACATGGCTCCAGGAAAAACATCTATTTGTATGATTTTCTTCCACTTCTAAGAGAGCAGAGTAAGGAATTCCTTAGAAATTTAACAGAATCCAGAGTCTAGCAGTGTCTGGAATAATCTATTTCACTATGCTGCTCTCTACATATGGAATTTTAAGAGTTAAAATGATCCCATTCCATTCTCTGCCCTTCTGTGACTGTGCACAAAGGATTTTGTTCCTCCACATTTCCTCAAAGTCTCATCCACTGAAAGATGACAGAATCTGCTCCAAATACCTGTTTGAAGATGTCAAGAAAAACCTACCTTAACTCCTCCTGGTTGTTGTGAGGTGGTGTTGGAAGGGAAGCTGGAACATCCACAGTTTTGGGGCCCTGAGCCATTGCTCTGGCTAATAAATCATCTTGTGGTCTGAAAGGCAACTGGAACTGCTTTGGCCCCAGAGCTTTGGTAACTGAAACCAGAAAGGCACAGCACAATGAGACATCTGGACAGCTCTTTCGGGAACACACACGGGTGTGGGTGGAGCCTGATGGTGACACCATTCCCAAGATACTTGGGAGTTCAAAAAATTGTGACCATCCAGGATTAACTACCATTTTTAAAAAAACCTGCAAATTTTGAGCAAACAGGACTTGAAAGGCTTTTGAGTGTGCCTTCTGCCACTATGAGAGGATGTTTGTTTACTTAAAAAACTCACAAAACTACAAAAAAAATCAACAATTTTGTAACAACAAAGGAAAAGGGGTGTGAAAAATGGATTTTGATCACTGAATAGTTTTTCCGAAGAGCCAGTATAAAGAATAGAAAGCAATTTTAACTGTCCAAATGGTAAGCATCAGGAAATACATACTGACTGCACACATTCTGGATAGGCTGCTTTGAGCTCACATGACTAAGGAGCTCATGCTTGTACTGGACCCAAAAAACTGATCTTAAGGTTTTGTTTTTAATTCCTTAAGAGTGTGTCTACTTCTCAACACACTTTTGAAAGGAAACAAGGCAAAGGCACCGACACCTGACACTACTGGTGTAAAATACTGCTGTGTAGTAATGATTACGACCTTTAAAAGTCTGGGCATTTTTGCTTTTATAAAGAAGTATAGCAACAGTGAAGCTTGCTAGGAGACAACCTGGAGAGACTGAGGGGAGACCTCAGAGCAGCCTCCAGCTTCCTCATGATGGGATGCAGAGGGGCAGGCCCTGATCCCTTCTCTTTGGTCACTGGTGAAAGGACTCAAGGCAATGGCCTGAAGTTGTGCCAGGGGAGGTTTAGGTGGGATTTTAGAAAAAGGTTCTTCACGCAGAGGGTGGCTGGGCACTGAACAGGCTCTCCAGAGAATGGTCCAGCCCCAAGCCTGACAGAGCTCAGGAGCATTAGAACAATGATCTCAGGCACAAGCTGGGATTCTTGGTGATGCTGGGCCGGGAACTGGACTTGACAATCCTTGTGCATCCCTTCCAAGTCAGCTCAGTCTGTGATTTTAAGATCTATTTTGCCATTTGCTAAAACAGGGCTCACTTTACAGAAGCAACAGAGGAGCCTTACCATCGTGGCCTCCCAGCACTCCAGCCTTGCCAGCGAGCTCCTCCGTGGTGGCAAAGCCGTTCACCAGCTTCTGGCAGGCCACGGGCGGCGGCGTGGGAGGGAGAGAGGCCGGGGGGGTCGGGGGGTTGCTCAGATTGTTCTGCTGTGTGACATCAATTAAAGAATCATCAATCAGGATGGAACTCAGGGAGAGAACTTGCCTTGTTCCATACCAAACAATGTAACCCACTCAGAGTTTTACACCCAGAGGTAGCACTGATAAGCAGCTGTAACTGATACCCAAGCACGTGACCAAATGCGTTTACCAAGAGAAGATGTGGCTGAACTGCCTATAAAAATGCATAAAGAATATTTTAAGGAACAGTTTCAGACGAGTTTCAGCAGAAGCCCCAAGTCCATGCTGAGAAAGCTATCCCACAGTACTGTCCAGCACCATGAACAAGTCACCTTCCCCTTTTGCCACGGAAGGGGAATCTGCCTCATGCTCAGCACAGGATGTGCTGTCACCAAAGCAGCTACCATAGAGCAGCAGATACTCTGCATGTTCACACTCTGGGCTACTTCCCACCAGTTTTTTCAGCTGCCCATATTTTAAATGAAAATTAAATGAGCTTCAGTATCTCTTGTTGCTGCAGTCATGCCTACAAAGCTAATCCTCATTACTTTCTTTTGACCACAACAACTATTTCTATATTCACTCTCAGCTTACACACTGTGTAAGGCTGGAGAAAATACCACTGGTTTTAATAGGTTTTTATATTAGGGTATCCAAGCAGCAAATTTGATTCTGTCTGTTCAGTATCTTGCTTCCCTCCCACTTCTGCCACTCTGATCTCAGAGACTGAGTTTTAAATGCTGTGGGTTATTAACTCATCAACAAACAGTCTATTTTTTCTTCAGAATTCACAGGTTCTTAGTTAGGGCTTGGTGGACAAATGAGAAAAAGTCTATTTCTTATTTAATTCACATTAAGAAATGCTTTAATACATTCAATGACTTTGCAAAGCACTGAGAATTCAGTCTTTTCTGCTCCACAAAACTGTAATTACAATTTCCATTATTTAGCATCCATTTGTTAAAGGAGTATTTGTAGCTTTTAATTAGTTTACAACAGCACAGTTTCCAGAACCAATTTCCACTTTCAGAGAGTAAAACAATGGTGACTATTTCACCACTGCACTAGTCAGTCTAGCAATAGAAGATTATTTTTCTTCTAGTTGCATAAAAGGCAGGAACTCTGACTTTAGTAGGAATAATATCACGGACTTCTCTTCCCACAGGGAGCACACAACAGAAATCCAGATTAAAACCATACCTTGTAAATGAGCTGGGAGTAGTAATCTGAAGCCCCATCAAGAGTAGCACTACCAAAACTTCCCACAAGTCGATTTCCACCATTCAGCTGGCCACTGCCATAAGGGAGAAAGTGTGCAAAGCTCACTCCAATTATTGGTTCCACCAAAGGCAGAAGAGAAAGTTGCTGGGTTAAAAGAAAAAAAAAAGCCAGAAATTAATTTAAGTATAATACATAACACTGCAATTCTCCAATCAGTGTATAGTGGTGTCTAATTCAAAAGAAGAACTGGAAATTTTTCCTCTGTCAGGAAACTGTCAAACTTAGGCTTCTCTGTTTGTTAAGGAAAATCCCCTGTTCAGCTCCAGCTCCCTGCAGCTCATCCAGAGGCTGCCAGAGCTGACAGGAACTCTGTGGCTTTGGGATTACCTGCCACCTCAGTCCTCCTTTCAAAATGAAACAATCCCCAAACTTTAAGCTCCCTGATTTTGTGGAGGTTCTCATTTTCCCCACCTTGTGCTCAAAATGCAACTTAATCCTCCACTTCAGTCCCACTGGGAGAAATCTACTGTCCCACGTGTCCTCTGGGCTGCCTTTGCCAGCCCCTGCACTCACCTGTTTCAGCTGGATGAAGGTATCTGCATTAGGATAAACAGCCTGCTTTTCTTCTTCCTCTTTTTTCCTTTTCTTGGACCGAGGAGCTGCCTTCTCTCCCGTCCTCTGAGCCCTCTTGTTTCTCTGCTTCTTGGTTTCAGGTCCTACATCTGTTCTCTGAAGCTGGCTGTTACTGCACACAAATGCACCTTGCATCTGGGCTCCTGCAGTTTGCTGCTGGGAAAAAAGGAAGCGCAGCAGAATTTCTGACATGTTAATACACACTTCACTTCGATTTACTGCACGACTCTGAAAGCACAGGCATTGTAATAAATCTCACTGATAACCAAGTGTATTTTACTGGCAGGTGGAACTGCTAAAGTGTCCCTACAGACACAATTATGACCTGTCATTAACACCACTGACATCTGAAAACACCATTAAAAACTCACAGGCCAAAAACATTCTCCTTTGGATACCCACTAAAATAAAGTTACATGTGCATAAAACCTTGGAGATGTTCACGAGGGCCTAATGAAAGACAGACTTGGTGGCAGAAGAAAGGCGTGGAAGTTAATATAATACAGAAATATTTTGCGGTTAGGAACAAAAAAAGTATTGTGAAACATTTCTGGACTGTACCACTTGCTTGAATACTTCCAGTACTAATCTGCAAAGCCTTTCTTCCCATGGAAGCATAGCTGGGTGAAATGGATCAGAAAGGGACTCTAATGCTACATGGGAAACTCAAAAGAAAGTAAATTTTTTTAAAAAAATTCATTATTTTAAACAGCTCTACATGACCCCTACCACCATTCTAATAATCCTATCACATGTTTTAACTGTGGATCTCTAACACTTAATTATCTGCTGCTCACAATACCTCTACTTTTATGAGTGTTTGTTCCTTTTAAATACATTTAAATTTTGTTTTAAGAATGAATTTAGACTTTAGGAAGTTGTCCTGGTTTAGGGTCAACCCAGGACAGAAGTCAAAACTCAAAAGTAGAGATCAAGATTACAAAAAAATGACCAACAAGTCTAAATGTGAAGTGCATCCTACCTCCACAGAAATCATTTTTCTTTAGGTCTGTTTTAAGGACCTTATAAATTAATAAATCATAAATACATCTCAGGTGGAGTCACAGGAGAAAGCAGCACCCAGACACATCATGTTCTGTACAGACACATCCCAGTGAGTAATTAGGAATCATACTGTAAAACTCTGACTTAATATTAGGAAGTAGCATTTTAAAAGACCATTTTCTGTAGAAAAATTGGTTTTTGCATTTTAGTGATTTCTGAAGACGCTGACCTAGGAAGTCATATTAAATTTTACTCTTTTTTTTTTCAACACAAGTGATTTACTTGTGGAGAAAAGGTAGGGAAGGGGGAAAAGTTCCTTAAAGCTGTTTCCTCCACCCTCATACCTGTAGGTTATGTCCCCACACATGCCCACAGTAAAGCACAGACAGGATTGCTGCTGACACAGCATAACAAAACCAGTACCAGGCTCACCATTCCTTCAGCTGGACTCTGCTTCTCTGCTAACTTTTTATCCCCAGAAGCCTCTTCTTCTGCTCGGCCACTGTTCTCTGGTTTCTGACTTAGAAGAGATGAGGACTTCTTGTTTTTGAGCAGATGTTTCAGCAGTTCATTCCCTGACTCCCCTTTGGCTGCTGGAGCACCGGGTGGCTGTGCTGGACTCGGAGCTGAAGAGGTTGGCTGTGAGGTGACCTTGTCCTCCTCCACCTTAATACTGCTTGGATTTTCTGCTTTAGGCTCAGCCTGACCTGAGCATTGATCAGTCTCTGCCTTTTCCAGTTTAATTTCTTGGAGGCTGGAGGGTGTGTCCATTTTAGCCTTTTCAGCCTCTGCATTCCCACTGGGCTGTTTCTGGGGCACGCTGCCGCTGCTGCTGGGGAGCTTCCCCTCCAGCTCTGGGGAGCTCTGGCTCTCCCCTGCATTGGATGTCGAGGGGCCTGTTAGCTCCAGGGACTCCTGCTCATCCTGGTGCCGTGGCTCATTGGGGGTGTTCACTGTGGGGGTGGAGGTAGCATCAGAAATGGTTGGGGTTGATGGGGCAGTGATATCCGAGTGTGGAGTTGACGGGGCTTTTATGGACTCGGCATCGTCGTCCTTTTTCTTTTTCCGCGTCCTTTTCTTTTTGCCTTTCTCTTCTGGGATTATGTCAGAATAGAGCTGGATGAGAGACTGGCCTGACACAGGGATGTTTGCAGCCTGGGGCACACCAGTGTCCGACCCACATGGGGCACTGCCCCCCAGCCCTGGGGATGAAGGTACAGCAGAAGGGAACGGAGGCCTGACCTGGCCCTGCGTAAAGGCAGCCCCAGGGAGATTGCTATGAGTTTGTTTTACATTATGGAAATTGGGGGCTCCACCTGGAACAGCAGATGCATCAGGTCCAAAAGGTGCAGGTCCCACTGGCCTTCGCTCTGTGCTTTGCATAAAATTGGTGGCAGGAGGGGAGGTCACAGCACCCTGCTGCAGGATCTGCCCCATCTGCTGCTGCTGCTGCTGCTGTGGGGACGGCTGCAGGGGCCGCGGGGTCTGCATGAAATCACAAGGCAGCTCAGAATTGAAGAAAGGTATCTGAGATAAGGACGATTTGTTATTCAGTTCAGGCCCCATCATAGTGTGCTGCTCCAGCTCCATCCTCTGCTGCAGAGCTCTGTGTCGATCCACCTCCTGCATCAGCTGGATGCGCTGCCGCTCCTGCTGCTCCCGTAAGCGCTCCTTCCGCTCCCGCTCCTGGAAACTTTCACTGAAAGGGTTGTTGTCCTCAAACTCCACCCGTGGGGGTGGCCCTGACTGTGCAGCTGCATTTGGGCCAGGCACAGCAGCCGGTGCACCAGGAGTGATTGGCATTGGTGTCATTGGAGGCTGCATCCTGGCTGGGTTCATGGAGATGTGACTCGCAGGGGCACCTGCAGGCTGCCATCCTGATAAATTTGGCATCCTGGTGGGGTTGGATTGCCCAGGGATCACCACTGCGTGCTGCTGATGCTGGAGCTGCTGTGCCACCATGGGGAAGCTCTGCTGATTCATTGCTGGTGCTGTTCCTCCTGGAACCATGGGAGGCTGGGCCTGGACCCCTGGCATTATGGAGTGTGGGGCCATCCCACACTGCTGCTGCTGCTTGATCCGGTACTCCTCGATCAGCTCCGCGTGCTCCTTCTGCTGCTTCCGGATCTAAACATTGAAACACTCATTATTCATCCCTGCCACACACTGGCTGTGCAAGCAGCATAAACCACGTAAATCCCCACTGTAATTCCAGGAGACAACAAACCTCAGGCCAAAACAGCATTTCTACAGTGTTTTTAATGCTAAGCAGTCATGATTTCATTAGAAACAGTCCCTATCCCAAGACTTCAGACAAAGCAGCAGTGCCTCAAAGTTCTAATTACACACCAAGACTGTACTGTGATAGAGAATATACAAACCTAAACCAGCAGTGATCCTTGTCCTACAGACCTTATCATTCATGCACAGGATACAAACAGGTAGGAACAGAAAGGAAAAGGGAACAGTGAGATGGATGATGTTCACACATCAGCAACATTTTAAAAAGATGTAACTGGAAAGAAGTTTGCAGGAAAACAATGGAGATTCCCATTTGTTCACAGGTAGATTCTCAAACATCTCATATCAGATGAAAGTGGAACTGCTGTTTGAAAACTTTAAAATGCAAGACCAAAATAAACTCAATGTGGACATTACAAGTTATGCCCTGTCGTTCAGGCAAACAGGAGAAGTCAAGGGAAGGACATGACACTGTCAACTGGTCAAGCAAGAGCCTTTCAGAAACACTGCAGACACCCAACTGAACTTGTCTCTAAAAAGCAAAAGGACTTGCAATCCGCTGGTTGATAACATGTTATCAAAAATCTCCCTCTCACTTCTGTTCATTAGATTATGACTTCCACAGCTTCCATTTGCTATTTGTAGGGATAAAAAAGCTCTGTAAAGCGAATTGTGTGATAACCCTCTCCTTAACCTGAAGCAAGGGCTAAGACAGAAAGCCCAGGGTTACAGTGATGCCACAGGACAGACTTCAGGCTGCAGGAAAGATGCACCCAAAAGGTTATTTACACAATTACTCCAGATGACTTGCAAGCTCTGCCTTGGCACTGACTGCTGGATAAACAGTGCCAGTGCACAGAGCCACGGACTGGATCCATCTGCACTGCACAGACCCAGAGCTCCAGGGCTTCTCCATGGCAGAACTAAACCTGTGCAGGCTATGTGGGGCTGTCCCATGAGGCACCCACAGCACCACAACCTCCAGGGCCTGCAGGGGTGGATCAGCTGAGACTGTCCCTGGAATGAGCTGAGGTGTCCAAGGCTCTGAGCTGAGCTGGAGATTTCAGAGTGCAGGAGAGCAGGGCAGAGCTGTGAGCACGGGCACAGAGCCACAGGGGCCATCTGGCAGTGTCTGAGTGGCTCCATGCCTGGCCAGTAACCCTGTGTCACAGCAGCTCTGGGTTCTCTGAGCCTGTGCCCAGGACCAGCCACTCACAGTGATCCAAGAGCTCTTTTCTCTCTCCATACACACAGAGACTTTTCAAAAACTAACAGGAGCTTGATTGCAGAAAAATGACTTGATCTGATTGGAAAGAGTGGCAAATTGCTTCCAATAGAAGGTCGTTAAAACTATGCTTTAAACCTCATTTAAGCTCCTGCGAGGCACAGAACAAAATGCTGCTTAGGATGTGGATGAATCAGCCATTGGTCTAAATCAATGGCTAAAGGGCAGTGGATGGCTTCTGCCAGCAGTAGATTAAACTTAAATTTAAAAATTACAAGTAAGAGACCCTTAATTACGGGGCAGAAAATTAATCTGCCAGCAATGTCATGATTAGCAGCTGTTCCTTCAGTCTAACTCCACCATAAGATTAGACTGTCATTTGCAGGATAAAGATTGGTTAAAGGGAATTTTTTTCTTTGCATTTATTCTACTTGTGATTTATTGTGGAAGGGGGGAAAAATTATGCAGAAATAATTTACCCACTCCATCCCTCTTTCACACAGTGGAAAGATGAGGCAACTAATATCCCATCCAGCACATATTTTGTCTTGAAGCAACACAGCAGCAGGAACTCCAGGGTCAGATATCACCCAGGACTTCATTCCAAGTTGTCTGCTGCCCTTTTTTGTCCTTTATACTAGTAGAGGATAATTCTAAAGTATTTCCATTTTCAACAGAACTAGTTGATCCTGACCATCATGCTAGATAATTTACAAAAATGTCTTGAGGAACACAGCATTCACTACTGATGGGCAAAGCACAGATTTACCAAACCCATCACAGGTTTTATTTCACTTACTATTTTCATAGTTACAATATGTGCAATTCCAACTGATGTAAGGAAAGGAAAACAAACCCCAGTGGAAGTGGGCCCAGAGAGGATGGGAAATCTCTTCCCCTGGAGATTTACAGAGCTTGACTGAAAGGTGCTGAGTAACCTGATTTAATCATGAAGCTACTTCTGCTTTGATCATGACTAAAAGATCTCCAGACATCCCTTTGACCTGTTACTCCATGACACAATACTGATGATCAGCATCTAGGAATGAGACAGACCACAAAACCAGACTAACACTTAAGATAAAATGAAAAAAGATTTTCTAACTGCAAAAAAAGAAGAAGATTGGGTTGGGAGGTCCATGCAAGCCTGAAACAAAGCCCTGCATGCTAAAATTTTTCTCTGAATGTTTTATTTTTGCTTTGCATGGTGCCAGGAACTCTGCTGCAAGTCATTTTGCCAAGGAATTCCCCTCTTCTTAATACAGTATTAACCCAGCTTTTTTCATAATGTTTGCCACAGCATATTCCTTTGCAGCTCCATGGTCACCTGGGCTCCAGAGCAATGCTATTACACACAAACAGAACAGGGCTCCTTTAGGCAGAGCTCTACTGTATCTTTCAGAAGATTTAAAGTAAAGAGTTATTACCAGTGTGACAGCTCAGTGCCAAGATGAACAGTTTGGATTCCAGATGATTACCTGATCTAGCTGTTTCTGGACCATACTCTGCTGCTCAGTAACATGTTTCAGCTGCTCTGCATCTTCCTCTGGGAACTCCCGGCCAGCTTTCTTGGCCGTGCGCTGCTTGGCTGACAGGGCCTTCTTGGATTTCCTGTGGGCTCCAATCTGCTCCTCCAGGTACTTCTGCTGCATTTGAAGAAGTTGCTGTGTGTCCTGCAGCCATTCCTCATATTGCTTTCTTTGTGAATCATCTAGTGAAGGGAAATGAAGTGTGATATGATCTCATCCTGGAGATGAGGAGATGAGCTCTCATGCTACTTTTTAGAGCTCCAGTTTAACCATCGGGTTTCCCCCCTTTATTTTAAGGAACTGGTGACCGAAGTCAGCCAAATTAGACAGAGAATTTGGTATTTAATAAATAGTACATTCTCGGAGTGACTTGAGTAAATGAGACAGATATTCAAATTACTGCATTTGTGAGAGAAAGCAGTTTTAATACAGTACATTTCAGGAGATATCAGCCAGCTGCTGAGGCAGCAAACACACTTTTTAATGAGTAAATGTGGCTTTGAGAACTGCTACAGAACCCAGTGATTTCCTGCCCTGCCAAAGAAGAGGGGACATGGAAGATCTCTGGAAGTGCTCAAGTACAAAGAGATTAGGAAGCAAGGACACAGACTTACAGGAAACATGGCCTGATTAATTCTGGTGTTTGCAGAAAACTGTTGTACATACAGAATTTATTTTTATGACTACTTCTAAGAAAAAGATTAAAATTATGAACACCATCAATTATTCATAAAGTGAAAGAAATATACTGTCTTTGTAAAAATCCCTTTGTCAGTGTCAGCCCTCAGCACAGGGCCTTCAGCACCAGTGCCATTTCCTCCCCCCAAAATAACTGCCTCTCATTTAGGCTGTAACTGAGGCATTGCTCTCCTTTCAACAAGAAATGCTCGTCTGCCAGGGCAGTCCTTTGCTCTCTGATGTTTTTCTGGAGGCAAAACAACCATGTCTGATAACACTTGACCTGCACTAAGCACAGAAAGCAAGAGAAAACACTGGTGATGCTGTCATTTGTCTCCTGATCACATTTTCAGTGAGCTGAGACTCCATGAATAAGCACAGAAATTCCTTGTGAAGATCCTTGTTTAACAGGGATCCCACACAGCAGCATGATTTCCATATAACCACGTGCTCCAAACCCTGCCACCTTCTACTTCACAAGTACTGTGTCAGTGACAGCTTTGGCTCTCAACAGCTCAACTAAACCCACTCAGGGTGAGCTAAAGGCTCAAGGTGCTTTCAGGGAAAAATTCTGCAGAACTGATCCCACAAACTGAGGGGACAATTGTGAGGAAACTCAAAATAACATGCAAGAAAAACATCGAAGTACTGAAATATTAACAAGTTCCAGGTAAGAGTAACTTCTACTGACCTGAGAAACAGATTTACTCAAGTGCTCAGAGCCCACCACCCATCCAGAGCAGGGCAGTGCTGAGTGCCATGGGAAATCTCACCACAAATAATTAATACAGATAATATTGCCAAAGCTCCTTGCTGCACACTCAGTGCTGCTACTCCAGCTTCTGGAAAATGTGAAGGTGTTTACTTCTGTTTCTCATTTTTAAATATCAAGTGAAGTATTTGTAGTGATAGAAACGGTTTTTTACACATGGTCTTCTTCACCCAACATATGCTAAATTTTAATTTCTGCTAATAAATCTTTCTCATCCCAGAGACTAGGATTCACAATTGATCTAGGGCAGCCAGAAACACAGAATGCAAAAATCTAGTGCAGTATATTTCTGCTTTCAACAACTGTGCTTCACAGCCAGGCTTGCCTAACAATGTCTGGAAAGCTTTTTCTGGTATTTGTTCAAATGACAATGATGCTGCACAAAACTTTCTGCTTCTGAAATAAAAAAATCCCATCAGCACAGACAGTTCTCACTGAGCTCAGAATATTGCAACACAACTCAAGACCAGGTTTCTGCTGTAGCAGTCTGCCAGTTAATAGATTACTACTCTCACACAAATCCAAATAATGTTAATTTTCTGTTTCCCTCTTTCCTTACGGTATTTTGTTGATGATAGCTTCCAGAAAAAAAAATGTTAACAGCATTCACTACACACTCCTTCATTATCTGGCATCATAATGATGAAATGACTCAATTTTAAAAGGATGATTTTTTGAGAGGATTCATTTATAGATAGATCATTTTAAAGAAAACAGAACAGTAACATGAAAAAAAAAAACCCAAAACCCCCCAAAATTATTAAATCTTTGCTTACTGACAAAACCAGGACCAAAATTGGGAGGATTAGGTCTGGAAATCTGAGGTGTCAAACTTCCATCCTAGAAATTTCAGTAAAACAGACAAGGATGTTAAATCATGATTCAATAAAATATCCAGAACCTAGTTATCATTATTGAACAGTTTTGTTTCAAGCCTGTATCAAGTTGCATTACCTGTGTAATTGCCTGCTGCATATGATTTTGGCCTTCACTGGTCTGAGCCCCTGGCACTGGCTGACCCATGAAGGGAAACCTATTGATAATCAGAAAGGGAAATTGTGACCTTGAAAATTGGCATTTCAGGAGAGACAGCCCTTAGTACCACATTAAATTTAAATAAAGCATCCATATATTTTATAGACATTCACTTCAACTTCTGTACCAAACCTTTTTAACATCTGGAGACACCATTTTGCCCTTGGTTGAAATTATTGTGTTTCACATTTTTCAGAGAGATGATGTAAATATGACCTACTGTGCCAGAGCAGTGAAAACACACAGAAGTCTGTATTCATATTTTAATATTTTATAATTGAAAGAAAACCAGTTGAATGTATTTAGGCTTCATGGTCCCCAGCACAGTCAACTGGATAAATGAACACCTTGGGTAAGCCATTTATTATCATGGTGCACTGGAAAGAGAAATTCTGCTTAAAAGACCACGTAAAAAGAACAAGCACAGATCCTGCCTGGCCCATGGACTCCCCACCTTCCCTAAGGACAGTCATGGTGTAGCCTGACCTTTTGTCCTCAGAAGGGATTTAAGAAGAGGATGGAACTTCCACTACTTGGGTTAAATCTCAGTTCTACCCAGCATTAAATGATTTGCTGCAACATGAGGTTCCACTCTTACATGGCCACCCCATTTTCTGGCACAACCCACAGCAGATGTGTCATTACCTAATTAGTAAGTGGGAAAATTGTAATAGCATCAACAGTGAAGCCATGTTGGCCATGCTGACCCATCACATTACAACTGGAACACAAGTCTGATGCATTTGAACACCTTTTAGAGTTCCTACTGCCACACTACACTGGCTTTATTCCTGGGAGATAATCCTGTGTTAGCACAGAATGAGAACTACATGACAAAGTTTTGGTTTTTTTTATTTCCTGCACACAGTTTCCCCAAGCTCTGTCACTTCCTTTTACATCCTGTAGTCCTGAAGAATATCAAGTGTTGCCCACCTGTTCATGACCATTGGTGGCATCCCCATGTTACTCTGTGCCATGACTTTGTTGATCCCCTTAAGAGCCACCATTTTTGCTTTCATTATGGGATCTGTAATTGCATCAAAATCTGAAAGACAAAAACAGCAGCAGTGAATCACACAGCTGAACATTTCAAGTTATTAAATGGAAATGATTTGTTTACATTTAGTTCATGAGTAAATCTTTAATAGAACATTAATGGCATTCCTATTTCACATTAATTGTCTCCTCCACTTTGATATTCAAGGCTAATAAGCAGTTTCACGCATCCTCTAAGAAAAGTTAGTCCAGCAACAGTTGTCCTTTTTTTCAGTCACAAACAAAACCAGGTCAGTCTGAGAGTCAGAGAAGGACTTTAGACCAAATGTGGCCTATGACTGACCAGATTAATAAATTCTATTTATAGGTTTAATACTCAGGAAGAGGAGTTGTTTCTGTGATCTCAACTGGCAACTGGCACCCATCAATACTGCCCTAAAATAATGGCCTTGATGGTCACTGTAGTTACAACCCACACAATGCTCAAAATTTAGTGACTTATTATCAGTTAAATGATAGTGATGGTCTTGATTTGGATGCCCAAACTGATAGGTTACACTAAAGAAGCAACCACAGTTTTTCTTCAATTTTTTTAGTACAAGCAGAATTATATGTGATACTTCTTGGCCTTGCCTAGCATGTGGGTTAGTAACAGCTTTTGATAATCTGTTTTCTTGTGACACGACAAATACTGCAAGAAAGTCATAAAAAACCCATAAACAGAAAATGGATAGATCAAATATCAAAAGGTCAGCTACTGCACTTGATCACTTACCTTTGTTTACAAAGGATGCATTCACTCCATATCTCATGAGAACCCAAAGCATAAAGAGAGTGTACAGCTGATGTCACAAACATTATCAGTAAAGCAGAGCTACCCTGACCCTGGTAATGACAACAGGAGCCTTGCCACAGAGTTCAGAATTCCACCCACATGCCCAATTTCCATACTCCCTTTGTACCTAATAGGGAGGCTGATTTTTATTATGCCACCTTCAAGCTCTACATATTTACCTGTTTCTTGCAGTGCTGTGGATTATTTAACCATTTGTTGCTGCATTTTTAAAAACCCAACCAGAACACAAACAGGAGACCCACGTACCAATATTAGGGAAAAATGGCTCCGAACGCTGGCGAATCATGGCTTGCATCTGCCTCTGCTGCTGCTGCTCCTGCCTCTCCTGATCCAGGAGGTCCTGCAGAAGAAGTGGCTGTTCCTCTAGCAGAAGTGGCCTCTCTCTGTTTTGTTGCTGAGTTAATGGCTGAGGGAGCATCATCTGTTGGGGACCAGAGATGCCACTGGGACCAGGACGGCTTGGAACAGTCACAGTCTGATTGGATGTCTGTCCTGCCCCAAAGTTATGATTAGATGATTGACCCTGAATAAATCCTGGATTTGGTGACCCTTGGGAAAAATTATGGTTCATTCGTGGTACCATGGGCAGATTTGAATTTAAAGTGTTTTCCAAGATCTGTCCAGCAGGTGTCATGAGTGTTTGTGGAATACCTGATCCATGGTTCATTTGTGTGGGTGGAAGAGATTGAGATGGAGATCCCAGAGTTCTTGCTTCAGCATTGTCTGAGCTTTCACTAGACAGCAAACTTGAGAGGACTGGGGTGGACCCAGAAATACTGCAGGAACTTCCTGCTCCTTGAACAGGCAGTGGAGCAGACCCCTGAGCATCTGGACTAGGCACAGTTGTATCTTTACTAGAAACAGCAGGAGTTTTGTCAGGGAATTCTGGGTTAGCAGGTTGCCCAGGAGCCTTTTCTCCATCCTTTAACTCCACTTCAGCTGCCTGTTGAGTACTTGTGGACTCAGTATTTCCATCACCTTTTTCATTTTCATTCTTCTTTTCCTCCTGAGTATTTGGGGAAAGTACTTCTGTTTTAATTTCATTTTCTGTAGCTGATTTCTTTGGTGGAGACTGGGTCTCAGCAGGGGCAACAACTGTATCACCTTGTTCTTTCTGTTTGGGTTCTTCTGCCTTACCTTGGATATCTAGTTTGTCATCAATGGGGACACTGAGGTCTAGCTCTTCATTAAACATTCCCTTCTTATCCCCCACATCAAGGTCTGGGTCTGTGTATGCAATTAAATCAAATTCCCCAGATCTCAGAAGATCATCGAGGTGAGTATCATTGGTTTCCAAGTTATCTAGAGTGTCCAGCTCATCTCCTTTCCCATCCTCTGTGTCCAGGTTCAGATTTTCCAAATCCTCATCATCTAAATCCTTGACTTCCACCCCATCAAGGTCTTTCACATCCAAATCTTTTACAGCAGGATCATCTGGATCAAGCTTTTCTTCTAGACCATCACTTGGCTGGTTGGGAATCTGTAAGCTGGCAGATTCATCGCTCGGTGCAGACGCAGACAAAGCTGGTCCTGGGAATGCATCAGCAACCGGCTGACCCAGGGAGCGCATCACAAGTGCAGGTGGGTTCTCAGGGTTGATTTGATCCTGCTGGGACTGGGACAAGTGCTCCAAACTTGCAGGCATCTGCAGCTGGTTTGGTATCCCTTGAGAGTTGTGTCTCAGGGGCTCTGCCTGTCTCGGGCCGGGGAAGTCCTGCCTGGGCAGGAAGGCAGGGTGCCGCTGGTGCTGAGCTGCAGCGTCCAGCACGGTGGCAGCCGCAGCTGCAGGGCTGAAGGGCAGCCGTGGCCTCCCGTCGGGAGCTCTGTGCCGCAGCTCGATGAACGCCTGGCCCAGGATGTTGTGCTGCTGCACAGGAATCCCCTGCGGGGGAAAGTGCTGCGAGATGCCAGAGGTGCTGTTGATCTGGGGGCTGCCCACGGGCCGGGGCAGATCAATGGACAGGGATCTCCTCAGCTGAGGGGGAACTCCAGGGCGCTGCAGCGGCTGCTGGGGGCCCAGGAAACGCTCCTGGCCCGAGGGTGGGCCATGGCCACCTCCTGGAAATCCATACCTAAAATAAAGCATGAAAGGATAAATCATCTTTTTTTCTCGGTCTTGTATAACTAAATAACTGTTCGCCAAAATGCTTTACATGATGCAGTCATCAGGATATTTAAATAAATGTTTTGACTGATTATACTTACATTTAAATGAGCTTTATGACTACAATAAAATAATTGCTTTAATTATATTTAATAAACATAATTTAATAAACCTGTTTTCAATTTCAATAATAATAATAATGGATAGAAAACTCTGACAGAACTAACCCAGTCATTAAAATAAATGTTAATGCAATCCAGAGTAAGAAAATCCCAGAGTGTGGATTTAGAAATCACTGAAATAAATCCAGATCCAGAAATTAATTTCTGAGATGACAATGTATGTTGATACTGGTATTCATTTTACATTGTAGCATTCACTGTAAAAATGGCACAGATAGAAGCTGATGTTTGATTACATACTCATTAGAAATGAATTTATTCATCATTAAGACATCAAAAGTAAAGTTTGATCTTTCACATTTTTTGGAAATGCCCCAAAGCCATGGACAAGATGTTTCAGGTCAGATACATTTGAGTAGTTCTACAGTTTCTCCATTTATATTTCTGAATTATTCCCAACAAAAGAGTGTAAAACACTTAATGTAAAACACACATTCTAATGTTCCAGGAAAACCCACTGCATGTACGGAGTTCAGGAAGGTTACCAGCTCCTGTAGGTGATTTTTCATCCTGTTCAAAAAGCCTCCTTTCTCTAACTACCACATAATACCATGGTTTTAAGAGATCCAAGAGCTTTACCTCAGCCCATGAGGTCTCATCCCCATGGTGTTCATATCTCCTGGGAACTGAGGCCTGTTGAACTGCCCATCCCCAGGGAACGGCCCACGCTGGTCCTTCGGGTACATGGAGAACCTTGGTCCACCTGGAGGGACCACAGAGGAGCGAATATTCCCAGGATAGGGAGGAGGAGGGCGGTTGAAGATTTGATTTAAGTTGTCTTGCTGCCAGTGCTGAAGAGGGGCTGCATGGGGAGGAGCTGCTGTGTCCTGCAAGGCCTTTTCCTGGCGAACCGCGTTCTTCTTCTGCTGCTGCTGCTGGAGAATAATCTCACGTAGTTTCTGGCGCTGTTTAAAAGAAAATAAATCATTAAGCTTGACACTGCAATTGACATCTTTTGAAGTGCTACACTCTGCTAGGTTAAGCCTTTTGGAGGAAAAAAATTCTTCACTTGTTGCAGGAAAATTTTATAAACAACCATAATCACCTCAGAAATGAGAAAGGGGAGTCAAACGGTGCAAGGTGCTGGTAACGCAACTTAACATCCAAACCTCTTGTTAAAACATATGGTGTGATCCCATTCTACCAATTAACATGGAAGCAGCTCTCTTTCCCTTTTTCTATTCCAGTAATGCAGGCCCTTTCACCACAGGGAAAGTGCATTCTGAGGGACAAAGGTGACCAGAGGTCCACTGAAGGGAATTCAGCAAGAGGTTTATGCCACAGCTAAAGAACTTACTCTAACCAAATACCACCAGTTTTCTATTAAATTCACTTCTCATCCCTCCTTCCAAACAAAGACTGAGCAGCTTTTCACAAGCTGAATGTAATTCTATCTCTCAGCAAGAGCTGTTTGCCAAACATTCATGGACAAAAACCTGGAGTGAATTTGCCTCAAGAAGAGCAGTGACCAAGCAAAGGATTCACCTCAACACACTGGCCAACTGCAAAGTCAGTCATGTGATCTGTTTCCCTGTACTCCCCTCTCCAGCAAGTGAACAAGTCACTGACAATCAGTTCCCCACCTCATTTGTTACGGAATGGAATTAACTGTCCTTTTAAATTTTTTTTTCTCTCACACTGTTAGTTAAAACACTATTACAGGCCAACTAGCTACATCTTCAGTGGCTTCAAATACAGCCTTTGCTTCTTTTTTTGACTCTTGTCCCAACTCCTTAAAAATTACAGATGTTTCTATATTTTGTATATTGTGGTTCTATCCAGGAGGGCCAAAATAAATTATTAAGAAAATTAACTTAATTCTTATCTTACTTATAGTTAAGTTTAATGGCGAGAAACTTCAAGTATTAACAGGAATGAGGGAAATTCTTCTACTTAAAAAATTTTAATACCATCAGAATTCTCACCTGTCTCAACTTCTCAGAATCTGCCTGAGACATATTCATGGTATTCTGTGTATCTGTTACTCCTGTGGTGGGTGCTGGGCCAGGAACTTGTGAAACTTTGGGAAACTGTTGTCCTTGAGAAGTCATGGGAGAATTTCCAGATGCACTGAAGGTGCCCTCAGATCCAGGCCGTGGCTGCTCGGCAGCATCAGGGGCCAGCTGACCAGTTCCAAAAGATTCTGGCTGAGGTCTTGGAGTCATTGGGGGTTGATCATAGGGGTCACGTGCTGGAGTAGCTGCACCATGGCTGAACGAATCCGTTATTGCAGGTCCTGCAGACCTGGGAGTTTGGGAACACGGGTCTGATGGCCTGACAAAAGTGCCCTGCAACCTGCCCTGGGGTGTCTGCAGGAAAGGATCTCTATTTGGTATTAGTCCTGGCCTTGTCATGGCAGGTCTGTTGAAACTCTCAGCCATCCCTGGCCTTGGGGTGGCTGGCTGCTGAGCGTAAGGATCATTGAGAACTGGCCGTGGTGTTCCAGGAGGTTGGGCATAGGGATCAGAATGTCTCTGGTTTGCTGGGGACTGAGCAAACAGATCTGCTGGTTGAGCAGGTCTTGGTGTTGGTGGCTGCTGCATATACGGATCCACTGTGGAGGGACGAGGAGTTCCTGGGGGTTGGGCATAAGGATCAGCAACTGGCCGAGGAGTACCTGGAGGCTGGGAGTAAGGGTCCTGAGAAGCTGGCCTAGCAATGGGCCCAGACTGAGGGAAGGAATCTCCCTGCTGTCGCACTATCCGTGGGGGATGGGCAAAAGGCTCCTTTATTGCAGGGTGGGGAGTGAGGGGGGGCTGGCTGTAGGGATCATTGGCCTGGCTGTGGGAGAAGTTCTCCACCGGCCTCGGTGTCAGAGGGGGCCTTTCATAGGGATCGACGGCAACGCGCCGGGGCGTGCCTGGCATGGAGGAGTAGGGATCCTGTGGGGACTGAGGGGGGCGCAGAGGGGTTTTGAAAGGTCCAGGGCTCCCATCCACAGGAGCAGGAGTTGGAGTCAATGGAGGCCGTGCATAGGCATCAGCAGAGGTCACTCTCTGTCTCTGGAACGTGTCAGTCCTAGGAGCTGGCTTAGTGAACGGATCGCTGCTCCCAGCAGCTAAAGGAACCTTCCCTGACTGCTCCATGACTATGGGTGACCGTGGGACCCCCAAAGGTTTGGAGAACTGCTCTGATGGCATGACAGGCCTGGGGGTGTCTGGTGGCTTTGCATAGGGATCGCTGCTACCTGGAGATGAAGAACATGAGTCCCTGACTGGTGAGGGCCTCCTGCCCGACGGCTCCCGAGATATGGAGGAATCTAAGGGAGCAATGCTGCTCCTTCTAACAAAGTTCTGGTTGATGGGTGCTGGTCTGGGTGTTCCCACCATTTTAGCATACGGATCCATCGGAGAAGGAGGCCTCGTGTTTGTGGAACCTGGAGAGAACATCTGTTGTGAGGATGTCTGAGGAGTCTGAGACTGAGACAGTGAATCGTGTACTGGGATTCGGGTGGGAGTGGGAGGTGGGGCTTGTGGCTTTAGGAACACATCATCTGAGGACACCGATGTGGGCGTAGCAGGGAGCTGCTGCTTTGTGAACAGATCCTTATGGAATGTCTGTTGTGCAGGAGACATACTTCCATTGCCAGTCTGTGGTGTTAAGGGGCTCTGGATCCCACTGCTGGGTGTGTCTGAGCCAGACTGGTTCAGGAGCTGCTGGGAACCAAACTGCTGCTGCTGCTGTTGCTGCTGCTGTTGCTGCTGCTCGTTTTTCACTTGTTCCAACTTCTGTGTGGCTTCTATTTTGGCCTGCTGCTTACTTTTTTGCCGCATTTGCTGTTTTAAAATGATGAGGAAAAATGTTACACTTCTAAGTTTAGGGTATACAAAATGTTTCTAATGAATGAATCTATAATTAAAACTTTAGGATACATCCAATATCCAATATGGGAGCAGAGAGTCCAACTGTAAAGTTCAATTTCCTTGACATGCATCTTGCTTGCTGGGAATAAGAACTTCCCAGATTCTAAAGAGCATTACTGCTTTCCAACCTTATACTCTGGAGACAAAGGTTTCTGACATGCAGCCCTGGTGTGGGCTTTGAGAGACACCCAGCCCCATGGGAGGCAGATTAATGCAATACAGAATATGTAATAAAAACCTACTGCACTAGCCAGCCATGCAGAGAAAGAACAACCTGTTTCTATAATACACAGAATTTAAAGAGTAAAAATTAGAAGTTTTTTTATAAGCAGCTTTTCTTCTGAAAACATCTATTTTCTTCCAAAGCAGAATGGCTGACTTTAAAGTCTTCTACAAAGGAAGATTCAAATTGATTTTATTACAACAGATTCTGACAATGCAATAAAAAGCGGGACAAAAATGACAAAACACCCTAAATGCTACACACCTGTCTGAATTTCCATTCCTGCTCATGTTCTGATTCCCTCTGTTTTAATGGATCTTTGAAGAGGTCGGAGTCGATGCGTGAGCTGGAATCAATGCTGTCCTGTTGCTGCTGCCTTTTCATGGAGTCATTTGACATCTGTACTTTATTGATGCGCAAAGCAGTTCTATTATCTCTGGCTTTTTGCTGGAAGAAGAGAAAAGATGCAGTTAGCCTTATTTTCTTCTACTAAGTGTGCACACTGCATTGGTTATTCCTACAAAATCTAACATATAATTATTTGTACAGCCTGTTTTAATCACACACATCCTTATGGAAATGATATTATGCACTTCAAAAAGAATTCCAAACAGAAAATACTTCACCTCTACAGAAATTCTGTGTTTATGGAAGGAACTAAGAGGATAGTAGCAATTAGTAAATTAGTAAACCTATTAGCAAAGCTTTTCTATACAGGAGGGTGTCTGTTCCAGGCACTGTGCTGTGCCAAGAGATCATTAATCCCACCAGTTTACCTTTCAAATCACATATTGGTGTGGTCTACAATGTGAAGGCTGAGCACAGCAGATGATGTTTGGATCAATAAAGGCCACTAATGTGGAGAACTTCAATGACAAGAAAAATACAGTCTAGTCCATTAAATGACCTCTAAAGATCTGAGTCTGTTAACAGTTAACAGTATAAACATAGGATATGGGCTTATGGATCAGGAAAAACTGTATGGAGACACAGCAATTCCTCTTCAATGAGGCATTTTACAGCCACAGTGACACTTTAAAGTATCTAATGGAAGTTTCAAAGAGCCTGTTTTACCACCAATCTACGATGTGATTTCTTTTCTGAACCAAACGCTCACATCCTCTTTTTCACAAATTTATTTGCAGCTGTCATGTAGGGGTTGCCTTGAGGAAAAGGCTTTAATACTTCCCCCCTGACAATGAAATAGTGACATGGATGAGAGCACCATGCTACAGCAGCAGAAAAATCACTCCTTTTTCCCTCTAAGTGATAGAATTGTGCATGTTAAGTAACGTAAAAAGCCTGCAATGAAAATTTACTAACACTCCTCTGAATTTCCTTTCAGCCTTCACTCAACTCCTCTGAGTGCAGGTCCCTCAGGAGAGGCACCACAGCAGCTTCTTGTGTGCACAATGGCAGGAACTTCAGCAGGAGCTGCACAGCAGGAGCACAAGGACTGTTCTGAGAGGAATTAACCACATCTGGCTGTGTAAATACTGGTGTGCAGGAGCCTGCATTCTCCTCCTGTACATAAGGGAAATAATTTTTGTGGCCGACTTTTGGATGCCCATCACAAGGACAGGTCTGTGGTTTTTAAGAACAATGAAAAATAAAGCAATCATTAATAGAAATAATTGTGAAGTAGTAAATGCCACCCATATAAGTGGGTATTATCTTATAAATATGTCAAAGAAGGAATCACCAAGATTAACTATAGACAAGATGACATAGAGGCCCAAAGGTACTGAAACTGCAATACTGAATAAAAAGCAGAGTAATAATGAAGCCTCAGTGCTACAAAGAAGAAATGAGAGAATTTTTCTTTCAAGTAGAAAAGGGTTTCAGAAAGATCAAGAATTCTACTACCCACAATGAGTTTGGGATATGATTTATCTTCTTAAGCCAGAGGTAAGAGCAATTTTGAACTTGGACAGCAGAAGATGATGTTAGTACTGCTAAATAGAGTCATCAAAATGCAGATGAATCAAGTTTGATTACTGATGGGACTATATGAAAAAAGTGCAGGTAGGTGAAGGCTAAGAGACTGAAAACTGCAAAATCCACAGAAATCTGCAAAGTGAGAATGATCATCCAATTGCTGCTGTGAAGAAACAATGACAAGAACCAGGAGCAAATGATGTCAAAGGAAAGTACATTTGTAACAATTGTTGGGAAACTCCAAAAGAATCAATAATATAGGTTCTGAGGCTTCAACAAAGCTTAAGAGTCACCCCCTTTGAATGGCAGAAGTTCTCCAGGATGGAATCAAGGGCCATGTAACTCCAGACAGCTGCCTGGGATCACTTGACTCAGATGTGAAGAAGGTGAATGATTTTGGAAAGAAAAATGGATTCCTTCATGCTCCCCACAAAATGGTATCAGAAAAATGGAAATCTGAAGATATCAGCAGAGTTTCCATCATAAAGCAATACAAGAGAGTAAGCAGAGAAAGGGAACAGTAAAGGAATACAAGGAATAGAAGTAAATGGGGAAAGCAGAGATGCAAACACTGGCACCTCTGGAATTATTAGTTCAATAGTTGAAAAATTTCAACTCTAATGTGGAAAAGAATAGCCCAGTGAGAGGGGATGATGAAAGGGAGGGGAATCTCATGATCACTTGTTACTATCCTTCTGAAGAAACTGGTGAGATTCTGTGTAGCAAGGGACAGAGCAAAGAAGACTTGAGGCATGAATCAGATGCAGCTGAGAGGCAGTGGGAGCCACAAATATTCTCATCTAGCTGATGTCTTTAGAGAGCACAGCATTAATTGAGTTTACTTGAAAAACAAAGAATACAGGTATAAGTATTCAGACTTAGAAATTAAATTACAAAGGTTTTCTTGGAGTAAGGGAATCTTCACTAAACTTAGAACTGGACTTATTAAAAAAAAAAGCAAAACAACACAGCCTTACAAATGAAATACATGTTTGCTGGAAGTACACAAATGCAGGTGGGAATTGTTCTTACCACATAGGGAGCCCTCTCTTGAGAGCTTGCTTTCCTCCATAGTTTAGCAATCTGCTTCACTCTTGTAGCCCAGTCTGCAACCAAAAAATGTATCAATACACAAGGCTATGATAAGTCTATTTGAGATACTTTCAAATCAAGATGCACCAAATGCTGCAAAATATTCAACTTCACTCAGTAAATCACTCACCTGGGAATTCTTCCTTCAGGTTAGGGAAGTTGATGTTAGTATAGAGAACAGGTGCTACAGTTGCCATTTCACCCAAAGATTCTTCTTTCTCCCACTTGAGGGTGCTTCTCTGGGCATTGGACATGGTATCCCCTTCACCTTCCAGGGGTGGAGCAGCTGGTGCCCAGGAGCTGTTGGGATCACTCACCATTGGGTTGAATGCTGGATTCTTATCCCTGACAGACCAGAAAAAGAGGTTTTTTTACAGATTGTATAAAAACAACAGATCAAACCAACCCTCAATTAGAAAAATACTCATTCTCACTGCATTTCAGTAGTGAACACGCTGCAAGAACACACAAGGTTTTGTGGTGGCTGTCAAGAACTTAAAATATCACATTTTTAGTAACCAACAACACCCTCCAGGGCTTTTTGTTACTCATATTTTTTTTTACTGCAAAATACACTACATATCTTTTGTTCCCCATCTGGACTTACCTGTTATCAGTGTATGGCTGCTGTGTGATGGGAGAGAAGGTGCCCAGCCCACCTCCAGCAGCCAGAGCTGAGTGAGGGAGGTGAGGGTTGGGGCCAATCAGACCATTCATGAGGGGCACTCTTGGAAATGCATTCTCCCCTGGAAAAAAGAAGTTTACATCACTCACTCAGGTTTTCAAGGGTGACTGCTTCTAAGGCAGAGGTGGAACTTTTCACTGAGAGAATGATGTCTCCTCTAATGAAAAATGAATCACTTTCAAATTTTACATAGCTGACCTTACATTTTTGAAAAAGATTTTAAATCAGTTTAAAATCCTTCCCTATAAGCTTAAAGGATTCTTCTCTACTGTATCACATCGCCGCACAGAGATTTTTTCTTTTTATTGTCTAAAATACTATTTTTTTCAATAATGGATTCCCAAAACTTTTGCAGTAGCCCATGCTATGGTACTGCACTTTATACTGAGGTAATAATCTTAAAAGCTAATCGTTTTTATTTTGTTACACCCAGATCCAAGCAGCAAGCCATGGAGAAGGTAGTTTTCAGTCCTTGCAGGATTATCATTAGTCACCTGAATTAAACATCTCCTCTTCTGAGACTCCTGAGCACTGCACCAAAGTAAGCCTCATTATCTACTAACTCCCTAATTTGTAACCAATGAAACAGATAACTCTACTCAAATGAGCATTAGCATTTTCTAATTAAATGTCCAGTCTAGCAGTACGAAGGCAGAAAATGTTATTTATTTGATTACAGTATTACAAATGTGGCACAGGCAGATTCATTCCAGCAGACGGTATTTGCAGATGTTACTACACAGAATTAACTCTGGCCTTTGGATCCATCCCTTAAGTGAAATTATAGCTGTTGCCCCAATATTTCCTTAAAAGCACAGAATTAGCTCAGGAATCAGATGCATCTGCAGGATGACACTGTATCATTCTCCCATTTTAGGAGAGTGTTTCTGATCTAAAGGTTATATAAGCTATGCAGCAACTCCAGTTGTAAATTTAAGAGAATGTGCTTTATTATAGCTGGTGAACACAGGAACTGTGAACACCTGGCAAATAAACAGCATGGAGAGCCAGGCCTCTGGTCTGCACTGTGTGAATGTGTCCTTATGAGAAGAGAGCAATAATTTTATTCAAAATTGCTGAAACTTGATGCAAGCTGCCCCATTACAAGCATTTATCTCACAGAAACATGTGGTGCATTCCACTGTAACAGAACCAAACTGTAAATCTAAAACTTTGTCATCATGGCAGCTCCCACAGGGAGGAGCTCAACAATCCTACAGAGCTCAAATGCTGGAGCTATCCCCAAGTACTCAAGTAACTGGGAAACAGACACTGGTATCTATATAATCTTTTGCTTTAAATCAACTCATTATTTATTTTAAATACTCTCCTTTCTAAGACTTTTTGAAGTATTTAGTTTTTATGGAAACTGATCCAACAAATCACTTTTTTCGTATGATTAATTCACTGGTCAAATTGATTTGCACAGTCCTTCTTGTAGTACCAGTATAAAAGAGTGGGCACTCTTTACATGAGCTCAGGGCAAACATTCAATTATTCTCATACCTACTGCTTAAAAAAACAGCTCTACTGATAACAATAATAAATGAAATGAATCTGTCCCTTGCCTTCAATATAAGAGCAAGAATAGGCTGAATCAACTCACGATAATTTTTGTAGTAATGAAGAAAAATAAAATATAATTTGCAGGATATATTTTTAATTGATTTAGCCTCTTCTCTGTTAGGACTAGCTGATACATTAAACTGCATTCTTTCAGAAATTGAGACTCAGTAAATCAGTGTTACACAGGCTCTTGCCTCACCCTTGAGGAGGTACTCAAAACTAATTAAAGAGTGAAGTCAGAAGAGAACACATGCTTTATCACAGACTAATTTCCAAACCATCAAAGTGTCAGCTAGAATAAAAGCATTGATAAGTTAGAAAAATCTCAAATAACTGTCCTTTTCCATGAGCAACATTTACATGGATGTTAATCACATACTCCCTCCAGAACGGGTTTAGAATAATAATATTTCACAGATTAACAATGGCAGATTCCACATTTTTGCAGCAGAAGGCGTGTTCTACTTCTACATCTTCATTTAAAAGGTGCACAACTCTCCTGGCCAGGCTGCTGCTCACAAAAGCACAGAGGAACATACCTTGGCTGTGCAAAGACATGAGCTGTGGTGGGGCAGGAGGCTGTGGCAGAGGAGTTGGCTGAGTGGCTGCTGGACTCAACACAGCTGTGAACAGATCTTCAACATCCTTCCCTCCCAGCTCTGCAAAAAACACTCTGCATGAGTTGCTGGCATTGCCTGTGAGCTGCACTCCATAAAACACAGGGAGGATCAGAACACGTACCTGGGATTTTGTACAGTTTGCCAAGAATAGCACCTGGACAAAGTAAAGGCAACACAGGGTAAGTAATCATCAGAGGAAGCAATAAAAATAATTGTGCAAGCAAGTCCAAACAGGTCTTGGACCAGGCCGTGCAAAACCAATACAGTCTGTTAAAATACAGAGATCAGTCATTCGGGGGGAAGAAAAAGGAAAAGATAATTCCTGCTTAGGCTCTCTAGAAGACCAAGATTAAGGACAAAAAAATTACCATCTGTGACCATTTTGTCTAGTTCTGGACTGAGGATTCCATCCAACTGCTCTTCACTCAGTGGCCTTGAGCTCTGGTTGACATTGGGCTGAGGCAGAGAAGAAGGATCATCAGAGATGGGGCCAATATCCAATCCAGCTGGAGGAAGAAAGAATATTGAATTAGACATGAATAGCAAAATGTATTAGTACTGAATAAAGAGCATAAACCCTGTTTTCTTCCTCTAGAATTGAACTGCCAAATAAACCAGGGCTTTCTAATAATTGAAAGAAAAGGCAAAACAAAACACTGGTTAAAAAAGGTAAAAAAAACCTTCCCACTCTTTACCTCCAGTTTATTGTATTGTTCGAGGAATTTTAATTGAATATAATGCAACAGGAAGAATAGAACTACTGAGTTTAGGTTCAGCATGGTTTTGAATGTATAGGTTTCAGTATATATTCCACTTTAACTGTTATTCACACTTTGAAGAATTAATCACTCCATTAGTAAACATGGTTTATCCTCATGTACCTTAAGGTTCACTTCAAATGTTCTTCACTTCAAATATTAAATAAAATATCTACTGAAATATTGTTGAAGTGTAGCCAATATAAAGCAAACTACAAAAGTTTCTATTTCAAAAACAAGTCTTGACTATTATGGGTTACATCAAAGTGATTTGTTGGCACTAAGAAAACATAACTCACCACATAAACTTCCTCACATCACTTACACATCAATAAATCTCTCAAATGAAAAAAATCTGGGAAAAAATCCCCTATATCTTTCAGTATTTAAAATATATTTCTCTAATAATTACCAAATAACCCCAAATTCAAAATACTGAAACATGCCATTCTACTTATTGTCAACCTGTCTTTTATATAAAAGTGATGAAGCATTATCCAGTGAAAACAAAAGGATTGATGCTGTCTGCTTTAATCATGCTTTAATATACTCACGTTGACAGAAATGCTTTCCATTTACAAAATATACCACTATGATAAAAACTACACACTACTACAGGAAGTAATATTTACAGTGGCAGCAAGAAAATGCATGGGTTTGTATCATGAAACACACAAAACTAAGGAAGGTTTTCAAAAGCTGTAAGCAAAACTTGATGCAGGGCTCTTAACAGCAGAGTGCAGAGTTTAGAGGTCGTGTTAGACTCAAACACCACAGAGTGGAAAATGAAACATGAATTAGTGACACAATAAAGGAGAAGTCACTTCTACACATGCAGTTCTCTCAGCTAAAACCACTAGGAAAGAGGGCTACTGCTAACCATGGATCATCCATTGTTCAGATTCTTACCAAATGGGGAGGGTGAGCTCTCAACCTGGAAAGTGCATAAATCAAGACCTACAGGACCCAAACCAGATAAAATGGATGATTACAACACGAAAACAAAAAAAAGGCAAAGAAAAAGCTGCATGCTGAAAAAAGCTACGCAGGTATGAGAGACAACAGCAGCTACATTTTATCCTCTCTTAAGCAGCAAAGCAAAGAGCCAAGTAAAACAAAATGTTGACAAGGCCGGGCATTTTTTGGGTAGAATTAACCAAAATCGTTCCAAACCCAGGTACTCTTAAGACATGAAAATTGTATCTGAAATGGCCTAGAGCATAACCTACAGATACAGTACAACAAACACTTCTATAACAAAGAGGGGGAAAAAAAGGAAACCATTATTGGAGAGATCCTATGGAACATACATACCTGAATGATCTCCAGACTTTACCAAATCATCAGAAAGTATTCCAAGAATATCATCATCAGTATTTAAGACCTCAGAAAGATCAGCTAAAGGATCGTCGGTGCTGCCTGCAGAAGATGCAATGAACAAAATCAACATTTCTACATCACTCAGGTGATGCTCTTGAGCTGCATCCCCAAACACAGATGTACCAGGCTCTGGGGTCTCCCGTGGTGTGCTGAACTGCAAGTGTCCCTGGGGTCAGAGACTGTGCTGAGCAGCAGCCCCTCCCTGCCAGGACTGAGCAGTGTTTAGTGCTTTTAGCAGTGATAATGTGATCCCATCATGGGAAACAAAGACTGGATGATTTCAGGGGGAAAATAATCCCAAAACCTACTCTGAACTTGTAGTCTCTAAGACACAAAAGCTCACAAACATGTAAGTCAACAAATGGGTTTTTTATAGGACACAGCTCAAAGTAAATCAACAAAGAGGATTTTTTTTTAAAGGTAAATCAGTTATTTCTTTTACCACTACTCTCTTTCTTAATACAGAAGCAACTAGTTACTACACCCTGATAGGGAAGTGAAACCCAAGAGTAAGAAGCAAGAGTAAATAAATGGAAATTGAAGGCAATAATTTTAAGATCAGAAGAAAACCTGAAGGAGTGAGAACAGCCAGAGGTAGAAATGTCATGTTTGTTTGCAATCTAGGAAAAACTGGCCTGGTCTAGCAATAAATTCTTTAATATTAAATAATAAATTCTGGATGCTATTATATTCTTGACCTCCAATTCATTAGAGAGAAATTACACCAAATGGCCCATCTGGTTTTATTAACTAGCTGTTCTGGACTATTACAGATGTGCAATATTTGCAAAAAATGTTTGACAAACAAATAAAAATTGAGAAAAAATATTTTTCACTAAAACTGCAGACTGTCATGACTGCACGAGCAATCACTGCCAGACCAATAAAACAATTGGGATTAATACAAATCATAAAATGTACAATGTGGAAAACAAATACATGGCCAGGTTGAAGAGGGACCAGGAGGCCAAAGAACACACACATCTCACACAAATACAGATATATTTCCCATTGTTACAATCCAACTGCCCCAGGAAAGTACAGAGCTTAATTCAGAGCCTGGTGCCAAGGATTTACTTCCATCATGAAGATACTTTGCAAGCTGCTAAGTTTAACAATGAATTACAAGTTCATTCTGCTGGTTTTAGAGACAGCCCTTTCCCCTTCTTCCATTACCAGGTCAAAATGAAAATTGCTTTTTATTTAGTTTACTATTTTAATTCTTAACTTTTACCCTTTGTAATGCAGACAAGATGAAACCACCCTAATTAAATCAGGTTTTATATTTGCCACTCAAAACGAGGTGGATTAATAAACCAGTGCAGACCAGTCCCTTTAAATGTATATACAAAATACAGCTCCTACTGATCCCAGCAAAACTATCAAAAAGAGCCTCAAAACCACACCACTTTGCAGGTACAGTGATAAAAAATGCTGTTAAATGTAAGGCTCTCAATACAGTCTAGTTGCTGGTGTTTGTTGGGTTGTTTTTTGGGGGGATTTTAAAGGCTGTTTGGATTTTTTTAGATATTTGTTTTCCTTCTGGCAATTTGGTCTAATTATGCAAGTAAGTGACACCAGGCACCACAAGGTGATGTAATGATTTCAGCTGGCCGAAAAATTGATTTTAGCCCTTAACCTTCCTGAATTCCTGCTTGAAGGCAGGGAAGTATCAGGGAGAAAGAAGTCCATGAAGGAAGCACTGGGGCTGAATTAGCAGCCTTTAATTCTTCTCTAGTATTTTATGTTATGGTGCTTTTCTCCCTTGTACTTGGGAACAGACCCTACCAATTCAACTTCTAATCTGAATATAAATATATTGTGTAAGTAGCTGGGAAGAGCTCAGGTGAAAAGATATAACATTTAAAGGTATAAAGTTTATCACCTGTAGCTACAAACTGGCCATGAATGAGTTCAGGCTATAAATGAGAGGGTCTCTAACTATGAGGGCAACCAGATTCCACAGTGGCCTTGAGATAAGTTGGAAAAACCATCCTGCTTTCAAAATGGAGTTTGTTAAGTCTATAAAAAGACCTGATTGTTGGTGATGGCAGAGTCTATAATCCATAAACTCACACAAGACATCTAATCTAAAACATGTTTTTACTTTTTTTCTTCTATATTTTCCTTGTTTTAATTCCATGTGTGTTAAATATTATCTTGGAAACAACAAAATCACTTGAGTCAGCTGCTTCAGATCACAATCAATAGCTGGTTGACATCTGCTGCCAAACAAATAGTTCAATACTGCTCATTAATTTGACTCTTTTCAGAATGGAGATGAAAGCCAAGACAAAGCAAAAAGGAAAATAATTTGCTTATAATGCTGGATTGCTAAGAGAGTACAGCTCTAATGCTATCCTGTGATCCTGATCCCTCAAATGCAGTTTCTTTTATTTATTGATAAAGTTCTAAAACCATAAAAATGTCTGTCCCAAGGCTGCAGCTATCCCAAGATGTTCAATCACACAATAGCATTTCTGGTTATAAAATGTCCCAGCAGCACCTGAACCAGTTGCAGAGACTCAGACAACTCCTCTCCTTCTGTCTAGGAACTATTTCTTCAGCATTCTCTGGAGACCCCACTTGAACAGATGACTTTTTCAGCAGTTCCAGAAAAAAATACACTGAATTTAAGCTATTTCAAACTGAAGGAAAGGTCACACTGCCAGAGCCTTCACAGAAAACACCTCATCGAGTGGCCTCTTTTTCATCAGGGACACACAGGTCAGGAAACTCAAGAGAGAAGGTAGACAGTCCTTAGAATGCAACAGATCCAAATCAACACCTTCAACTTCACCCATGAACAGACAGTGAGACCTGTGAGCAAACCTTTGCACTCTGCTCCAGCACTTGGAAATGATTTTAAGGGCTGGTGCCACGCAGAACAGAGGGGCACAGAGTGCCACGAGTTATAAAAACACAGCAAAGGTGAGTTTTCTAACTGAAAATAAAACCAGCAACCTCTCTGTCAGACAAAACAAGGCTGGGAGCCTAAAGCTCACTTCAGTCACAGTCTCTAGAAATTAACAGTAAACAAAGGACTCCCAAACCTCTCTTCTGTCCAGCTCTGCCAATCCCCATCACTACTGCAATCCTGGCTAGTGAAAGCTTCAGCTACCCTTAACCAAGGGGAGAGAACAAATCACAGAACATGTCCCTGAAATGCAGAGTCAGTTCAGGAGCAGCCTGAACACATTGCTGCCCTCACCAGCAGTGCTGGAAAGCAGAGCAGAGTCACTTCTTCAGATGCCCGAGAGCTCTCTGGAAGATGAACAAACATATCCAACCCTTAATCCTGGGATTACACAAATGGAGTTTCCAAGGGAAGAACATCTTCCTTGTGGAAAAGACCTGTGCAATTAAGGAAGGGCTCTCAGAGGAGTCAGCAATCCTTGTGGGAAGTGGCACTGTTGGAAAACAGCACAGCTGGTGACAACACAGCCCTGCAGCCCCCAGTGCAGGAAGAAACAGCTCATGCTCTTCCTGCTCACAGCCAGGTCTGTGTGGAAATGATGGAAACATCACAGGTGCCCTGGGACACTGGGACATCTGCAACTCCAGCCAGAAGGGAGCTCAGCAATCAGCCAGTGAACCAGGGCCTCTCACACACAGGATGCTGTTGAGGACTTTGTGTCCCACAAAGTCACAGGCAAAGAGTTGAGAACTGCACAGGAACTGATCAATACTGGCAGATCACTTCACCCACTGGTGCTCCAACTACAACAAACAGCTCCATCTGGACACAGTTCTGGCTGGAAATCTGAACAGCTGCAAGACCATTGGTGAGAATATTCCTATGGCCACAAAGCACTGTCCTTTGAGTGTGTCATAGAAAGGCAGTAGTTATCCACTAAAGCCATTGCTAGTGATTTATTTATTAATAGCTACCTCTTTATTATTTATTTCTGAATAAAAAGAAGAGGAAAACACAAAGTTTTACAACTCTGCTTTTTTATGAAGAACTTTCAAACTTTGGAAAAATAGAACATTAAATTAACATCAACTTCATGAATTTCTAAAACCCTGTACTACCATAACACATGAACACATTAGTGACTTCAAGCTTGCTGTTGGATAGGCCAGCAAAGACCTCTGCAGTTGAATTTCTCTGGCTTCAAAAGAAAGCCAGGGTGGAAAAAAGTAATAATGAACTTATGTTCTTGTAGTGCTGGAACTAAGGAAATACAGACCATGAGACATTTCATTTCCAGCAGCTTCCCCTTCAGGCAAAGTTACTTTTTGCATTCTCTATTACTCACAACTTCAGCAGTAGAAGAATCAATGTTTAATTATAATATAGCCTTTTGCTTTTCATGCAACAGATTTTCACTGAGTAACAATCACAAGTAAGTGACCTTTCTTCAAGTGACTCTCTGGACAGTGGAAACTGTGATAGTGTGTGCAAACAATTTTACATGGAAAAACTGTGGGGATCAGCTGAAACACAAGTCATAAATTAATTATATACAAAAGAAACAGTAGCAATTCTTAAAAATAAAGACATCTCTAGCTAATAGCAAATATTATATGACAGAGAAAAAATAATTTGGAGGAGATAATAAGGTTTTAATTGCTCTTGTGTGTGAGGCTGCTCTTTCAGCAGCACTTTACAACCCTCTGGCTATCTGCAAAACTCTCAGCAGAACCTTCAGTAAGGTTTTGCAGTAGCAGAAGCAAAAGATTGCCTAGGGGCTACAAACTGTACCTGGAAAGGGCACTCATGTTCAGAAAGGACATGGTGAAACAAAAATTCCGAGGGGACTGGCAACCTAAAATCATCTAAAACAATAAAGAAAAGAACAGCTGGATCCAACTAGTATTCACTAGACTACTAAAATATCTTTTAACAGAAGTATCTATGTTTTCTTCTATAATGAACTCTCTGCTTGCTCTTACACAGAACTAATTTTCATGGATTTTACAGCCATGGATGTTATAGTCAAGATGTTGCAGATTTGCATTAAGTGCCAATGGTTGTGTCATCCACTGCTCCTTCTGAAACAGCTGGAGCCCTTGAGAAGAATTTATCACTAAATTTCAGTGCTAGTTAACCACACAAGGACAGTTCACAGAATGCTAAAAAATACATCAGATGAACCGTGGGAGGAAAGTGGAAAAGAGAGTGAGAAATCCCCCATCACCACAATAAAATCAAACTACTGAATTCTGACTAAGTTTAGGTTCTTATACCTTGAGGACCCAGTTTTGCCTGAGCTGGAGTGGAGGTGGAGCTGAGAAGGGGGTCGGATGAAGGATCCAGGAAATTGGTGGCCAAGTTTGTTTTACATGAAAGTGGAAGTGACTCTTCAGGTAAATTATCCAGGCTCATCTTGTTCTGTCTACTGGTATCCAGTAGGTCTTTCCCAAAGAAAGCTTCCTACAAAAGAGACAAAATGATTCAATGTAGGAAGAACACTACACTAACTGAAAAATTTGGGTAAATAACAAAGGTAAAATTAAAAGCCAAGGATTAATAGGAAGATAAAAACAGAGTCTCAGTTTCACAAGCATTCCAGCATGGCAATGTCTCTTCCAGGCTATGAGGAGTGGCTACAGTGGCTACAACTCACCTGAGGAAGCTACACGACTGAAGTTTTAGGATTCAATTCATGCCTTAGATTATAAGGAAAAACTTTAGCCTTCTTAGACATATGTGGCACAGACAGTGTCCCAGTACAGCATTATTATCTATCACAATTTGTTAATATTTAAAACATTTCTCCTTCCACAAATGGGACAGCTGAAGAAGGGGGACATTACTGGGCAACTTGAACTAGAACTGTAGCTCAATTTTGAGAGTGATCATACACTGCATTTCACAAAATCATCCTCATATCTAACTGCAGTAACAAAACACCAGAAGACATTTAACTCACGTTATAAAAGTGGCTTTTAAAATATTATGTAACAGCTATCACTCACCTAAGCCTGAATACTCAGTAATTTGACAACAACCTATCAAATTTTCAAGTCAACCTTTATTCATTATATAACAACCTTTCTGTTTCCATGTTGTCTTTAAAATTTTGATTTAGGATACAGTTCTAAAAATAAATCTAAAAATAAATTTTTCAGTAGCAATTTTTATAATACTAACGAAGAACCTAAGAAATATTCTATGTTTTACGTGCGTAAAACATGCGTTAAAGAATTTATTCTTATTAATCCAAAGGAAATTTTGTTTAAGCATTTTCTTTCTAAGTCACTTCCTTACTTATGAAAAACAACCAAGTTTTTAAAAAAGAATTATTATGTCTCTCTGTTAATTCTTTGCTTTCAATCCCAACAGATTTGATGCCATGAAGTTTGGTAAACATCTACCAATAATAAAAGTTTCCATGAAGAAGGTGATTGAGAAGAGGAACAAGACAGATAATATCCTGCAGTGAGATACATATATACAAAGTTGCTCAATCATTACTAATATCCTGGTTATTATCCACAACTGCTGCCTCTCACCTGCTAAGGACACCATGAAAATAATGGGAGGGAAGAGCAGACATTATTGTGGTGGGGAGATGTAGGGCATACAAATCCATAGAACTGCAGGAAAACAGGTTTTCCCTATCAAATAATGTTCTGTAAACCTCAAAAAGCAAAATGAGAAGCTGAGAGAGTGGCCTGATCAGGCTAAGACATCCCACAGGGATGAATGTGGAAATACCATGTGTCAGTTCAGAGAGCATAAATAAATAATAAATTAATTATTCTTCTGTCCCATCTCAACTCTCAGAACAAGGAGAGATCCAAATACACTGAGAAGGAACACCAGAATCCTGGAGATTTAATATAATATACAGTTTTCTGTACCAGCTCATGAATGTTCTTTACAGAAAAATCATTTCATATAAATGATCAATCTGGAATCAGAAAAGAAACATGAATGGTTTACAGGAATTATGAAATGACACATGAAGATTAGGCTTTTAAATGTATTTCAAGCACAAGGAGCAGATCAGCAGCTTTACCTGCAAGTAGGCAGGAAAGGTTTCCTCGAGTTTGTTTTTCTTTTTTCTGTAACGCTTTTTGATTTTCTCAGTACTTTCAGAAGCTGGGGTAGACTCCTCAACAGGAGTGTCTGGCAGCTGCTCTGTCCAACCTACAAAGGAACATTTGGGCACAAATAAATAAATACTCAGTATTTTGCTCTAAAGGTAGAGTGGCAGCACATCTGGCCCCCTGCACATCACTCCAAACGCATTCCAAGGGTGCCTTTTATCCAACTGGGAACTGCCCTGAGCACCCAGGCTCTGGCAGCAGGAAATGGCAGATGTGACACCAGTCACATCACTGCTGTGCCTCCCAGGTACACACAGACCTTATATTTCTGTATCCCCAAGAGACCTAAGAATTCACTAATTTGACAGAAATTAGAGGTGCCATTCAACCAGATATTCAAAAAGACAATTTCACCGAAGAAGAATCTCCAGTGTCATCAATGTTGAGTTACACATTAACCACCTTCTATTTCATACACTATTTTTTCTCAAATAAAAGGTAAAAAACTTATTTTTTTAAATCTGAGAAAGAGCTATCATATAAATAATGAACAGCCTAAAAAAGAAATCTATAAAGAAGCCCTTCAAGAAAAATTACACATTTATTCAGCTGTCATATTTCAAAGTGGCACTGCTTTTTCTAATAAACACAAAAGCACACAGTGCTCATCCATCATTTAGTATTTTATTACAACATGGCAAGAGAAACACTGTAGGTAATGCAGAAACTTTTCAAGTCCTGCTACTTCTGTCTTGCCAAAGCAAATCACATGAAGTTAAGGACTCTGGCAAGTTATTTAAGAAACTGTATTATCATGGTAATAAAGTCAGCTCTGCTTTGTACTGCAGTGATCTCCTGTAGCACATCCAGAGGACCATGAGTGGAATGAGGTTCACCAACTCTGTGACCTCTGCACTGTCTGAGAGGGAGATTTTACAGAGAAAAGGAGTGGGTGTGACAAGGGTGCAAAAAATCCTCATAAAGCTGATGAGTGTGGGCCAGTGAGAATCAGGCTCTCAGCAAGCTGTGATGATTCAAAACACACAATGATTTTCTAATTTATATTTTTCTCAACTAGCAGTTGTGCCTGAGCAGACAAAAAGAAGCTCCAACTTTCAACTGAAGAATAACTGTTTAAGAATACTCCTTTTCAACAATATGCACTGTAGTGTTACACAGAATGGGGAATTAGCTTTTTAGTCAATTAAAAAAAATTACTTAAAGGAGCAGAACTCTATGGAAATGGAAAGACCTAATCCAATATTTTCAGCACAACCTGAAATAAGGCAGTATGCTACACTGAAATAATATTTACAATGCAGAAACACAGCTGTAACACTAATATTAAAGAGAAAGCAAACACTATACCTAAAATGGGAACTGAATTACAATACCTGGCTGCACTGATAAAAGAAATGTTTACTGGCTTCATGAAGTAGTTCTACAAATACAAGCACAGACAGTACTTTAATGTTAGATTTTAGTAACAGTGCCTGGATGCTGTAGCAAAGATCCAGTTTCCACCATGTTGTACAAATCTACAGCAAGAGACTGATCTGGCTCTACAAAGGGTAAAAACACAACAGTTAAACTGAAAGGAGAGATGACAGGAGCAACCACAGGCCAGGGTCTTTAACTGGGGTGGTATCAGCCAGCCTTTAGAAGCAGCTGCCTCCTTCTACTGACCTCCCAGGGAACAAGCTCTGCACTAAACATATTCCACATCTCCCCTGAATGACACCTCTAGACCAGTGTGAGCAACTTCAGGTGGATGGAATAATTTAGTCTACTCAAAAACAGCAATAAAGAGAAAAAGGCCCATGAATAAAATCTGACTTCTTGTTAGGTGCCCAATCTACTGAGAACTGCACTGTCAGAGGCATGAAAATGCCTCTGCCATGGGAAAAGAAACCTAACAAAGTCAAGGATTCTCCAGCCCTGGAAAAGGCAACACTGATGGGGAAATATGACACACTAAGAGAAAATATTTCTGCATTATGGATTAAAATGGAATGATTTAAAAAAAATAATCTTTCATAACCTTAAACACGAGAGCAGCTTATGGAACCCCCAGATATCCGATATCCGCTTTAAAATAAAAAGGAGTTTTTTCTTCATGCAATAATAACATATCATTAAATCCTCTAATAAAGGATTTTCCAGATATAAACAGATATATAAAAATTGATTAGGCACACTCATGGAATATGGAACACTGCTGAGTACTAAAAATGATGGTCCAGAAGACACCACTGGACCAGGGCTACATGTGGAGAAAGGTGTAGCAGAAAAAGGATTGCTCTAAATCTAACTTTGTAATCATAATAATAATTCTCATTATTTATCTCCTACAACAGCCTGCAATTCATTGCTCCAGTTTCTTTGTAGATCATGGGCTCTGCCGAAATTATAGCTGTGAAGGAATGGGTATTTTCAGTTGAATTAATAAAACCATAATGATAAACATATATGTTGATTAGTTGTATTGTTTTTATTGCACTGAGCATGAACAGAATTTAACACCAAATTCCTGCACTTACCTTCATCTCTGCCAGGCAACTGTTCAGAAACAGATCCAGAAGAATCTTTCCTGGAGAGAGATCTTTTTGTCTTCCCCTGCCCTGTACGACTTCTCTGACGTACCATAAATCCACCAATACCTAAACAAGGAAGCAAAAATTCAATGTATTGAATAAAAACTGTGTTTTATAGTATGAATGAGAGCCAAGATTACTCTGCAGGCCAAGAGGACTGCTGCACCTAGATGTCTAAGAATGAATCTGAGATACTTAAGGAGTTTCCATTGGGAGTTCTACAAAACATTTCTGAATTTTTATGTCTCAGTGGGTATACATGTAATGAAAAAGGGTAAGAATTTCTGTAAAACATCCACTGGAAGTTCAAATCACCAAACCTGGCAACTTTAAGATGTGGGTTTTCCCCTCCCTTGGGGCAAACTGATGAGTTGCTGGAATTAGCTGTCAATCTACCAAATGAAATCTATTAAAGAACCTCAAAGGCCACAAAAACTCATCTGCAAACAGCTCTAGAGAGCCCACCACTCCAAATGATGCTACTAGAGAAGGACATAGCCCAAGTAAGAAGATAATTAATCAATATCACAGTGCCTGAAACTCCTGAATCCTTCACTAGAGACTGACTGTAGAGTTCCTGATCCTTTGCAGTTGGTGTGTATGTATCTAAATAAATCTATGTATGAATCTAAATATCTATACCTAACACTGTATCAGATACAGATTTGTTTCATTTTCCAGGGGAATTGTTGGCTGGAGAAAACTAATGGATGACTAATAAGATGTATTCTATGTGGGTACAGCTCAACTGTTTGTGCACCCAGGACACATAGTTAATTAATTCAGTCAGGATAATTAAGAGTCAACTGCACTACAAAATTAAAATGAATGAATTAATCCAATAACTGAATTCATTAAAATTCACCTGTCAGAAATAATCTGCAAATACCTGGTAAACTACTCTTTCAAAATATTTCAGAAAACAAGTAAAATAACTGCAAAATGTTCTCTGAAGTTCAGATATTGCCAGATATATATAAATATACACACAGAAACTGCCCTTCACCATTTAGAGAAATACAGCACAATTTCCTATCAAGTTACAAGGCACAGACCTGAACTACAACAAATAATTGACAGCACACTAAGAACAAGTGCACTGCTGACAGGCAGCCTTTGGAAATGAGTTTTGGTAAGAGGAAAAAAACAACCTTTAAACAGAATAGGGAAAAAATCTACAGTTAAAAGTAAGCAGCAGACTACTTCAGAATTTCATACTGTTTTCTAATTATTTTTTACAATTATACAGGAAAAAATGAATAGTAGACACACAATGTTGTAAGTTACTTTATCCTACCAGGTCTGTATGGTTTTCGCTTCCTTTTTTTAATCCCATCAGCTCCTTCAGCCACTTTGGTATCATCATCCACAGCCTCCCGTTCTGGGCTGGAATCTGATTTTCCATCACAATCCATAAGGTCACCTTCTGCAGAAAAGAGGCAATGGTAACTTTAACTGGAAAAAGGAAAGTAAAATTACTTTTTTCCAAAATTTATACATCTGACTGTTTTCTGAGAAACTGGCTGAGAACAACAGATTTTCCAAAAGGGTGACAGATAATCATAACCCCTGGACATTCTTGGGAAACCCATCCTATCTATACATACATTTTCTATGAGCTTAGAAAAAACCAGAAAATAAATGCTATAAATGGTTTACATAAGTCAGAGAAAGTTTTTGGTACCGCCTTTGGAAGCTTTTGCTAAGTGTCTGAACAATCTCTAGCTATTCCATCAAGGAATATGGATCCATTTTATCACAATAAACTTCCTTTTCTTCACTGCCTTCCTCAGTTTTCTTTGATAGGGTATTTTTTACTGAGAAGACACTGAAAAACTGAAGCCTACACTTGGAAGGTGAAGTGTAATGACTTTTAGTGTAGTGGGTTCATGTCTTGAAGCCGTGTGACTGACTGAAACCAGACTGATCTATGAAGAGGAATTTGACTTATACAATACAAAATTCAGCCCAAAGGAGTTACTCAGCCTTGAAGATGAAGACTATAATTCAAAGTTAGAGTTTATATTCTGTGGGAAAGCAAGGTAGAAACAGATGTAAAGTATGATGACATTTAAAAGCCTTTGGTGTTGAAGAGAGAGGGAACTAATTCTTCCTGATATCCCCAGAAAGATCTTCATTTTACCACAAAGCTTCTGAAATGTTAAATATACTCTCACCCCTGAAAAGATACTGGAATTCTCATGTTCTGCTTTGGATTTAGGTGTGTAATTCTAGATGGAGTAAAACCCTATGCAGTTGCAAGAGGGAGGAATACGGTTAAGACAGAGCTGGACTCTTTCACACCACTTTTCCTGTGGTAGAACTGCAGCCCTCACTCTTCCACAGGCTGGGTCATGGCCCAGACTTTCCCATTGATAAAGACCTCACTGAGCTCTACCAGCAAAGCCAGTGGCTTGGCAAAGGCCAAAGAGCTGAAGCTCCCAAAGCAAGCTCAACTTTCAAGTAGACTCTAAAATGTACAACACCCAACGAAATGCTGAATCTGACAAGAGTCTGTAGACAAGACAACAACAAAATCCTGAAAGCTCAGTTCTCTCAGGTAAAGCCTCTTTCCTCAACCTGGAACATCAGAATCAAAATTAGTGATTTTCCTTTTTTTTCCTGGAACTACTATACTGTGTACTCCAATCAAAGCCATGGCACAGCTTTAATCATCCTGATACTCCTACAGAAATTCCAGATGTTCAGAGACAGACACGGATCTCCCCTGCAGAGCAGGGCCCTGCACTCCCACAGCTTCAAGGAAATCCAGCCCATTTCCCATGGACTTGCTGTGCTGTTACCATCACGCACATGAATGTGTTTTAACTCTCAAAAAGGCAACAAAAGGTGATCAGGACTGAAATTAAAGTCTGTGGAAGCTTTGGCCTCTCCCTTTCATACCTTGCTTACAAAATATATTATTCTGTTATCTACTTGAAAAGACCTACTATCACCTATAGAAGCCAACAAGCAGATAATTAAGTCAAAGTCATACAGAAAACAGGCATGCATTTTTTAAAGTAATGATGATTAACCACTGAAGGAGAACAAGGGAAGTGACTAGTTGCCTCCAAATTTAAAAGCATTTTTGCTTTCAACAATCTAGCTGATGGAGAATATAAAAATATGAGATGAAGTTTCAGAGTCCGTGTAATGCTAGAATAATGTATCAAATCCTGTGACTATTCAAAGAAATGAAAGAAAATCCAAGTGTTTTAAAGGTTATAAAGAAATAAAAGGAAGCTATTTTTAAAAAAGAATGGTAATAACAACAGAGGGTAAGAATGTGCTCATCAAACAAGAGGAACAATACCTTCTCTCCACAAGTTAACACTGAAACTTCACTGATGGCTGAACTACCCGGTTATCTCAAGTACACTCTGTAGCTAAAATAAGCTTCTTATGACATTTAATCTGATTAACAAGGCAGGGTTACATTAACAGATTTGTGGGGAACTGGGGTGCCTGTGTGCCTCAGCTCCTCTCCAATGACCAAAGCATTGACTTCCTCACCTGCCACTGGAAGGAGCCCTTCCCCAAGGCATGGATTAACACCTATTGTGCATCACCTTTCTCAGGATGCACAGCCAGACCAGGCAAGGACAATGGTGCTGCACCACACGAGTGGTGCTAGCCCAGATCACTGACTCTCAGGTCAGTTCACATTATTCTTTCAGAAAAGACACACTCTCTGCAAAGAGCTACTCCACTTTGCCACTTGATTTGAACACCAGCTTCTCAGTGATACAGACCCTGCTTTGCTGAGCCATCACTTTCAAACAGTTTGCACTGAATTTTGAGCACACTTCTATTCAGTGAGTGCACAAGGTTCCCCCCAGGTAACCCAAAGATTAGACAAGAAATCATCTCCTGTTTTCAGTGCTGGCAGCCCTAGAAAGATGAGTTTCCTACAGGATGGATGACCCATAGACAGAACAACAAGGAAAATCCCTGAAATGGACAACAATAAGCCATGACTACCAATCAAGAAATTTCCATAAAACATTCTGTACAGAACACAGGAGTATCAGTGTTAATCAAAACTCCCAGGGATATCTGCAATACACAGAGGTACTGCAACACTCCGAGCTACAAGACATGCCAAAAGTAGACTGCTACCTCTACTGTCATCCATCTCCCCATCTCTTGAGTGCTCTGACTGGGCATCTGGGGGTGTCTGAAGCACAGCCACACTGTTCTGATTTATAATCTTCAGTTTAAGCTTTGGTTTCGTCCGTTTTCTTCTCGGCACTGTAACAGTGAGGCTCTGTAACTGAGACATGCCGGATTCTGTCAAGCAGACTCCATCCTGGGTGTATGTCTTCGGTGGGTCTATAAAAGTTGAATGAATCATAACAGCAATATAAAACTCTTTTAATTTACAAGTTGTAGATTTTTTTTTTTTTTTTAGGAATAGCACTTACAAGAGTTAATAATCCACATGGAGCTGACCCGTGAGTGAAGAAATCGGTATAAATAAACCAGAGATATCTGACACTGTCTTACACATTGCAGTTACAGCTTTATGATTCAGAGTCTGATGTCAAATCCAGCAATAATTCATTACACTACTATGAAATAGCTTGTATCAAGGATTCATTAGAAAGAACAATTTGATTATGGAAAGTGGTGCCTTGCAGGGTATTTCTGTATTACTGGCTCCCAGAGAAATCTGTGCAAGTCATACTTTGGGTCCCTGTTGCTGATCAGCCAAGGCCCCCATCCAGCCCTCAGCACTTTACCTTCATCTTACCAATAACCTTAAACCTCCAAGAACTCCTGGTAACTCAGAGAAGTTATCAGCCCTATTTCATAGGCAGACAAAAACACCAAGTTATATCAAGCGAGCTGCTCAAGATCTAATTGGAAATTGTGGGTAGAACCCAAGTCTCCCAAGACCTGAAATACTGCTTCCTCCTCAAGCTGTTGCATGACAATTGACTACACTGATAAGCTCTAATATTCCTTAATTCACCTTGCAGAAAGGCCCTGCCACCTGTGCTGGAGCCCTGCAAGTGGAAGCTTGGGAACTTTCAGGGAATTGTCAAATAATGAGGCTGCAATGATGCTTCAGCTCTCTGCAGCCAATTAAATCTTGATTTGATAACACAGCTTTTTGAAAACATACAAATATAGTAACATTTGTTCCCTTTAACCAAAAACATTTTCTCTTGTAACATCTCACAACACAGCTGGTTCTGAACACAATTCTTCCCACTCAACTGATTTCTTATACCAAACTTGAAAGGTGTGTGCTCCAAAAACATCTCACACTCTTTCTCAGATTGAGTATTTGAGGGGAGAACCTGCTCTCAGAAGGTGTCGAATAGAAAAAAAACTCTGATGTGATGGAAGCTGTCCTAACATGATGGAAGCTGCTGGGTGCTATCATTATAAAGCCTGACTGGTGAGTAGGCTTGTCAGGATTATAAATTCCTAGCACAAACCAGACAAACACAGAAAAGCTGCATCCTCCTAACAGCTCAATCCTATAAACATTTGTGTACATGCTTGAGTCAGCCACACTGTGTTACCAACACTGATATTAAGGCAAGCAACTAAGACTGCAGGATCAAAGCATAATTTAAAGTCATTATTATAGTGCAGGTATGGCAGGCAAAAGAGAAGAAAGAAGAGAGAATGAGGAAAAAAAATGGAAAGCATGCTGTGGTAACTGAAGGATAGTTAATGCTGTGTGTTACAAAACCATAAGAAAAGGAATTTTTGTCTTATGTAAAAATATACCCTTAAAATATGCTAAATGATGAGATATTAAGCATTTACATTCTTTACCTAGTTCTTTTGATTTTGAAATAATCTGAGCTCCCACTGATGAATCACAACAGTCCAAAGAAGGCACTGAAAAATATAAGGAAAATAATTTCAACTTTTAAAAATGGTGACTTGATTTAAACTGAAACTATCAATTTTCCTTCAGACAGTTCCATTAATTTAACTCCCTAATTTATGCTGTTGGCAATTATTTACTTGCACCTTTAAAATAAAGTGCTTTTCAGTGTCACAGATGTGACTACAAAAGAAGCCTGACAGAAATTGAAGTTCTCCAGCTTTCTAGAGCCAACAATGGCACTGGAGTAGCACTGAACTCAATAGGAAATGGTCTCTCGTACTGGACCAAGGGCAAATGAATACACTGAATCAATTGGGTTGGAAAGCAACCTCTACACTATTCCTGATGTTCAGGTTTTTCTGCCCTAACCACTAAAAATGTGAGGGTTTTATAAAGTATTTCCCCACGGAGGGTCCAGCACACTCCAAGGGTTTGGCACACAAGATTCAGTTGTGTCTGTGCTGTCAGGCCTCTTACACAGCACTTGTGAGAAGGCTGATGTATCTGAGAACAGATAACACAGGACCTGCTGAAGTCAGATAGGGCAATTCTTATTCCAGATTAAGAGTATTGATAAATGAAATAGCATAAACTCAACCTAAAAACTACACCTTGTGTGCTACAGTGCAGCAGTGAAACAGGGCTACTGAAAAAGTAATAATCAAAATGTCCTGCAACACAGGGCTACTTTTGCTGTGGGCAGAAATGCTCTTCCCTTTTGCCTTAACCAGGTAACTGCATTCATGCTACACTCACCTATGATGTGCAGACTGAGCTTTAAATATTAGTAGGGACTTCACAGAGATTATGTGGACAGAGTAAGTAAAGTGAAAATGAGGAGACTCTATCTCGCAAACACTGAATTAGGAACAGAAAACCTGTTAGGGTGGCACAGTTAGCATTACCAGAGGCAAGTTTATCCATGCTTTTTTTTCCCTAGAAATCTTATTCATGTTGAATTTAAGACTCAACATCTGGAGTATTTCCTTTGTGTCTGTCACACAAAATGAGACCCCTGAGGCAGAGAACCCGTGGAGGGGTTCTCTGTGTCACCTCAGCCATGGCACGTGTGCTGCTGGCTCCCCACCTCACACACGCCATGGCAGACAGGGCAAGACAAGGAAAAGCACAAAAGCTTCCAAGTAACACTTAAAATGAGTGTGAAACATACAGGATGCTTTCTAGCATACAAACTAATTTAAGGAAAGTGCAAGTCTGTCTTCAAAAAATACAGTGCTTTGAAAGTTTTATGCAATGTGCAACTAATGCACACGGTATAACCTACAGAAAACCAATATTCCATGCAATTAGTAAATGAAAGGAGCCTATGAGAACCACTGAAAAACTGAACAGTGTAGAGAAAAGACATGGAAGAAAATAAATTGAAAATGACGTTTTGAAAGAGACAAGGAGCCAGAAAGAAACAAAAAAAATGGGACAAGCTGCAGAATGGAAGATACTCAAAACTGAATTGAAACAACAGAAAATAGGCAGATTGTAAGAACTATTCAAAGTGGAATAAGACATCATCTGTTCATTTAATTGGTTATCATTTACAAGATGTTTTAAGACTGAAGTAGCAATTACTGAATTGGAATCTAAGGTAAACAAGAAATTCAGAAAGACAGTTGCGAACAGGAGTTTGAAATCCTTCATTTAAAAGTCAAACAACAGAGAGATCTTCTCATCCAGGTCAGACTGAACAATTTTAGCTCTGGAGACTGAATAGAGTTGAAATGCTCAAATAAACAGGCTGATAGTGACAGAGGTGAGGCCTTCAGAGACCCACTCACAAAAACTGCATGAACAGAAAGCGTTTGAAGACAGTATCAAACAGACTTCCAGAAAAGGAGCTAATTAGAGTGCAGATTAAGTATTACAATCAATAAAATGGATGGCAGAAAAGCATAGTACTGTTAGAGAAAGCCTATCCAAATGAAAAAATATTAAAATGGGGAAAAAAATGTTTTCTGAGGCGTTTGGGGTAAATTTAACCAAAATCGTTAAACTTCTCTGCAAAAGCATTTAAACATGCTGAATAATGTACAGCATTTAGCAGCTTCAGCTGAAAGCAAATTATTGCACAGAATACAATAGGATGAGAAAAGAAAGGGGATGACATTTGTAAGGCTGTAATAGAAAAGAAAAATTCTAAGAAAAAATGAAACCAGCACATGGGACAGAGTGGAATGGTTGATGTAGAAATACAGCACTAGCAGAGCCCTCTTCATTGGGTGCCTGCAAAGCTGTGTCAATGACACAGGAATTTTTTTGGCAAATACAGTAACACAAGAATATTAGAGCTGACACAGTAAATGTGCTAAATAACAAAAAAATATTCAAAAGTTAATTTTTTGACATGGAGTATTATGTTGGGTTTGTATGCTGTATGTGTAAAGTACACTGAATTAAGTTTCAGAATGAAGAAAAATTTAAATCAGTTTAATTAAAATGATACAACAGAGACTGCCAGCCTCTATGTGTCTCACTGGCAGTATCAGGCACCCTGGACAGGGGTAAGTGACACCAAATCCTCACTGCCTCCATGGCCATGTTTACTTGAGCCCCAGGAGGAATAACTGCATACAGGCAGCCTCAGAAACAGCAACCAGATCAGCTTTAAATAGTTACAGAAAACCAGGCAGAGGAACCAAAACAGTACCAAGGCAGGAGGAAGCTGGAGTATGGAAGGAGAGAGGATGGGAGAAAGTGAGGAGGGATGAGATTTGCAGATTGGGCATATGACATACAAGGGAAAATGACACAAAAGCAGAACTGATGAGTAGATGGTCAAAAACTGCTTGTCCAGGAGTGGATTGGACAGACACACAAACCTCTCCTGAATGTGCAGGAATTACAGCACAGGGGAAAAGCTGCTGCTTCCTAATGCACCTGCCAGCACCTCTAGTCATGAGAATTTATAAATTTCTCCACAAGACACAGCAATGTGCTGGGGGATGTTTGTGATAACTTGAGACAGTACTAAAAGGAACCTGATAAAACACTGATCAGAGAAGGTTATTTCACAATAACTTCGTAATGAAGGTTTCTGGTACACTACGCTGGAGCAAATCTTACCACATTCTGGATTTTTGTATTTATGTATGTTCAAGAAGAAAAACACTCTCTTTTATTTCTGTTTCCTGAAGACGACTTCATAAGAGTATCAGGTATGATGAGCTAGGGAAGAGCTCTTACAAAATAAAAGAAGTTTCCACTTTCTGAAGAAAGAGAAATGAAAGCTCCTTCTCAATGCCTACACACTAGAACCATTTACTCTTCACCAAGAGTACACCTGCACTGTTTTGTTTATTTATTAGGTTGAGGGGCTCTTGTTCCTTCTTGAAAGAAAGTGGTTAAAAGCCCTTAATAATACCTGCAACACATCCATGATACATAAAATGGAAAGGCAAGAACCATCCCAGTAAGAATCCCACAATACGAAACATTTTAAGAAGCTTTCTACTGCTAACTAACATTTGTTTCTCTAAGTTTATCAAATGCTAATTCCTCTCACTTTGAAACAAAATATAGAAATTCTGCAGAGGAGTTTTAGAAGAATTCCCAAAAGACCAAAACATTTAATATAAAAGTACATGCAGGTGTTTCTATGAACATGCACCAAAAGACATATTCAGACATGCAACTGTGCAAATGCACACGTGTTAGAGAGGTTTTCATACTGAGTCAAAACAGGAAAGCATAAGCAGACAAACCTTTCTTATCAAAAAGGTGAAAAAAAACCTGCAAAGAAAGTTTGGGAACTCCCAAGGGACTGGTTGCTATTCCTTGAAACCCAAACCTAAGCAACACAACTTCCTGGAGGTGGGCAGGAAGGACTAACTCAGGGGCCAGCTTCTGCCTGCAAGTGAAACACCTCTGATACCTCTCATAGAAAGGAAGGAGTATTTCTTACTTCTTTTTGCTTTAAGTACTCAAAGGTTATTATCCAAATAAACAAAAGTCTGAGTTGTAACTGCAAGTTTCTTGCTTTTTCCAGTTACAAAATCTCTTTCCTTTTGAATTTTTGAAAGCAGGACCTTTATAATGAAGTGACTTGCAGAAATACAGAAGCATTAGTCATTCCTTTACTAGTGATAAAAATGGGTTACTTGGAAGTGTTCCAGCAGGGAGTATATAAACCTCCAAGGTCAGGTCAGTAAGTTACATTACTGCAGTGATGAGGACATGCCAGTGTTAAGGGGCATGAGATGCTCTACTGAACTTCTCTTGGCAGACCTCTCAAGTGTAGACCTCACAACATCTTCAATCTTGATCAGGAAAACCAATATTACTCACATCTTCTTGGTGGATAAGAACTGTTCTGGAAACATTTGCTGAATTCTTGTACCTTCCTCCTACAGCTCCCTTGTGATACCCCAATAAAGGGGTAATATGAACACTTTCATGTGCTTATGCTAAAAATGGGAATTGCTGTCAATGTTAAAGCAGTCGACTGAAGCAGCAACTTCCCTGAGCTGCCACGCAGGGAAAACAGACCTGGGCTATCACCCTTGCAGCAGGAGCATAAATCATGGCACAGGCCAAGCTAAGTGCTGACAGGCCACTCACAGAACATTAACCAGCACCAGCCCATGGAACCAGATGCTGTAAATGTGCTTAAACTGCAGTAAGCTCAGCTCCTGAGGTGTCACTGCTACAGAACTGTGATACAGACCGACAACGCTGTCGGTGTCCATGTCCACAGAAGTGCAAAGTTCATCAGAAGGAATTACACATTTCAGTTACTAAGGAAGTGACAGCTCCCAAACAAAAAAGTATGGCCCATTTGAGACTGCAGCTAGGGAGGGAAGCACTGGTCTTGAATACTGGGAGAGCTGAGGAAAATGCATTAGGAAAATATGAGGGAGGAGGGGGAAAATGCTTACACAGATTGTTGTTGCAGCTACTGCTGCCCCAGCCTCAAGCATCAAAATAGACAAATTTTTTCTGTTCAGAAATAATTTTTAGATTCTAGTGCACATGTACCCAGTTTAGAGAACTGGGCTTTATTCCTTCCACTTGACAAAGTGAGATGCCTTTGACCCCTTCACTACCAAATGCTCTTAGCAGTTTATCCATATCTTCAACACCTCTTCCCAGAATTCCCATGAGGTTTCCTCTGGCCTAAATCACAAAAGAGCCAAGGACACTTCCACAAGAGCTCTTAAAACAGACACGAAAAAAAAACTCACTTCAACCACGAGCCAAACCTCCATGAGAGCACAGAACCACAACACATTCCCAAACCTCTTTATTGCAATTATTTGTGTGCAATCCTGCCATTGGTTTTAATCGTCCTCTTACCGTTCGTTGGTGGAATGTATGGCCTACAAATGGTACAGTCAAAACCCATATCAGCTATGTTTTCCACTTCCTCCTCTGTGTTTAAGTTCTGACAGATTGCATGCATCCATCTAGAAATTAAGTGGGGGAAAAAATACAATTTAAAGGAAATAGGTGGTGCTTTAGGAGACCCAAGTATCAGTCTACGAACCAAGTAAATGGGAAATCGTTGTTTAGTTTGAATTCTTTTAGGGAGAAACCACAGAATCAGGTTTTCCATATACAGCATCCCCTATAGCTGCGTGTGTTACATCCTGTATATGGAGCAGCAGATCAACTATTTCCCTCCACAGGAAAGAAGTCTCTATAAAACAATCTCCAAAGTACATTTTTGGACGATAATTTTTCCCCTATATTGCAATAATTTTAATTACTTTATACAATGTAATAATCTAGATTCAGTCTCACAACAATAGTCTTGTGAGGCAAATTAGTTTTATTTTTACAGGGCAGGGGGGAAGAGGCACAGAGTGTTAACCAATTTGCCCAGAGTCAGATAGTTAAGTCTGTGGTACAACCAGGAATGAAGTACTAAGAGACTTCTGAGACTCAATAACCCAGTGTTCTTTACCACATAACCATTTCCTTCATCTCTAAGCTTTTACATTAGGGGGAAAAAATTAAAATAAGACTTGAACAGGAAGAACATGTGAAATATTAGAAACCCTTACCGATCACACTGCCTACACTGAATTATCAGCTCCTCATCCCTGTACGTGCGGTAGCAGATTGGGCAGGTGGACAAACTGGCACAGGGAGCACACTGTGTGTAATTATTTTGCCATTCACATCTTAAACCTGGAGAAGTTGCTCCACAGTGTCTGCACCAAACACACCTGCAGAACAGACAAAAAGATCTATGACTCTCAGTTCACAGGAAGATCATTTTGTGATTTTAAATCTCTTCCACTTACAATGAGGTGAGTAATTAAGTTCTAACTTAACAACATGTTTAACCACAAATGTTTAACAACATTTTTTGTACTTTTTAAAGAAAGTTCCTAATTAATAATTCTCTTCAAACTGCAAAAGCAGGCAGATGGGTTCTTGTAACAGCTCAACAGGTCAAAGGAGTTCCTGCTTCCAGCTGCCATTCACTTTGAGTTCAGGAGACTTAACCATGTGAGAGGTCTGGTCTGTTTGTGTTTCACCCAAGTTAAACAAATGGTTTTCACAGGGTTTTATTTTGAGAAAACTTGGGTGAAGCATTCATTCAATTTTCCAACACCAGAATGATTACAATGAATGTAAATTGGATTATTTTTTTTTTTCTCTGAGTTTCAGAAGAGAAATTTTGTCTATCTCTATTTACATGGTTTTTGGTATGAAGAAGCAGTTCTAAGAGGAGGTAAGAGTCTTCCTAACAGACTGATAATTGAAAGAAACAATTCAAAAAAAAGCACACTGATGGCTTTGTTTAATACACCTGACCAAGACACAATTAAAACCTTGTTACAATTCATCTGACATCACAAACACCAAGTGACAGAGTGAGGTAGAAGGGGCCAGCAGTCAGCATTTCTGACCCCAGCTGCAAACACACCATTTGCACTTCCAGCCTCCCTTGGGCACGGTCTGCAGGGGTGGGTCCAGGCAGTAGGTGTGGTAGCTGATGTCACAGTCATCACACAGGAGGAGCCTCCCTGGATCTGTGGCTTTCCCACAGGCTTCACACACTGTGCACTCCAGGCACCTCCAACCCTTGCTAAGTACCACTTTAGTAATCTGCAGAAGGCAAGGTGAGAATTAGACATTGAAAATGGCTCATGAAGTGGGATCAATGTTATAAATTGAGGTCTGGCTTGTGGAGCTCAAGGATGCTCTTCTGGGCACACCACCCGCTTCTCAAGGAGCTCTTTATCAGTTAGACTTTCTGAAGCTTGATTAATCAGGAATGGACTAAAAAGAAAGAAATTGTCCTCTTTTCTATTCTTTTTAAAAACAGGTGCAGTGTTTCCCTTTTTAAGTCACCTGGGACTTCACCTGACTGCCAGGACTTTTCAAATATCATGGCCAGTGGTGTGGCAGCTGCATCAGCCAATTCCCTCAGGACTCTGGGATGCATCTTGTCAGGACCCAGAGACTTGTGCACATTCTGGTTCCTCAAGAGGTCACAAACCTGATCCTCTCATGCCATGATGTGACCACAGTGCTGGAGTTTTAGCCAGCTGAAGCAAACAGCTAACTTACTGCAATTAATGTATAATGCAAGAGTAGTATACAAACAAAAAGTCAAATTATAATTGCATGAAATACACATATGGCATTTGGTAAAGTACGTGCAAAATAAAGTTTTTTGACATGTTTAAAAACCCCCCACTTTTACAAAGATATACTTATATCACAACCAATGAGAAGTGTATAGTGTATATATTGCAGTAAATAGCTTATTTTGTGCTTGCTAGGTCATTTCACAGCATTCAAATTTAATTTTCACACATTCTCTCCTAGACTAATGAATGTAAAATGTATTAATTAATCACTCCAACTGCTGTCAATTCTGACAGCCAACAGGCAAATTGAATCAACTAAACCTTATGCCCCTAGTAAATGAAGATGCAATATAATTTTTTCTTTGTTTTTAATTCTGCTTGTATCTAGGTTTAAAGCTTATATCTCAAACTGTTATTTTAACCAACTGCTGGATAATCAGCGCTATTTATGGTTGTGAAATTACAAAAAGGTTAATTTCTCTTGAGGCTATGCATACTATAAAATGACATTTAATTAAAGTCTTTCACAAGTCGCATACAAATAATGGTCACATTAGCTGATGAATATCTAACAAGTTAATGACTCCCCTAATTACCACAAAACCAAAGGCAGCACAGTGCTATTAAAGTACAATATGAAAACAGTGTAATCAAGTGATTTTTGTGTGCAAGAGTAGCACTCACCTTAATACTGACACAGTATGGGTGGTAACACTGCCCACACTGGGAACAGGCCAGCAGCCGACCCTCAGCACCTTGGCCAAAACTCCCACAAACCACACACATATCCTGCAACAACACAGAGGAACAGACTCTCAACACGTGCCAGACACTACATTCTAAAAAACTGTAAAACCCAACTAGCTTGCTGGATAATTTAACTCCTAACAAGGACATTCATTCACTTTTTTTGCTAATTAAGAGCAGGGAAACAAAATGAAAGATCGTAGCTGTTATCCTAACCTGATGGAGAGTGAACTTGTCACTGTTAGAGAAGAGGACAACTGTATTATGCATTGAATTTTCTTCCTCATCTTTATTGGATGAAATATCCATGGTTGTGACCTATTAAAAAAACAAGAAACATAAACAGCAAATGCTTTTATCTAAGACATTTATCTAACACATTTTCTAAGACATAAGACAAAATGAAACATTCTCTAAATAACTGTTTTGCAAATATTTATTCACACAGTTTGAACTTTAAAAAAAAGCTACCTACATCAGAAATAACTGCTTTAATTCACATTTTCTCATCACCAGTATTATAGCTTTGCAGATACATCCTCTTCCTCTCCTTTTTTCACTATCACTTCACCCCATTACACTTCCAAATGGAAATGGAAAGACATAGTCTAAGAAAAAAAAAATCACTAAGCAGAAATTGTCATACTGTGCCCAGTCTGCTCTGTTCCCTGCATGTAAACAATGAAGTTCCTTCTATCAAAAAGTTAATTGAAGCGACAGACTTTTGAGTACTAATTCAAAGAGCAACTGCAGAATGTAGTTTGTCCCATATTGCCTGAAATGTGGTTTAGCTAATGTTCCAAGTATGTTAGAGGAATAAGCAAGAGCTCTAAAGTTACTCACTGTAAGCAGTTTATGAGGCTTATCTCTCTTGACCATAAAAACTTGCACTGAGCTTGAAACAGCTGTTTTGATCTCAATCCATCAGCTCTCACTACAGAGTGTCATTTTTCATCAAGTAATTCTTATTCTGACCTGCCCTTTATTAATTCAGCATATTCATGTACAGCTTCTCAGGAAGAGAAACAAGAATGAGAGATTTCAACTGTGTTCTATCATGAGAATCTTGCAATTCAGAATTTGCTGTCCATGAACTTTAACTAATAGGCCCAACTATTTTCTCTGAACCAGGAATATAAGGGATCACAGCTCCATATAAAAGATCAAATGCATGATAGAGAAATGTAACTTTGCTTTACCAGCTTTTCAAATTATATAAAAATGGATTATTTTAAATACAGTCTAAGTTCTACACAGATGCGTTTTGCTTAAATAGTCATTTAAATATTTTACAAATCCAAACATAACTCTAGGGACAAATGTAAATATCATTACATCAGCTAGAGGAATCCTTCTGATTCCTTCTGATTTAGTGAGAAACAGTCAAAAAGGGAATATATTCTTTATGTGTTTTAATTACCAAATAGTTGAGAGCACTGCAGCACAACTGTAACTGCTCAGCTAAATACAAAGCACCTGAAACAAGTGATACCTTCAGGGAGGATATTTCCCTTACCTACTTTTCCACAGGTTCCACAAAGTTCTTGTAATTGCACATTCAAAAGAACAGAATCTGAAGGACTGAATCACTGCAGTGTTAGTGTTTGCTGAATCCCAGCACTGACCCACCATGGGTTAAACTGTAGCAACTTTTTTCCCCATCCCCAAGATTCACCAAGATATTGCCAAATCTGTGTGGCTGTCCAGTGATCCCATACTGAATAAAAATGATTTTGTGCAAATTGACAGAAAATACTCCCATTTCAAACATTTTTGAAATGTTTCTTGGTATTGCTAACTTCATCCACTCTACCACAAGGCAGCCACATCTCTGCAACTCAGAGCTGCCATCAGTTTGATGACTCAAAGGATCAAATTTCTCTAGGAAATTGTGGAGAATAATGTCCATTTTGTATTTATAGCAAGCTACCTAACTCACTTCCCTCTGTTAAATTACAAAAACTTTTATAAGTTTGATCCATTAAGCCCAGCTTCTCTTGAAGTGGAGATTTGTGCTTTGTAACACCAAAATAATTATGTGAATGCCTCCAATTCAAAAAAGTGCCTGTGACCACCCTAAGTGGAATTCATCCTATACGCTTACAATTACAGATTTGCTTATGAATCTTGACCATCCAATGCTTTAAAGGGGAAAAATGATAGAATGATTGTTCCCTTTTCAGATTATAAACACCGAAGTGTTACAAGATATTATTATACACGCAGCAAAAATTGTGACAATGCTGTAAAAATGCAAAAACCCACAAAAAAAACAGAAAGCAGCAGCTCTAAAGAGAGTCTTAGGAATTACTTCACAAAGACATAAAAATGAGCAAGTCCTCTCTGAACACAAGGTCTCTCAAAATCTGAAGGGCAGGTTGGTAATCAAACTTGGAAAGGAACATTAAAATAGGAAAAGTCCACAGTGGGGAAAAAAACCTATAAACTGTTTTTCAGTCCAGATTTCCAAGTTTTTCATACCAAAATCCCTCTTCTTATGAGGAGCAGATTAGGACTGTGTAGGTTTTTAAAGTTTCAAAAACACTTCAAGTATTAAATAGATTAACCATCAACTGCAGTGAGCAATCACTTGCTCACAACCACTTCAGTGCTTCTGAAGAATGGGAGAAAGCAAATGTAATGATTATTTTCTCAAGGGCTTCTGGACAGAATAGCAGACATCTGATCACAACAAAGAACTCAGAGTCACCAATATAACAATTTGCTGAAGAGTCATGGAAGCTTTAGTTATGGTAAATCATGATCTGTAAGGGCTCTCTGAAGGAGTCAGCAAACCTGGGGACAGGGAAATCTGACTGATGCAATGGACTTCATTACCAAGCTCTTTTGGCAAAGTCCTTCACCAAACTGACAGAACTGGAGGATTGGTCCTTACACTGATACAAGAATAAAGAGAGGAGTAAATTATCAGTTTTGTATGTGGGAGAATAGCACTGGTGGAAATCTGACAGGGCCTGTCTGCTAACAGGTGGTGATGCTCAACACACTCGTGTGCAATCTGAAGAATCAAGTGAGAAGCAAGGTGACAAAGCTTGCCAACAAGACTGGGATTTTCAGAGTAACAAAATCAAAAAGGCAACTGTGAAGAACTGCACAAGAACTTCATAAAGCTCAGTGCTGGGCTATAAAATGGTAAAAGTCCACAAAATAAAGAATTTAACATTACAAAGCAACTGGTATTAATGATGAGAAATATGGAGTAGCTTCCATATGAGTAACAACTCAAAATACTGGCATTCTCCATACTAGCAAGTCAAGAGTGGAAGGAAAGGGAGGAGAAATGATGGAGGTCTATAGAAACTGAAAGCATGGATGGAGGAGGTGAACAGAAACCAGCTTTCCACAGTCTCTTCCCCAAAGCACTGAGGGGCAGGCAGCTAATCCAGGAGACAGCCACTTAAAACACAAGCTGAGGAGCTACAGAACTGAAAAAGGTTAACATGGTTTCCTAAACTTTTACAAAGTGAATGGGAAGATTTGTGAAAGAAAGCTCCAACACAGGCTGCCCTAGACGAAGTCACCACCTCCTGTTCAGCAAACCCCCAAGCCACAAACTGTTGAAATGTCTCTTTCTCTTCTCTTCTGCACCCTTGCACCACCACTCAGTCCAGAAGCAGCTCCACTCTGGTCTCCTATGGCTGCTGTTACATTCTCATGCACAGACCCTGCTCTCTCCTTCTGGGCTGCTCCAGTCAGTGCTGCCTTTACCCAGCATGTTCTGCACCCGAGGAAATGGAAGGAGTACTTTAAGACTCCCAACTGTTGTGTCTTTAAATGCAGCACAGAATTGCCTCAGGCCCATGAAGCTGTAGTGTTCTAGTTCCCCATCACAAGCAGTAACAGCCAGGCTTCATCAAACACCCCTGGTTCTGCAGCGCTCCTTGGTTTTTTATGCAGGATTTTAATACAAGAATTTAAGCTGAATAAAATTACATTAACAGACTGCAATATGACTTTAAAAAGGAAATGTCCTTACCCCTGGAATGACCACAGCACCAACTCCATTCTTCAGTTTTGATCTTCCTCTGCCACCTCTTCCTGACAGACCTGCACCACGTGGCCTCCTCTTCCCTGGGAATCCTGACCCTCGGCCCTATTCAATGGAAGGGAACAATGTAAATGCAACCTCAAGTTCTTTTGTTACACAGGATTCAATCCTGTTCAGTTCATCTAGGGAAAAATGTAAGTAAAAATCACCCTGTGATTTCAGGTGAGTATGAGCAACACCAGGGCATGGTCATTAAATCTCTGCATTAATCAGTGTGAAATACCTTTAATTACTTACATGGCATAATATGATCTCCTTTATCATCAGTGAGAAAGCAGCCAAAACCAGGAATGTTTCTTTTCTGCCCAGGAGTAACTGGAAACATGGATTTCCCCCACCGCAGTTGTAAAGTCTCCAAAATGTATCTTTTAATCTGTGATTCATTTTTCTCTTTAAACAGTCAGCCCAGACAGTCATGGGACTTCTGCACAGGGTCTGGACACTTGATTACTTGTAATCATAGATGTTTTTCTTACACTATGAATAATCAAGTGAAACCTGGAATTTATTAGGATTCAGACCTCCTCACAAAGCAAAGCAGAAGCTCCATGAAACTCTCCCAATTCAGCATATACAGAGAGAGTTTTTTATATCAGTTCTATCAATATACTCAGATCAACATTCCCCATAATGTGAAGTTTTCCTTACACAATACCCAGTTATCTACAGACAGCTACTTTTCTCCCTTTCTTATCTGAGATGCAGAGTTGCAGTGTTGTGCTCTGGAGTATTCAGTGTGTTCAACTACAATTATCTTTGGGAAAGCCAGTATGTTTTTAGTAATAATTGCCTGTTTTTCATACTATGACTTAAGTTTGAAATTTTGGGGTTTTTTGGTTTGGTTTTCTTTTAAATTTCCGAATGAAGCACAAGAGGATTCCTAATCCTCCCTCATCACTTTCAGAGAGATAAAGAACATATTCACGTCCCCAAATTCTGGCTGATGGATCAAACATCTTTACAATGTCTCAGAACCTCTCATCTGTGTAACTGATAATTATGGCATGAACTCAAATAAGCACCTTTCCTATACAAAATAAGCTTGGAGATTATTTCTTGCATTTCATATTTGTCAATAATCTCGGTCCCTACAGCCCAACTATGGAGTACAGAGTATGGGGAAGCCAAACATTTGCTGCAAAATATTTTTAATACCAAGGCAAAACATTTGCTCTGTAAAACAACGTTGATGGAAACAGCAAAGCTGCTTGGGGACCGTGTCACTGACAGACATGAAGAGTCCTTGGAAAGAAGCACTCTGGGCTCAACATTCCCTACAGTATTTCTCAAATATTCCAACTCCTGCCTTAAAGAAGATATAGAACTTTATGGTCATAATTAAAGGGAGAATTGAAGGATCCCAATGTTAGAATTTTATTAACATCCATCTAATAAAGGAAAGAGAAATTAAATTGACTCACACACCATGTTAATGTAACACAATGGTATTTGAGGAGTGAAAGGAAGGATGCTGCTGGAGGCCAAGGTATTTATATGAACTGAGGTGAAACAAAATATGTCCTTAGATATCTATGGAGTTAATACATATGCACACACAGGACATACAATCATTGATTTTTTTAAGATGGAAACTCTTCTGACAAGGTTCTAATTTTCTGTTTCAGGTATCAGTATTGTTATTTTCACACAACTAGTAACAAGAATAAGCACATACTTGTGTCAATGTTAATGCTGAATATTAAGCTGAAAATTAATGCTTAAAGCAGCAAAAGCTAAGCTGATGTGAAATTAAAATAAAATTAGCATGACAGTTAAAGTGAGAGATGAACTTTAATCATTGGGAAGCTACAGATATTTGCCAGTTTCATAATTTAGGGTTTGTTTTTTTTTTTCTTTCTTTACTTAAACCAAATAACTCTACTTTAGTTACTTCAGGTGTTTTTAATGGTAAATGTCACTGTGGATACAAGTTTTGGTCCATCTAATCAGGTAGGAAAGTTGCTATTTATTCCCCCATCAGCTGAAACGATGTCACTTTGAATCCACTCTGCAAGATTTCTCCACAGCAACAAATTCAAGCCATCCTTCAGATCCCTGCTCCTTTCCATGCCTGGCTTACCTTACTGCCAGTCTTAAGGACATTTTCCTTCTCAGGGAATTTACTTTGACAGCCATGTAAAGCCAACCACAAAAAGTGATGTACTCAACACACACAAAATTTGGGTAATTCAAAGCATTCTTTGCCACTGAAAATCAAGGCAATGCCATCATACTGTACACTCTGGAGAACTCACTTCTTTTAACCTGAAAGCTCCAGAGTTTCCATAATTTTTGGAGGCCTTCAACAGTAACAGAATGGAAGATTAATTAAGGTGTGAGATACAGAATTTCATCACTAATCTCTACAGCAGAAAGATAGCAATGGATACATGAAAATAAATTCAAGTTATTTACCACTTTGATGCTCCAAATGGCACTGCCAGGAAGCTGTCTGGATTTAAAAATGTCCCGACCTTCTGAAATGTCTGGGGACCAGGAAGGTGGGCTGACTGTATTATTGGTACTCCAAGCCCCCTAGGATACGGTAGGTGAGAAAATAGATGTATAAAACTTTGCAACATAAAAAAAAGCAAAAAGCAAAAAAGCAAAAAGCAAGCAACAAAAAAAAAAAATCTGAAAAGCAAAGCACATGCAGGCATAGGCATTTCTACATTGAGTAGTCAATTAGTTCACTGAGTGAGTAGAAAGTGGGAAATTTTTAGGTTCTCATTGAAACACACCTAAAACGAGTATTTACTTCCAGCTGACGGTTAAGCACAACAAAATGAGTTTTATAAACAAAGCTTAACACATCTAAAGCAAGCAATGATAACAACAACAAATGGCATGCCTAAATTTTATCGCATCAATGAAGACGACATTTTGAGGTGGTAACATCCCCTTTTATATTCCAAATCACATTTTGAAAGAACTGATGGCCTTAGTTGACTTTTGAGGCTAAACTACCCCTAATCACAGCAACAACTAGCCTGAGAAGCACAGCAAACAAAAGGAATATGAATAAACCACCAGACAAAAGAAAACAGCCATGGGAACCAACAAAGCAGCTCATTCCTGCAAGTTTGCCACAAATAAACCATTTAAAAACCCTATCACTAAATTTTTTCACCCCAGTGTTTTTGTGTTACACTGTGGTATCACATTTTAACGTGTTATTATGTACATGTAATAATATACATCCATATGGTGTACCTATAAGCTCTTTTTAACTAATTATTATCCCTATTTATACAGTTCCCACATGGTGAGACATTGTATGACTTTCACTAGAAAAAAGGCAAAATGAGAAGAAAATGCTGAGGCCCCTCACAGACAGTAAAATCTGTGGAACACTTTCTCAAGCATGGAATAAAGACTGCAGGAGACAGACATCATAAATAACTTCACTGCTAATCTACATGTAGTAGTCAAAGGACAGTACATTTTCCTAATTAGGAATTTGTGAGAGTAAAAAATACTGAATATCAGGATAAGAAGTGAACTGATGAAAAGTATAGGTTTGCCTTCCCCAGAATGTCATTTAGCAGCAGAATCACAGGGTTGATAGGAAATAACTTCAGGCACACAAACAGTCCCAACTATTGACAACTGCTCACAAGGGCAAACACATTTACACCTTTGGATACTGGGATGTTCAATTATAATAAGCATCAAGGAAAATGAGATGGTTTTGCAGAATGTGGTTCTTTTCCTTTTCTGAAATTTCTCCATCAAGAATATGTGGGAAGTAAGTTTTTTTGGAATCAACAACTCCATCAAACACTCCAATATTCATCTTGGACTGTAAAGAGGTGTCTTGCTAACAGCTGCACTGACTGAAAACAGGGCTATCCCCTCTGTAGTTTGGCACAACAGAGCAAGAAGAGAACATCTGTCAGTGACCTAAAAGCCTAATTATGGATAAAAGTCACATGGTAAAAACACCAACACGCAGTACAACCCATAGTGTGGACACAGTGGTATTCAGCATAAATCTGCTTTCTGGAAGTTTAGCTCTGCCTGCAGGGGACAGGGAACATGGACAACACAGCACTTAAAAAATAACAGCGTGACAATTCTGCCCAAACTGCTGGTAACGAACTGCTCAGTGCCCACACCACCGCTTGGGATTGGCCATCAATGCTTCCCCCTCTGCCAAGGGGCTTCCAAACCAACTCCAGAACAGCTCCTGAAAGCAGCTACTCCTGTGAATGTGCTGGAATAAACAGGTTGGTTTTGCTATCCCAGCTTTTTCCTTGACTTCAGATAGGTGGTCATCATGCAGACAACTCAGCAGATCAAGAGGTCCATCACCCTTTAACGGGGGAACAGTGCTAGGCAGAAACCTCCTGCACCTTCAGACCTAGAGATGGATGAGTCCTTGCTCACACCCAGAGCACAAGGACAGAACACTTGTGACAGAACAGGGGCATCAAATCAGAAATGGGAGGAAAAAAAGCAGGTTTGATACCCTGATAGGCAACCACATCAGCAGGTCTGTGACACAGGAGATTTGCCTTAACTATACCAGCCATAGTTTTAATATCAAGTAACACTCAATTTTAGCAAATTTAATTCCAACTTTCATTGAATTTTAATTAGTTTCCCCATTACTTCTAAAATTCATAATGCATGGTAGGTAACTGTTCTTATAAAACTGCAACTCAAAGAGAATCTGTACAGCAACACAAAGAAAATCTATTTACCAAAGAAACAATTTTTACACCAATCTATAGAGGAGGCAACATGCTGACTTAGGGTCAAAATTCAAGATCTTAAACATGCTGAAAATACTTGATCAACAACTAAAATTACCTACTCATACTTTGGAGGTACAATATTATTCTCCTTTTAAGAAGATAACTTTTCTAGTGATTAAGTATATTCAAAAGATTAAAAAGCCAAAAAAACCATTAAATCTGAATACGAAATATTCAGTCTTGCAAAACAAAATGAATTGTATATGATTCATGAACCATATTGTTAAGAATTAAATTGGAAATTTAATCCAAGTTTTATTGTAGATCAGAAAAATTTGAATTCTTGGTCAGATAAACTTAATTAAAAACACACATTTCCACAATACCACAATTTCCACGAACAAATGAATTACATCAAAGAGATGCATTAATTATATTTTGGCTTTTAATTAATGCCTATTACCACACGACACTGAAAAGAAAGTTATATTCAGTTCATTTACATCAGTACCCCAGCAATAATTATGTACTGTGACAGAAACAGGAAGTTCTAATTCTCCATCATATTCTTGAGTCCTCAAAATTGAACAACACAGCTGCAAGTAAATTATAACAAAAGGAAACCCAGTGTCAGCAAGGGTCAGGAGATCTCACTAAATTACCACTGACTGTGTTTAGCTGCTTAACGCTTTATGAATCCTTCTGCTTTTGCAAATGCACAAAGCCGGATTTGCAATTGAATATTTAATGTAATTTTAGGGTTGTGAACAAACTTTAATCACTTGAAAATACAGCTCTCCTCATTAAAAAAACCCAAAAACCAACAAAACCGACCAAGCACCAAGCACAAAAACCATAACAAAACTGATCCTTGAAAAAGACTCTTTCTTGATCTTTTTTTTCCAACCTCTACTTTTATAACAATGTGCTCAGTGATAGCATGTAAGTGAAGACAGCTAAAAAGCCATAACATCCAAGGCAGCACACATCCAAACCCATCATAGTGCTCTGCATTTTTTGGTCTAATTTTAAAAAATCTCTTAAAGTACCAACACATATTCAGGGTGTTTCATAACTGTGATTACCAACATCTTCACGATGAAAATTAAATACCTCTGAACATGGTATTTCTCAAGGAACAAACTCTGAAATAATACTAGAATAATATTTATGGAATTTACAAAACCAGCAGAAGTTTATTATTTTTTATTAAAAATTATTCTACAGAACATTCTCATCTCTTCACCACCCACTGGTGTTTCAGTGCCAAAATGTCTTCTATTTACTGACTAAATCTTATGCTTTCCAGTACACAGTGCCATAGTAAAATGAAATATCTCAAATCTGTTCAATTTGGATACACAGAATAGACACAACACCATTTAACATAGACCCCGACAGAAAACAGTCATTTTCCTTGAGAAAATTAATTTAAAACTGGATCTACATCAGATTAGGCATTAATGAACTTACATGATGATTTCTACTAAGACTGTTGCTTCAGAAAAGAGAAATTTGGAAATTATTAAAGAGAGGTTCTTTCCCTGACATAAATTAGCAGTTTATAGGCAAGAGTGGAGCATCTCCATATTCCATGGAGAAGAAACTGGACAGACATAACTCTAAGGGCAGCATTGTAAAAACCTGACCGTGCTGGCAACTCCTGGTGAGTATCTGTGTGACCTGTGAACATCTGAATTTCATATACATGTAAAAATTAATGTGGCTGCACTATGGAGTGAGAGACAGGAGACAGACCATGGAACAAAATCCAGTGAGAAGCTGAGCCTGGCAGGTAGAGGGTCCTCTCACAAGGCTGGATGCAGATTTCCTGCAACTGAGGGTATGGATAACCTGCTGTCCTAAAAAGCACTGTGAGGAGAAGGGACCTTACTGACTGGAGTTGGCACATTCCCCACAGTGGAGTAAGGCACCCCAAAGGCAATTCACACAGTTCATAACTGCACTTTGATTTATGCACAGCTCCCCTTTTGGTCAGAAGCTGGGTTTTCTCCTGTTGCTTCTAACCAAAGTTGGGATGCCTGCAAAAATGCCAGGGGGAAGAGAGATGCAGACACCAGCAACACTGAATGAAGCTCTGGAAGGAGCTCATAAAGTCTTTTTAAGCTGAGTAATTTCTTCATTTTTGAGATGGGTTTTAGTCCTTTCCAAACAGGAGCACTGTAGTATTGCAGACACATCACTGAAGAAACTACTACTAATACAGGAAATAATTTCCAATTATGTATAACTTTGAATTCTGGCAAACCAGAATAATTATTCAAATATATTTTATTAGCAATTGTATTAACAAAGTCTGAAGAAAGAGCTAATAATTCTAATCCTACTGCCCAGCACAAGACATTGATGGGAACAAATCATGCATTAGGCTAAAATGTTTAAAATAAGTTTATGTCTCTTCTTGATCTGTGAAGTCACAATGGCATGGAAAATAGGATGGACCACCAAGGAGCACCTTTTTTCAGCTGCCAGCATCTGCCCTGTAGGATGCTTTCCAAAACTGGAAGCAGAACTGGAGAAAACATCCATTCTGAAGTGTCTATAGTACTGACACAAAGAAACAACAGGTCTTATTTCTCTGGTTTTATAAAGCTGCCTGCTTGCCTTCCAGCCTATCCCACAGAATCCCCATGGAACAGGAAACCAAACTGTCTGGATGCAATCCTGTGCCATGTGCTCTGGGATGACCCTGCCTGAGCAGGGAGGTTGGACCAGATGGCCCATTGTGATCCCTTCCAACCTGACACATTCTGGGATTTTGCTTCTGCTCCTGTGCACAACTCTCCGTAAGGAAAAGCACACGATTCTTAAAAAAAAAAATTAATGCTTTCAGCAGAAAGAATAATTCTAAATCCCCACAAAATAAACCTTAATGTATTTCTGTCTGCAACACAAAGAGCTTTAAATACATGCCTTCCACATTGTGGATTTGTCCAATTACATCTTGCTCAAAGGAAAACACCTGCCTGTGACTGGATATTTAAAAATCTCTTTTTTTCATAATCTACAGAACATCATTCAATAGCTTTCAGTAGCTCATCAAAAGCCCAGAGCAGGAATTTGTCACTGTTTAAGGCATTAACATATAATAACAAATATGAAATACACACCTGACTGTACAGTGACCCAGGAAAACCTATCAGCAGCACAACAAACACACATCTCCTAAACTCAGTAGAAACAGCAGGAAAACCTTTCGGAACTCTCTCTCATACCTCAGTAAGCAAAAATTTTGAACCCTTAGGGGATATATAAAAACTGAATTAATTGCGCAATATATAAAAAAGCTTTGTTAACACTAAGTCCAGGAAAGCATAAAATCATCAACCTGGAAGTCCCAAAGACTTAAAAATAAATTGTGATGAGAAGATGAAACACTAACTTGTCACACTGAGACTTTTTTAATATAGAATTTCACCAACAAGAAATGAATACTCTACACTGATAAACCATTTTCCCTGGAACACAACTCGAATAGATGTTGTAGAAAGTAACAGACCTGAGGATTTTTTTCACTTATCAAATTTAATCCTAGTCAAACCACAATGATCTGTACAAGACAGTTCTTGTATGGTATTTCCTAATGTAACAAAACCACAAAATTATTTACCACACCATTAGAAATGTCGATCAAGAGAATATCTGGCAGAGTAATGGACTCAGAGTTGTAGAAGGTTCTTCTCCAAAGCCACTTTAAGAAGCTTTAACACACTTTGAAAGTACCAGCCAAAATAAATGCACATATGAAGGATATTAAAAGGTAAGTTAAAAAGCACTGCATTGGGTATATTTGCATTTGTAGCATACTATATGAAAAATACAACAAATTTTCTTCTAATTTGCTCTCACCAGAGAAGCTTCATGATGGCTGACTTTTTAATTATTTACCGGAACATCAACTCCTTGAAGAAATAAACTACACACTCACTTAGGAGAACAAATGCACATTACAAGAAGTAGTTGAATTTGATGAGTTATAGTGAAATTTAAGAAACATATAATGAAAGCCTGCTGGTGCTTACCTGTCTGGATCTGGGTCTCCCAGGGGAGAACTTGCGCTTGGTGATGGCCGGTTTGCCCATGCCGATTTTTGGAGTGACTGATATGTAGGTGGTTGGGAGAGTGCTCCCAGCAGCTGGAGGCAGCACTGGGGGCTGGCTGTGCTGCACATCTCGTGCAGAATGCAAGTCTAGAGAAACATCTGGAGAGGAAGACACGTTTGTCTTGTTTAGATGAAGTGATGGGGGAAGTGAGGGGCACGTCTCAGCTGGTGGTTTTATGGGTCTGTCTCCAACTGGTGAACTGCTGGCAACACCTCCATTTGAAGCAGTAGTTTCTACTTCTAGAAGAGCTGGTGCTTCTGACTTCTCACAGATTTCTTCCTTTTCTACATCTTTCTGCACTTTTATTATTTCCAGTTGTTGTTCTACGGGGACAGAAATATCTCCTTGTCTTTCAGTCTGCAGCATTTCTGGTGTCACAGTCATGGTCTCAGGTACTGTGGGCAGAGACCGAGAGTCTGCTGTGGACACTTCTGGCACCTCCACACCACCCTGAGGCAGCTGTGTCTCTTCACCTTGTTTGTCCAACTCCTGCTGTGTGACAGCTTGGACACCTTCCACCACTTCCATCATTTTCTCAGTCTGACTGTCACCAGATGCTGGTGTCTTTTTAGGAGACATTTCCATTTCAGCTGAATTGATTTCAACAGAGACTTCTGCTTCCAGTTGTGTGGTTTTTTCCTCTGGTGATATGCCTGTAATTAAGTACAACCATATTAAAGGCTCACTGTGAAAAAGAAAAAAAAAAACTTCTGGTGTACTGGTCAACAAGTGCACTTGGTACACATCGTGCAAGCCAAGCACATATCACTTTACTTCAGTGAATTTAATATGTAGCTTAAAATACACTCCATAAATATTTTTCTTTGTAACTATTTTTACATTAGTCCATATTTTTAGTTCATTATTTTTTTCCCTGAAAACACAGCAGAGTAAATTACAAGAAAGTAGACCCAAGTTTAATTTTTGAGGAATTGAGCACACATTTCCAGGTAGGCAGCCAAAAGTAGCTTTTTCTTTTTTATTTCTGTGTGTTGAAGATGCATGCTATCATAAATTAATGTATTTTATTTAAGCTACTGTCCCAACACTTCCAGAGTCAAGAAGAACAGGACAAGTACAAATAAAAAACATTTTCCTCCTAAAACTTTCAGACTTCAGGAGATCAACTGAAATGAAAACAGATGTTGCTGATTTAATTCAGTTTATACATGTATTATGAATTTCTTGCAAAAATATTTGTCTAGCCATCCCTTGAACCAAATCAAACACCTTTCATCCATAAATTTCTTCATCAAGGAGTTCCAGAGTTCTAGTTCTACTCTATAAAGAACCACATTCTTTGCTCTGAATTTGGCTTCTCACACCTTCCTTCGATGGGCCCTGGTTCTCTTACAAGCCACCTACTTTCTATTACACTTGCACTCTTCTTAAACTCACACTGCTACAACTTCCTCAGCCACTAAATCCACAGGCAGCATTTTATTATGAATATTTCTTCACAGTTTAAATCATGGCCCTCCTACCACAGGCTGTGATGCACAATGGAGTGATCACAGCTAATCTGAAAAGTTGGGGGTTTTGTCTTTAAATGCAAGCTCCTTGTCTCCCCTTATAGCAACCATCCTCCAACATCATCTGGGACTGGATGGGACACAGTGGCAAACTCTTTACCCTTGATACTGGTCACTAACACATTTAGAGGACTTGACCCTTCTTTAGCTGCTCCTCTCTGTGTGCTTGCTAAGATGCAGCTTCTCCCAAAACAGAAATTATCAGCTGCTGCAATCCTGTCTGGAAGGTTATCCCATTTACAAAGGGGAAAAAACCCCCCAGGAAATCCTTAACCAAGGATACCTGTGGAGTTACAACCATAAAGCACATAAGAGAAAAGTGGGAGTGACTGTATTTGAATAGCAACAAGTCATTGGGTTTTACTATAAACATCCGGTGTACAAAGCATTCAACTATTTTGCAGCTTGGAGAAAGTCAGTCCCAACAAAAAAGTAAAACAAACAAACAACAGGGAAAAAAAAGCAAAGCAACACAAATATTCTGAAGACTCTCTTTGCTTTCAATAAAAATCCTCTTCAGCAAAGTTAACACTCTTGGTAAAGTGTTATCTGAGAGCTCAGACAGAACTGTTGCAATGTGTCTCCTACTGCTTTCTAGGCACTTTTTCCTACTGCAAACCTCACTGACTAGAAGAGGGTTCTAGTTCTGAACTGGAACTTTCTCAGAGTGCAAAACTCTTTCTTACCTTCTGTGACACATCCAACTGATTCCTGACCAGGGCCATCACCAGTAATGGGTTGCTCCTGAAATGCCATATCCTCTCCACCACTTTCCATTTCCATTTCATTTGTACAAGCTTAAAGAGAAGCAAAGCAGTTATTAAAATTGCTGTGTTTATTCTATTACTTTGGCATCAGCAACTGCTGTCACTGTTTGACCTTTTGGCTAAAGAGTCGGGTAATTAATGATGATAAGATTTAGGACCAGTCAGGTCAATGAGAAGGTTAAAGAGATTACACAGCACTCCCTAAAAATTAAGAGCCTTCTACTCATTAACAGTGAAGCTGTTTTATATCTTTCATATGGTAAAACATGTCTGTAAGACAGTTACATACACCTAATAGTGGATATATGCACACTGTCACAGACTTTTGCACAGCCTGAGAAATACAAGAAAGAACTTTCTTAAATTCCAAATCCGTAAAATTCAACAGAACTGGCAGCATGAAGGCTTCAAATTTGTATACAAATACTACAATGGGTTATGGCATAGATAAGAAGTTCCATCTACCACCAGTACTGGGAACATTGATTTTCTCCTTACCTGTTCAACAACATGAGAACTGAATTTTGTCACTTTAGAACTAAGCTATCTTAATCTGTGCATGGAATAGGCCCTACTGAGTGCTTTTTTGGCTGACAGGATCATTACTGAGCACAGAAACAGGAAAGACTTTTTTTTCCCTTGTGTAGAAGTTCCTTCAGTTAAGGAATTCATTAAAATGCACTAGATGAAGAATGGAAAAGAGTATATAGCAAGCATTAACCTAAAGGGAACTGATCCTCCATGGATGTTAGCACAAAAAAAGTGAAACAAATACAGCTTTCTGCATCAAGAAAATATTTTTTAAGTTCAAAATGCCAATAACTATTATGTGATACTACTTTTAGCACCCTAAAAGCTGCTCTCAGGCTCTGCCAACTTTAAAGCGATATTTTAACTTTGAGGAAATAATCATTTAGATTGGCTCCAAATCTGACTCTAAAGTATAAAAGTGCTCTCCTGGGTATAAAACACTGCATGACTGTACTGATGTAACAGCTCCAGATTACTCCTAGCAGCTGAGATGACATTCCTGTTCTTCCTTGGGGACAAGAGCATGCTTGTAAATGCTTCAACTAACTAGAAATCCTAACAGAATCATTACTTGAAACTTTAGCCTTCCAGATAAACCTGCCACTTAATCAAAAGGGGTTTTTGTAGGAGACGGGGAGTTGTCCCAGGGTGTATCTTCAAATGCTCTAAGAACACTGCCTGGGAGTGCACAGCCTCTTCTAAACTTTTAGAAGGGAAGTGTTCTGCAAAGGCTGAAGTGGCCACTCTTCCTAACCTGGTGCCCATGTTCACTGACAGAGTGAACTCATTTACAGACATTTACCTCCTGTCACTGCCCTTCCTCCAGAGCACCTTTTCCATCATGTCTTTACTGCTCACAAAAGGTAATGTACAGGCTAACATCAAAGGAATGACTTGTTTATACATAACATCAGTTTGAACATAAATATTAGAGTTTTGTTGTAGTCCAACACTTCCTTTTCCTGTCAAAATTGACCAGGCTTTCAAAACCACAGATACTTATGGATAACAAAGGATCAGTGCACAAGCACTGCTGCTTAAGCCCCAAAAAATGCACAGAGCAGTGGTTGTGTAGTTAATCTGTTACATTTTACCTTGCTTCTGAATTTAACCATAGCTGAACCTCTCCAGGGAAATTCAGCCTGGATGAGTGTAGGTGCTGCCCAACAGAACACACGGTGTGAAATACACAAAAGCACTTAGTTATAGGTTTATTACACAGCTCTTATATTGACCCACTGGACTCAGATCAGCAGATCCAAGTCCTCTCTGTGCTTCCTTACTGTTACAGATTTTAAAAAAAGAAAAATTGACACTTTTCCACAACTTTCTGCCTTTTGCTTGATTTGTCCACTCAGACAAGAATCTCCCAGAAACAAGATGATTGATCATATATTGCTTTGAAAAAGCAGTCTAGTTAAATATACCCCTGCCCCTTGTACACAGTCCAGCTCCCACGGCTTTGTCAGGAAGACAATGAGCACCATGAGACTGAGCAGCAGCAAGAGAGAAACAGGAGAACTGGATGTCTCCAGGAACATCTACCAGGCACAGATGAGTGAAACAGCCAGGCTGTCAAATGAATACATTTATGACCTGTATCACATTAAAAAAAAAGAAAAAATTGAGAAGTTTACAGCTACAGGCTGAGAGGCTTGAGCTGGAAGGTTGAGAGTCACAGTTATGGTGCTCATTACCCTATGTTTGTATCCAGGACCCTGAAACCAGAAAGAGAAGCCACCCATGGATTGCCTGAGCAGCTGCTGTTAGATAATGGAAAGGATGAACTCCACAGAGAAGAATTTTGAGTTCACAGAAGACTTGGTGAGACAGCTTCAGATGTTAAATGTGATGTTAGCATGCTGGAACTGTGAAGTTTAAGTTTGCTTACCTGTTATACTGTCAGGTTCAGGAATGAGTTCAGAAGTGTTCATTACATCACATGACTGAGTCTGATCTCCTTCTCCTTGTCTACAAAGAGTGCAGATGTAGTCTTTCAACTGAGATTCCAATTCACTACCTGGAGATCTGTCACATTCTATGTGAATCCATCTGGGGAGATGAATTTATTGTGATTTAATTTATTGTGACTATGATTTTAGTAATGAAAATATAATGCATCACAGTAAAAATCCATTAAAAAATTAGCACTGTTTCCCATTCCTATGGGGAAAGATTTTCAACCAATGCTTGATCATGGTGAATTTTAGAGGAATAAGCATGATATGTCAGCATGTCAAACAATGAACAAACTTAAACATGAAGACCTAAATTGTCCCTAAAGCCAATCAGACTCCACAAGATGTAGAGCATCATCGTGATGTTGCACAGTGAGATACAATACCATTGAAAATGAAACATAGCTTACATTCTTAAAATGTTCCAAACAGTGTATTATAATTTTTTTTAATTACTGGAATAGAAAAAGACATAAAATTAAACACAAAACATAAACTTGAAAATTAAAAAAGAAAACAAAAAACCAACAGATCACTTAAATTTTAGGACAATGATTTTTCTAGCCTGCTTCCTCACAAAATAGGTGCAATGCAAGAAACAGCAGCAGCTTCCAGTAAGTAACTGCCAGGTACCCTCAGGTAACTGCCAATTAATACTTATTTGCCAAGATTAAAATAAAGCTACCTGCTATTGTTCATTGTATTTAGAGATGAAGGATCAAGGAGCTGCACAAGATCCTGTGGCACTGCACATCAAACAGAGGGTACATCCTTCCCAGAAACACACCAGTGTCACACAGCTCAAAATAAGCTTTATGCATTTTAGTACAAATCAACAAAAGCTGGATTCTTACCTTTTGCACATGTGACAATGCAACATATCTTTCTGGAAGTCTTGGAGGCACAGTTTTTCACAGAAAGGACAAGATAAGTTGTCTTGCTGTTGGTAACAACTGTCACATACCAAACAATTCTGGTGCCACTGACAACTTGTTCGTGTGCCACACTCAGCACATACTCTACAGTTCTAGAGATCACAAGAATTTAGTAGTTAATTATGATATTTCACAGTGTGAGAGAACTGCCACTAACTGACATTTTCCTGTTCTGAATTAAATTTGATAGCTTTTGTCCTTGATAATACAAAAATTGTCCAAGATCTGATAACAGAGTACGAATAACCCGCACCATAGCGAGAAGTTTCCTGACACTACTCCCTGACTTGAAAGGAGTATTTCTTATGAGACCAAACTTTTTTACTGCTACTCTCAATTATCTTATGACTGCTACACACTGATGCAACATTACATACATCTCATATACAGGGATTTCCCTCGTTATGTTGGAATTACTTACAAAGTTACTGCTCATACAACAAGTTCATCCTGCCCTCCTCAAATGCAAAAGAACCTGGGAGCTGCAGAACTGTTTTGGTAAGCAAGGAGGAGTTGAACATAAAAAGACTTCAATTATAGATTTCATATACTACTATATAGCTTTAAGTTTACATTTTTGTTCCCATTGTATCACGAGAACAGCTGCTATTAACTGAAGGTTATCCACTCCACCTGGAGCCTACACTTTTCCCTATGGAGGCTGATTTACTGTCCTTTCTAGGCTGCTTCAGCCACAGCCCTGACATGTCCCCCTATGGAGCAGCTGCAGATGATTTATATTCAGGTGGGATTCCTTCAGAAATTACAGATTACATTACATGGCAACAGCAATCCACAATACACCTGGAACAGCATAGTGTGGATGACGAAGTTTGGGCTCTTATAAATGACAAGGAATGACTCTGAAATCTTTCCACTTACTTTACATTTCCAACCATTTGTTGGTACAGCATCCATAACTGGCTGTAGACAGAAAGTGTGGTAGCCTTTGTCGCATGTATCACACACCAGCATCTTGTTGTCTTCCCCAGAGTGTCTAAGGAAAGTAACAAGTGACCAAAAATTACTTCCACAAGCAACAAAAAAGTATCTGTTTCAAGAAAAGCCTGAACAGGAAGACACAGGTGTGCACATAAAAATATAGAAATACTACTTACAAATATCTCCAGAGACAACGCCTTCAAATTAATTTTTAAATATGAGTGCAGCCCACTATGTTTATTCACCAAGAGCTGAGCCTGAGTAACCATTCTGAATTTTAGGTATTGGCCCACTTTCACTTACACATGTACGGACAGATTTAATGGCCTTTCTGCACTGAAATCAGTTCCAAATCTGCAATATACATTTTATTTTTTTCTGAAGAGAACATCTAATTGTTCTTGCTTCTGCAGTCTAACTGTAATTTTTCCAAAGGAAAAATGGAGCCATCAAGTCTGACTATCGGAGCTCCTACAATGTCAGACAATATGACTACAAGAGCAAAACAAACATTAAAGAAAGAGATTTCCATTTTTCTACAGTGATGTATTACAGAGCTCCACCACCAGATTCCAGTGATAAAATATATTTGCTGAGAATAAGACAAATAGCTTGGTAACATCTAAAGGCATTGTGTTTGGCCTTAGTTTACATAAATTAATTCAGTAAGTAAACATGCAACAAGATTTGCCTAGATAAAGCCTTGCAGTATATGGCATTACACATGCTAGATACTACCTCATTACCTGGGAGACCTGGTATTTTAAAAACTCCTCTCTTTGCATGAAGATATACTTAAAATGCTGTTCTTCCAAGAGTGGTGAAAACTGCTGTACTGTATGAAGTAATTACAGAACCAAAGGATGGTTCTTGAATTCCTAATCCACAGAGTGTTCCATCTGTGAAATCCATTTCTCTCCAGTTCAGAGACAAGGATACTCTACTGGACAGTGTTCAACTCTTTGCAGAAGCCCTGCACAGGTAGCTGACATCAGCTGATCTTCATCTACCAATTCTGTAACCTCATCACAGCAGGCATCAAATTTTTCAGGCACTGTTTGCCCTCAGTGAAGTCATGGTGTCTGTCACCATCACCTCCTTATGTCCCATGTGTCTCAGCACAGTTTCCAGGAGGATCTGCTCCATCACCTTGCCAGGAACAGAGGTGAGACTGACTGGTCTGTGGTTTCCAGGTCTTCCTTATTTCCCTTTGTAAAAATGGGGTCTGTGTTTCTCCTTTTCCAGTCTCATTCACCAGACTGCCACAACTTCTCAAAGATGATGGACAGCGGCTTAGCCACTTCATCCACCAGTTCCCTCAGGACCCATGAATGTATCTCACATGGTCCCAAGGACTGAGTGTGAACACATCACATTTTCTCTACTTTTCCACTAGACAGAAGATGCCTTAGCAGATGCTGTAATTACCCAATACAACATTTTCAGGGATACATTTTAGAACATGCTCCTCTACTCCAGCTCCATTGCTGAGATTTGCTATCTGCTGCATGTGATCAGGAAACACCCTTTTCTTGAAGTGGACTGAGTGAACACTACTAAATACCAAGTGTTCTGATTGGAAAACAGGAAAGCACTGACTGAGCAGATACATGAGACAGAGGCAGTAGGAGAGTGGGTTTTTTCCTTGATACTGTCCCAGCTCATCTGACAAAAGCTGAACAAAGCTCTTATTTCTTTTACAGTAAGTCCTTAAAAAAAAAAAAACCCAAGCAATTGAAAGAACCTGTAGTGCCCATCAGATTAAGTTATAAGAGACCAAGCCCACAAGCAGTCAGAATTTTCTAAGTCAACCTTACAGTGCAATTATGTTTCATTGTCTCTGTCTTTGTCTGGTGCAACTATTCAATCATGGCCACTCATGTCACCTTGTTTCTTTGCTCAACTAAGCCATGGTTCTTTTTTCATAATGACTTTTTATCTGCCTCTGAAAGACATCATGAGAGGGCCGAATGCAGGAGACCTGCCCAGTGTGTAGGTACAGGCACAACTGAACTGTCAGCTGAGTAAAAGCAGAGGTTCCCAGACTGTGAATGTACTACATTAAAATTATTTGTTTATTTGGTAAATTTGAAAAAAATTCTCCTGTTTAAAAGGAGGAAAAACCAGAATGTTTTGCTGCTTTGCAGAACCTGCCAAGATAAAACACAGAGGACTTCCAGCTCAGCTCTTTTGGAACAGTTTTCAACACTAGGGTTTGCTCAGTTAATACAGAATTGTAACAGACAGAGATGGGCAGATAATACACACTTTTTGGAAAAATCCCCAAACACTTAATAAAAGAGACATTTCAAAATCACAGCACATAAATCTCACACCATCTTCCACCACGTCCTGTAATTCGCACTTACTTGCAGTTCTGGCACACTTTGCAATCAGGACACTGCCAACCTGCTCTTTTTAAAGGTGTCACTTGAATGTCCAGACACATCCCATGGTAGTGCTGGCCACAGGTAGTACAAAAAAGTTGATCTAAGAGGTCTCCAGGGCTATCGCACACTGCGCAATTTGCTTCTTCCTTTGCTAAAAAGAAATTATTTTTTCAATTATTATTTCGCTCAAAATTATGAATGATTCAGTGAACCCAAAAAATTATTTAGTAGTTCTTATGCATACAAAACTGGATCCTTCTTATGAAATTTAAATTTAATTAATTTATTTAATAGCTACTACTTTAATTCAGTTTTCTCAACTAATCTTCTCATAACAAAAGTACATTCATTTTAAACCTTAATGAAGTCTTACAGAAAGAAACACTTTTATTCTCCTCAGATGAAGCTGAGAGCTTCTGAACCAACTTTTCTGTGGAACAAGTACAAAATAAAGCTCCTAAGAGACCTAAATCTATTATTTAGATTTAGCAAGAAGGTCTAAGTTGAGTTAGGACAAGCAAGTCTATCAATTTGAACTAAAACCTGACAGAAGACAAGCCCTACCAGTAAACCTCTTCCTAGTTCTGTCATAAAAAGAAAAACACTTTGCTCTGCAGCACTGTTGTTATTTAAAAACAGGAGAGTATGAACTCTTCCTATCCCTGAACACACATGAATTCTTGGGTACATGAACTGTGACAGTGCATCTAAACAAATGAATTCTTAAGCTGATCCTGTGACAGAGCAGTTTTAACAAAACCTGGTACTAAGTGTGTCATTTGAACACTGTGTACTTACATCTTTCAGGAGCCTGATCAATGTGGTCTGGACAAAGGAGGGACAAATTACTGAAATCCTGAAATGTGCCTGCTCCAGCAGCACAGGGGTAATGGTACATCTGGGTACATTTCTCTTCACAGCATTTGATAGTGGCTCCAAGGTGCTTACAAAATGCACATCGCTGAAAAACAAACATAACAAGTCATTAAAACGTTACTTTTTCTTGTAATTTTTTAGCCATATCTGTTCCCCTCCTTTATTTAGCAGAGGAACACCTCTAGGTGCACACCAGTAGGAAGTACTGAATACTGAGAAGGAAATAATTGGGTGGTGTCTTTCAGTGGCATTCCCAAATCTTTACTTAAAATGTTTAATGAAACCCACTCTAAATGTGCTCTGACAATTAAGATTCTTCTTGTCACAGAAAAGCATTTTCATTCTATGTCATCTAACTTGAGCAATGCCTTCAGTAATGGGGCTTGGAGACTTATTCTGAAATAAAAGCAGATGACACCATGTTGTCAGTAGGTTATGACTAAAAACCACATGGCTCTGTAAGCTGTAATGTAAAACCACAGCCACTGTAATCAGAAATGCAAATGGAAATCAAATCTGATGTTCTCCCAAAAATCTTACTGGCACTACACAATTCTCTCTGGGATGATAATGCATTACATAACCTTGCACTTTCTTCTCATTTTGCCTTTCAAGACTACACAAATATCACCACCAAACTTTGAGAAGTCATAAACAATCATGATTACTATTAGACACCAGAGAAATAATTTCTCAGAAAGAACTCTGCAACGATCCTCCAGTTCTTTAGTCAAGAGAGAGCAGAGTCTATCAGTCTGCTTGTAAAAAATCACCCACACCTTTCTGATCCAGTTTATCAGTCTTTTTTCTTTCTTGGATTCATTACAGTCCCTGAAGCACTGTAACATCCTTTTGCACTTTTTCACCAAGGCAACAATACTTTTTAAGGCACGGCACCATAAGATTTTGAGTAAACTAAAGAAAAAGCAGGTCAGTGGCTCACAGGAAGGCATACATAATACACAGCAACAACTGAGCTCAGGGACTCTAATTTTTCACAATAAAAATATAATACTAACACTGGTATGTTTGATTACTATCTGAAGTGCCAAGTAACATCCAAATGTGAACATAAACCAAATCAAAGAAAAGTTATGTACTGCATCTGCTTAATTCTTAAAATACAGTCAATATTTATTCCCATAATTCTTCTCTGTTTCAAAGCCTGGCATGAAATAGTGCTACTACAAGTCCACAGATAGCAAAACCAGCCCATACGGAAACACAAATCACAAAGCTGTGTCAACAGCTACCTTGATATTCTTTAAAACCAGATAAAATTAACATCTTCAGAAAAATATCTGCCTGCACCACAACTCATGGACAAGAGACAGGAAAAATATTAGCCTATGCTAAACAGAACTGCAGTGTAAAGAGATAAAATGCTCTGGCACAGAAATTAAAGGTGGTCACCAAGGAGAACTACTGCCAAGTTTGCGGGCTGTGATGCTTAATCTAGTCCTCTGATCTGCAGGACATCTCACCTCTAGCCATGTCTAACACCTGCCAACAGCATTGGAAAGGTGTATCCTGTTCCTTAACAGCTGAAATGCAGAGGAGAGGAGGGGGGACAAGATAAGCAAATAACAACATGGAGCTCTGAAGCAGGGGAAGGCAGCAGCAACTGTAATTGCATTTATGGACTGCCGACAAAAACAAAGTTCTGCAGGGAACTCCTTTCAGGAAATGGTACCTTTAGGTACCTGCTGAGGATGCTGCACAAGGTAGATCCTGAACTAAGATGGAAAACCATGAAAATACATCCCCCAAGCCTCCAACTTGAAGAACTGCAGCTCCTCACTGAGTCACACACAACCACTGCCCTATTTTGTCCTTGATGTTCTGAAAATCGATGGAGATGGACCAGATTTAGCTAAGATTCAACTCTTACAGGCAATACTTTTTTCAAAGATTTTACTCAGTACAGAAAAAACAACAACAACAACAATAAAAAATCAGGAAGGGGAACCTGGGAGGAGCTAAGGTCCAAAATGTAACCCTCAAAAAAAAATTCAACGAGACTTTGTTAGATCCCATCATTGACCCTTATTAATTATTTAATCAGGAGAAGAAAATCATGAAAGAACTATAATCACTCAAATAATCCAACATTTATTAAAAGCTGGGATAATGGAATAAATAGCAATATAAATGGCATTTTTAAATACCACATCTGTTTTTCAAAAACACTAATCAACCATGGTACGTTGAAAATTTAAAATCAGAATGTAACTTTTCCCAAACGCTCTGTGACTAAATTATGAGATTACTGAAAATGAGCAAACTACTAAAAAACCTTGGGAGACCTTCGGATTACTAAAAAACCTTGAAAAATGTTGATGTTGGTTTAAGGAACCACATAAAGATGCTGGAAGAAAAATGGAAGTCCAAATTACATGTAATTGAACCCTTCAAACCCATCTGCTAAACTGCACTGGCAATGAAAAGCATTTGGCAGATAAATGAAACACACTTTGAAAACAATGTGGTATATATCATCTGAAGCAAATAAAAAGCACAGAATATCAACATTTGCTGAATTTGTAAGAGAGATAAAGCAGTCTGAAGAAACTAATGCCCAAAGGGATTTTTTTGGCAGCAGATGTTGGTGAGAAGAGTTACTTTTCCAGCACTAGAAGCCAACACTCCTCTGAAGCTAGGCCCCATGCTATGACCCCAAAAGAACAGAAGTGTATTAAACAAAAAAATTAAAAACTCTGCTAAATAAAATCACTAACAAATACTACTTTACTATTGCTAAAATATGGAATCCTGACAGCAGGAGATGGAATGAAGGAATAAATCATACTGCCCATGAGATGCAAGTCCATATGAGGACAGTATCAGAGCCAGGGACAGGCTGGAGTCTCCAGTTTCATTCGTATGAGCACAAAATAAGGTGTTATGTGAAGGGGTGGAAGCTGAATCCAAGCATTCAAAGGGCAGGTACTGGAAAATGGTAAGCTGTCAAGGCAAGACAAACACTTGTTTTGTATATGGATCAAATAATTTCACACTCCTGTTCTACAGGAAAAAAAAAACAACCCAACTTTACAAGGTGTCAGAAAGCTGGAGAGATAGTTCATTACTTATTCATAGTACACTCAAGGAAATAAACTAAAGCAGAGCCAGCAGACTATTTTCCTATTTAGAAAGTCCTTCACTGGTTACCAACTGTTGCCTCCAGCAAGTTCCTTGTGCATTCGTTCATAGCAAGAAAGCTCTGAGCCCATCCCTACTGCTGGTGCTTTTTACTATTGTGATTTCCATCACTGAGAATTGTCTACTCCTCTTTCTACTTGGAAATTTTTATTTTTTTCTGTATCTACCTTTCCAGACAGAAAAGGAACCAATTTTTGAAAGCAAAAGCTAAGCCATCTTTAAAATTTAATTTTAAAATTCCCTTTATTCACTAATCCTATTGGCTCAAATATGACCTTGTTGTACAAATACAGAGGAAGAGGAAGGACTAAATGAACTAACAGGAAACATAAGAAAACCTGATCAATCACCTCCTCTCTATTCCAGCTCTGTGGGAGAGTATCGTCTATGAAAGAAGAGTGGCAGAAACCACACAAAAGATTTCCAGGAAGACAAAAACTGGTACCTCCTTGCTATAACTGTAATTGCACCAAAACCAGCTGAACAAAAACGTTAATTCTGCCTTGTTCAGTTCAGCTGAATGCCACAAATCCTACTGGCTTTACTGGAAACAGATGGCCAAACTGGAAAATGGTGACAAGAGCAGCAGCTTTTGTTTACATATTTCTAACCTTCCTGCTGCTCCATACTTCAGAGTACTCCAAAATTCCGTGCAAGTTCAAATTATAAAAAGATGTCTGCAAGACAATGTAAGATTTTATCCAGACAGTACCAAGAACTAATCAGAGAGCATGTTATAGCATTGTTTTATTGCCCTTAGAATTACTTTATAGTATTAATGTCTCAGTAACAGGACAAGTAACAACCCTTAAAAGGTCGATATTAAATAAAGGCTAAAATATGGTCTTTGAATAAATACTCTGCAACCTGGTTAGTGTCCTAAACCTAAATGTTAGTACTGTGAATTGCACATTGTTTTTAAGCAACATGACAAGTTTTTCACTGATTATGAACTTCTTTAAAAAAGATCAGCTGACAAAACTTATAAGAACAGTAAGAAATTTTAATTTTATGATAGTGTACCTAAAATACACACAAGCCATCTGTCCTTGGTCAAACAATTTAAAATATTACCCGTCAGAACAAATTTCAGACTGTTTAGTTACTGAGAAATGCTGTCACACAAACCTGTGACTGAAGAGGACTGGACCTTAACCTGTCATTAATGAGAGCATAAAGAAATTTTCATATAAACAGTGATTAATGAAATATGCTCTCTGCTAGTTCTGATAATCTTCACAGGTTACTCCATCATCTAGAAAAAGCTTTATATTGCTTGCAGACAGTAATCACCATTAGCACCTCTCATGTCAAATACACTGGTTTAAGTACCATAAAGCACTAAAGAGCACCCGGCAGTAAGATGGCAACATAAAAACAATGGCTTGCAACTGAACTACTGATTAGAAGTAATAAACAAAACACCTTTCCTGGAGTACTGCAAATTACCTTCTAGTTTCTCAATTTTACATGACTCGTGTCACAAATTTGGAATTTACTTCAATTTGTAACAAGCAGCTCGATCAAAGATCAGTTACTCTTCTTCCTCAAACCTAACACAGTGACTCAACACAAGAAACCAATGTAGAAAGCAGAAGTCCATTCAAGAGTGGAAATTTCAGGCTCTCAACAAGTCACTACTTTGTTTCTCATTCCCACCAGCTGCCTCTCTTTTTCACCTTCTTTAAAAATTACATCAAATAAATCATGTTGATATCAAGGCATGTAAGAATTCAAAGAAAAAGGCATTCAAGTTTTGAGGGGGTGTTTTTGTAATAGGGGTGGAATAGGTTAAAAACTTGGAAGTATCAAGTTTGCTAAGTAAGGCACCATTTTTTATTTGAAACCTGAAACAGGCAGAGGAAAACATGCAAACTTTATGGCACACAAATTCTTCCTCATATAACCTGAAATATCCCCAAACACAGCTTATTCAGAAGCTGCACCAAAGGGTTTGGGTGCCTTAGAACTGTGTTCTCCTCACCATTACATAGGCTAGTGAAGAACTGCATGCACATGATCTCCCTCACAGACTCTGCCTTTACTGCTTTTTTCACACTTTTCATGAGGAAAAAAAGGGTTTTTTATTCACCTCCTTGCCTTCTGCAAGACTTAGAATAATGTAAATGTTTTGAGTGAGGCTAAGCTTCTCCACAGCTAACTCCCTTAATTCCCATCTAATATCCACCGTGGCAGAAGAGCACACACGAGCCTGTTGTTTAGTTAGACTGTCAACAACAAGAAGGTCAATAATGTTTAATGTAATTTAAACTGTGGTTATTAGGCTTCAGCATCAGCAACTCCAGGACAAACAAGGCAAGAACAGAAATCATCAGCTTTGGTTTGAAGCTGCTTTTGGCAGGCTCAGAAAACAGACTATTGTGCCAGTTCCATTTGATTCATGCTCGGAAGGTCTTAAGAAGTGTGTGTAGACATTTCTTTGTGTTGGCAGAGCACAGGCTGAGCCACAAATTGTTGGAGGCTTGAGAAAAAATAATTGAGGGAAACATTGCTACATGCTTGTTGTTTAATGATCTTCTCTAGGCATCTGTTACTGGTCATTGCAGAACATACTGGGATGAAGTCAACTTTCTGTCGAATCCAGCACAGCTCCTACACTCCTCAGTCATGTATAGGGATTCTGAAATAGCTCAAGCATTCTATAGGTTATCTCATAAATACATTCATAAAGCCATTTGAAGCAAAAGGAGAATTTACTGCTCATAGTCAATCGTGCTTCCAAACGACACAAGGCTTGATGAGGACATCCAGACTTCATTACACTTAATGAGGATTAGTCATTTTATGGAATTTACTTCATGGCAATTCAGCTGGCCAAACAGTGGGTGTCCATTTTCAGGCTCCACTGGCAATACTGGCCAGATCTCCACTGCCTGCAGCTGGAATTTAAACACAGCTCACAGGCAGGCACATCCACAGGGAGGCCAAAATTTAGATTACACTCTTGAGCTGTCATACGTTGACACAAGTTCTCTGTTGGTATCACAGCCAAATCCACACGGAAGTTTTTGTCAGCATGGTACTATCAAAGAAGGGATGTTAATGGAGACTTTTATTTAAAAAGACTCATATAAATTCTCTTCTATTTTTGCAAGTTTTCTGAACAATAAAAAGTTGGGCTAAACTTCTCGTAACACATGTCTGAATTCTCTTAAATAATTTTGGAACTATTAGGAAAAAACTTCCCAGCCATTTCTGAGAATAGAAAAGTCATTTAAAAAACCATTTTGCTCATCTTAAAAACAACCTCAATCATGGGATTTGCAATTTGTCATGAGTTTTAATGAGGGGGATGCAACTTCTGCCCTTTCCCTGCAGATCTATCCAGATGTGACCAAGCCTGAGAAAACTACCCCCCTTTTTTTTAATGCAAAACACTTCCAAAAGTTTGTCAGTGAAAAATCACAGAAAAGCCTACTCTCATTGATCATGACTGATCCTCTCCAATTTCTAGCACTGACTGGATACCATGTACCTCCTCCAAAGATTCCTTCAGTCTGACAAGCACTAGAGAGAGGAAGTCTGTAATGAAAACTCTAAGCCTAAGCACAAAAAGCCACTGGAATAGAAAGCAGACATCCCTAAGAATCCTGATATTACTGTCACTTAAGAGTATCCAGTACACAGGCAGACAGACAATAAGGAACAAAAAAGAATTCACTGTGTGACTGAGTGTGATGTGACTGGGAGGAGAAACCATGGATGGAGATGGAGGCTGAGGAGGGGCAGGGATAACACTTGAAGGGCCAATTAACCAAACCTGGGCATCAAATTGGATAAAGACCTAATGGAACTCAGGAGCTAAGGCACAGAAAGTGGTGAAGGGACAGATCTCAGAAAGAATCCGGGCAAAAGAGATAAATGTTAAGGAGAGTTGAAGAGCCGAAGTGGCTAAAAATATCAACTTGAACAAAAAGTCAGAAGTCTGAGGCAGCTGAAATTGGATGAAGATAACAAGGAGGAAAAGTACACTGTTCTCTGACACCTAGTGCTGTATCACTATCACCCAGCCAGCTCAAATAGCAGTGCTCTTGTGCAGCCACAAAGGCTTTAAACCTGCAGTTTGGGAGGTGTCTGCCTCTTCCTTTTTCTCCCTGACAAAAGGGAATTATACAGGCAGACAAACACGAGGCAACACAGGGACACGGAGACACAGATAAAGGAATGAGCAGGCACACATATGTGCATATACATGTGCACTAAAACACAAGGAGGATTACAGATCAAATGTGGATTTTGTGCATAAAATAGATTTATAAGAGGAGTCACTGCACTGAAGAAACCTGTTACCTGTGAGACTGTTTAATTTATAAAGGGAGAAAAAAAGGAAGTCATGAAAAAGGTTATGGATGGTTTGTGGAAGAGGAAAAGCATGCAGATATGGCAACTGAGCAATGGCCTGCAAAAGAGTTGTAGTTTCACTTCTTCCATCAAGCTCCTTGATGATACTGGGCATGGTACTAAGTACAATTTTTCTTCTTTTTTTTTCTTTTTTTTTTCCCAGTTCTTAATCTTACTGTTAAAACCTTGTAGAGTTCTTTCCCCTGTAAAAATTCAGCCTTAATTTCTACATAGATTGTGCACTCACAACACCAACAGAGTAAAGGAAGAACTGCTATATTAGTGCAACCTTTTTAACTAAGTCTGAGTATTTCTGAAACTCTTTCAATTTGCCATCCAAATTAGCAGATATAAATAAATTCAACTCCTCTGGGGGAAAATGTTTCCTAAGACACATAACAAGGCCATATAAATCTGCTATTTATAAAAAATTACAGACAAGTTATTCATATGTTCATTATAGTAAAAACACTACAGAAAAACTCATGCAGAAATGAGGAATTCTTTCTTTTTAGCAGTACCTGCATACTCTACACACATACCTACACACTAAACAATAATGAAAAAATGGAATATTGAAGACAGTGATGTCCATCCTACGGACTGAATTAGGCACAAACTATTCTGCATGTGACCATACAATCAAAGAAGCATAATAGGACTAGGCACAAAAGACATTAATTGTGTGCAAAGGATGTTAATTGTGTGCAGACAACCTGTCTACTGACATGTCCTTAGTTTGTGTTTTCATTTTATTGGCTTAATAATGCACTCCTTTATGAAAGATTTTGTAGATTCATTACCCTGATTTAACAGAAAGTTAATGTCAGCCAAAATCACTATATACACTCAATGATACATATGATTTACAAGGTAATAGAAGGGATGGGGTGACAAGAAACTCTGGATTATGTAGGGACATAAAAAAAATGCAAGAATTTCCTGCCTTTAATACCTTCCTCATTAGTGAGCACCTCCTTAGTATTCTTTCCCCACTGACTGCAATCAGCACCTTATTGTTCATAATTCCTATTTCCTTGGCTGTTCCTAAATTGCACTCTCCAAATGGCACAAAGTCATCGTAAACAAAATCCTACATCTTCAGTTCACTAATTTTTGTAAATTGAACTCAAACAAAGCAATTAGGTGGCATACTTTGAAACTACCAGCTTGAACATTAATACCATTTCTTTCCTAATAAAAACTTGACATGTTTTATCTGGCTGGGGCTTTCAGCTTTTTTTCCAATTTGACTAAATTACTCACTTACATGTGTTTGTCCCATTGCTCCTCCCAAGACACGGTATTCCCACACATTATATCATTCTGTAACTCACTAGCCACTGAAATAAATAAATAAACCCCATGTCTTTCCATCCTGTTCCTTCACTGATAATCCTCAGGCAAGCATTGTGAAGTGCAACATCTTGACCTAGAATTTAAAACCCTAAAATTACTGGTCAAACATTTAAGCAGGTTATTCAACTCTTGTTCTGGGCTTCAGGGAGGTGAGGATAAGAAGGGGCTGTTAGTTTCAGTTTTGCAGAATGCTGCCTCAGTAGCTTGTGAAGAAAAAAGCTGCCAAATTTTGTAATGAATTCCACAGAACATTAAGTCTGATGCTTAGCAGAAGCCATAACTGTTAAGTAAATGATATCCTTTTGATGAATACCCTTATTTGAAAACAACACTGATTCTTCTAACCCTCTAGCAGTGTCCCAAAACAGATGTGCACAACTGCAAATTCTGTTTGCTTTCAGGTTTACGAAGTGTGATGACATTTTTACAATCCTGCATGAGCCCTCTTACCCAGGAGTAAAATAAAGCACAATAATTCTTCACCATCTGTTTGTTAATTTTGCATTCATTTAACTTTGCATTTTAAACTAATAATCATTTTCTTATAATATAGTTTGCTCCATTGGTAGAAATTACAGCTGTTCAATTAAAAAAAGAATGGTTTATAACACAGTTTTCCTCTAAATAATTCCATTGCTCTTAATTATAGACATGTTAATGCCATCAAATGGAAAAGAACTGCCAGAGATTAGTGTTATGCTTTATATGTCACAGATTCCCTTAGTAAATATACATATTTCCTTCTCTTCCATCACATTAACATTAAACCCATTTCTCTCCATTACAAGATTCTGTGTATTTTTAAACATTGTTACGTGTAAAGGTACAAACAATTAAATGAAGCTTCTGTTTCATTTGGGGCACAAAGTCAAACCAAGCACAGTCCTACTTCTTCATAATGCTTTTTCTTTAATCTCTAATGACAGGACAAGGAGGTTTAGTTATTTATATTTCAGCTGGTTACAGCTAATGTAGGGCTGGAATAATGTCCTAAAAGCTTTTTCTCACCATGTTTACAGTCAAATGGGGAAATCCCATTCCTTTATCAAAAGTAAAACCACATTGAAATAACATGAATAATACATCAGAGCTAGTGAAGGGGAAACTATTTGGGTCAACAAAAGATGTGGTGCCTGGAAAGAGAGCAGGAGCCAGTCTGAGATTCTGAGAGCTCTGCTCTGGACTCTGTGTTATGCTCTGGACAGGGCATTTTCCACACGGACCAGGCTGTAAGGTCACAGCCCTAAACACAGACTAACACAGTGGAGAGTCCACTTCACTGTGGTTCCTGGGCTTCATCATCATCATCATGCACAAATAAACTCCTCAAGAGACACAGGCTGCTCAGCTAATTCATGTGAGCAGTCCAGTAGCATTAGAGAGCTGTTCAGATGGTTAAAACAATCAAGATGATTGCACTGTTTTCTAAAACCAATTTTATCTGATGGCACAGAAATCTCAGCATCAGATGACAACCTAATGCTGTGACAGTGTTAAGATATCAATTCTGTCACAGTACTAGGGTGAGTATTTTACTTAAAACACCCATAAGGCAATGGTTTACCACAAAACTTATTTATTTCAATTAAAAGAGTTCAGAAGAGGCTGAAAAGCACTCAACTGGTGCATAAGACTGTAACAGAGCACTCACCTACAGAAATGAACCCCCAGAAGCACCACACACAACAAGCTCACATAAAATTAGGAGTGAAAATACAACCAGACATTAGTGAGATGCTCAGCTTCTAGTCCTCAGAATCCTGAGCATCCTGACCTTTCAGTTTCCCAGACAAGTGAGCACTGCTGCCAAGGCCGACCTTTACTGGGGGATTTATCCATCACAGGATTTTCTGTCTGACAGGAAGCAAACATTCTGCAGGTGCCCAGGGCACATTCTGATGTGATGGATGTGTAATGGTAACCATCCTCCCAATGATTTGCCATCTATTTCAAGTTACTCTCATTAAAAAAACTCACCTGGTATGACATTTGAAAAAACTGAAACTCCTACTTATTGAACGTATTGAATCCATCTACATTTTGGAAATGAGCATTTCCCTCACAAAGCTCAAAGAATAATAGCAACTGAACTGTCTTCTTGTGTCATTTCCCTAGAAGTTCTCTATTTGCTTTTAAAGGCTTATGATTTGTAAACACATCTCCCTGGAAATACCACACAAACAACACCGAATATTCTATAACAATCTGCAGTAACTGAAAGGAAAAAAACCCTCAGTATTTGCTTGGATATTGGGTTAGATTGGGTATTTAGATTAAGATTCACTATTTATTCTGAATATTCTGTCATTCTTCCCAGTCCTTTGCAAAGCAATTTCGTACTGAAGCAGAGTGGGCGGAAATTTTTTGAACAGAAAGGAAATATTACAGTATAAATTAAAAACTGCAAAGGGAAAGGCTAGATGTGGAACTACTTGAAGTTTTATTAAAAAAGAGTGTCTAGATTACAGATTGAATACATGCATCTGAAGTGAGACCATGACACTGCAATATAGTGTATCAAGTTGTTTTACCCATGTTAGATGCTTCAGGAAATAAATATTTATTTATTTCACAACAGCTACTTTCCCTCCCTGATGTACTGAAAGTGACATATTTGAGGGAAACCATTAATATCACTGAAAACACACTGGTTAAAAAAAGAAAAAAACTTATGTGAAGTGCTGCTTTGAGAACATGCCACTTCATCAGTTCTTCAATTAATATTATTTAATAGGATTCTTATAATTAATCATGATTATGACTCATGGAACACCTACACATTCATTACTGGCAGCAGGCCTACTATTGTCTGCCTACTTTTTATTCCCAGGTCAGATCTACAGAATGGGGAGGACAACTATATACATGAAAATAAACAATATTAATTCTTTCACATAAACAAATGACTACCGACAGTGGCCTATTAGGAAAAATAGCTTTAATGCAAGTAATGTCTGTATTTCCCACTGAGGTGATGCACTTGCACAGGAAGGGCAGTTGCTCCACATCTGCAAAGATTCCAAAGATGCCTCTCTTATGCCTGATTTGCTCCATGTTATTAAAAAAACACTCAACGACACCTGCATTAATGGCACTGCTTCATACTGATGTCTGCAATATTTATGCTCAATCTGCAACTCTGGGACAGAACTTACACTAATGGAAGTCAATAACAAAATCTTCAGGGAGTTCAAAACTATTTTTTGCTAATGGTTTGATTTTTCAAGCTGCTGAGTACACCAATCTCAGAAGTAGTTTTTAGGCTACTGCTTAAGAGCAAACTGATGCCAACAGACTAATATGAGCACTCCTGAGTTTTAAATTAAAGTATGTTTGTAAGATTTTTCTGAGGATGGGTGAAAACCCAAAATGAAAACCCACAATATAATTTATATTAAACAGGAAAAACCCTCAGACTCTTTTGACCAGAATAATCAGAACCTCTTTATAATTCTAATTTCATTAAAGAGCCTGGATTTTAAAGTTCTCATTCAAAAAAAACCATGTGACCCACATCCATGATAAATTTAACAGACATGTTTAAATAAAATACTATATAAAAGGGAAACTGCTGTGAAACCTAGATTAGAGTCAGTTGTGTAACACTAAGCAAACAATGCTACAGCTGAGCAAATACACCTACTAGTCCCATAGAGGTATTTTTTCCTTTTATTCCTGTGCTATATATTAAGGAGAAAGCTGCTGAAGAGGCCTTTTTATTTCTATAATGCTCAAAGCATAATGAGGACCTGTCCTTGACAGAAACTAACCAATATTAACTCCAAAAAACTGATTAGTCTTTTTTCATAAATATAACCATCACACAAAAGGCAAAATTAGACCCTTGAGCACCAACAATAAAAAACCCTGGATTAGCTATTAAAAAGACTGAATATAAAATATTTAAATCAGAAGCAACCATGAATGAGGTGGCAAAAAGGCTGGGAAAGGACTGCATTAAAGCACCTACAAACATGAGGAGATTGGTGGTACTGCCACACTCCCTTGTATAAATTTTTATAAACTTACTGCTGCCGTGCTGATTAAAAGATGGGTAAGGCTTCCTGGCTTTTTAAAATATATACAGAGCTCTGGTTTCCTTATTTGTTGAGAATATTAATGGCATAATAATTTAAATAAATTTGTTAATATTTTCATAAATTTCAAAATTAGATTTCATTTCCTTGTTCCATATTCAGAGTTTGGGGGCACTGTCATTTCCTCTCTTTTGTAGACATTGAAGGACTATGCCACTGTTGGTGAGTACAGAAGGGCAGGAGAGCCCAAGTATCTGCATTCCCATTTCCTAGAGCAAAGCCCAAGATGGGTCAGTGTCACCAGCAAAATGACACATTACCAAGGAAAAAGGTACATTCTTGATTGGAGAGACAGTGTGATTTTCCTTTAGTGGGTTTTCTTTGCTCTTCAGAGATCAGGTTCCCTCTGGTTTTAGCACATAACCCTCCCCCCAGATTTATAAAATCTTGAAATGAAATGTTAGTGAACTACTATGCCACTGCCTTAATGCTCAGAGTAACATTTACGAAATACACCAAGGGAATTGGGGGAGGAAAAAAAAAAAAGAAGAGGATTTCTTTTGACATATTATGAAAAAAAAGTGTTTTCTACTCAAGTCATGCAAAAGGAAGAAAAGGTCTTTGTGAAACACACTTCAGCAGTTTGGAACACACACTGAACAATTTCACTTCAGAGCTTTCAGTAAATTATTTCAGTGAATGTTACCGAATAAAGGAAACCTGCACTGGAAATTCCTCCAGGAACACAGGCCCTTTCATGTTTCTCAGCCAGGCTCTTTGGCTTTCATTCCCAGGCTGTTGCTGCTTCTCAGTCTCTTTCTGTGCCCCCAGCCCATTTTGTCTGGTTCCTACACCTCAGCCTGCCCTCAGTGCCTATCAGCCTATTCAGCATCAAAACCCTCCCAGAAACATCTCTGTATCCCCAATCTCTCTCCCAATTCTGGTACCCACCTATCTGACACCAGGAGTTCAAGAAAGGTGCATTTTTCAAAGCATTCAGCTTGAAAAAAAACCCACAGTGAAAACTCTAAGGCTGACTCTGCTTTCCTACTTGAGCTCTCTGGAACCTCCTGGCTCCACAGCAGGAACCCAGCACACCACTGCTTTGGGAGAGAAAAGCAATGGGTCGGGCTGAAAAATCAAACATTCCCCCTTCAGATGAAGCCACATGAACCATCTTAAGGAAAGACACTTTGTGCTGCCTAAGTAGCCCAAGTATTTTCCTCTCTCTTTTGCTGCTGTATTCCACAAATGCAGTTATTATGGGAAGGATCATTCAGGCAGATTTCACCTGACAGAAATGACACTGTGCTTTTGTTCGGATATGCAAAACTGAAGGGGACACAGAGCAATGAAGTAAGAGAAATTGTATTTGTGTGCTGGAAAAAAGTAAAGAGTTTATTAAAAATTCTGTCTCACTCTGAGAAAAAGCTTATTACTTAAACCTAAAATATATATATTAGAATCCATGCGCTGATCATTGTCCCTGGAAGGGTCAGCTCTAGGACTTGGTTCTTATGGCCCAAATAAGGAATATGACCCTGTTTTACTTTAATCAGTGAGTTCCAATGTGCACTGGACAGTACTACCTGATCTGCACACAAATTCACAGTATTATTTTCATATACTTGGCAAAAAATAGGTAGGGATACAAACACATATTATTTCACAGAAGGCTTGTGAAAAAATACATCAAAAGAAAAATCTCAAAAATAATTTGTTTAAAAATGTACATCTTTTGTTCTGCTTCATCTGAGAAAGAAAATTGTCCCCTGAACTGCAATTCACAGATTAAAGCCTGCCCTCCTCTTGTAAATACAATCAACATGATGAAGACAATACAAAAAATTAATGGAAGCTAAATAAGTTTCACATGACCACATGTTCCTTTTTGCAGTCAACATGTCAGAATCACACTGATAACAGGTTATCCAACAAGGAACTACTACATAGACTGAAAAGTGACATTTAAGTGTCTGCACTTGTAAAGAATCAAACTTCATGAACAAGTACCCAGAGAAAGCTCTAAATCAAACACTGCTGATATTTGATATATTGATAGTCTACTGTACATTAGCACATAAACAGATCAGTGTTTTCTGTCTCTAAAGGAAGGAACATCTTTTGTTTCTTGAGATGCTAATTTTAAGAAGTGCTAAATTGGACATATTTCATATAGTCCCAAAATAAGTATTTGTTCATATTCCTAATAAACTTTTCCACTTGTAAAAATTCCAAAGACCTTAACAGGGTGAAGCATAGTACTCGCTTTAGTGGAATGTTAATAATAAAAATGTTTTAATTATGGGAAAATAACTTAAAAATTCTCTATTAATTTAAAATGAAATTTTGGCTAGGGAAAAAGCTTAATATTCCTCAGATTATTTTTTAAACAAGTTTTAAATTAAATATTTTTAGTTTAATAATGCAGCTTTGTATGCCTTTATTTTTTTTCCCCGACTGGCTGACTTGGAAAGTTGGTCAATGGTAACAGAGTATCTTGCACCACATAGAACAAATCTGAAGTATCAATCCATCTAGCAAATGGTGGGGAAAGAAAACACAGACCAGCTCTTCATTCAATAAAACTCAATTACATTGCAACAATTAACACTTAAAAACAACCTCGCCCTCAGCCATGCACCCAGAGTTAGTAAAGCATCAAAGTATTCAGAGGTGAACAACAATTAGGTCAGAAAGACTAGGAAAATAAATGAAGGGTTTTTTTCTCAATAACTGGAAAATTCAAAATTAAAATAATTTCCAGACCCCTTCAATCATCAGACGTGCATAGCCTTTACTTTAGCCACATTATTCCCACGTGTCACTGCCTCTCACTTTATGACCATAACTATTCAGAAAGACCAGTCTAGTTTATAGTAATCCTTACAAACTTTTAAATACACCACTGAATAACCATATACAAGTGTGAATCTAATTATATCCCAAGGTATCCATAATTTAGGTGCCAAAATAATCACAAAAAATGTAGTAGGAGGATCTCAAAGCTCTTAATTAGCATTTACTTGGTTTTAACTATTACTTCATTGTCTTAAATACCAGCAGGGATTTAGAAAAATGTATTTTATTTTCTTCTAGAAAATGTGGTCTGTGAGACAACTGGAGAAACGGAAACTGTGTTCTGGAAGCTGAGTCCTTAAGTCTGTAGCTTTAAAGGTGCTGTGTTTAGATAGGTAACAAAACTCTTCATCTGTTACAAGCTAATTTACATTTTTCTGTTTTAAGTTTCACTGCAGAATTAAAAACAGAATCACAGAGTCAACGACTGGTTTGTGACAGAAGGGATATTAAAGATCATCCAGTTCCAACACCCTGCCATGGGCCAGGACATCTTCCACTAGACCATGTCACCCAAAGCTTCATCCAACCTGGCCTTGGACACTTCCAGGGGCAGCCACAGCTCCTCTGGCAACCTGTTCCAATCCTCACCACCTTCACAGCAAAGAACTATTTGCACTCTAAATCCAGTCTAAACCTACTCTCTTTCTGTTTGAAGCCATTCTCCCTTGCCTTGTCTACACAGATCTTTGAGCAACCTGGTTGGAAGGTGTCCCTGCCCATGGCAGGAGAGTTGGAACTGGATCATCTTTAACGTCCCTTCCAACCCAAATAATTCTGTGACCTGAAATGAGCAATGCTCTTGTAATGGTAAAGCTTACTTTGGTTCAAATGAAATAATATTTTAATCAGTGTTCATTTAACAAGGCTTATAAGAATGAAATTGTGGATTTTACTAAGCACCAAATATCTGTTCTCAAACTGCTGGACCTGATTCTGAAGAATCTGAACACACAAAGAGGTCCCATGACAACTCCTTAACATGAACAGATTTACCAAACCTGCACTGATAAAATTTAGGGTGTACAAAGGTGTTCCAGAAGAATTAGAGATGTAAATCAGAGCCAACTATGACAATTTTAAGATACCACAGCTGCTTTGCGGAACTTGGAAAATACAGTTATATAAAACTACTGACACAGGCTTTCCGATCTAATTTACAAGCTGTAAGAACAATTCACATTCCTCAAGACAACAAGGACATGGCTTTAAGTGACCAAAATCCAAACCATTATGGAACAGAGTAAATCATGAAGATAATCAACAGTGTTAAACTATCCCTGAAGCTATACTCTCAGTCAGTAATGTACTTCAAAAACAATGCTTGTCCTCATCAGCAGGGAAATGGCTCCAGATCTGTATAGAAACTCCACATAACAACACGGAAATTAATGGAAAACTTCAATAGTTTTCCCATGGCCCCTGTTTCTGAACTGTCACAGTATGTCTAAAACATGCCAGGACCTGAATGAAGCTACCAAACTGACCTAAAGCACATCCAAGTGTCTCCTTGGTGAGACATGTCGCTATTTCTCCAGTCTTTCTTTCTCTAGCACTTTCTGTCCTGGAGTTCTCTAAGAGACAGCAACTCATTAAAAAAAAAAAAAAAAAAAGAAAAAAAAGTAGATGTTATTTTGGAAGAAAACTTCCTGCAGTACACTTCCTCAGTTGCAGGACAAAAGCAACTGCAGGAAAAAAAAACTTGATAAGATCAGCCACCACTCCCAAGAGCAGCCAGGTAGTCCCTCCCAAGCTGCAGTGAAGGGAGATGAGGAGAAGCCAAGGGCCTGGTGTGTGCAAAAGCACCATAAAAAACTCAAGGGCTGAGAAAGGAACTTCTGAATACCAGAGCTGCTCATTATTTTCAAGTTACAATGCTCATCCTTGAAAAATGGGCAAATGAGGAGGATGCTGCATAGACATGGTATAAATTATGATAGATTACATTCTCTTCATGCATTTTTCTCTGGATTTAAGAGTGAGTATTTCTTCCAATAATGAAAAAGGAAGAAGGGAGCTTTTAAAGCATCAAAGAACTGTAAATTCTGCACTCTATCTAGAAAACCCCTGCATTACTCCGTGCTCTGTTCAGATTGGTTAAGACGAACACAAAGCCAACACCATCCCTACATTCAGGATTCTGTCATCTAAGCCATTTCTCACACAGTTTTTCTCAATAAAAAGTAAAACCAAATGAAAAATTGCTGTGGTTAAATGGGCACAACCCTCCACAGTGTATGAAGTTAACAGTACATCAGGATGCTGCTGCTCACTTTTACACACAAGGAATAACAAAAGGAAGTATTTTAGCCAAACTGATTTTCAATTTGAAGCAGCACAAATAAAACAAACACATCCCAATAAAAACATGGACAATTTCCAACAAGATGAGAAGCACTCTCAGGCTAAGGGACGAAGATAAATTCAAAATATGGACAGTTTTAGAAGATGGATAAACATGTTCCCCATCTTTCCTCTCAACTTTTTTCTTTCTGATCTAGCTTGGAGTCATGCTAGAATCAAGTCTTGAGCAAAGAATTTAAAACAGACTTTTCATTACTATCATGTTTCTCCTACTCAAGCAGATAGGAACCTCCTTGGTTTCCACCAACACTGTTTTCTTTGACTTTCATGTCCTTGACAAACTCTCTCAGACTTGGAAACTGCTTTCTACATCTTATCATAAGAGAAAACTGCCTGGGAAAGTTACCCTTGCATTCCTTTCTTGGGCTCAGTTTGTTCAAAAGTAGTTTAAACACATTATCCACTTCCTTAAACTCACTTTCTGAATTGAGCTATTTACATACTGGGGGGAAAAAAGCAGTTCACCTTACGTGGGACTCTGTAGCATACAGAGTAGCTATGGCTAGACAATGTAAGGCAGGCAGTTGGCAAACTTTATTTTCCCTCAGCTGACTGAAGACAAACTGCAACCTACGCAATACATGCAAAATAAGCATCAAAATTATAACGTATTATTTTAAAATTCATGAAAATATTTCCGGAATCACTATTTCAGAAACCAATCTTGTTAAAAGCTGAATAAATGTAAGCCTTAAAGGCTTATAAATTATATTTTACATTATAACACCAATAAGATTATATTTCCAAATATCAAAAAGCAGGAGAGCTACAAAAGTGCAAGACTGAAACCAAAAATATAAGAAAAAAGCTGTAAATTCCCCTTGTCTACATGTGATATATTTTTTCCAGGAAAAAACCTCTAATTTCTATTCAATCAGATTCTTTTGATTAGTTTATCTTATTAAGTATACAATTCACATTAGTTTTTTGCATCTAACCCTACCTATCTATAGAAACACCAATAAAAGTCTATCTTCCTGAAGTTGACAACATGACAGCTTCTTTACTACGGTGAATTTTATATACTGTGCAAAACACTTATTAATGATAAGAAAATTGAGTTAAGGTTTGGATCAAACAAATCACTGGAACTTTTTTCTCCCCCATTTATACTTTGAAGAGTTGTTTTCTTTCAAATCTTGAAACAAAATTACTCCCAAACCCCATGAAATGTTTTTAAAGTAGTGGGACAAGGCACTGCCACATTGGGATGCTCAAGCTCTTTATCTTACACCAGGATAACAAGGTGAATTCTTAGGAGTCATCTTGAGAAAAGCTCTGGCACCAGGTTTGTCACCAACATCACCAGTTCTTCCTTATGACCTCCTAAACTTAGAAAGCAGCTCTGAGAAAATCCATGATTCTCCCTGGCTGAGATAAGCAAGACAAGCAGTGAGATGAACTGAGGCACCTACACCACAGATCTGGCTGTGCATTCCAGCTTTTCTTTGTCCCTTGTCACAAACCACCACTACACACAGGATTTCAGACATCTCACAGGTTTGTGCACTCATGAATAGCAAAGAACAGCAAACCTCAGACTTGGAAAGAAAGACAAAGAATCCACCTCTGTCTAGACACAAATACATGAAACAAGCTGGTCAGGTGCCTTTGCCAGGCCTTCACAAGGAGCAAATCAAAAGAACTGGAGAAGAAAGACACGCTAAGCAGGGGATTTTGTGAGACACTCACAGATACTGAGATCTCTGTAGTGCTCTGCTTTAAACCTCCAGCAAACAAGGGCCCAGAAGAAAACCAAAATGGATAAACATACATATTTTGGAACAGGTCAGTGAAGTATGTCCACACGAGCTTTACTAATGCAATCACAAGTTCAGTGAAGCCAAATGGACATCTCAACTGGTAAACAGAGTAATAAGAACACTGTCATATCCAGTTAAAGCAGATTTGCAAACAATAGGCAGCTTAACTAATGAGAAACATGAATGCAGCTTACAAATTTAAGAGTCCCTCAAGGTAAGAACAGTCCCGAAATGCTCTCCAAAAATTAAAATACCTAAACCAACGGACTGTATTATCAAAAGTTGATTACACTTCAAATAAGCATTTTTAGATGAACAGAAGGAAAAGAAAATGTACTTTCCCAGCTAAGGAAAGATGTCAGTGCTGCAGACCACATCACAAACCAGTTCCTCATGCCAAAAGGTCTTCCAAGAAGACAGAAATCCCCTACCAAGCAAACAACAACAAACCCAAAGCAAGTTTGGTGGCAAGCTGAGGAAACAGCATACAGCTTGGTTTTATTCAAACTATTTTTCTGTATGCCCTGAGCACATACTTGCATTTGCATGGCCAACAGATTTCAGAACATCTGAACAGAACTTTTCTCTTAAAACGCAGGAACACTCCATTATAATAAAGAAGCCCAAATAAAAAGAAGCACAAGATGTGCAAACACAAGCACATACATTCAATTAATTAATTAACCTTTCATTCCAAACTTTTCAAAAATAACTCACAGAAAGATGAGCTTTTCCACTACCACACAGGACAACCAGAATCTTACACTTTTTTCTGCCTTCTTAATCTTAGTAACAATTTAAAAAGTCATGGAAAAATTACTACCAAGCACTGCAGTCTGGACACAAGCAAACACAGGATTACTTGGGCTGCAAACCAGTTCTACACAAACTCCTTGAGCAATCACTACACTTCTCTGTAGTAAGTAACAGAATTGAAGAACAGTGAGGTCCTCATTTAAAAAAAAAATAAAAGCAAACAAATCCCTGGTGTGATAGTGGGATAAAGAAGTCCAATTCCATCTAGCTGTTCCAGACTCACAGTTGTGCCTTTACTCAGCTCTCCCTGGGGATATCACAAGAAGGATAAAAGAGAATAACCAAATCAGCGTCACTCTTTGCTGGCTGACTGCTGGACAACACAAAGAAAGTTTCTCAACGGCTTCAGCAAAGACTGAATAGAAATTACACAGAATGGCACTCAATTCAAACTCCTCTCCTCTCTCTGCACTGCCATGAAATATGTGCTACGAGGGGATCTAAACTTTACTTGCAGAATTTGAAAAGATCAGTAGGGAAGATTCAGTGCAGCACATGAAAAGATGGGGCCGAAATGGAAACGGCAACACCAGAGACGTTCATTCTTCAAAAAACTTGTAGTTAAATAATTCCATTGTAAACATCTGTGCAAAACTTAAAAAGGTACTGATGACATAAAGGTGAGGCCCCACCACCCTGAGCACAGGGGAGGAGCAAGGTACCGTACAGAAAGAAATGAAACTGAAATAACGAAAACAGGACAAAATTCATTACAGCAAAACACAAACCTGAACAGCTCTACCAGGATTTCTGTTAGAAGAAACGACTACAGACAGGAATGAGCTGGTCACAAAATGACTACAAGCCAGAATCAAGGGGGCAAAAACTTTTCAGCAGTATTCAATTTTGAATATTCTTTCAATTCTTACTATTGTTTTTTATACATACACACAAACACACAGATGTTTTAACGTTTTCAAGCTCATCTAGAAGTTAATACTGTTAGGTTCATTCATTTTGAATAGTCTAATTTTGAAAGTAGAAACAAATCTAATTAATGATTCAAAGCAAAACATTTACTTAATATGAATAGAAGAAGGTGCAAGGAAAGCTGTATTCTATGGCTTGTATTGGAAGACTGGCTTTAAGCAGCTTTTTAGTCTACACAATGGAGAACATCTATTGCTATCTTCTGCTGCATTATTTTGTTCTATTAGAATGCATGAAAAATGAGAATATTCACATGAAAAAAGGCCTAAGCATGACCATGTGAAAATCACTAAAAATTACAACGATTTGTTGATAGCATGGCTGATTTAATATAAAAAATAACACAATTTTTTAAAACTCTACTGGGCATTACTAAATATGACCAAAAAATACATGTGGCAAAATCAATGTGAAATACATCTCCAATACTTCAAAATGGAACCAGAATATGACACCAGAACAAGTTCATCCTTTTCAATGGTACTTACTTTTTCTAAAGACATTACCGTTTCAATTTAAAAGATTTAATATTTGTTTGTGTACTTCTATGAGTATTTAGAGTACCAACATAAGTTTCATGGCAAACACTGTTTTTTTCAATACTAGCCTGCTTTTTAAAACTGGCATGAAAGTAATTGAGAAATTTACTATATTTGAGTCATATAATTTCAGAATATAAATTGGTACAATAAGTACTTTCTCTACCTATCAGAGTATTTGCTAATTGAACTCCATTTTTCTTCTGCCTCTAATTTATTTTGGTCAGTCTGGTTCTCCCTATATTCTAGTTACCCCAAAACTAATTGATGACATGCTCTGTGAAACTCCATAAAACCTTTTAATAAATTGCAACGGAAGTTTTTAGCACAAGATCTGCCCAAGGAAACCTTATTACAAATGGGAGCTCAGAGATCCATACGTGGGTATTTTCAGTCACACTTTGTACTGCATTTGCCTTTTTTTCAACCCTCCCCACCCTGTTTCTCTCACAGACTCAAGCATTCAGGTGTTTTTACTCACTTCTGTGCTCCCTGAGACAACAGCTTTGACCACGTTCAGCGACAGCTGCTCTTCAGTCTGGCAGACTCCCACAGACCACTCTGCACAGCGGTGATGAGCCCAGCAGTGACCTGCAGGTCAGAGAGAGAAAGGGTTGGACAGCTCTGTCAAGCACTTCCTCCAATATGCAGCTCAGTTCTGGCAGTAAATACTTGCCAGGAAAAAAACAGAAGTCTCCTCCTCCTCCTCCTTTTTCTTGTTGCAACATTGAAAACCCATATTATCATACACTGAATATACTGCAGTTACTATCAGACAACAAACACAGCAATTTTCTTTTATATACAACGCACCTTTTTTACCTGGTTATAATTTTCAAATGCCTGATCATGCAATCATAGGACTGGGGTGTACAGGACTGACTTTGATTCTACACTCAATGCTTGTGTGACACACACACAGACTTATATTTGATCTTATACTTCACCACAGATAACATTTCCCTATGTTTGTACTCTTAATTTATGATTCCCCAGGACTGGACACAGATCTGTATGTTCATGTAGAATATGCTCACATGATGCTTTAGGAGCCCGCACAAAGTGTTTAAAAGCTCAAAATACAGCATGAACAGAAACTCATAAATAACTGAGAAAATGGTGTCAATACAACAAAAACATTACAGAGACACATCTACCTACAAAAAAAAAAACAAAACCCCAGAATTTGCGGAACTCAACAGGTAACTCTTACAAGAAATTTCTAATTCAGTTCTGGGAAAAACAATGCAAATGATACATACTTCTAAAGGAGTTGGCTGACTGCTTTATACAGGAATTAGAAATAATGGTTCACGCTAGCTGCTGAAATTAGTTATTGGTCAATTTAATAATTCAAGCTCCAAAAAACAATCCCAAAAATCTCTGTATGGGTTTGAGAAGTCATTTACAAATAACAGCAACTTTAAAAATGTAGACTGATAGACCCACTCACCCATCTACACACACTACAGTAAAACTACTTAAACAAAACAATTGGATTTTATTTTTTTCTTTTAGTTGGACCTTGAAATAAGTTTCCACACCCATGAAAGAGTGACATTTATATTATTTCATAAATGTATTTCCATTTTTTGGAGCAAAATATGTGAACGAACTACTGGCATCAAAGCATTTGGACACAGATGCCTTCTGAAAAAGTAATTAATAACTTAATTAATAGTAAAGTTCAACTGAAATGAAAGAGCAGGTGACAAACTACAGATTTTTCTGACAGAAAACCTGCATATTCTGGAAACATGCACTTGCATTATGCCTCTACTGCTCTAATGATGCTGCTCTTTTTAATCTTCTATTCCATTGTTTCCAATAACCCTGCATTTGCAGCAGGAGATCAGGTAGCGTCATAGGATTAAGATTTTTGAGAATCATATTAAGCTGTGCCTCATTTCTTTTTTCCTTTTCTACCCAAAACAGACCATGGTACTGAAGGTATTACTACATGAACACCAGTTCAATAGCAGATAACAAATATTTCCCCACACAAAGCTGAAGATTCTCTTTTCTGGAGAGAAGGCTACAAAAACACAACCTGAACTAGGCAAAAGCAACCAAAGCAACATCAAAGACTTGACAAACACCACAGCACAAAAAACCAACAGCTGCAAAACTTCACTCATGTCACTGTAACAACTGTATTGGGGAAAAAAGAGAGGGTAACAATGGATCTTACCTGTTGGCTCAAATAAGGCTTGAACATCAATGTCATCTGGTAAGCCAACTAAACTGAGTTCATCCCAGAATTTGACAACCTGATCGTCAGAAGCAGTTTGGGTGCTTACACTTGTACATGATGCTATACTCGATCGAGATCTGGAGCGGGGAGCAGAAAAACAAACTCAGACCACATTCTTTGTACGATTGGCCAGGCACTCACAAATGATCTCAGGGCAAGTGAGTAAGATTTTTTCCTAGTATGGTAAAATATAAATAAACATGAACAAGGTCTTTCTTCTTTATATTTTAGCCCAACACTTTTCGCAGTAACAGCTTCCAGTTAAAGCTGCTATTCAATAAACAAGCCTGCTCTCTTCCAATTCTTCAGGACATGCACACTTCTTTAAGTTTGATTCTGTTTGATATTAAAGCTTTCCCAACCCTTGGAATGGCAAATGAGGTAACAACATTCAAAGGTGAGGTGCTTAGAAAAAAGACCAGGACTAAAAATCTGTTTGGTAATAAACATCTTTATACAATGCCATAAGATAGTAAGAAAAAAAAAAAAGGTGGGTGTGAGCTGGAGGAAAGGAGAGGTATAAAGACTACTACATTGTACTAGTTTATAACCTCATTAATTTGTTCCTCAAATTCTAATCTCAACAGTAAACAGTTCATATAACTCAGATTACTCTATTTAAAAAAACCAGAAGTAATGACTCCGCCTTTATTTCCTGCAGGCTGAAGAATATCTTGGACATCTAAGGGTGTGCATTTAGGCTACTGATAAGAGACTTGATCCCTGATGCCTCAACAATTGGTAGGAAAGGTGGTGCTGCATTTTCCATTAAGGTTCTTTGAACTTGATTACTTGCTGCTATTAATAACTCAATTGTATGCACTTGTCAATAGATACAGTAAGCACTGCAATTTTAACCTGTGATAACTCTGCTTCCCTGAAACCCATGCATGCTTTACTTCAGCCATTACATTCATAAATACATTTTAAAAACTCTTAGTTTATGAGGAAAAGAGTAACATCTCTCCTGCACCACCCAAGAAACCTTAGAAGTTTTTTTATTCTTACGTGGTATTTTCAGGACCTGCATAAGTTTTTTTTAAAAATCTACCCCAAAACCTGTTAATTCTGACACTAGAACATTCTGGCACTAGAACATTCTGTTAATTCTGACACATTTAGAACCTCCTTAACAAAGCATTATGTTCTGTTTGACAAAACTGGCTCCTGAACACTATTCACGTCCACTGGAATTCCAGACTGGTTTGGGTTGGAAAGGATCTCATTCCAAACCTCCTACAATGGGCAGGGACACCTTCCACTATCCCAGTTTGCTCCAAGGCCAGTCCAACCTGCCCTCGAACATTTCCAGAGATGGAGCACCCATAACCACTCTGGGCAACTCTGCCTGTGCTTCACCCCCATCACAGTGGAGCCTCCTCTAACCAAACTGCTGCTCACAACACCGAAGCTCAAAGGATCTTTAAGAAAATCTAAATCCCAACTGACAAGTCATTTTTCTGTACGAAAAAGCTTTCTCACCAGATCAAACCAATCCATTTAAAGAACTTCTCAATTTACTCTGCAATCTCACCCTGCACAGACACACTATCCATAGACTTCTCTGAAAATAATATTTCATATACCTAGAGAATACAGCCTGTGGTGAGGGCGTTATTTTTAACAGCTTTAAGAAGAGCCATTTTCCTATATCAGCATTGCACATGCACACTTTTCCACCACCAATATGATGACAAAAATGTACACTGTGCACCCAAGTGACCTCAGCGAGTGTGAAACACTCTGAGCAGCTTCTCCAGCAGCAGAACAACCATGGACAGGTCTAACTCGGGGAGTCTGGCAGAGCAAGCTACCACCTCCTTCATCATTTCCCTCCCTGGCAGGGCCCAGTGCCCAGAGCCAATTCCCCAGTGCCCGGTCTGTGCCCTGCACCGCCTGCAGCTCTGACCATGGCTCCACATCATCAACCCACCCTCAATCCTGCACATCACCACCACCCCGGATCACAGCCCCACATCATGATCCCACCCTCAACCCCACATCACCACCACCTCACACTGCCGGCTGTCCCAGATCATCATCCCACCCTCAACCCCTTATTGTTACCCTGCCTGCACTCCACAGCACTGCCCTGCATCACTGTATCAAATCACCATCACACATCACTGCCTTGCCCTCTGCCCTACACAGCCCTCAACCACGCATCACCACACCACGTCACCCCTCTGCCCTCATCTCTGTACCACCCTTAATCCCGCACTATCCCACACACTCACAGCTCCACACCGCCCTTAATCCCGCACAGCCTGCGGCTCCACATCACTACAGTGCCCTGAGCCCTGCACCACCCACAGCTCCTCACTGCTCTGAGCCCCGCACACCCACAGCTCCTCACTGCCCTGAGCCCCGCACACCCACAGTTCATCACTGACTTCAACCGCGCACTATGCACAGCTCCTCACTGCCCTGAACCTCGTACCACCCACAGCTCTGGCCCAACCTGGACCCTGCACCCCCCACAGCTCCTCACCTCCCTCAACCCCACACACCCACAGCTCCTCACTGCAATGAACCCCACACCACCCACAGCTCTGCCCCAACCTGAACCCCGCACCACACACAGCTCCTCACTGCCCTGAACCCCGCA
>JAHLSL010000022.1:5649224-5705983 GCA_025920805.1 Petroica traversi
CACCACCCACAGCTCCTCACTGCCCTGAACCCCACACCACCCACAGCTCGTCACCGCCATGAACCCCACACCACCCACAGCCTCCCTCAACTCCACAGGGCCCAGCCTGTAGCCGTGGCCTGTAGCCCTGCATGGCCACTGGCTCCCCTCATGTTTCCCTAGGCCTGCAGCCCCTCTGTCAAGCGGCCATAAAGATATGGCTCTGATCAGGCCCATCCCAGTGCCCCCGCCAGACACACCATGTACTGAGTAACCTTCACTGCAGGGCCAGGTATGTCCCTGCCATCTCTCACAATTACTGAGAGGCCTGGGGACCATGACCATAACCCCACTGTGTGGGGGAGCTGCCAGCAAGCCCCACTCCTGCAGGGCAGGAGCCATTGCTATGTGTCCTCAACCAGGGCACCAGGGTGAGAGCCAGCGCTGGAGGGGAAGAGGAGAAGCTCCAACCAGGTGGGCAGATACTGCCCATTATTCCAGATTGCACAACACATGTCAGAAGACCATCCTCTTACACCCTTCATGTGTAGTTTTACTTCAGCATCACACGTAGACCTGTGCTTTACAGTAGCTTTGTCTCTTTCCTGTGTTCTTCCAGAGTGAAGGTTCTCACTTGGGCAAGAAACAAACCCATTTTTTAAAAGCAGAAGAGACAGCTACTGCTATACTGCTCACATGTTGGTTGTTCTGGGGTTCTGTTTTTAGTTAGGTTTTTGTATGTGTTGCTTTTTCCTTACAAAAATATATTAATAACCCACATTTTCATAAATACAAGTTATTTGCTTTTTGTAGTACATAATCAGTAAAGATATTTGCTGAACTTCATGCAAAACAAAAATAATGCACATTTACTGTAGAACGGACTTACTTCTTCTGGCCTCTCTGCTTGCGCGGCACTGAGTTTTGCCTTGGAGTTCTCTCACAAGCTCCATCGGTGCTGTCGCTGGCTTCACTCTTATTTAAAGGCTGGTTTTTCCATGGGATAACATACCCAGGGGTGGGACTGAATTGTTTTAAGTCTCCTTGTCCTAATGAGCTCCGTTCTCCACAGTAACAAAAGGCGCAGAGTTGTTCGCTGTAAAAGGGAAGATCATTACTTCTTTATTGGGGGGAAAACCAGCAGAGGATACCCCATCAAAGAGCAGATTTCATGCTAATTTAACCCTTTGTAACAAGACAATAAAAGCTCCTATGTGCTGTCAGGTATCAGAATTCAGTATTTAGAAGCACTATTTACAGCTAATTCACAGTTATACTAAAATAACTTTTCTTCTGTTCACAAAACTGCCTGATTAATGAAGCAAACAAAAAAATCTCCATGTTATATTCAAATGTTAGATTCCCAAAATTCTCCGTGTCTAGATACATACTTGCTAAAAGGCATCACAATGTTACAGAAGGCACAGAACATTTTAACACACACACCTTTCTGGAAGCACGTACATCTTATGTACAACACAACATGCAAATACTATAAACTAAAAGGTTTAGTAACATGGAGAAAAATGGAAAAATGAGAAAACCACAGCAATGCCTGCAGACACATATGCCAGAGCACACAACATACACAAATCCAATCATCCTCATTTACTTCAATATTTAAAAACAAAATTATGTCTGAAAGTTTTACTGGAGGAATTTTATATTTACAGAACGGTGACCGCTGCAATACCCTGTACCATTTGCAATTAAGTTTTAACATGCACAACATAGCGACAGGATTGAAATGACAGCTCTGACAGCACTCCTTGTGTCACATCATATGGAAGCTACTGAAAAATATTTCTATAATAAACATACCCACAAACTTAAAATGTGAACTCCTGCAACTAATGCAGTTTGCATTAAAGGAAGGCCATTTAACACATTTTTTTTTTAATGCTTAAATGAGCAATTCTGTTTTCTTCGTATTTATGCCCCAAAGACCCCAAAAAGATGCCTCAGGGAATGAGGCACTTGGATAGAGGCTTGGCTATGCCTGGATTCCATTTAAATAGATTTCAGTGCATCTCCAAGGTGGCACATTTGTATTTGGGACACTCTGTGCTGTGCGAGTGAGAGGAGGGAAGTGAAGTGGGAGGAAGAGAAAACCTTAAGGCTAAACTGCTGTATAATATTTACTAAATTCTGGGGGAAAAAATAAAGTCTGCCTGTGCTTTTCAGCCTGGAGAGACAAGAACAGCAACAGAAAAAAGTGGAAGTAGAAATGGAAAGTTCCAGATCAGAACAGAAAACCCTGAGAACCCAGCAAAGCCCCTGATTTGGTTTATCATACTCTGGCACGGCTCCTTTTGCTCTCACTATACAGCAACAATAGGAAGAAAGAAAAAGAAGAAAGAAACCTGAACTGGTCAACTATTACTGGTGATACCAGACAGTCAGATGCTAAGGAAATAAGAAGTGCACCATGAGCCCAAAATGAAGCCCAGAGCGAAGCCAAATGCTTTTACTTATGGTTGATAGGTAGGACTGCACTTTCATTAAGGAGATGGACCACTGGGAACATGCAGGTTGGTGGGCACTTAAAGTAAGTCCCATTCATGGTACTAAAATTATACTTTCCTGTGGTACTGTTAGGAAACATTTGTCCTCATCTCGTGGCCTCTGCTGCACATCCCTCACTGATCTGCCTCAACACACAACCAGCATGAGCCAGCACAACCCCCGGAGCTGATGGCAAATGTCTGACACGTTCCAGAAATCTTTACAAAAAGATATCCGAAGTAAAAAAAAAAAATCCAAAGAAAATATGGATAAAGGTAGTGTGAGAGCAGTGAAAAATGAACAGTTACACTGAACAGTACATATGTCTATTTTATAGCTAGCTCTCAGTGATAGAGCAACAAATACAGTATTATTTGTCTGTCAGTGACTGTAACCACTGGACTGCCAGTGAAACCTGATCTGGCCTCACAGAGAGTTCCTAAGCAGGGAAAGCAAAGCTATTTATGCTGGTTGAGACTAGAGAGACTTGTGAGGAGACTTAAGAGATTTAAACAGCAACACCATGGTATATAAATTACACTAGTTACAAACACAAGATTATCCACAGTGGAATAAATAATTATTCATGCATCCTGTTAGGACAGACTACGACTGCTCATTAAAAGACTTGAGGATAATTACAAACAAATAAACAAAGCTCTTTAAAGTGGAGTCGTAGCAAATATGCAATAATGTTAAGGTCTATAAAAGAGAAATATGAAATAGTAATTAAGAAAAAAAATAAACTAACTTTTCAAGTGGTATTATTTGAAAAGGCATACAGGAGTAAAGCTGATATTTCTGGAGCCTGTAAGGCAGCTCCAGCATCTCAACTTCCAGCAGCAGCTTTCTGCAGGCAGAGTGGAGTGAAACAACAGGAGCAGGGAGTTTCACAGCTCCTCTGCAGCGTGGTGCTCACAGCTGTGAGGCTGTCAGGAATCATATGGTTTGTGCTACTGCTCCTGCTCCAGCAGAGCTGGGGAACGCAGCTGAACCCACTGCTCACACCGGGAGGGGGCTGGGGGAACCTTCCTGAGGGCTCTGAGCATAGGGATGCACAAGTTAAAGACAGGAGCAGCAGAAGGTGCCCAGGACACTGCGGGGCTGATCATAAAAGGGGGGATAAAAAGGTTTCCCACTTTCCAGGGAGGCTTCACCTGTATCCCACAGGCAGACAGCCACAAACACTCCGTGGGCAGTAACTCCCAACCTCTGCTGGGATGCTGGAGAGACCCTCTGCAGGAAAGCCACGCTCCTCTGCCTCCTGACATGCCACAGCTGCTGGCTTGTCACGCAGTACAAAGTGGCCAGTTCCATCACGTTAGCCTTTTAGCTCTAAGTGCTCAGTAAATATTTTAAGTTATGTCTGCATGGGCAGAAGGTAGAGATTTTTTTGCTATCATCTGAGGACTGCAGAAAGTACTTACAAATCTACTTTCCATATGTCAATATGCAATTAGGGGATCTAAATCTGTGATGCAAGAAGAGCTCTCATATTGATGATAACGAAATTGAGATACTGGCAAATCTTAAGATCAAACCCTAGATCTGTTACCATAATTAACATATTTTAAGAACACGATAATTCAAAATGGGATTAAAAGCAAGAGACAATGTGTCAGAAAGCTTTTTATAAGCTACTAAGAAAAAAGAGAAAGAAGCAGCTCATCAGTACTCCATTTAAGGTACATCTTAGACACTAAAACCCAAAACGTGAGTTCATCACTCTCTGTAACTTCAAATTAAATTATGTATTTTCCCACAACAAATGCTACTTTCTTATAAAGGTTTAAATATCCAGAGGTGGTTTATTACCAGCAGATGCTCCTATACCTCACCTCAGGATTTCAGAGATTTGAATGCACAGAAATTTTAATACGTAACACTGAAGGAAAACTATGCTCATAATGCACCAGACATCCTGGATTTTGGGGATGCAGTAAGAGGCAGAAAGGCTAGTAAAGTCTGAAGCTAATGTCTGTTCCCATCAAGCCATGGGAGGAGATCCAACTTAGATCTTGTTTGAAGGATGCCCTTTCTAACAAGAAACATGTTGATCTCATCACTCTTCCACAGCCATTCTCTTCTACAGGTTCTTATTTCATCGGGTCAGTGTCTCTTCCTCACACAGAATTTACTCAACCCCCTGACAAGAATCTAAAGTGCTATAATCCTCCCCTGTCCACATCCTGACAAAGGATAACAAAATGCCCTGCAGCCACTTAATCCTGAAGGAAAGGAGAAGAGTCACTATTTCCACTACTTGACTGATGACAGTCATCTGGGCTCATCCTAAAACACAGACTTTCCCATTCAAACAACTTCATTTCAACACATGCAGTATTGGGCAACTAATTGCACAATATTAAATCACAACCAGAGGAGGAGAAACATCTGGTTTGCTTGCAAATATTCAAGGCAGAGAATCAAGGTAAAACTGACGGTCTGTCAAAATTTTTTTTAACAGAATTAAGCCTTAGCATCAGGATTACCAACACCTTGTACTTCCAAGAGCAAACAGAAGCCCGTCCTGGATCCTTCTGAGCTGGGAAATGGCACTGGGAATCCTGTGGCAGCCAAGGCTCTTTGATAACAAAGAGCAGATGTGCAGACTGGCTCATGCAAACATGTTTTGTTTATGCTGTGTCCTCTATCTCACAGATGTGCACTTGTGCCCACGTGAGCACTGTGCAGCTCCTGGAAATCTTCAGATGCATCCATGGGAGGTTGTGTGACCCTCAACAGTATCTCAGTCTCACTCCCCTGGCCTGTTTTTCACACATGGGTGGAATGCACCACAGGCTGCAGTGATATGGGGCACTGCTATGCCCCCACAACTCCACGTATCCAGCTGAGGGAATAAATTTTCCTTCTTTGTTCTCACAGGACTAACTTCCTTCCATGTCTCTGGGGTCCCCATACAGCTGAATGCCAAGAAAGACAGAGAGTGGCCTGTGCTGAGCATGTCTGTCAGTGAGATGCTTGAAGTTATCCAACCCTTTCAGTACTCAACAGTGAGGGCAGCAGACAAAAGGAAATCCTGCAGCTGCCTGTTTTGCAGAGAGGTGTTAAAGGTGCCTTTCTTTCAGTAGAGCTTGCACAAGGGAATCCAAGCATCACAAGGAGATAAAGGGGAGGATGTCAACAGCAGGAGAAATTTAAACTTGGATTCAGCTCAAGGGATGCTCACCTTGTAACTTTTCTGAAATCCCTCCCAGCCTACTGTGGGACTGGTATTACCAAAGGAGTTTGGCTGTGCAGTCACCTTTTCCAATTAATCATGCTAAAACGAGGTTTAAAACGGGAAAAAACAACGGACTACACTTGAGAAAATGCAAGGCACAGCAATTCCAGTAAGATCCACTAGCTATAGCCATTGCTTCAGATGCAGATGATCACTGCTGCCATTTGCCATGCAGCAACTGCACTAAAGTTAAAAAGAAACCCAACTTGGAAAGCAAAAAGAGCCATTTCATTCATGGTTTGGGTTGAAAAAGAAAGTGAAGAGGGTATTTTGCTAGGCATTTGTTTTTAAAGGAATTATGCAATAATTTTCCTCAAAGCCTGGAAATGCCTTCAGGATGTCTTTTTCACACACTAGTTGTTATAGAAATTTACAGTGTTTTTAACGTCTATTTTTCACAATTAAAGTTATGTTTGACACAGTGAAATTGAGTATTTGGGAGCAAAACTGAACTTCAGAGCATCATTTGAACTGATTACTGATGCATACTGGTGAGAATTGGCCTTGAGAATCCTTCTCCCACCTAATCCTGTTCGTAGTTTTAACATATGCCAAAAGGCTAAATTAAATGCTTCAGGGGACCTACCATTTATTTAGCTCAGCCAAGTTGTGCTAATGCACAAAACACCTTTGCTCTCATTTCATGTTGCGTTATTTAAAGAGTAAAGTGTTTTTCTCCTTAGAGAAGATCCACCATTGTACCATTTATGTAAATTTAAATCAAGATCTGCAAGCTGCATTTTAAGTGAAGAAAAAAAATCCCCATTTCTGACTTGAAAGAACACCTGGGGTCTGGCGTGAGTGTGAGTTCTAAGATATGTGAGGTATTCACAAAGGTAAAGTTACTCTGAAACTCAGATTCAGATGAAGCTTTTCAGCATCATCTAAATATTCTGTAAATATCCAGACCTCAATAATAACGAAGCTGGAAAGGAAACTTACTGAAGAAAACTCATTAGGTGAGACAGAACAGTTTCACATTGACACAGGATTAACAACCCAATAAATCACCCATCCGAAGGACAGACAAGGATGGAAATGGCAAATGGAGACACCATGAAGAGAAAGAAGCAAAAATCTCAGCTAAAAGCTGTACTTAAACATTTGACACACAATCTACTTCCAATAGGTAACTGAATAACAGAACAACTTGAAATTGTTACGTGTCAATTATAGAGATTTAGGTTTAAAATAAGTATTTAACTTATGCAGCACAATCTTTTAAAAAAAGAAGGCAGGACAGAGTTCACATGAACTTCAGATGAAGTTTATACAAAGCAATTAAACTGCATTAGACAATAACTGCTTTCCAATTTCTTCAAACCAGCACAGTTGGAGTTCTACAGCCATATAATCAACTTAATGACACTCTTCTCATTTGAAAGAAAAATTACCCTCCAAACACAACTAAAACAACACATCTTACTGACATTTTGAAATTTAGAAAATATGCTCTTATTCACCATGAATTGGATCGGCTTTAATTTAAACAAATATTGAAAGCTCAGTTAGGGTCTAACATACCCTAAATGCAAGAGGAGTTACCAGAATGTCAATGCTGAATAAAATATGTTTAGAAGGTGTTACTCCAAGGCCCTCTGGAGATCATTCTTTAATGTCCATCTGAACTGACTTGTATTCTCAAATAAAAATCTCCTATAGAATGCAATTGTGACTGTACCTGAAAACTGGCAATTCATGCAATTCTGAGTTACTTTCACCTCTGAGGGACAAAAGTCAAAGAACAGTAAGTCCTGTGGCTTCAACCTTCAGTATGCATCTGGGCCCAGAAAGAACTGCCTGTGTAAGGCAAATTCTCTGGCTTGGTAATTAAAACATAATGCACAGAATGGTCTGGGTTGGAATGGACCCTAAACATCACCCAGTTCCAACCCTGTGCCATGGGCAGGGACATCTTCCACAAGAAAAAGCTGCTCCAAGTCCCATCCAGCCTGGCCTTGAACACTCCAGGGATGGAGCAGCCAAGTCACACTCAACTCACACAGAGGTGCCACCATCTCTTGGAGACCACTTCATACAAACACTAAGTATGGTTTTACTATCTCAAAATTACTGAGACTTACCATTTACCAAGCTAGCTTTAAACAGCACTTTTTAAAGAAAGCTTCATCTAAGCAGGATAAGCAGAGGCACAGAGATATTAAAGAGGAGACAGCCATGGTACTATCCATGCCCCCCAGTATGTTCAGTTCAGGGCCTCCCTGTGTCAACTCTGATTCCTGTACACTCATTCTCAGTTTATCTTTCATTAACTTGCCCAGGCTGCTCTTGACCACACCTGAAGTTTCAGCAAACCACATCCTTTGGCAAGGATTTCAGCGTCACTCAAGACAACTCTGCTGTACAAAGAATCATCTCCTTTTATTTTGCATCTAACCCTTAGAAGTTTCACTTGATGACCCTCAGTTTTCTGCATTAAAAGAAACTAAACAGCCAGGATGCAGCCACCTTCCCCACACCATCTATGATTCTGAAACTTCTTCTCTTCCTTCTCCAACATCTTTTACAGACTGAAGGGTCCTCAATTGTTTAACTGGAATCTACTTCAGATCCTTGATCAACCCTTCTGTTGGTCTGTGAAACATTTCAAGTTTTACTACACTAAATTTTGAAGTTACAGGCAGATTTTCTGTAACCCTATAAAAATTAGTCCAAACTCATTTCTCTAAATCCTTCTATCCTCACCAAGCAGATCCCACGTGCTCCAGCAGAGCTTTAGCACACTGAAGCTATGAGCACAAAAATTCTCTCTTCACTAAGCACACTCCAGTCTCTCAGTCCCCATGTGAAAGCAGTCTCCATATGCACCATCCACTCCCTGTGAATGAACATCCTTCTGGCAAAGGTCAGAGACACTCACAGGGATCATCTCAGTAACTACAGCTCTGGGGTGCTGTGAGTCCACATTTTACCATTTAAATGGCTTGTACTTTCAGTCAGCTGTGGCATGGAATTAAGAAGGGAATGCAGGGCACAACACAGGGTTTGAGAGAAATGGAAGGTGATGGAGAAACAGGATTATTGACTGTGGGAAGTAACGCAGATCACTCAGACAGCCCAAGGAAGCAAGAAGAAAACAGTCACAGGTGACAAGGAAAATGAACAAGAAAATGGATAAAGGGGTGAGACGAAATACCGTGTCACAAACACCTGTCAAGAAGCCTCTGGAAATGGAAGGAAGGAAACTGTACATCAGGCAAAGAGACAAAGAAGAGTAAACCCCAACTAAGTGAACCTGGAAACAATAATTAAAACTCATGAGCAGTTTAGAATTGGTGAAGAGAATGAAAATATGAGCATTTAACAACATAAAAAGTAACCAGGAGGATAGTAAAGAAAGCTGGAGGCAAAAAAACAAATTGAAGAGGTGGTCTCAGGGAGAAATGAGGGAAAACACTGTATTCACTCATCACTGGAACAGAAGATCCCAGACTCTTACCCCTGTCTGTGAATATTCTGTATCTGTGCAATCCCTGATAAAGCAGGCATCCCATGCCCTTCAGCATGGCCTGACATACTGCCAGCCACGGGGTGCTTCTGTCTGTCTGCCATCTCCCAGAGGACAGAAAATCTGCTCAGGCATCACAGCTGACCTGCCAGTGCAGGACTTGTAAGCAGAAGGACAGACCCAGGTGGAGACAAGCAGGCTTAGGATGGGGATGAGACAGAAAAACTGCCCAAGGACATCTGTGAGAGGCTGAGAGTGGGACTCCAGAAACGTGAAGCACCTGTGAGCCCCTGCTCATACTGGGCAGAAAACATTTCAACATTTCTGTGGCTGGACCTTCCTACAGAACAGATTAAATCATGGAGCAAAGGTCTGTGCAACATTCAGTCATGAATGTCCCTGGTTATGGTGTCAAATCCCATGAGGCACAAGTTCTACATGAGAGCATTAAACACATTATGGCCACAATGGCAATTGTTCAGCCTGAGCAAAAGGCAGGATTTTTGGCTGCCTGGGAAACCCTTCTTTGGCCCCATTTGTGTGACACGCCTTCTGTGCTCCGAGAAAGACATGGACCATCTGGAGAAAACTCAAACCACCAAGAAGAACTGGAGCTCAAGAAAACATCTTTTATGAAGAAAGTAGGAACAAATTTGGGATTTCTGTTACGAGGTAAAGCATGCTGGGGAAATAAATGAGAGGCTTTTGCACAAAGCTGTCCTCCATTATCCTTGGCAGATGGTGCAAGTAATAATGGAATAAACCCAGAACGAGGAGAGTGTGGGTTAGATGTGAGGAAAGTGGTTCCAACAGTAAAAACAAAGAAGAGACTGGAAGGGACTGTTTAAGGAAGATATGAAGTTTTATTACTGGAAGATTTAAGAGCAGTTTACGTAAGCTTGTGTCAGGAATGACAGCTGTAGATAACTGCCTTGGAAAAGGAGGTGAACTAAGATGATTTCCAAAGGTCCCTTCCTGCCCTATAAATCCAAGGCAAAGTTGCTTTAACAATGATTCGTCACAGAATTCTTCTTGAGACCATTTCCCTAACAATACATGAACAAACAGGATGGAAAACCAGTAAATACTTAACTTTTTTCTTATGTTTCAGTGTGTGGTCTTAGCCTTTAGTTGTGCCCTGCCAGCCAAATCAGTAATTTCACTCTAGGTGACATTGGTCATTAATACAATGCTGAAGTAGTGCTTCACTTTGGAACACAAAGGAATGCTAGGTCCTCTTTCCAGATGTAAATCACTGGCTTTAGAGGAAGATCCCATAAATGCTTACATGGATCTAGAGCTAGAATTGTAAAGGCAACACTTTACAATGATTCAAATGTCCTGTGTCATGCATAAGGTCCATTCTCTGCAGAAACAATTCTTGGAAAAAACATTCATATAAAACTACAAAGTGTATCATAGTACGTGTTCATGAAAATAAATAATCAGTTTCAAAATTAATCTTAATACTGGTATCTCCCAAAATATGTGCTTGACTTTACAACTTTAACAAATTTTAAAACATATTTTAATATTTAATCTTTTATCTAACTTTCTCCTGCCTAGAGACCTAGCTTTGCCTTCCATCACTACAGTGTTAATTCTGTCCTGATTGTCTACTCTCTGCCACTCCACAATTTCTTTTCTCCACTGAGAGCTGCTCTGAGCGTTACAAATTTTGTAATGTGCTTTAAGATTATTAGAATTTAAAAAAAAAAGAAACAAATATAAAGAAGTTCACTGCTACTTTTTCACTATTTTCTTTGTTCACACAATCTACAGATGTTCACCAACCACTTCTTTTTGATGGAATAAAGCACCCAAGCCCTCCATCTCCATACTAAGATTTCATCTTAGCAGCAGCAGCAGCAGCAGCAACAAAATAACAGGGAATGGCGCAATTGGGCTGGAATGAAAATTACTTGCTTTGTCCAATTACAAGTGAAGCAAGAAAGCAGGAAGGTGTTTTGCCAGGTTTTTGGTGGGGTTTTTTTTGTAGTTTTAACAACAATCTCTCAAGAGCAGATATTTAAGCAGGCCAAAGTACCAAAATCAAAAAGACCTGTGTGAAAACCTCAGCTTCTACTTATTTAAGAATGTTCCGTCTTCATGATTATGGCGAAGGGACCGAACACATGCAATTAATGCAATTCACAGTCTCCGAGAGCAGACAGAAAGCAAAATGAATCAAAAGGTGTTTTGTTCTTCTATGAATTTGTGTTTCTAGGCCATTCTCGTTAGCCTTTAATGCCCGGGGTTGCCAATGTGGGAAGCAGAGGAGGAAGGTGGAAGCGGGCTCTGCTCGAATCGCAGCCGGCTCCTGGCTCCCTGCCTTCCCCAAGGGCTGCACTTCCCCTGCTCCCTGCAGGCAGCACAAACCAAGGCAGCAGATTCCTCTCGGAGAAGCTGGATTCCACTCAGCCAGAAGTCCCGGGCTGACAGAAGCTTCTCACAAGGCTTATAAAAAGAAAAAAGGGAACAACCAAAGGAAAAGGCTCCAAAAGCCATGATGCTCGTGATATATAGGAGCTGGCAGTGTTACTCCTGCCACTGCCAGCCTTGGGAGTTCATCTCTGCTTGATGTTATTGCCCCTCCCCACATGTGGTCAATAATTCACTCACTCCTTTCAAGCACACGCCTCACCCCTTTCAGCCTCCCTACCCCCAGCATGGCTCAGACTCTCCTTATTTTAATGGGGTTTTAACACATTGCTTTCTAAGCACTAATCCTGAATCTGTTATTTAATTCTCTGCCCCAATCCCACTCACTGTCAGTAGTTCTTTTGATCTCCCATAACCCACCTCAGGAAGGCTCCAAAATTTACCAGCTCTTTTGCCTTTCTCTTGAATGTTTTTATTTAGCCGCAGTCTCGGGAAGGATCCAGAGAAAAATACCACACAAGCCAAGCTCTGGCTAATCTCTCAGCTACTGAAATCCCCATCCTAGTTTTGACATGTCCTACTATGTTAAAATCACTGCTTTTCAGCAGTAAATTATTTAATTTTTTCAGGGTAAGGACTTTATTTTATGCCCTGTGTCCTGTGCTTCTCTAATTCCTTTATCTTCACTACCAAAGACAGAAACACAGAACTGTCTTATACTCAACACTGAAAAAAGCAATGCAAAAGTAGCTCTGCCTACACCTACATCTACTTCTGGTGGAGGTCTGGATTCTTTTCTGTCTTCTAGGCAATTTCTACTCCGTCTGCTACAATATATTCTCATAATTCTCCTATGTCTCACATACCTAAAGCTATTTTTAAATATACAAACCCCTTCATTTTATTAAAGTGAAAGTTACTTATAAAACAAAAAAGCTTACCAAGAAAGAGATGAAGCTGATGAGTATGAATTATCTGGAAATCAGCTTCAAAACTACTTCCCCAAGTTAGTTCTAAGGCACTGTGGAGTCACACTTCATCCTAAATCTTGATGCATTTCCTCCAATCATTACACAACCATCAGCAGTTTCTGTTATTTCACACATTTCTGTATTTTCTCCTAAGAAAACAGAGTCAAGCCTCCAGAATTCAGTCCTCCAACCCCTGCACGACACAATGTCAGTGACAGCACTCCACAGACACACAAAGAACTGATCAGAAGTCACAGATCTGAAGAGGTTTTTTTCAAGACTCACTTCCACAGAAATCCTGACATCTGGGTTTTTTCCCACTGTTATGAGGGCATTAATGACTTCTACAACAAACCCCCATTCTGCATCTAAGTTTGAAACCAAAATTACCTGGGGTCAGAGAAACCTCTGATTCCCAATTAACAGTTTCATATCTCCTCAAGACATTTCTTTTCAAAATGTCAGAGACAGGGTCTGATCACTATTATTTTAATTAAAAATTAATAGTATTCAGCTTTTTAGTGCTTTGATCAGCCAAAGCAATGAGCACATAATAGCCATTCCATCCTGACTGATCAAAGTCAACACTTACAGTTGGAAGAAGAATAAGTTGAGGGCAAACAAGGGCTGGCTCAGAACCAGGCCAAAGTTTTTTCAGGAGAGTGTTGTCCAGCCTTTAAGAAACAAGTCTATGGCTATGGAAACTGCTGTAATCAAATATTCACAATAACAGCAAAAAAGTAACCTTGAGAAGAACAGAGAGCGGATGAAACAGCACTAAAATTTTTGCAAATGATCCAAAACAGGGTCAAATAATGAAGTAAAGCAGCTGTTCAGTTCAAGTTGCTCTACATATCTAGTGCAATTTAATCTCAGCCTTGGAAAATTCCATCAGGAACAGAAATTTCTGTGTATTTCAATCAGGTATATCCACAAGAATTATTTAACAGAAATCTTCTGTAAGAAGAAAAGTAGCTCTTGGAATCTAAGAAGTTTGTGAGCATGTAAAACATTAAAATTATATATGCATCAAGTAGATTAAGTAATTTTTTGTGCATGGAAAATATGCTCTGTGTTGGATTAGGAGGAAGAAAAATGGTGACGACAATTCTCTCCAAGTCTGTCAAAATATAATTACACCTGTAACTGTCTGGTAGCTGGTAACAGCACCTTCTGCAGCAGGAGAGATCTGCTACTGGGTTAGAAGCTGTTATCAGAGCTTCACCAGCAAAGCTCTGTAGAACTGTGTGACACCACTTCAACAGTGATCATAGCATGTTCTGGTTTCCCTCACATAATATAACTAATACTTTTACTGCTTTTAGGCTAATTTGTATTAATAAAAAGTTTAAAAAAATACAAATGTTACTTTCTCTGTTAGAAATTCCAAAATAAGGAAGAACGCAGTAGATCACAAGTGATTTCGTTAACTTTGTTCATGGAAATACACTCATAGAAGCTGAAACATCAAAAACAACTTTATATAAATTTGCTAATACACCATTTTCTACACAGCAGGAAAGCTTCAGTAATCACATTTTATCTCCTATCACTCACAGTTCTTTTAATTCACCCAGCTAATAAGCTGTAACTCAAGGGCTTCCCAGAGCAGCGTGAGGACATCACTCATGGAACGTGCTTTTCACCTTGATCTCCAATTAAGACACCAGTCTCAGGCACTTCAAAGCAGAGTCCCAGCCCTGTGCCCCGAGCACTCTGCAGCTCAGAACTGAGCCCCAGCCCTGCCCTGATTCTGCAGCCTCCTCTCTCCCTCTCTCACTCACCTGGTTTTGGCTTCCACGCCCACGGAGGCGGTGGAGCTTGCGGACTCCTCGGACACGGAGTGCTGAAGGACTGGTGTTAGCTGCTTGGTGCTCTCCACTTCCGTCTGGGCATCCTCTTCTGCAGACTGCTCTTTGACTTCTGGGTAAAAAAAAAAAAACCACACAAAAAATTATTTAGTATTTTATCTGCATCTGGAAGCTTTCCCTTGCACTGCAAATATCCGTTTTTTTACAGACAGATTAACCCACATAACCATCTTCTGCCACACAACAAAATTAGAAGAGTAGGAAATCACCACCTATAGCTAAAATATGAAACTGGATGCTTACAACATTATTTCCACAAAGTACCACTGTGAACCAAAGTGTTCAGTAGCAAAGAGGAATGGGGTGAGGGCAGAGCTGTTCAGTGACAAACTTCATATAAGGTTGGAGTTTTAGACATTCCTGTTCTCCACACATCTCCTTCCTGCTGTGTCAGCCCTGGACAAACATCACTGTGAGCGTGCATTATAATTAATATGGGGTATATTAATCCTCTTTTCCGCCCCTATTATCTTTAACTTTGTTCAGTTCCCTGCAAAAATTCATTTCTGGTTACACTAACTATGCTAGCACAGGGTTGAGAAAGTGAATGAATGAAGGACATGCTTTATATCAGTTTAAACTTCATTCTGAACTGAAGGAACATAACCAATTTTTTAGCATGCTTTTACATTACCATAGTTTTTGGACAGAAAAATATATACACCTACAGCTGGTAATGCTATATGTGACTAGGAAGTTTGGCTTTGCTCTGAAACATGAAATGTCAAGTTGCCACTGTTTGTGCAACTTTAAATCCTCTTCCTAATCACTTCCCCCTTTGCTTGGAATGAGTCAGGGTTTTACAGAAGGACATGGCAAAGTGCTGCTCCAAGTGCACCAGAATGCACAGGAACAGAGTTCAAAAGGCTGTACAGCAACAGAATTTGGTGGTTTTGCACTCCTCTGTATTTTGATTTTGAAACCTAAGCAACACAAAACTCACAAGACTCTGACAGAAGTGCTTTGGCATATCCAGCTGAAGATACACATGCCTGTGTCCATGGCTGCTACATCTGCCTCACAACACTGCCAGTAGAAGGTACCCTTTAAAACTTCCAGTGAACACGGGTTTGAGTTCAGAGGCCACTACATACAGCTCTTGCAAAGAAGTCCAGTTAGAGAAAAGCAGCAGATTATTTAGAAAACTTCAGCAGAAGATACATTCAGATTTTTTTAAAAAATTAATGTACAACATGTCAAAATATAATTAAATATTGCAAAGGATAAATGACAAGTGGAGAAATGACTGGGTAGAAGAATCTGTGACATGGGTGGGCATGCACAAAAACCGCTAAAAGCTTTAATCTTATAAATAAAACCAAGAGAGGAAAATTCTCAGAATGTAAAACTGCGCAGCTTCGTCTGAAATACTGAAATCATATGCCTGCTACAGCACATGGAAAATGGGAAATCTGTCTTGTTTCATGCACAGAGATTGAAGTAAGATTGTTCTTTAACCTAAAGTGAACTCATTTAGAAGACAATGTACAACATTTAAAACCCTCAGTAAATACCTCTAAACCATACTGAAGAGAAACACAACATTAAGGGGGAAAAAAAGAATAAATTTTTAAAAGAAAAAGAAATATAAGAAATTCCTGTTCATGACTGGGTGTTCCAGATATTTATTTGAGCTGGTGTAAACTGAAACTGCTTCTCCTATTGCACTTAAACTACTCAATAACATACATCTGAAAAGGTTTTAGGACACTTGAAACATCTAAAAGTGACTACCTGTCCAAAATCCAAATGGCTCATGTTAAACCCCTTTCACCAACCTACTCTGAAAAAACATGCTGGTGATGATTTGACACTAAATAAATATCCTCTTGGGAATACATCCCTTGTAATAGTAAAAGGCTCTGTATAGGAAAACAAAACAAAATAAACCCAAACCCCACACCCTCAGTTTCTGGCACATCTGAACAAACATCCCTGGGTGTTTCCTGGATGAGGATTCCCAAAACAGGCAGTGTCCAGCAGAGCCATTCATATCGGTCTGCGGAGCGTTTCCAAGCATGCTGCATCCCAAGGACAATCCTGTGCCAGTAACCCCCAAATTTCTAAATGCAACCTCAATGAAGAGAGCAAAACATAAACACCTAGAAGACAGGCAGACGCCAGAGCACTCAGAACAAAACCCACAGCAGAGCCCGGGACAACCACGCCTGAAGTGCTCCAGGAAGACCACCGGAAACCCCGGCCGCGCTCTGATCCATCCTGGAGACTTTCTTTAACCCAGTTAAACTGTGCAAAAGGAACTCTGCTTTATTGTTCGCCTGCTGAAACTTTCAATCAAGTAAAAGCCATTTACTCTCTGCCAGCTTTCATCTCATTACCATTACTGGGCACCCAACACACTGGGAAGGCGAAGTTCAGGGGCACTCACTCACTCCCAGGAACTCTGGACGGTGTGAGAAGACACAGATTGTTTCACTACACATGACAACTATATGAGCTTACATCCTTATGGTGCATTTCCCCCGTTGTTTGCCTCTCTAGAGAAGGAGGGACCCAAATTAAACTAAATGAGACAAACAACATCTCAGTTGCTGTCTCTGCAATAAAGCAAACTGTGCCTCAATATGCCGTTGGAAGACTGAAAACACAGTGCTCGCTAAATAGCATGAAAGTGGTGTGTGCTACTTGTGAAAAAAAATACTTTGTGAAAGTTTTCCTGCAGAAGATTAAGGAAGAACAGGAGCACTGCACTTCATGAGCCAAACTCCTAGGAGATGGATCCCAGCACTGCCTGGCAAAGGAACATGTCAGATACACCTCAGAGATGTTCATGGAAGCATCCAGCGCAATAGGTTTAGTGAACATCACCAGATTTGGTTATAGCATTCTGCTTTGATGCTACTGGGAATGAAGGATCCATGGATGATTAATAAATCATCATTTATTTGCAAATTCATATATAAGGCTTTATTTTGCACCCTAATGATTGCTTCTTGCACAAAGGTCTTGCCTACATATGAGTTAATGGGGAGACTAAGATTTTAAAAACCTGTATTATACAATTCTCCAATGTCTCTAGGTTATTTTTTTAATGTCGCTATCCCTTACTAAAACTATAGGACAATACTAGGAAACACTGCACTTAAAAATTGTTTATTATTTGAATATAATTATATTCATAGTTCTTTCTCACCTGGTTGCTGAGGACAGAAAAGCTTTCTTTTCTTACTAAAAGAAATCCCCCCCGAAGTGCAAGGACTAAAGCTCCTGTCCATATGGGCCATCAAAGAGCTTGAGACTTCCACACACTTTACAACTTGGGTAAACTCACAGAATCACATCTGGCTGAGGCTGGAAGGGAGCCCAGAGTCAAACCCCTGTTTGTCCAAGCCCCTGCTCAAACAGGGCCACCAGAGCCAGCTGCCCAGATGGTTTTTGAGCATCTTCAAGGATGAAGACATGAAATACTAGGGAAAAAAATTAAATTGCCTAACATTGACATGGGACAGATATGCATGGAAGTCACTGGGACTGGCAAGATTTACAGCATGTGTATTAAATCTGTCTTTTAATTAACACTTCCATCACATTTGCTTCAGTAATATGTAAACAGTGGTGAAAAGACAGTCCTTAAATTTTATACTACTTAAGTTGTAATTTGGTTTTTTTCAAATGAGGAAATAAACACTTCACAAAGGTTCAAAATTTCTTATACTTTTATTCCCTTTTATAGAGCAGAATGCAGAGAACACTCAAAGAAAATAACACACAGCACCCTCAGCTGATTATGTGGACTACCCACCTTCCTAACAGCACCTGGTCTCCTTATTTACATGTCTTATGTAGAGATTTACAACATTCTGAGTGATAATTGTGTTGCTAATTTCCTGTTTTCCTGCTCTATCTTCAGACCCCTTGGAAACCTCTCCTTTGGTGAGACACACATGGGACATGCAGACTCATGGGGGCAGCTCTGTTTTTTGTAAGCCCCCCCTGTGGCAGGGCTTGTGGAAAGCAGGAGACTGGGGATGGCTGGGACTTTATTACACGATCACAGCTTTCTTTGGGGATGTGATGAAGCAACATCAACTTGAGATCTAAAATGTTCTTTTGTTACAAACAATCCTGTTGTGTTTTCTAGCAATCACAAGGCCCTATTCTAAAAGCTAGTTGGGTAAACATAAAGCAAAATAAGGAGATACATGTGTGGGCTCTGCTGCAGCAATCAGGCAAAGAGAAGACACCAGCAAATCCAAAAGGTTCTCTTAAATACTCAGAAACTACCTGTCAAGTCAAAACCTAAAACTACTGGAAAAGTTCTACCAGAAATAAAAACTTTAAGTTATTATAATATTCATTACAAAGTGACAGTAAAAAAAAAACAAAAAAGCTGTTATAAACATAAAATAATATTCTACTGCTGTTTAGATGCAGCAGGTTGACTATTTAACCACTTTATAGTCAGGCCTACTGATTTGGCAGACATTGAAGCACACGTCCTGAGCTTCCAAAACTTTCATTAAGGGCAGAAAGTATTGAAGGCTGGAAAACACCAAGATCACCAAACACAGTAGGGACATCCCAGGGGTGTCAACTGTTCCTCACCAAGGGAGAGTAATGAGCTTTTAAAGGCAGACACAACAGCTATTTTTGCCCAAGGAAGGGTTAGAGCTGTGCCAGGGAACAGCCAGTGGGACCAGGTGCTTTACACAGCCCCACAGGGGTCTGCAGAACTACAAAAAACACCAAAATGCTCCAGTAGTTTTGAAAGATAAAAAACCAGGTCAGCATAGCAACAATAGGAAAAGAAACCTTAACAAGGGAATACAAACTATGGATATAAGATGCCTACCTGTCCTGGTTTTGGCTAGCACAGTTGATTTTCTTTTTAATATTGGGTACAGTGCTGTGTTTCGAATATAGGATTAAGATTAATTTTGGTAACACACTGATGCTTTAGTTGTTGCTCTACAGTGCTTACTCCAAAGCAAGGACTCTTCAGTTTTCCACACTCTGCCAGGAGCATGGCCAGGACAGCTGACCCAGCTGGCCAAGGGATATTCCACACCACAGAACATGTCCTGTACACCACAGAACGGTTTGAGTTCAAAGGGACCTTAAAGATCATGCAGTCCCAACCTCCTGCCATAGGCAGGGACACTTTCTTGTAGACCAGACTGCTCAGAGCCCCATCCAATCCAGCCCTGAGCACTTCAGGGGGATGGGGCAGCCACATCTTCTCTGGGCAACCTGTGCCAGGGGTTCACCTCTGTTATAATCTCAGTGCAGGGGTTTCACCTTTTTCCAATTCTCCTCCCCATCCCAGTGAGGCAGAGAGTGAGGTGGCACCTGTGAGGTACTCAGCTGAGAGCTGGGATAAATGACACTACCCAGAACTATAATTACCACGTTTCACTCACAGTCCCAATTCAGGAACAAAACCAAGTTTCCACTACTCAGTATTATTTCTTACTGTTACTGCTCTGGACACAATTTGATAGAAACATCACCTCTCCTGCCAGGGTCTGAGGAAGTCACCTGCAGAGATCTCTGAAGTGCAGAAATCTTTCACAATATTCTGAAAGAAGGTAGTTTTAGATTAACTATTAGAACAACATTCTTCCCTGTGAGGATGGTGAGGCCCTGGCACAGGTTGCTCAGAGAAGCTGTGGCTGCCCATCTCTGGATGTGCCCAAGGCCAGGTTGGATGGGGCTCTGAGAAACGTGGTCTAAGGGAAGGTGTCCCTGTCCACGGCAGGGAGGTTGGAACTGAATGATCTTTAAGGTCATTTCCAATCCAAACTAGTCTATAATTCTCCAATTTACTTACTGCAACAGGTGTTAGATGGCAATGAGAAGAAAACCTGAAGTTATTCTCGTTTTGTACATTCCACTGTATATTTTGATACTTCTCATTCAAATGAGCTCTTAACTGTTAAGTATATTTCATACAGAAAATAACTGCACAAATTTTTTATTATTTATAAAATAAAAACAAGATTCTCAACATAGGACCAATTAAACCGTAATTCTGGTCACCTTAAAAACATGACACCATATTATGGAAAACCATAACATGGAACCTCCTTGACTGAGGAACTTTCTAAGCTAGGAGTGGTATTCAACAGCACTCATATGACTGTTTTTCTACTAATTTGTTTAGGTCTTTTTGAAACCCATGTCAAGTTGTTCATACCCAAAGCATCCAGTAACAGTGAATTCTGTAATTGCAGTAAATGCTGAGTGCAAATGCACCTGCCCTTGTTCTCTCTGAACAAGACCTGATGTCCCCTCATTTTTGTGTTGCACAACAAAATGAATCACTGTGCCACGTCCATTTTCTCCATACCACTCATCATTTTTTGGACCCCATTACATTCCTCCTGAGTGAAATCACTTCAGATTGAAGGCTTTTACCTTAACTGATCCCCACACTGAAGCTATTACTTACTTCTTGTCATACTTGTTGGCCTTCCCTGTACTTTCCCAATTACAGCTCATCCTTTTGGAGAACGGAAGGCAGAACTGCACGTGGCATTTAACATGCCAAGGATTTATAAAGCAACAGTAAGAGGAAAAAAAAACCTCCCTGATGCTTTATTCCACTTATTCCTTTGCCAGTAATTCCTAGAATTTGTTTCTCTCTTTGACTTATGAAAGCTTCTGCAATTCTCAGAAGAACTGAAGCACCACTTGCTCAGGTAGCAAAAGCTATTCGAGAGTGATTTTTGTTTATATAAAAGCTGGACTGCAATTTTGCCTTGCATGTTATTTTACATTAACTACTACTGAATTAAGAGTATTTAATTAATTTCATTTTATATGGTCACTCTTCAATGCCTTGCAAATGGGCACCTCTTTTATTACCCTAAATAAGTTAGTTTTACTCACTGCTTTCTTCCTGTTTGAACCTGACCTAGAGAAGGGCTACCAGGGTAGGTATTTGTGGGACTCTAACACCACCCTGGTTTTACTGCGATTTTAATTCATCAGCATTGAATTTCTCTTGTCTAAGAAATTCAGAGGCTGTATAGTAGTCAGCCTCTACACAGTACTACTATAATAAAAACTAAGTCAGGTCCACAGAATTAGCAAGTGGTTCCTGCTCATGGCAGAAGGGATGGAACAAGATGCTCTTTGAGGTCCCTTCCAATCCAAACCATTCTGTGATTCTATGAACTGAAAGACACAGAACAGCCCTTTTTCCAGTGAGAAGAGCATGCAGCACACAAAGCACATGCTGCTATTTCAATGCATGTGATTGGCAATGGCCATGCAGATTCTTCCATCACATCACGAATGAACAGCAGCAGAGTTAAACACCAAGGTAATGGAAAAGTGGAATATTCTAAGTCTTTAAAAACTTTCAAAATCTGCTGCATTATGTGTAACAAAGCATAATTTGATACCAAAACTGCAAAAGCACTACTGAATAAATAAGCAAAAAAAAAAGAGGAAATTTCAGAAATAACCTCCAGAGTGAAAAATTCAGTGAGGTTAGAAGTGATTTGCAAGTAACAGATTCCACCAGCTCTCAAAACGTCTGAGACAGACATATCAGTCAGAAGGAAAAAAAATTAGATTTTTCTAAATGGCCCATTTTAAGTGTGCATGATGATAAATGGTATTACTGAGTAAGCCTGTAATGGTTAAATGCAAATATCAACTAACCTCCTCTTGTGTTTGCTTTCTTCATTACAAACAAATTACCAAAATATAAAGCAAAAATAATAAGATGCTTATAATAATTACTAAAACATGCTTCAGTTCTGTTAATTTTTCCAGTGGCTGAGCAGGTAGGAGTCAGCAACATAAGAAAGAAGAAATTACTCCTTTTCTAATGAGTACATAGAATATTAGTTGCCTTAAAAATATTTAAGTGCATCTCTAAGCACATAGTTGCAACAAATATATTTGGCCAAGTTGAGCCTAAAAGCAAGCCCTCAGTGGTGCTAATTCTTCATTTCAGAAGGGATGGTTGATAATGATGAGGCCAAATTATCTGCCTGGATTTTAAAACTATTTTGATATTAACACATTGCAAAGAGCTTTTGCCATCTATTCACCCAAGCCAGGACCTGCTCTCAGTCTGAACCTTGTAACTGCAAAGGATACCTATATTTCCTTTAATAAGCAGAATACTGCAGAAATTCTCTGCTGTAGGAAAGTGCTTTCCAAAGCTGATCAGTTTCCGAATTAGTCCAAAATTCCCTGGAAACCTTTGCATGAATGACTTTCCTCCACTGTGAAGTGTTTCTGGTTCTTCAGTGCCTTGCCCAGAGACAAATGAGGCTGGTCAGAGGAAGCTTTATCTTCAGGAAGTTAATGTGAAGTCCAACAAGGAATCAACTGGCCAGGCAACATCACTGAGTCTGATAAAAATGTTACTAACAACAATAATGTAGATAAGGAGCTACTGGTTGATAAAATCATCCAGGCTCTTTCATCTGTTATCAACCCTGAAGCCTCTGAACACCATGGGGAGTAGAGGATCTGGTAGAAAGCACTTCTGTAAGAGCTGTTTGACATGGTAGGGATAGTTAACAGAATAAATTCCTGAAGGATTTACTAATAATTTCTCAAGAGACTCAGCAGTTCAAATCAACTTATTTTATTACATTTCTCCCATCTCTGAATCTCAACATTTTTATGGGACACAGAGAGGAAGAATACAGATTCTAGACTGAGTTGGGATATTTCACAAGTGTTCTCCAAAAAAAAAAAAAAAGGGAATGATCAGATAATTAACACACAGAATTCAGTTTCAACTTAAATGCAGAGCCAAGAAAATATCAAGTACAAAAACTTGCTGAAACTAACAGAAGATGGAGAAAAGAAGCACAAGCCAAGTCTTCATTAGTAGCAAAAAGGCTCCCAAACCTACAGAAAGCATATCAGGAGCTATTTGGTGTATTATTTCTTTCTTTGGATTAGCAGTTTTATATTTGCATATACCCCTGTGCACAAAGCCACATGCTTTCCAGAATTTTCTGGTCTGTATTTTTTTGGCCATTAGAAACTCGCTCACCAGAATAAAACTGTTCAGAGGAGCAGCACAAGAGGATCCAGAAGGGAACACAGTGTTCTGCAGCAAACAGGATTTTACTGATAACCAGAAAGGTGGAAGGTGTTGACAGCTGAAGGTCTTGACAGGACCAAGGTCAACAGGCACAAATAAAACCACAGGAGGCTCCCTCTGAACATCAGGAAACTCTTTTTTTATTGTGAGGGTGCCTGAGCAATGGCACAGGTTGTCCAGGCAAGATGTGGAACCTCAATCCATGGAGATAAAAGCTGTCTGGACATGGTTCTGGACAGCCAGCTCCAGGTGACCCTGCAGGAGCAGGGGTGTGGAGCAGATGATCCCCAGAGGTCCCAGCCATCCTCAACCGTGCTATGGTGCTGTGGTGCCAAAATCATGGAAAGAATGGGTAACCACAACACCAGCTGGATAGAGAAATACCAGTGCAACATCACTGAGGAACACCACAGTGCAGAAAAATGAAGGAGCAGACAGCTGGAAAGACCAATACAAAGCTGAAGAGCAGAACAGGCATTAAGTGAGGAGCCAAAGGATCAGCAAGAGACACAGGGCTGGGGAGTAAATGAAAGGAGGCTGTCCTGAGGTTTACAAGAAGCTGAAAATCTGTTGATTCAGTAGAAGCAGTTGTCAACACCCTTTTTTCAGGAAAAAGTTTACTTTGCTCCAAACAGATCTTTTTTTCCAAATTCCAGAATTTCCTTTCTCCAATTCCAAATCCCTCCTCCTCTCTTTCCGTCCTTAAGAATTCATCTATACCAGAGGGAACTCAGTACTTGGCAGAGAGGGGACAGGGCTCAGGAACTGCTGCAGTTGGCAGGAGGAGCAGCCACACTGAACTGATCAGAGCAGCACAAGGCTCACCCTGCTCTGCTTCCAACTCTGCCTCGCTTCACATGTGAGATTACAGAATTTTGGGAAGGGCAGTGACTTGTTTCCCAAACTGCAATTAAAATGACTGTGCCTCAGCATTGCAAAAGAGCCCCTTTGGGAAGAATTTTTGCTGTTTTTTTTTTTTTTTTTTTAAATGAACATTTGTGTCAACATTACAAATGGAAATAATGTTTGGTACTTGCACACTCCTTGCTTTTTCTCCCCATAAGAGATTTGACAGCTACCAAACATTATTTTAGGTGGGATTATATGGGGCAGATCCTTTTTCCCTCCCTCTCATGTCTCATGCATTGTCCGTCCCTTCCCTAAAAGCAGAGCTCATTAGACTGAATACAGCATTAATAACATGGACTTCTCTCATTTTATGAAACTTAATTAATTTACAAAAGGACACCAGCAATGCAAGACTCCATAAATAAAACAAACCAGCAGAAACAACCTCAAAAACCCAAACTCACACAGCAAAAGAATTCCTGATTATTCTCAACATATGAATCAAACAATGGGAAGGAAGCTAGGAACACAGAGACTCAAAATATGTCACAATCACATGTCAAGATCTTTAGACATTTCATTTCAAGTTTTGTAATTTTATTATACTGTGTTTTGGCTTGCCAACTACTGCAGAAAATTGCTGGCAAGACCACAATTTGCAGGCAGAGGAAATAAAACCATTTTCTAGTTGAAGTAGAAATTAATAAATTAGAACACAAATACCCTTCAATTTAATTAACACAGTTTTAAACGGAGCAACAAACTGGGGTTTTCTCTTCTCCCACACTTTTGTACTAACACAGGTTAAGTGCTTAGAATAAGTTTTAGAGGTAGCAGCCTTTTCAGATATGATTAAACCTCTAGCAAGTCACATGGTACCCAACTTCTAAAATAACGTAATTGTGATTCTGTCTCCACCAAACTCAACACGATAATGCTCTTTCAAGTCTATTTTGGTTCCCCTGCAAAAATGGGATTTCAGACTTATGTATTTTTATTAGGCATCTTTTCAGTGAAGAGTTCAGTCTGCAAATCCATCCTGGGCTCAGCACTCAAGTGATGGTGCCTCACTTCCAGCAGCAGACCCAATGGAGTCTTGGTCCATTAGGATTTCCAGCACAGTGCTCCTACTGCCCAAACCTTTAGGAATGGGTATCAGCCCCCTGTGACACTCAGGGTTAGGGTGAAAGATAATGGAGAGACTTATTTATATGCACTCTCACAGCCTTAAAAATAATTATCTGCATTCCTCTCTCTTCTGAAGCAGAAAGTGCTCTCAGGGTTCTGTCGAGGAACTTTATTAATAATGACAGAGGCAAAAAAAAAAAAAAATACAGCTATCACTGAATTCCCTTCACAGTAATGTACCAGTTTTTAAGTTCAAATTTCTTTTTGGGTTGCTTGGTTTTTTTTAAACATCTTTAAAATTTATAAAACTTATCCCTTATAATCACACTTTCTGTCCCCTTTCACTGACTTTCGTAAGACTGCTTCTACAACACAGGATAGGAAGAGTAATCATCATTATCATCATAACAATGTAATAATGATGATGATGATGATGTAATAATAAAATTAGAACTGGTCTTTCTTTACCCTACTCTGTTTTTCTACTCCAGAATACCTGCTCCAACCTCTTCACTTCCAAGTTTATTAACAAGTAATTACCTACTTGTAGAAGCTGCAAAAGATCACCCAAGTTCACCACCAGCAGCAGTTTATTAACGGGGCAAAAAAATGGACAGAATAAAACAATGAAATATCCTTGTTTCAAGCTTTAATCTAGACTCCCTCCACATGCCATTAACACTAAACTTCAACACAAGTTTTGACTAAACACACCTGACACTCCCCAAAGCCTCGAGTCACAAGCACAAAGTCTTCTCAGCATCACTCCAAATCAAGCAAATAGGAAGCAAGTAACCAGCACACACAAAGCCCATCCTCAGGAGAATTTCAGCCTCCTCCTCTGAGCTTTCACCACAGCAGCCACACTCCTGAATGGCGAATGAAAAAAGCTGCTGCAAAAATGGCTCTCTTCAGGTCCTCTACTTGTTCTCCCTATAAATCCCCAACTAAGCACAGATCCTTGTCTTCATCTTAAAGGACTTCATGACTTTTACCCCTCCACTCAGCAGCTTTGAGAGGAACTGGACAACTCCCTCAAGTCAGCTGGCACTTGATGCCATTTCTGCCCTGACCACCAGCTTCTGCTCTTCATATCTCTGCTTCCCTCCACTTCTCGCATTACACATACAGGGCCCCCTTATTAAATTCATAAACCCTTAGGTCTCAATGCATTTTTGAGGCTTATTTCTGCCAAACCAACAAACTTCTGCCAAGTGGGCACGGCCTCATCCTTCCTGGTGGGTTTCATCCTTCTGGTTAAAAACAGGCAAATGGCTACAGACATGTGCCTGGCAAGGAGATGACAGCTCTTCACCATGGCCTTTATCTCATGTGTTGGCTCATCTATTTGTATCTTTAGGCTCCTGAACTGCCAGAACAGAAATCACAAACTGTTTCGACAGTACTCGGTCCAGAACAATGAGATCCTTCTGGTAACTGAAGCATTTGGGTACCACCACAACAAATATTTACCAAAGCACGAACAGAGACTTCTCCTGTTTCCTAAGCAGCAGCAGGAAGCATTAGCATTTGGTTATCCTGGTTATCCCTTTGGTATATAATCTGCTGCAGTTAGCTGAAGATGCAGGTCAATAAGTAGTAGTGTATTTTGGCAGGTATTCCAAAAACAGCAGCTGCCACTTCAGAGCTTTTATTTCTGTTAGATACAGCCTTGCAAAAGTAGGAAAAGAACCTCTACGTATCTAGACTACAAAGATATTCCTATTAGACTATTTAAAAATAATAGCTTCAATAGTTTTAAACTAATATAGGTTTAGATACAAATTTTTTCTTTTTCAATCAGCCCGAAATGCACATCTCGTACTACAAAATTAAAGAACTATTTCTTGTCTTCCAAAGTCCTGAATAACTAAATGCATCTCTGAGAGAGAAGCAATACCCAGACAGCATCAGTGTTACATTCTCAGTACCTGTTTCCACAGTGTTTTCTGTTTCTGCTGCCTCCAAACCATCCATACTGTCTTCATCCTCCACTGCAGTTTTTCCTCTACTCCGAGGCCTGCAAACATAAGAAGGGAAAACTCTTTTTAGACCGAAAGTATCTGTAAAATCAGGATTTAAATCACTTCATTTTGAGGGATGAATGTCAGCACTTGATTATGTAACACTGAAGCTAACCCATGATTTCAGTCTTGTACAAACTGGAAGCTTCCTCCCCTTTTTCCCATTCTAGGTTATGTCTCTACCAAGGTGCACTTGAATCAGCAGCTGGCCCTTTAAGTTTCTCTGATTCTTCTTACAAGAATACAAAAATGAACTTTTACTGATCAAACAAGAGAATGACTCAGCCAAATTTTGACACAAGCATCCTGTCTGCTCCATGTAACACATAACTATAGAGAGATAAGAGAGAACACTATCCAAAACCTGGGCAGTAGCTACTATAAAATAGAGACTGATCCACACAGAGCACCCTTGGAAGAATTTTCCATGGAATAATAATGATGCTAAAGCAATGAAACTGAAACACACATTATTTTCACTGAAACAATATTTTGACACATCAAGTAAAATGTTATGAGAGACGACTCGATGTCATCACATTAAAGAAGTCATCACGTGAGGACAGCCTGTCAAAACTGAAACACCTGGCAGATTTGTTTCAATTTCAACCAAGGTCTGACGGAAAGCAGACAGGTTTATGCCACAAATTCCAGCCTTTTTTCCCTGCCTGGCTCTTCAGCAACTATCATGGTGGGCTGTTGAGAAGCCCAGGCATCCAGATTCCCAGCTGTTCAGCAGCCCATTTGAAAGGGAGCCAAGAGCTTGGCAACTTGCCTCCCAAATTTTCAGGCTACTTGGCAACCTGCCTGGCGTGCTGACGGAAAGCCTGGGAGACCCTGGGAGCTTCTGATTCCAAGTACACAAATTTTGAGCCGTTTGGGGCATCTCAGCAGTTCCAAAGTCCCAGAGCTCCCAGGCAACCATTCACCCAACCAACATGCCTTGAATCAGGATGCCACGCAGGCCAGCACACGGGCACCCCGCCTGCCCCCCCAGACAAAACCCCTCCAGTTCCTCTTTCACAGAGCTTTCTGAAAGGTTTGGGTTTAGTTCTGCATTGGGGAGAAAAGGTTTGGGTTTTTGGTTTTTTTTTTGAAGCGATTAAATCATTCCAAAACCAGCATTTCCTTTTTTTGTACAGTCTGTTACAGCACTTGAGTCCATCCAAACTACTTCCGCAGGGCTGGATCTGCTAAATCAGCTACAGAGGAAATGTTATCATGGGATGCCTTTGGTTCTCTTGGATCAAAGAACTGGCCAGAACTGGAACCATCTCTGGAGTCTGCACATGTTGCTCTCCTGCCAGAACAGGACTGACTATCTTGGGACTACCTAGCAAGACAACCCCTTCAAGTTGTGATGGGATCATTTTAGCTACTGAAAAGGAGGAAAAGAAGAATTAAAACAAGGCTCAAACTAAAGTCTGAAAAACTCCCGCTCAATTTACAATTGAGCAGGGGGAAAGAGAAAAGCAAGAACAGATTAATGACAGGAGGACTTTTCTTGGCATCTCCATAAAAAATTTTTCAGGATAATGCTGAAAAACATGACCACAGTGGGAACCCTAGGGATTACAAGGTTATCTATTCCCTTGCCTGCTTATCCATAAGCAGTGACAGCACACCCAGAGCACATAAAATAAGAACAGCCTTCTTAGGAGAGACATAAGGATCCCCTTCACTTATTTGCCACTTTACAAGCTCCCAGTGTAGTCTCTTAAAACCCCTGTTTCTCAAAAATGAAATGAGAACAAACTGCACAGTGACCAGAAGAAATTTTCTTGCACCCCTCCCTTCAGGCCATCCAGAAGAACAGTAACCAGTGAGCTGGCCAGAATGGGGACACATTTTGGAAGTGGGAAGGACACAAACATTTCTGGCAGTAGCATCTGAGAGGGTAACACAGATGCATTTCCATCCATAACATCCATCCCAAGGAGAAGGGAGTAGAGCAAATGGAATATCCCAGCCACTTGATAGAGCAGGCTCTTCCAGTAAGACTGAGATCAGCAAGGAAGGTAACACTCCTCCAATACTTAAAAAAACCAAAACAGCAGGTAAAGAAGTCAAAAATATTTAAGAATCAAATTTCTTGCAGTTCTTCACATCATCCAGCACTCAGTGAAGGGACAGGAATGCAGGTGAGTGATAACATTTCCCTTGGTGCAGGAATGCTCGAAAGCTTTACAGAACAAAATCAGCTAAGAACAGGGATTATTTCTAAATCCTATCCCAATTATTCTTCTACCAACTATCTGTCTGCAATGCAAAGTTACAAGTCAGTACTAAACAAGGATTACTGTGAAAGCATCACTAACATAAAAAATAACTCTACTTTTTCACTTTTCAGTATTCCCCAACACAACCCTGGAGGCAAAACTTGCTGGATAGTGGAAGATGATATTGTTTATGTTTATTTAATAATTTATAGATGAGTTTAGATTTTCTATTAAACTACAGTTCATGTACTAAACACCAAAGTACCTCACAAAGCCTTTTTAAACATTTTGTTCAAATAAGAGCAGTATTCACACCTTGAACTCCCTACCGTGTTTTAGCAACCTATTTAACACAAAGGAAAAGCAGAAGTTTCAATTAATTAAACATAATTGCTTCTTTCACCAGAAGATACAACCATGTCTGGTGTCTTCTTGCCGTTCCCCTCCCCCAAATATTCTACAAAAAGCCACCTTAATGCTGTGCAGGTTTTAAATAAAACTGAAGAAACAGTGGAAAACATGGTAGATTATATCACTAACTTATTTTTGCTGGTTACATCCATTTCCCAATCATCAGAAGAGATTTTATGGCCTACAAATTTACATTTGGCTTAGAGAAAAAATAATTCAAGTCACAAAACAGTGAAATATACACTGTACTGACAACCGTAATTTAATGTTTCCACAGCAAATGCCATTTGAGAAGGCCATATAGCATACCTAATCGCTGGAATCAGCATTTGTAATAAGAATGGATTGTTTCATGTTATTTGCATTAAGTTTACAAATTTTAATAGTTTTATACATAAAGCTTTTGGCTGGTTTGCATAACAGTACGTTTTTCCAGTGACAAACGTTAATTATTTTTTTTTCCTCCATACTTATTTCCACTTGCCCTTAAATACAGTGGGAAATGCAGCCAGTGCTCTATTCTTTGCCTGAGACTTGGTTTCTTCTCAAGTCCTTCTGAAGGAGGATGTGAGAAGGCAATAGGGGAAAGATGGTGTCAGGGGCCTCTTTTTGCCGCCTTAAAGCAATTACTGACAACAGCCCTGACTATTCCCCTTCACCCTCAGGAAGCCAGGCAGTTCTGAGCCATAAGTGCTGAAATGAACATCACAACCGCAGTTCTGCTCTAGATCTTGTTGTCCAACCCCAAACTTTCAAACCAGGAGGAACAACCACATCACCCTTGCACAGAACTCCCCAGCAGCTCGGGATGACCAAAGTATTGAACACAGATGAGCCACGTCTCCCACAGCTCACAAGAGACCCAGAACAAAATGTACAGGCAGAGCCTGACCAATGCAGACTCACCAGAAAACAATAAATATCAGTCAGTGGGCAGGCAGGGAGCTTGGTACACAGGCTGAAGTGCTGCCAAGGTCCCTGCCATGGCTTCCTCGCCCGCCTTTTTCCTAAAACAGAGTTCAATTTAGAAGGAAAAAAACAAGAGCACATCTATTTCTGCTCAAAAGAACTGATCCACTGAGAGAAATATCACTTCTTGAAGTGTTTAAAGCACATGCAGCATTTTATGGGATAACATCAACAACAAACACAAAACTACAGTTTTTTATTAATATAGGACTCTAGTTGAATATAATTACTGTCTATGATAATTTTACTCCCACTTCTATAAAATAGAGTCATTTATCAAAATCCTTTGTGACCTACTCCTAAATTTTTTATCAATTAGCTTTTTTAGCTAATGCCTTTCATTAATCTCCATCTTTAACTATACCATGGTAAACAAAAATCTCGTAATTCTTCTCCGGGTAAGCAACTAATTAAATTTAGCCCTGAGGGGGAAAAAAAAAGCCCACAAAAACCTTTCATAGGGCTCAGCAGAGCATTAGGTACTCCCTCTGCACAGGGGAAAGGCTCTGCTGAGGTTGTCTCAAAGCCTTGAGGACTTGGATAACACTGGGACATCACCAGGCACCTGAGCAGCTTCTGCTGAATGCATAGAGAGCAGCATGGGAGAAAATGGAAAAGTCTCTTTATCACTTGACAGTAATGACATATTGTTTCTTTTCTTCTCTTTTCTACATGTCTAGGGTGAGTTTTTTGTGTTTTGTTGTTTTTTAAAGGTCACAGCAATAGCACCCTAACTGGACAAGTACAATGTAGGTCAAAAGTACATCTTGGATCTCACTCATTCTTTCCACAAAGTGAAAGGAAAGAATCAGTAAAAAGGCCATGGGCCAACATTTCCTGGAACCACATGAAATAACTGACAAAGCCACTATCCTCAGATGCCTGTCACTGCCAGGCCTAGTTTATGATTGCCCAGAAGTTATTGCCAGACACCAGTTTCTACAAGTCCTCCCTAAGTTGCTACCAACAACATCAGATGACAGCTTGTTCAAGACCATCTATCAAAACTACCTTACCCAGTGCATTTTGTTCCAGGCTTATGAAAACAGGTACATATGAGCCACTCAAGAGTTTATCCCTTTTCCCAAAATGCTGAAACCTCTACATCACTCTGAAAAGAAACCACCTTCCCTCCTATGCTCTGCAAACCATGGAGCAAACTGATGGTACTAAATATATAAAACAGGGCCAATAACCTTAAAAAGCAGCATAACATCTGGGATACAGTAACATCCTAAACCAGCACAGATGTCTTGTTAAATGAACATCTGTCCACAGCCTTAAGCTGGAAGATGGCACAGGAATGATTTATAAAAAGGTTCAATTAGTGCTGCCATCAGCACGGCTATTCACAAATTAATGTTCACAGGCACTTTCACAAGTGAAAGCTGTTACCCTCTTTTCAAGAATCTTTTTAACAGGTGTGCAAAAGCCACATGCTCCCACTACACTACTACTGAACCGTGGAGTCCTAAATACAGCTGTAAAAGTTTAACTGTGCTTAAATGGAGGCTAAAATACCCAAGGTTCAGCTGGTAGCCCCAAGCAAAGAGAACCACAGCAAGCAAGAATCAGTTCATGGAAATACCTATGAGAAAAAGGGTTTCTTTCCCCTTTCTGAACACTACTTTACTCTTTATTACTTCTAAGAGTTGAGTTTTGAAGAGTTGAATTAATTTCAACAGCCCTAAACATTAATGAGACTAAAATAGGAAACTGACTCTCATATTGACTCCACCTTCTAACTGATTCTCATTTAAAAGATTCTTCACAGGATTTTTTAACTGAGCAATCAGTAACAGGTGAGAATGTTTTCTGCATTTGCCCTCACTCTCCACAGTGGTTTTTTTGTATATGATAAAAAAAAAGGAATGCAACATGTAGTTTCTTCCCATTTACTTCTTATATTATATATGCATATACTAAAGGCTGATGTTTGGGAAAGATGTGCAACAGGAATGTGACAAGTGAAAGATAACAAGAAGTTGACCGTTTATTAATAGAGAGAAGTGTAAACTTTCTTGTTTAACATCTACTGAACCAGACTTTAATTAAAATCTCATAGAACTTGCACAACCTTCAGTTTCATTATTAAAACATCTCAAAAATACACTTGATCTTGACTATTAGTCTCCTGGTACAATCAAAGGAAAGTCTGTTTCTTACTACTTCTAGTTTATGAAGCATAATAATCTTTTCACAAAATACTTCATCAAAGTGGCCCAGCTTACGTTTAAAACCTAAATATTGCAACTTCCCATCTTACACCTTCTCTAACCAGCAATGATCTAAAAGACATTATTCAGTCACTCAACATTATTCCTTCACACAGGTTGAAACATCTTCAGAGCTGAAACTTTTTCACATCTATATTTTATACAGTTACCACTGAGAGCAATAAACACCTGAAAAAAATATTATAGCCTTTGAGAGCGGGGATGTCTGAGAAAAAGCATAAAAAGAACCAACCCCTGCTGAATGATTCTCAGCTAAACTTTTCCAGTACTCCCCTGTGACAGGGAGATTTGTCAGATTTCCTACACTGCCCAAAGAAATGCAAATAGATTTCTTTTAAAGATTATTTGTACCAAATGTCAGAGATGCATCTTTGCTTTCATTCTAGAGTACAGTCACTGTTGGTATAAAGTAAGCAAATGTAAAGAAAACCCACTGATAGATGCAGAGCTCTCGAGGAAACAAGGCCATCCTGAGAGGTTGGGAGGGAAGTCTCAAAATGCATCTGCATTGCACAGTTGTAATGATTTAAAAGCCAAATGAATTAGTACTTTTAAGCAAATGTTAAGTTTGGATTATCTGTATTTTTTACTCAACTATCCTCACAGAGTTACCTGTACCATGGAAGTTCTCAGGCGTAGATTGGTGCAAAATTACTTTCCATGGGAGACTGAGAAAAGGCAATCAGGATGTGCTGCCTGCAGGTCCTCATTGGGACTGTCTACCCAAATCAAAGAGATGTAATTCCTGCATTAGGAATGTCATCCCACTGCTGAACAACCTTAATCTCAACTCAGTTTTCCAGAAGGCCACCAGATCCAGGAGCCTGCACTCTGCTGAGTGGTGAGGCTGGTCTGGGCAAAGCCACCATATTCAGTATTTTCTCTGTTCACCCCTGATGTTATTTACAGTTATTCTGTTTAAGCCTGGAACTGCTCTTTAAAGAGATAATGCAGCTGAAGGCTATCACAGCTCAAACAGGGCTTTACTAATAATATCAAGGCCATGAAGGCTTCTTCCCAACGTGTTGCCCATTTGGGAAGATCCTCAGCAGGTTGGCAAGAGATACAGAGGGTCACACCAGCCACAGATCACACCAGGAAGACTCAATATGACTGATTACCAGTTCATTAACAGTTGCAGGCATGTAAAATAATACATTTTTCATATGAGCCCATAAAATACGCATGAAGTTATAGCTCTGCTAGAGCCAGTTATGGCCTGAGACATTAACAATAAGCCTCCTACACTGAAATGGACTTATGCACACCTTTTTGTGATACCATTACAGGAGATAATCTGAGTTGGATGTTCAAAGTATGATGACAGGCTGCCTTATCTACATGTATGGACTTCAGATTTGGAGACAGTTCCGGTAACAGAGTGAGAAATCATATAAAAGGCTTTCAGATTTCTTTTTTACTTTTCAAACCGACTGCTTAGACATCTATTGCTGTAAGTGAAAATTGCTTTCAGTCAACTATCTGTCACATTAACCCAGCAATGCACAGCATCAGAAACTGCTACAGGTTCTTCTTTCTCAAGAATCACATTCTCACTGATATGTAGCCTCATTTATAGTTTTAGTTCTGTAACACAAAACATTTTACGTTCAGACCTGAATGATAATAAACATTTTTAAAAAAAACTGCAAACAAATTTCAGATGCAATTACAACACGTTATATATCTGCACTTTTGCACAAACTGTATCCTTTCTATATTTGTTACCAATGCACTGGCCATATTCACTAAAACAACTATGCAAAACAACATACTAGAATTGCACCACTAGCAGGTTTTTTAAAACCTTTTCTAGAACCAAATTAGACAAATTTTTGGGAGCACCAAAGTAGAGGTACCTGCAAGTTTCCAATCCCAGCAAGTTCTCTTGATCTACCTGGCTCCAGACTTGGTAATGGCTCTCTTTTTGTAACTCCTCCAGACAACAGTTAGTGTGAAGCTTTTTGGTAATTTTTTTAAACAATGTTCAGGAAGTCCACTGACTGTTTTCACATGTTCTCTTTTCACAGACAAAGATAATGAAATGGCAACATGAACAACTGAGAGACCACTGGCATTGTCAAGAGCACAAATTCCTAACCTCTGCCTTTCACCTGTGACAAATTCAACCTACACCATTTAACACCACACTTGTCCACACTCCTCTGTCCTCTAAGTAAACAAAATTTCATCAAAATATGCTACTGCACCCAACACTGCATTTTCCTGACAGGAAGCGTAAGCATCCACTTTGATCTGAACATGAGATTTGTTTCTCCATGACGACGGGCTATGCCAAGTTCTAACTCCTCCAATCTTGTGAACAGCCATGGTGCCCAGAATTTTTTACCCACATCAGCACCAAGCTCTTGTCTTTTTTAGGAATTATCCAGCTCCTTGTTCTTTCACAAGCTGCAGGGCTTGCCTGCTTCTCTCTTCTGAATAAAGGTGGCACCACAATGGTAAGGGCTGTAATTCTCATATCTGGTGATTTCAAGATCCTGTGCATGAAATTCAGCGGATCTGAGTCATCACGCATGAGAAACAGCTGCCAAGTACTTGGAACTTGGTAGAAGTTTTGGTCTCTGTGAACAGATTTTTGTAATTTTAGCACCATTAATTAGAAGTCATTTTCAAAGACTTCCTTTTGGAACTTTGCAGTCTGACAGAGTCTTATCACAGGAACATCGTGAAGATTCTTGCAAAGTGCATTTGTCTCCTTACATTAAATATCCTCAATGGATATATTTAGGTACCAGGTGAAGGCTGTCATCCAGCCACACACTGTGCAGGTAGCCAAACATTCCAATAATCTAATACTAAATACTGAAGTTTTTACTCAGAAAAGTATTTTTATACCCAGCAAGTGCAGTCTGCTTATACTGATTATAAGTGTTCTAAGCACTGCTTTCATTCATCATTAATTCAGCTTGGACACTCAAAAAAGAATGTAAATATTCAACTATTGTATTCTAGATAAACTAACCCCACTCTCACAACATCATTTTGAGAGGTTTCCAGAACTTGCATCTATCAAAATCCATCAGTCAGCTCAGAACATCTCATGCTTTCTCATCCAATAAAGCTCAGAATCTTTTGTCTCAAGTCACTTTTACTAATGTCTTCAGACTTCACAGCAAACACAGGTCTTCCTGTAGATTACATGGAGAACAACTCCATTCATTCTTATGTTTTTGAAATGTTTCTGACACCACGCATACCACAAAAAACCCCAACACCTGTCTCTCCCTCAGGTGTGAGTTACAGGATTTCCTCAGAAAGGCATCTGTCCACCAGTTTCACCTAAAATTGTGTTTACGAAAGGCAAAGAAGAACCTATGGCAAACAATATCTGTGTATTTAATCTTAAACAAGCATTTAAGCTTCAACCAGAAGGATCGGGACATGAAAGGAAGGGCAGTACTCACAGAGATATAAATAACCTGCTTTTACACAAGGTGCTGGCCTAGAATACATTAGATCGAATTTTCTTCATAATACTCAAATTAATTGATGGCATGTAAGAAAAGTAGTTCTTGCATGTCAACTACAGTTTGTCATTACCCATCTAAAATGGATTTAGACAGGGAAAAAAACACAACAGAAATGAATGTCATATCACCACGTATCTTTTCCATCTGTTAGCACCCTTAGTGCTCCTTATAAAGAAATGCATTTTTATTTCAGATAATGTCAACAAGTATTATGAAATATTTCTCTTTCAATAAACCTAGGAAAGCCAAAGGGAAAAAACACAAGATCTGCTCGCTAATTAAAAATCCACTAAAACTTACTCAGAAGGCTTGAAAAACCTCAGAAGAATAAAAATAGATCTAAGAAGAAAATGGGCAATGGAATCAGATGGGTGTCAGTGAAAATTTCTAATTCACATAAATTGTTTTTCTTTTAACAAAATTGTTTTCAAACTAGATGTAAATCCTAAAAGCCAGATCATGGAAACTATTTTTGTAACAGAGTAAATATAAGTCTGGAAATACTATTGTGAAATATAAACAACAATACAAGTAGCATAATAAGCAACACTCCATAGCACAGGCACAAGTAATACAGATCTTCAAACACGCCTAAAAGCTTCTGTATAAACAAGCATATCAATCTCTAGGGGCATTGATGAGGTAGAAATTCTGAGGTTTTTGTTAGAAATTCTGCTAACAAAAATGTGCCTACACCTTTTTTCCATCCCAGAACAAAATTCTTCTAACCTGGAGACATAAATTTGCCTTCTGACAATTACAGATAGCTTACAAATAGCTCCATGCAATTATAACAGAGAACTTTTAAATTTCTGTTCAAAGACCTGTTAAATTATTATTTGGGACAATGACCATTGCTGTTCACCAACATTCTCAAAATTTTACCTGTTTTTATCTGAGACCACTACCAACTATACCAAGCTGCTTTGTATATTTTTTCCTCCATACCAGACCTCAGCCCTTTGATATTAAATACATTAATGCAATTTTTTTTTAATTATGGGGGGGTAATTACTTTTTTCAAGTCTTAGCTGCACATTTCTTTAATAAGCTCTTAAAGAAAAACATGAAAAAAAGTGAAGCTAATAAAAGGATGGACTTTCCAGCACCTGATGCTAGAGGAGTTCTTCTACCTGATCATCACCTTCACACTGCCCCCCTCCCCAGGCTGAGAAGGGATCAGGCTGTGTCAGAGCTGCCAGCACAAGAGTGATCTACTGCTCAGCCTACGTCACCCGATCCAGGTCAGAGTCATAAACAAAATTGTCTCTGTGTCACATGAGAGGGGCACGTCCCCAGCAAACCCTGCTCGAGCAACTACTACAATGGAAGTCATCCAAGAGGACCAACTGATACCTCCAGGTCAAGTTCCTCTGAGGCCACCATCCAAGGACACAGGGCCACAGGCTTATTCCATTTACTGCCCTGCAACCTGCAGAAGGTCCTCAAGTTCTGGAACTTCTCTCCAGTTCCACAGATAACCTCAGTTTAAACATTAAAATGTGTTTTTAATGTAACAGGAAACCAGTTCTCAAAATTTATGTCCACCATGGAGAAAAACAGGAAAATGTACAAGCTTCAATCATGATCGCCTGAAGACTTAGAAATTACACTAAGTTGAATTAACACTGGTTGAATTTATACCCAGAAAAAGAGTCTTCGTCCACCTCAGTTTGTTTCATTCATTAGAGGTTCATGAGCATCTGTGCTGGAAGCAACCATGGAGAAGAGCAGGATAGGATAGTGACAGGAAAGGGTTACTGGAGAAGGAGAAGAGGAGATAAATCGAGTGGAGCTTCCTTCATTGACAGCGCAAGTAATGCTGTCTGAAAGGATTTGGAAATTATAATCTGGATCCCTTTGCTTCCCAACTTTTTTTTCTTCTGCAAACTACCAGAAAAGAAGTAACGAAGATAATCAGAAATGATACTGCAGCTGATTTATAATGGGACTATTTGTATATTTACCTAATCTTTTCTGAGCACAGACCTTCTGGAATGACAGCTTCTTAGATATTTATACTTTTATTTCAGCTTGCTTTCTGCATATACACATATGCTTCTAATTAACATTTACAGCATGGAAATTCAGTTCTGCTCACCAGACCACACCACAGAGCCTTAAAAATTATCTTAATCAAACATTTCAGAAGTACTTTCAGGTATAAAAAGCTGGCAGAGCAGTTCTGAAAGAGCTATACTGGCAACTACTTGTGAAGATGACACAGACAGGAAAGCACATACATGTAACTTAATGGCCCTAAAGCTACTCACATTTACCCAAGCACTGCCTTGGTGTCAGGAGAGGACAGAGCAGTTCCTTGCTCAAAGCCACACGAATTTCAGTATTAAAATCATTATTTTTTTAAAGAGTATTACTTCTGCATTTTTTTTTGCAGTATTTTTGCACACTGAAATTTCTCCCTGAAGTACCTGAAAGCTTTTATACAAACAAAAAGAACTACAATTGAGGCATGCCTTGTCCTCGGAACCTTAGAAACCATCTGTCTCTTGCAATCAATGTATTAAAGATAACGTTTGAAAAGGATCTTCAACCACAAAGGTGTTCAACATTCATTACACCGTTGCTGGAAAAGCTGCTACAGGGAGTGCAATCAAAACAGAAGTCCAACTGCTCACAGATTCACTGCACATAATGCCAGAATCATTATCCATGCGAGCCCAATATCCATAACTATCACTCAATAACCGTAATTGATTGTAGCCCATCTTTCAGAAAGCCACTCACTTTTCCATTCCCTTTGTCATTTGTTCCTCCTTCTGAATTCGTGCTCATTTCCTTTGTGAACTTCTCCGGTTTCAGCTTTCAGCCACTGGTTGTCCCTTTTCCTCTTACATGAGGGATCCCTTTAAGAACTCTGTTTTCTCTGCTGGAGATACCATTCACTGTTCTCTAACTACTACTTGTTTTTAGGGTTTAAATTCCCCACCCCCCTAACCAGACTGAGCATCTCTACATTCCTCCCCAAATCGATTTTCTCCAGCTTTTTACATTCTCTGGTCCATTTCATGACTTTTTGCCAATATTTTGGTCTTTCAGCTGTGGATATCTGAATCACATTGAAATGGCAGCAGCAAATCTCACAATCTCTATGATAAACAGAGCTTCAGCGCACAGCCACAAACATCCCACACTTGAAATCTCTTGCCAGAAATGCTCCTTTCTGGACTCTGCCCCATCCCCAAACCTCTACATGGCAACACCATCACCTCTCCTTATTCTGAAGAGCATTTTGTTTAACTGTGCTCTTCTGCCTCTTCCCTGTGCTCATCCATGTCATTCCATATACAGACTTCAACAGCAGTAATTGTTATTAATATTGACTAATACCAGACTTCACTGCTGGAGGACCACCCAAAAAACCCAAAGCAAAATGATGACAGTTCCCAAAGACAACAAAGTGCTTGGTCAACCAGTCCTTAAACCAATTACTGCAGGCTTTATTCCACTGAATAATTCAAACAAATAGTTTTAATCAGAGTATAAAACACTGTTAAGCCCAGCACCTTTAAAGAAATCCATTTACACTACATCTCCATAGAAAACTATGGATAAAGGACCACATCAGATGACCTAATATCTACATCAAAAGCAACTTGTAAAACTCACAAAGTGGATAAAAGGATGAAAAGGAAAGCATGAAAAAAAGCCCAGCAAACCTAAGAGTTCTTGCCTCTAAAGAACACACCAAATATATTTATTTCCAAATCAAAAAGTATCCATATCTGCACAAAAGGCATGCCTTCCACATTGTCATCATTTCAGTGGGAACCATGGGATTTCACTATCTCACAGAAGTGAGCAGCATGTATTTCAATATACTTTGTAGAATAATAAACTATTCTACTGAAATTACAAGACCTAAAAAACAATTACTTTATTGCTTCTTACAACTTTTTCACTCTAAAATTCAACTCCAAGGTAGTAATTGGCAGGGACAAAATTATGTAGCAATTAGGGCATGACAGCAAAAGCAAACAAGAACTGAAAATGGGTTCGACACTTCTGGTAACAAGCAGGTAATTATCACAGCAGCTTGAAAGGGGCATAATCAACCAAACTGACATCATCCCTCCCACATAATAAAATGTGAAATCCCTTTACGTGCAGTGTAGCTCTTACACACAGCTGGTAAATGCTGCTAGTCTAGTCTCAATGTTTGTGTCTGCAGAGCAGCTGAGGTTACATTTGGGATGGCTCAAGAGTGGATCAATTTATTTATTTATTTATTTAGGATGGTAATAGCTATTACATGTTTTCATCCACTGTGGACTACAGATATTATCACTAGAAAATGTTATTTTATAAGATTGCCCTCTCTCGTCTGAGTATAACTTTGTTTTCAAAGTTTCTAGAAAAGGGAAAAAAAAATCTCTGCCTATCATTACCTTTCACCACTCTCTACAAGATAAAACAGGTTTGAGACATTCAACACAAAAATAGAAACTTGCTAGTTCTAAATACGCTTCATTCTGAACTCCTGTATTTTACCAGCAACACTTTTTCCCCCATGCAATTCTTTAAACTCAGGTGTGAACATTAAATGTTGTCTCAAAGCAGCACTGTCCCATGGACATGCCCGTTGTTATCTCAACATACCCTAACTGCAAAATAAAACAGTAATGTATTCATCTTCATCATGTATTTGAACTAATTAAAATATGATTCAAAAAACCCATTCACTTATCTGCTGTGCCATTTCAGCACTATTTTACTGCAAGATTCTCACTCTCGTCAGCCCTGACTGATTTAATCAATGGTGGTTGTTTCATCTATTAGAGCAGGCTGGGGGGAATCTCCTTCCTCCCTGTTTTGTATATTCCTAACCTGTGCTCCTCTCCATTTTCTCTCTCTTTGTGTTGACAAATCCATTTACCTCCACTCTGTCTGTCAATACCATTAACTCACTGCTCCCACCTTTTTCCAGCTCATTAACAGCAAGGCTGAACCCAACACTAATTCCTAATTCTGCTGTTAACTATTTCCACACAGCTCCCACCTTTCAGATGGGTTTTTGTTCCTGGTTTCTTGGATACAAACAATTTCAAACACCCTGAAATTGCAGCTCAAGTTGTATTGATTTTTCACAATAAATTTCCACGAAACACTGACAGAGTATCTGCACCTATCATTTTGTAAACTGAGCTGCAAGTACCATAAGTAAAATGAATTATTAACCCTTATTTTCTCATCTTTAAAAGCTCAGCTCTAACACATCACAACACGAATTCTTTAGACAGCTGTTGTGTTAAGCCTTCTACTTTTTATTAATTTTGTTGGCTTTTTTTCACAAAATTTTCATAAAGATAATACAAAGCTGGCTTCCTGGATCTCAGCTTCTGGAAAGTGTAGTTCTGAGTATTCCTTGTAAAAATTAAATTTGATAAGTGTGTAGCCTAAACATGGCATGCCTTGACTTGTGGAAGGTTTGATTTACTGACAAGTGAAGCAGATGTGGGCACAACAGGAGATATTTAATTGCTGACTATATGTTACTGACATGATAAAGATATTAATACTATACCAAACCTTTGTCCTGCATATCTGAGGAGTTAAGTCTCAAATTACTTTAAAAGGTTTAAATTGTTCAAGATGTACTATCAAGAATTCTCTAAACCAGAATAAAATGATAAAAACACAATTTTATAAATTTAAAACTACACCACAGTGAAAGGAAACACTGACCTCAAAGCTAAAAAGAGGTAAAAACTAAATAAATAATTTTAAAAGTTATTTGTAAACCAACTGCCATTGACAAGACCTATCAATTTTAAAAGCAAAGCTTCTCTGAACATGGGGATTTTACTATGAGAATATGAAAAACAGCTTTACAAGGAAACCTAGCGTGGGTCAAAGCAAAACTAACAGGACTTGGACACCAGTCAGATTTTCACCTGAAGCAACACGAAAGCCACATGTACCCTTTCCAAAGTGAAGTTACTCTGTCAGGAGCCTGGTCCCAGCCAGGATCTCCATGCAGGCACCTGAGCACTGCACTGGCAGAGCCACAGGGCTGAGCAGCTGCAATAAAAGGTGATTGCCCAAGTCACTGCTGCCAGCAGAACACATCTCTGCAACGTGCCCTTAAATGCCCTGGGAATACAGAGCTAACTAGAAAGTTCCCACTGCCAAAGAAACAGGGGAGGTGAACTACCAGGGAGGTAAATTACCAGAGAACAGGTCCTCAGAAGGGATGGCGTGGGAAACCTTCAGTAACCTTCAGCACCTTCTCTCCCCCACATCTCCTTGTTGTTTCAGTGACAGATTGCACCAGAAATGCCTTCTGACTGAAAAATTAAAGCTAAAGCAGCATCCAGGAGTCACAGCATCCAGCATACTGGATAAAGACAGTCTCTGAGACTTTAATTCTAAAGGCTTGGGGGAACATAAAAGACTCACAGAAACTCCAGGACCCATTCTGGTCTACAAGCTCCAGAACAAGTGCATAAAGTCATCTGTTACAGGGACAAATATTGGTTTTCTTCTCAGTATCTGGATCCTACAGTAAAGGTAACATGCTTGGTTCAGGATCCCAAAGGGAAACTTCCTTCATCTAAACAGCTGGAAATAATGTTTTGTTGGAAAAAGTACAGTATTTTGAAGCAGAGATTTTTCCAATAAAAGCTCTGAAAGGATACCAGAAAAACAAAGTTAATAGTAACGCCAAAAATTTTACTTTCTCTATACACAGACACACCCCAACACCATATTTTCTTACAGCCAATTCTACACCTTAATCTGCAGATATGTTGAGGGTTTCTTTCTTCCAAAAATGAGATCAGAAGTTGAGTTTAGCTTCCATTGGAAAATACAAACAAATGTGGGCTTGAGTCTCATTAGACACACCCCACATTAGCACACCCCAACATTTAATTTATTGCAGAAGAACACTCAGTTGGTAATGCACAGCGTAAGAACTTCAGCTTAAAAAAAAACCAAAACAAATCAACACTGACAAAGTGTTCTACCATTAAACTGAATCTCTCAGCAATGCCACTGAACTCGTGGCTAAGCTTAATACAAAATATCACCAAATATAAACTTTATTAGCTAAGTACATTTCTGTTCTTTCTCTACCAAGTCAAACACAGGCCTGTTTAAAATGCTTAGCCTTGGATGCGCACATTAAAATAAAAATATATGAGTCTGAGAGCCTGACTCAAAACCATCACACCTGCACATGCAGGGCTGAGTAATTAACCTGTGTAGTTTGTCAAGGACTGTCTGAAAGCCCTTTGGTTTTTCTGCATTCTGTTATCAGCCTAATCCAGAGCATTTGGATGAAAAGACTATACAATTCTGAACTGTTATGGAAGCTTTTTTTTTTTTTAATGAAACCCAGCAAATTCTGATGACTTCTTTATGGCTTCTTCTAAAGAAGAATTGTGTTCTTTCAAGTTTCCTTGGTCAGAAATTTTATATTTGGGTTCACTCAAAAGAAAACATAAAAATTAAAACTGCTAAACTTACTAGCTAATAAATATACCATCACTACAACAAACCATTAAAGGATCCATCAATGGATTTGATTTTTAAAATTAATGACAGCACATCTTAGAAAACACACTGCTGAAGAATGAATGGTGGGGGGGAAAAAAATCTTGGAATAATGTCATCCACTCCCTAAATATCTCAGATAAAAATAAATTTGCTCCCCTATTGCCCCAGCTGCAAAATTCCATCTTTGCTGCCTTGTACACACTTGGAAGACTACAGGAACAAGGTTTCACATCATCAGGAAAATCATGAGCCAGATTCAATGGTGGTTTAACACCTTACTCACCAACACTTCAGTAAGAAAGATTTCTTTCTTTTTATCAAGGAGTTGCTCTGAGTGAGTACAGCAACTACCAATGTTCTTAACACACATAAGAAAAAAACTCTGACTTTGTAAGATATTCGTTTCAAAGAGACACAACAAAAACTACCAAGGCCAACCAGTTCTTGGACATGACAAAAGTATTAAAAGAAAAAGCACTGAAAGTAAACGTGACTCAGATAAGCAGCTACTATCAGTTTACTACAGGGACCCTGTTTGAATAAAGAAAAATGAGTTAACAGTGCTCTTCCAGGATCAGATTTTTTAATACTTGCATTAAAGCTAAGGAAAACAGTAAAGCTTCTATTAAACACTTTTAAAAACAAATTTATACTAGGAGTAGCTATGAAGCTGCATCTTAGAAAAAAGTAACAGCCATCAAAGTATTTAGAATTTTCCATCTTATTATCCAGGAAGATCTAAGAATACCAAAATATTTTTAAAACAATAATAGAAAGTAAAGGTTTAAGCCACATTAGAAAACCTCCCCCGAAAGCTTGCAGTTATTGCAGTACTTCTTAAGGCAGAGTTTCATGACAAAAATACTCGTTTTGTGCGGCAGAGACACACAAAAGGATTCTTCGGGATGCCAAACACTTTCAGAACTCTCCAGTGATGACTCATCCTGTTATGTATACAAAGCTTTCATTTAAAAAAAAAAAAAAGTCAGTTGGCATCATTTCAGATCCTCAGTTAGCAATCTTCAACTTACTGCTAGTTCTTGTACAAAGTATTCTAAACACTGCAATGAAGTATTCTGGTATGCTAATTTTGGGGAGAAAAACGTGCAACTTAACTTGAATGGCCCTTCTTACACAGTTTCTACTCTAGTTCACAAACGGCTCCAAGATGGCCTCAAACACAGTTTTTAGCTACACAGAAATTCTTTGTTGCTCCACAGCAGTTCCTTGCCAGTCGTGCTGATCAACTATTTTGCCAAAACCAGAAAAATAAGTCTTTCAAAATGAGTCTTGATGACTGGAACAAAAAGAACCACTTCTTAAAGGGGGGAAAAAAAAAAAAAAGCAGAGGGGGAGGGTAGTTTAACTGCTCCTAAAAACTTTGAAAGCATTCCTCCTGGATCTCTCCTTAGAAGCTGCTTTAATCCCCTCCCCTAAATTAACTAATTTATTTAGATAATCTGTTGTTCTGCAACAAAACCACAATAAACTAAAACTGCCACACAGACACAAATAATTGTGATGAACTGCACTGCTACACTGACAAGTATTTGTTAATAAGACAGCTTTCTTTTTTATATATACAACTTCTTTGAAATGTGGTGTTGGTTTTTATTTTTAATTGGCTGTTGTTTGCTTTACTTATACACACGAATGTTTGCAAGATGTACTGAAACCAGAAGCCTCCCACAGCACTACACACAGTACAAGGAGCCTGCATCAAGCTCCATCAAGTCTTTCCAGACTTTTCCAAGTCAAGAGGGTCATTTTCATTCCTGCTCATCTTCTACCTGCAGGCAGCCACCTACGAACCCAGGTAGGGAGGAGCTTTAGCTCAAATAAGCATTGACCTCCTCAGACTCATCTCCAGATTCACTCCACACAGGCAGCAAGTCTGGAGTTCACAGCCCTCCCACAGCATCGTCTGGCCAAACTCAAACAAACAAGCAAGATAGAAATAATTTCCTTTATGTTCAAACCCTCCACTCACTCACTCCTCTAATAATCCAGTTCCTAGTGTTGATCCTTTTCTAAATATGGCCACATAAGCATAAGCAGCGAGCCTTGGTGCCAGCTATGCAATTTCTCTTTCCCACTGGGGACAAGTTTTCCAGCATCTCAGATGTTTTCAGAACAGACGCCTCCCCCACCACTGCCACATTTACATTTTATTTTATTTCTTATGAACGCCTCTTACCCACAGCAGTTACAAGTGCCAAATCATCTGATTTCACAGAGTGTCAAAAGAAAAGCCAGATCTAAGAACTTTTATAGCATTTTCTATCCCTTCTTCCTCTGCAATGTGTTGATTTGGAAATAATACTCTTCGTCTGCTCAAATTCCAGTGGCTACAAGAAGTCTGCTGTCCCTCTCCAGTCATTTATACTGATCATAGCACTTAATAAACTACACCATGTTTCTGTAAGTTTATGCTGTCCATGGGTATTGTCATGGCCATGTGTGATCAAAGATACAAACTAAATTTGTGGATTCGTGCTATGAGTCTTGGAGTTTTAAGCATACTGATTTCCATGTTCCACAAAAAATAAACCTAAGGAACAGCCCATTTTTTGCTGCTTCCAGACAAGCCATGAAGGCTTGTCTTAGAAAGCGTAACGAAATCCTTTTTATTTTTTAATTTAGTTGCAAGTTTTTGTTATTCTCTCATTATTTGTGTACTACCACAGGTGGTCATGGCAAATTACCAACATAATTTATGCCAGTTCTTTAACTGCAAGTCTAGCTTACTAATTAAATACCAGGGAAAAAAATCCCAAACAAACAAAAAAAAAGCCAACACCCCAGCCTTCAGCAGTTAAAAAGCAGAGGTACAGGAAAGCAGGAGACACCCCCAGACACCCCCAATCTTCATGTTTGACTGTAACAGACTATGTTTAAATGAAAGCAGATACCATTTTAATTTCCTCACATTTAATCAGGGGTGGATGGAAGAGGGCAGAGGAATAAGGAAAGCCAGCTGCACCTTCCACAGAGGTTTGGACAAGGCTGGGGTGTGGGGGTGAACAACATCACAAAAAACAGGAGGCATTTCCAAGCACACGGCACAAACATAATGGAGGGTCCAGCGTGGGCTTGGCTGCACTGAACAAACAAAAGGGGACACTTTAATCATATTTTAATGAGGCTTTGCACGTGACCTGGTCCATTAGATGCTGAAATGCTGCTGCAGTTACTCTACAGCCACCTTGGCATTTGGTGGCTAATGCTCCAACTGGCCCCTACAGTACCCTTGAGGAAGGAAAAATAAATAAAGCTGCTGCAGCAGCTTTGGTTGATAACAGCATTAATACACTGGGGGTTTTAAAGATCTGTAGATCCACAGACATCAGCACGATCAAGTGTGAAACCTTAACTCACTAATAACCAGTTCTATCAGGAGACATATTATGCAGAATAATTAAGTCAATTTATGTTACATAAAAAACAGGTTCATTATCCAAATACAAATATTATTTAACTAATAGAATGTATCAAAACCTAAGCTATACAATAGATATTTAATGTCAGAAAACAAGATACCATAGTTCCTTATGGCTGCAAAAAGTGAAAAAATTTCGTACCCTAAGAACCACAGCAAAACATACTAACAGTCCAGAAATCCTGCTTTTGGAGTCTATTGGTGTCTTACTGCCTTCAAAAAGCAGTCCTTTACACACATACTATTTTTTTTTCCGTTTAAGTAAAATTTCTCTGATGTACCCCTCGGGCTTTCAACCACATCGTTGGCATTTGTGCACATCTTTATAAAGTATACAGTCTGCTTTTCCCACACATACACTTTCATGCAGCCTGACAATTATAACCACAATTCACACTGAAAAGGTGGTCACAAAATTAGCATTGTAGTGTCTCTTCCAACACTTACTACACATCACTGATGCTAGTAGATAGAAGGATCAAGAAAGTCCCAAGTGAAAGCCTGCAGTTCTCACACTGTGCAGCTGAACTGTGGAACTCCATGCTCAGCATGCTGGAAGTCTGTGTGATCCAGTAGAGCCTGGACACATTCAAAGCAGATTCCCATGCTCACCAGATCTAACACAGCAATACCATCCTTGACTCTAGAAATCCCACTATTCTTTCCCAATCACCTGTAATTAGTGGTTTGGGGAAGTATCATTACAAAATTACTCCTGTCTGACTTTCCTATTAACCACTGCAGGAAACATGATGATGGGATCTCCACATCTCTGATCTGACCCAGCACAGATGTTATTGTGAAATACGTAATTTCTCAGAATTATTTTACAAATAAGACTCTGAACCAACCAATGAAGTTCATCACACTGCCCAGATTATTGTCACATCTAAAGATTCATCTTTAGCAACACTAAACTTCATTTTCAGCCTTGTATTTAACATCCTGAACTCTGAAAATTGAACCTGCAACTGTGCAGCTTTTAGTGGTTTATAAAAGTTTCATTCCTCCAAAAGACTGGCTCCTGATTTCTGACATCAGAGACTCTCATGTGGGCTTCCAGAGACAAAGTTCTGCATGGAGGAAAGCAACAGGGTGGGGAAGCAAAGAAAATGCCCAAGCATTCTAACACACACCTTCCCAATCAGGATCTTTGTCCATTCTGTAACAAAAATGTTATATACCTTATCCCTTAGGTCATTACCTACCCCAGGAAAAGAATAACCTTGAGGCAAGACTCACATCATACAATCATGCTGTTTAACAAGATGCTTCCACAGTCAAAGAACACCTATTTTTCTTGTATTTAAGCAACATGAAGCTCTTAGGGCAGATCAATGGATCCTCCTAAGTCACCAAATTCCTTGCACAACATCAGGAATAAGTCCGTGTCCTGTAAATACAGTCCCATTATGTTTTGCTGTTTTCTTCTACTTTGAAATAAATCCAATCCATGAGCATTCTAACCTCAACATTATAAAGGGAATTCACAATTTTTTGCTTCTTTTTGTCATGTAAAGACTACCAATAGAGATTTGTGCAAGATTTTGCCCCCCACCTTGGATCAAATTCTGATTTTCAGCACTTAGGCTCATCTTTTTGATGGGATTTGGCAAGCATCTTCGAATGCCAGCTCTAAAAAGGAGTTTTGTGAAAAACAGTTGGTGTTCATTCACTGTGGGCAAGTTCACCCTCATTCCTGAAAGTTGCTTAATTTCATCCATCCACTTTCCATAAGGATGCAGTCAATGTTTAGAGGAAATCTAGTAAAAGACATAATGTATTTTGCAGAATCCCATGATCTGGATGGTTCTGACTTGGATGGAGTGTGTGTACTGGGATGGCACAAAGCTCTGTCAGCAAATTTCACTTTTGCTGCTCAGGTACGATCAGGATCATCTGCAGAAAGTTTAGTTCTGATGAGTTTAGCAGGCTTAGGAGGCTGTTGGAAGGACTGGAGAGGAGATTACAGGAGAGATTATTTCAAGATACGTCTTCTTTCAGTACAAGCTGCAACCACTGAAAGGACTCTGCAAATTGATTTTGGACCCCCCAAAAAGAAACCACTTCCCACCCATCCTTGCTTCTCTTAAGAGACATAACCCCACCACCACAGCTTTTCTGCCCCTAACTCTACCAATACAGCACATCTTTCAAATTTCTCAGCAGTAATTTCATGCTCAGAAGATGCTACAGGACAGTCAGAAAAAACCACCACTAGAAATTGCTGAAGAGACCACAACCATCACTGGCTTTTCCATTACAAAGAAGCTCTGGCAAGACAGCCTTCCCCACAAAAAGTCTATTACTCTTCGCCTACAAATAAATGTCTTACTTACCAGGAAAGCCAACTAAGTAGCTTTTCTTTACATGCCTCCTGGCCTGAAACTTCTGGCACAGGAGATGGTGAGAAGTTCGAGGACAAGATATGGAGTACTACATGCAAAATTATTCAGCCTTACATCACTGATAAAATGTCACACATAATATATCAGTTTTTCATATGCTGATTGTGTTTGATGAAATCAGTTATGTGACAGTAGGCTGGATCTCAAAGGCATGAAATACACATCTAGCTCAGGAAGAAATAAGCCCAGTTGTCTCTGAGTGACCCTAAAGTGCCCCTTTTTTTCTCTTTGTACACAACAGAACTGTGATTCTTGCCAGCCTCTGCAAAGCAGTGGGAGTAAAACATGACTAATTGGCCAGTAAAAGAATAATAGAGAAAACAAGAACAAGTTTATGCAATCTATAATTGTTGTGATTTCAGCTTAGCACTGTTTCACAGAATCTAAGTTGACAGAAAACTGTTCTCACATTTTCTTGATATTTGAAGAATGAAAAACTATTTCACAATGCCTGGTTTATTTTTTTCTGAAGAACCCTCTTCCCCACAGTTTTTGATCATGCAGAGCAACAATCGGTTAGCACTATTCAAAATAGTAGGTACAGAACAGTCTAGGCTATCAAATTCTTACTTATACTGATGAATGTTTACTCTCATGATTATTTTATTTCAACGGAAAACTTTCTATTGACTTCACTTGTCTTTAAAACAGAATTGTGGACCTTAGAGAATATCCCATCATGCTGATTAATAATTAAATGAATCCATACAGTACTTATTCACTGACAGTTCTTTATTTGGAGGTCCAGAGGCATAAATAATGAAAACTCCTCTGTAGCACTGGCAAAGCTGTCAGCAGCAGACGTTTAAGATTAGGCAGCCATGAGGAAAGAAATAAATATAATATAGGATGGTTTACATATGAACTGTATGTCAGCCTATCAATGATCAGGGGAACTACCTCCCCTTAACCTTTACATCTCAGCTTTCACCAGAGAAAACAGCAGCCAACTACCTTCATCAACATGGCTGAATGTCACAACTGGCCAGAGCAATCCCTGGCTACGCAGCACAGCCCAGAACTCTGACTTTGGGTAACAAATTCAACTGGAGTCAACCAATTTCAAAACGTCCTGCAGGGAAGCAACAGAACTCCCTGAAATAGTAGCTATTCATCAGTTCATCTCCAAGATCCTAAAACTTTCTATGGAAAAGTGACACAACCATCTCAGTTACTGAACCACAGACAAGAAGACAGATTCAATACCTACGTGCATTTCTGAAAAATGGAAGAAAGAAATTAACTCACTAACTCTTCACAGCTAAATGTTCCTCAGCATTCTAGTGGAATTTTACTATCCAAAGACAAATTTACCAGAGAAAAAAAAAAAGATGTGTTTAAATATTTTACATCTTCTTAGCTAACAAATATCTAAGCAAAATATACAGGGCAGACTCCTCTCCCCAGCCCAGTTTCAAGAATTTGTTAATACAGGATTGCACCCTGATCCACACAAACCACCTCAGGAATCTTCCAGACTTCCTCACCATCGCTCTCTTCTTCCAAGAACTAGACTTCAAGCTGTAATAGCTGTTATTTCTGGAACTGCATAAAACTGTCTTCACATGGTTCACTAAACTGTTTATTTTTCTTAATTTAAAAATCTTAGCTTCCTTTAACAAGGTGAAAACAAAGATGACAAGGAAGCAGAAAGGAAAAGACAAGTAAATACACACAGGAATAAGCACTGCTCACAGGCAAGCCCCCTCACCAAGGTGGATTAAGGTGAAAGACAAAGACTGAAGTCCATGCTCCCCTCCCTCCATCTCCCATCTGTCTTACAGGTCATGTTCCTGTAACTCTGGGTTTCTCTTTCCTGAGCACTGCAAATGCATGATGACGATTCCAAAAGCCCTCTACCATTTCCTATGTGCAATTAGCCTTCTACAAAAATACTGCAAAGCCAAAGTGAAATTTTTCCAATGAGAACAGTCTCTCAAAGATTAACAGTAGTACTTACTGCTCAACCCTGACCTCCATTTTATGGCAGTCCTGAACATACACTCAGTGACTTCTGCCACAGCTGTGACTAAACCTTATGTACACAAGGCAAGGCTGACATGGCACTGACAACACCTAGCACACCTATTATCTGACCCAGGTCAAGGACCTTTGAAAAGGTTAGAAAAATTTTCTAGGCTCATTCATTCCCTCATCGCTCTCCTTGACCACTGTTGGTGTCTTCTTGCCTGCCAAACACATTCTGAATAGTGCCACAAAACCATGCTGCCAAAATGGTCCCACTCAAGCCTAAGGGTGAGGAGACTAAAATAAAGCTCCAACCTTTTTCCTTCTCACTGCTCCAGATAAACATCCTTGCACAGTCTCATCCAACCCATCCCTTCCCCATCTTCTTTGTTCTGCCAAACACATCACATCCTTTCACCCTGTTCCTCGTGTTTCAAAAAAGCCTTCAAATTGTATTAAAGTCAGTACCCTCACAAGTCACTTGACTCAAAGAAGGCAGATTTCTGCAGCACAATAAGCATAAGTAAGGATTCCGTTTGAAGTTTTCTGAATTCTGCAAAAAACACAGCTCCCTTTCCTCCTGGTCTAATCCCACCTCAAACAGATCCCCCATGGAATGATCAGTCCCAGAATTGCCCTCTTCAGAGTTTGTCCCATTTTTCTCTATGGCACCTAATGTCACATTCTAACAGGGACTGCAAACTGATTAGTTATAAACTATACATAAAGCATATAAACCAGGCAGTAATAACCTGCTCTCATATGCACTTCTTCCTAAACGGAGCCTTCCAAAAGCAACCTACCTTCTCTTTTTATAGCACAGGAGCATTAGGGGCCCAGAAATAAAAAATTAAAAAAAAAAAAAAAAGGAAAGAAAAAAACTAAAGGAAAAAAATGGAGAGAAAAAGGAACATGGAAGTGTTTGTGGTTGGAAGGAACACATTGAGCTCCATCTAAAATGAAGAATTCATTCCTGAAACTGAATTATACCCAAGAACTGCAAGTCCTAGCTAAACAAACAAATAAATACACAAGCAGACTCTTCTCTGCTTCCATGCCTTTATCTTACATAATTAAGTCATGTTACACAAGTATTCACCTTTTAATGCTTGGAAATCAGGATGAAAACATGGGACAAAGAGGCCAGCATGAAGTCTCTTATTTTCAAACAGTATTACAAAAGCTCCTTCAGCAAAAGCCACACTCACTGTGCAACATTTCACCAGTGAGTACAGACTTCCCTGAAGAGACAGAGAGGGAGACTTCCCTGAAGAGACAGAGAGAAGTGCAGAGTGCTATGACTAACTTCCAACAGACCTTATGGAGGAGTCAAATATCCTCCAAATGTGTGATATCATCTATGCTTGTGCCTGGCATTGGACCTCAACACCGAGATGTAAAAAAAAGAAAAAAATCTAACAAGGCCACATATAATTACACTCCATTTTGTATCCAGAGATATTTCCAAAGGACAAAGCTCAACCGTGATGTTCTGCTGCTCAACCCCATCTGAGATGTCAGGAAAAAAAAAAATCCTGTCAAGACCACTAAAAGACACATCTGTTTGCTGAATACATTCCACATCAGATTACCAAACACAAAGACGTGAGCGCTGTCAAACAGAAGGCGCTCACCTATTCCCAGAGCCACGTGAGTGTCTCTGCCACGCTGCTTTCCCTGCCCAATTTCCATGACATTTCCTGGTTCACCTCAGCCGTCCCAGGGAGCACCACTGCGGCACAGCAAATGCCATGAATCGCAAGGAGACATCTGATATCTGTGATATCACATGCTGGGACACTGCCAGAGAGTCACCACATGCCAAAAGGATTTCGCAGAGGAAAGGCAGAATTATAAAAGACTAGCTGAAGGCCCACTGGCAAACTGGATTTCAGTACTTCTTTCTTCTAACACCCTACGTGTCCCAGGGTTTCCAGGAGCTTTAGTAATTAATGAAATTGGAACTGCCCAAATAAAAGAGGAGTGTCTTCCAGCTCGTTTAGAGTGTGCTTTGAACAACACTCCAGAGTCAGTTCCTCATCCTCTTGGACTCTGTATTTCATACTAAATGCTATACATCAAGTATCTACTCCTCCATACTGAGAGTTTTCTATCCACACTTTCAGAACAGGAAACCAGAATTGCAAAGCCGTAAGATTTGACAGCAGTGATGAGCAAAGAATACTTTAGCCATTATTTTTAAATAACTGAATAAATTAAATACAGTAAGGCTGCAAATGCCCATAAAGCACATACTGAATGGTCCTTTTAGCCTGAAACAAAAGAAGAAATAAATACATGGCTGCTTTTAGTTTTTGCTCAGCCATTTACCGTAAAGAGATAATTTTCTGGCAAGTCTGATGAACGGTCACATTAAGAAACTGTACATGATGCAACTACTTTCTACTGGCATATTATGTAAATGACAATAATACCACCCCCTGTGTCCTCCCCTTAAAAAAAAAAAGCTCCCAAAGAACATTTTGCCAAAACTCTGCAGGACTTTCTACTTAGGAGACAATAATGCAGGAAAAAAAAAAAGTAAGAAAAAAGAAAAAGGCAAGGAAAAAAATATAAGTCAACTGAGTGCAGAGTCTGACAAAATAATTCTACAATATTAAATACTATTAATACAAAAATAAAAAAAAAAAAGAGAGAGTATTTTGACCTAAAAGCACCTATATTTAATGCTGGCAGAATATTAGGTATTACTTTGCCTAGAACAGACAAAACAAAAGAAGAGTCATAAAAGAGTTTACAAAGATGACCTGTAAATGAGGCAATGAACTACAGATACTCAAAATCCAAGTACATTCTCAAAAGAAAGGCCATTTACAACAAAGTAGTAAAGGATGCATTACCAAACCCTTTAAAAACAAATGAACAGTAGTCACAGCGAAAGTTACTGAACGGCACTTAGATGTAGCTGATCACACAGCACTGAGAAAAAAGTCTACTTTGTCTCCTGCTTCTGTCTTACAAGTAGATGGTTAAAGTATTTGCACTCAGCAGTCTGGGAGCTGCAGTTTTTTTCTGTAGCAAGTGGGTTTTATTGTGAAGGAGCATCAAACACCACACACGACCATCACCACGATGTACACACAGCACAAAGGCCCCTGCACGTAACCTCCAGCTCAGGAGCTGTGAGTACTTCAATGCCCAGCATTGTACAGTCACTGAGAACCTTTAAATGTCTGCCCAGTTGTTTCAGTTTTGCTACAGCAGCACGAACCCACTACTGCTTTATTTCTTCACATGAAAAAGCCCCAAACCGTTTTCATACTGGTCTTCAGTTCTTTCAACAACTCTATGCCAAAAACCACTATTCTAGAAAAAAAAAAAGTTAAATAATACACTAACTCAGGAACGTTTTTCAATTATGTAAGAATCCAGTTACAGTGTCAACTAATGATTCACTGCTGAGTGTGTAGTGTTTAGTATTCAAAATTAAGCACAAGACCGAAGGAGTTTTTTAAGAAAACACAAAACACTACACGAATTAACTGGTTGATATTTTGAAAGCATAGGTTGTTTTGTTGGGTGGGTTTTTATAATCAGCCTGCTACAAAGTAATGGCAGTGGGAAAAGGGGCAGCCAGCCTCTCATACTGTCCAAATAAAAAAAGAAATAGACTTTTTTCTTTACAGTTGTACCAAGTTTGTTAAAGCTAGCCAGTTACATAACACTTACTTTGACTTATGACCTATTTGCTCACTGCTCATACAAAAATCATCATATATGATGGTCTGGCCATCCATTATGCGCTAGAAACATAGTTTATTTTTTAAAGTGCTTTTATTTCTCTCTCTTAGTTTAGAACTACAGTTTAAAGCAGTGGGAGGATCACCTAAAATTAACACTATACAGGTATGCTTTGAAAGCACGCGAAATTAAAATGGCACGCTCTTCAGAAACAGCATGCACGAAATATTTAAAAATATTAAAGAAAAATTAATCCTATCTCCATTTTCCATCACTCCAGCATTTACATCAGGAAGTGACAAAAAAATAATAAAAGGCAAAAAAAAAAATAGTTGAGCTATAGCAAACCATATAAAATCCTATTTTTTAACGAATACGTGCGGGCACACGTGTGTAGGTGTACCCAGGGCAGCGCTGACCGGATGCCCGGCTGCGCCCGGGTCAGAGCGAGCGGGGCTTTTGTGGCTCTTTCTCCCACCCACCACCCTCCTTTCCTTTATTTTTATTTTGTAAACGGCCGCGGATTATCCAGCGAGCGTGTAACTTGAACCTCTACACCCACGTCTGGACGCGGGTCCGGGTTTTTTTTTTTTTTCTCTGACCGAACGGCGTCGAATTCGCCGTGCCGAGTGTCAGCGGCGCCCGGTCTCCACGCCAAGTTTGCCGCCCGGTCCCGGCGGGTCCCCGCTCCCCGGGGAGCCCCCGGCCGCTGTCACCGCCTGCCCTCGATACAAAGAAGTTCAGCGGCAGCCGTACTCACCCCCGGCGAACTGGCTCTGCGCGACATCGCCCAGCGCCGCGGAACCGCTCGCAAATCCCCTCTGGAAAATGGAGGGGCTGGCACCGGTGCGATCCGGAGGGAAGAGAAGTTATTTACATGCCAGGGCCCGAGCCCAGCGCGCAGCGGAGACGCCGATGCTCAGCACTGC
>JAHLSL010000022.1:5706383-5722909 GCA_025920805.1 Petroica traversi
CCCCCACGCCCGCACTTTGCCATTTAACAAAGCGGCGCAACCAAAAGTTACGTTTCCATAGACGCCAGCCGCTTTCCTGGCGGCCCCTCCTCGGCTGCTGGGGCTGCGCTGGGAAAACCAGCGTTTCACCCGTGAAAGGTTAGCGTGCGACTCCGGGGATCGTCTTTTTTTTCCCACTTTTTGCACAGAATCACAGAAACGTTTGGGTTGGAGATCATCTACTTCAACTCCCGGCCAAGGCAGGGTCACCTGGAGCAGGTGACACAGGAACACAGGTTTGGAATGTCTCCATGACCTCCCTGGCCAGCCTCTTCCAGTGCTCTGCCACTCTCAACGTAAAGAAGTTCTTCCTCATGTTGAGGTGAAACTTCTCGGTGTTTAGTTTTGCGGTTTTAGTTAGAGTTTTATATTTTAATTCTCTTTCTCTTCCCCTCTCGGGCCCCCCCCCCCAACATTTTCCAGGCTGCTCTACACTTCTCCAAAACAATCTGGAATGGACAAGCTAAGAAAGCAAAGCTTGACAAATGTCCATCTACAAATGGTTCTTTCCTAATCCTCCAAATACTCCCTGCCAATTTTATTCTCCTACAGAGAGAAAAACAAATCAAGAAAACATTACGCAAGTGTCACTTCACTTGCATTGATAGATACTTGCAAACCAATGGGTCTTGCCAATTTGAGCAGTAACGCAACTACCTTTGTTCAGCTTCCCTTCACGCAAAAACCCCGAAGCAGCAGCTGTTGTGTAATGCTTTGCTTCTGTCAATCTCAAGTTTTCTTAAAATTTGTTTAAGGATCAGACATCTGCAAGACACAGGTTGACATGTTGACAACAAAAATCTGACTTGTCTGCCAAACAAAGACTATGCATTACTTCTATTTTCTCACTCATCTTAGTATTTTTTCTTATCAGATTCTCTTCTGTCACACCGAGCTGCAGCTGGACATAGCTCATCTTGGATACCATCTGTTGTGGAGAAGCAAGTTCAGTACTGCCTTATGAGTACTGGTTAGAGAAATTCTCAATAAATGCACCTAGGAACTCAAAGATACCACTTCACCTCTAAGACTGAACAAAACAAACCCAAATTCCTACACTGATTCACAGAGCGGGATCTACCCAGGTAGAGGGAGTGGACCAATGCTGCCTCTCCTTCCATTTTCAACTGGAACATGTTCTTGGTGCCCAGCCTACAGGAAAGTTTTTATCAAGCCCATTCTGCAGAGATGAAGATAAAATTTTAAAAAGAAAGCACTCACATGAAAAAATCTCCAGGTGTTTACTCTGAAACAAGTAACTATTGTATAAGAGCCATTGTGCCATGTTAGTACAGGTACGGACACATAAATATATTTGGCTACAAGGAGCTATCAAGCTCTGGCTTATCAGCACATCTCTGTAACCACTCTGTATTAGCACACTCAGTCTGCTGCAATGAGAAGGTTAAATATGTTATTCTAAAGCTTAGCTGATGGTGAATGTCAGGGGTTTATTTTGCAGTAAGGGTCCAAACAACAAGGGGTGGATTGCAAAGCCCCTACTGAGACATTAATCACTTTGCCTGTTCCCTTTCACACTCGCAGTCCTTCAGGTTCAGCCAGGACAAGCCCCTGTTGGACCTCCATCTCTGCTGAGTTTAAACATTTTTCTAACCAATTATTCTGAGATCAACTGAAGTAAGCTCCTCTTTAACCAGAGAAGATACCAAACAGCAGGCAGAAGCTGTGTGTTTTCCAAACTGTATTAAATGAGTGTTTAAAGTCAATAGGTTAAGCAAGGCTGGAGCACCAAGTTTCCTGTGTGTCATCTATCTCAAAACTGCCTCTTTTGATGAGCTTCCATTACAACTCCAGTGTGGTACTGTCCCAGGTGACACCCCTGCAGTGTGACTGACCCTCCATCAGTTCAGAGGGTTGTTTGTGCTGCTGTACCTTAAACCTGCAGTTATTTTCATGTGTTAAAAATTTTAGGTTTTAACCTAGCTGGTAATGGGTCACCTGATAAGTTGAAGTAGGCTAGCACAAACAAGTTGTAGTTTAATAATAGCTGGTTAAAATAATAATGATAAATCACTCCCAGTATTTTTCCCTGCTGTCCCTTGTTGTGACCCAAGATCCAAGCTAACACGTATGAAGCCATATTAGCTGGCCTTGTTCTTCCCCTCCTTTAAACATAAGAGATGCATTTGCTCTCACATCAAAGGGTGAGATTTAGTTCTTTTACTGTAAAATCACGTTAATTGCCATAAAAATCTTAGGAAGGAAAAGTGTCATTTTACTACAGCACAGTCAGATGTGGTCCAACACCAGTCATGTTGACTGATTACTACTTCTCCACACACACTGCCATAAATTGCATCCAGTAGGATTATACATTTAGCAGCAGTTCTACCCCATACCTCTTCTTCCCAGCCTCAGGACTGTTCCCATTCAGCTGAACGTTGGATTGTGAACCAGGCACATGGACCAAACCTGCTACAGGGCAACCCAGCAAGCAGCAGCAGGGCTGGACACTGAGAAAAGGCAAAGCAATTGTGTCTGCAGCAGTTCCCTGCCCCGATTCACACATCTCCACAAACGTGTGTCACCATAATGGCAAGGCAGGAATGTTTATGCCAATGCTTCTGCCAAGAAAATGTACATGGGGAAAATCGGACCAGTCGTCTCTCTTCAGACTTTTTTTTTTTTAATAAGCAACAGAAGTGGTAGATTTAATGATTAAGATAAAAACTTATGTCTATACATATGGTGGACTGTTTTCTTCCAAGCTCAAATTGATTAACTCAAGGATGCCACTCTTGAGTTAATCAAGACACATTGAGCAACGCTCGCCCTATCTGTTTGTGATAGGCCCTATTTACAATTCCTAACTTTGGGAGGATGTTTCTTCACAGCAACCAAGAGAAATTCAGAAATAGACAAGTCACCAATTCCAATATATTCCTATCAAAATTTCAGATGGAACACATATACAAGTAAGAGACATGGGCTTCTCAACAGAAGTGTTACTTGGTTACTCTAACTGGGTCATACATCTGATTTGTTACTTCATTGATTTTAAAATGTACAAAGATGGATCTATTAAGAAGCTCAAAAATATGTTTGTCTTTCTTAAACATTTTCCTTAACTCCTGCTGACCTGCTATTTCCAAAATATTCAATGGGTTTCTAAAAATATTACAGTTGTAACAACTTGAGATTAAGCGCTAAGTACTGAGCTACAAAAGGACAACAGCAGAAAAGGAAATGCAAATATTTCTCCTTAGCCTGGCAATTCTACTGAAATGTAAAGGCATTTTACCTTCTAGCATCCCTTTATGCTTCCATGCTACACAGCAACTCAAACCACCCTCTTCTGTGAATAATTTCTCTGTAAATTCCAATTTCCATGCCAAAGGATTAAACAGAAGACAACTGACTTCTTTTTTTATTGCATTTGAAGGGGTTTGGAATTTCTTAGATTCTAACCTGTATTACAACATTCTCTAGAGATAGACTCAATTTCTAAAAGTAAAAACTAAAAAAAAGGTTCCAAACCGGTTCCAAACAGTCTATTTCCTCTCCCCTGCTCTCTCTTCTTGTGAGCATGAACCAGATCATATCTAGACCCAAAGACAGGCTGGCAGTATGTCACACAGCCAAGAATCACATTCTGTGTATTAACTGCATACCCACCTTTACATACTGTGAAAAATTTGATGTAAAGCCATTACATCTAAGATGTCATATCTAGCAAGCTTGCTATTTAGAAACAGAATTCGAACAGCAATGTAAGTCAGGTAATTGAAATACCTTCCTATAAAAAAAGCAGCACATTCTATCTCTTTTCATGGTTTTGCCTGGCAAGGTTTGGCAAATGTAACTGAAAAGGCTCAAGGTGGGATTTTTTTCCTTGACATCTTTCCATGCTTCAGCCAAAGGCTACCATCCCTCTGGCAGAGAGAGCAGAGCAGGTCACTCCAATAAAAAGCCTACCATTCCACTTGACTGACTGGCAGGTGTGAATTTGAAGCAGAAACCTTGACAACAAGCTGGAGTGTCCCTTTTTGCCTCTGTGGCTGATAACCACTTGCAGAGCATCAGAACAGAATTCACAAGGAAGCTGGAGCTCACAAGGTGTCATCAGTGTCCAGTGCCACAAAACAAATGGTGATAGCAATGGAGAGGCATGGGCTGGATCAGGTTAAAAAGCATTTCAAAACCAAAGTATTTGAAAGAAAACATTTAGGTCTTCAAACCTTGCATTAACTCTGGGAATCAGATTTCCTTACTCACTCCTTCGCTGTTTCACCTGGCATTGAAGCACATGGTGCTTTCTTACAGAAACACTGCTCGAGAGACAGAGTCTCAAGACTGGGTCTGTTCTGCACTGCTGCTGAGTGCTGCTGGGGGTAAACTCTGTCACATAACTGAAATGATCATGTAGTACCCCTCAGAATCACAGAATGGCTGAGGTTGGAGGGACCTTAATCACCCACTTCCACCTTCCACTAGACCAGGTTGCTCAAAGCTCCATCCAGCCTGGCCAGGAACACTTCCAAGGCTGGGACAGCCACAGTTTCTCTGGGGAACTTGTTCCAGAGCCTCACCACCCTCACAGCAAATGACTTGTTCCTAATATCTAATCTGAACCTGCCCTCTGACAGTTTGAAGACAATCCCCCTTGTCCTGTCACTAGAGTTTTCTTTATGACCCAAAAAAAAGCAAACAAAAAAAAAAAGCAAATAAATCAGAGAGGACTAAACACCAATGTAGATGAAAAGACCACAAGTTCAAAAAATACAAGATGAGAAGAGGCAGAAAACAGAAATACCTAAACACTCCCAGGCCATCAGAAAATGACTCATTGCTAGTGACATGCATTGTTAGCTGCTAGCACAGGCAGGACGAAACTGTTTTCAACAGTGCATGATGGAAATCCAATGAGAATATAAATTCTGACATATTTGCTTTAACGTAATCAAAACAGCCCTACCCTTTTCTAGCAGATAAACTTTTAAATGTACTTTTTAAAAAGAAAATCTGGAATGCCAGGTGATACCATTTCTGAAAAAAACAATCCCAATGTGGTAAGGAAATAATAATTTATTTAGTATATGTGGAATCACACAGATTAATAGATAAAGTACGTATCAGGTGACAAAGGAAATAAGAAACACAGACAATGAAACAAAGAGATTGAGTAAACTATTTTCTTGCCATAAACAATACAGGAAAACACCATCTAGGAAATAGAAGCTATTACACATCATTCACTGTGTAAAAGCAATGTGTACAACATAAATAATGGACATGACCATCAGAAGAGATGCTCATGGAACAGGATCACACACTTACTCAGGTTGAAAAAGACCTCAAAGGTCAGCCAGTCCAACCTCCTGCTCAAAGCAGGTCAGAGTCAGTTCCCAAAATGGTTTGCAAATATTTTACACTTCACTTCATTGTTTACATAGATGTTTAATTATACACAGTGCTGAAATCTGCTGGCGGGACCCTATTTGAAATAGCTTATGCCAAGTACAGACAACAGAGATCAGGGCATAAAGGTGAAATTCAGATGGCCTAAATCACACTCAAACACCTTTGTTTAGTATTTCCAATTAGATTGCCCCTCCTCAGACCTCAGTCTATCTGAATTGCATTTCAGAGATAACTACTTCATTCTTCTGACCAAGCAGAATGACCTCAGCCAAATTTAAAGACACTTCTTCCTTTCATTAGTAAACTCCTTTAGAACAGTAAAATAAATATAATTATTCCTTTCAAGTTCTGAAAGAAAACAATTCAGACAGAAACTAGACCATCACAATGCTCCTAAAAAAGAAACCTAGGTGGCATGACTACAGGAGCCAGAATTCAGCCTCTGCCCTGTCCCCAAGGCCCATTACTAATAGCTGTTATGGAATATGCTCCCACACAACATGACGTGGTCACATCCATGCAGATGTAAATTCCCCAGGTTCAGTTCAGACTGCATACCAGGGGACAAAAAGGAAAAAAAAACCCCACAAAAAAACCAACCAACCAAAAAAAAAAAAAAAACAAACAAAAAAACCCCCCAGAAATATTCAACAATTTGAATGAACAACATTTATAGTCTTCAGATAAAAGCCAACTAAAAAAGGTCTATCACAATACTTTTCCAAATTCTAGCCACACAAGGAAAACAGTACATCTGAGAAGATACAGAATAGCTGAGAGCCCAAGCTTCAACTCAACAAGTTTAAACATGTCCAAGACAGTTATGACTTCACTTTTTCTAAGTGAGAGCATGTTAACTGAGTATAGACAAGGAACTCTCATCGGTCTAAAAAAGCCTTTAAAATAACATGGTCAAGCTAACAATGTAAAAACAGGTTATTTTTTTGTCTATCAAGACAGTCTAAAGCAAGTAAAATGAAAAGAGACGCATGAATTAAAAAAAAAAAAAGTAAACCAAGAATATTCTTAAACAAATATTTATTTACATTATCAGTAATTTAAAACCCCCATTGACAGCATCTGGTTAACAAGCCTTGAGATCAAGATTTTCTGCTTGTCCATAAAGTAGGTTCACAACCAACAGTACTTCCTCTGTTCTGCTCTACCAATGTATCCTTGTCTGAGAAGACCACATAGAGAGCACATGAAATGTGAGTTTACCAAGCTTTTATGTTTATTCTTTACCAACTAATACATTTGAAATGAATGTATTTCCAAGCTTTTCACAGCACACAAGACAAATACTCTCTCATTCCATTAAAGAAAGAGCCAACAGCATAGCTAGACATGAGCCAGCCATTAGTGCTACATGAAAGAGCTCAGAGATTATTTCTTTAAATAATTTTTTGCTTACAGATCTTTTATTTCTTGAGTTACCCTCCCATTTCTGGGCCCAGTTCTCTCCTAAAGGGTTTCTGGAAGACACAGGCAGAAACAGAAATTAGGATTCCTGCCTAAAGTGTTTTGCACTTTCCTTTGTAGGAATCTCTACCAGGATGCCCGATGCAAGGTTAATTACTCAAAACATGAACCAGGAAACATTGTATGTCAGAAGCCTGAAGTAGCACTAAAAACCAGCCATTTCCCAGAGCCTCATGGCTTGTACATCCCATCTCCTCTGCTCCCTCTAGAGCAATTCTGCTGTGAGCTGTTCCTCCTAAACTCACATCCCTATGGGTTAGAGAACATTAACTGTGGCACACTGTTTGCCCAGGAGGCTGGAGTGAAACTGATGAGAATTCTATCAGTTTGATTGAATTCCTCCTTAAAAGAACACCACCAACAAAACAAAACCAGTTATAGTCACACCAGTACATTCAGCACAGTGGGTGATGTTGGCCTTGAGGCCAGTGAGTGCCAGACAGCTTCCATCCATGCTATCTCATTCCCAAACTCCCACACAAAGCAGCCATACACAAACTGTGCTGGGAACAGTGTGTGGACCACAAAAAACCTTGGGCCAGCCTTGAGAACTGTTTGGCAGACTGGTCAGAACTGTATGAGCAACCACTGGAACCACCTGACAAGTGGGGACAACACTGTCCAGCAATTCCAAACATTCCCTGCTTGGCTTTTCACAACCATGGACAAGAAGCTGAGTGCTTCATGTGCCAGAACACTATTGCTGGCTACAGCCATGCCCCTCATCCATCCAAAACACAAGCACAGCCACAAACTAGCCCAACTTTGAAATGGGGAATTTTAAGGAAACTGAAATTATCTGTTCTTTTAATTTTTATTTCAAAATTCCCTTTTCCAAGCTTTTCTTCATACTCTAAAGCATCTGGCTCATTTCTAAGTTGTAGTCTCATGCAGTTCAGTGGCCACAGTAAGAAAAAATACTCACTTTTATTACAAGGAAGGGAAAAAAAAACAGAGAAGGAAAAAGTTGGAGTAGAAACAAAACACATAAGCCACAGAGAATGGGAACCAGGGGGAAAAGGAACTGGGAAGGCTGGGAGAGAAAAATCTGAGGAAGCTGGTGAGTGTTTGGAATCAGCTAACAGAAGTTTTCAGAGCACGAATCTCAGAGGGTAAGAGGAGGCCTTCATCATCCATACGTCTAATAGAAAACCAAAATATCAGAACAAACAGCCCAACATGTTTGTGAAAACGCTGAGGACAACTGTTTCACAAAGTTGAGGGTGCCAGAAGAGCAGTTACTTCACACTTCACTCTATTAGGGCAGGCTCCATTTTAAACATCTCAATGTGTACAGTGATTTGGCTGGAAGTGGTAACGAGAAGCACTTGCTGTGCCAAGGAAGGGGGAAAGCGAGAGCAGCAGAGAGAGCAGAGCAAATTTTTATCTTCAATTAACTGAAATAAGAAAAGCAAATTTCAACAAACTCTTTGAACTTGTTGCTAGAATCTCTTGAGACTACAATTTAGAGGAGGACTGGCAGTTATTGTACTGGAATGTGCACAATGGCAAAGTATTCCAGAGCACGGGAGAGATAGGAAATGTATATGAACAATAAGGGCTACATCAAAAGCAGCCAGTAATAAGGGTCTGAAACTAGAAAGAATCATATTAAGAATGGAAACAAGGGCATTTTAATGAATATAAAGGAACAGCATAAACTGTCAGGGATAAAAATCAGAAGAGATAAAAGCACAGTATGTAGTATTACCACTGTGCAGTATAAAAGGCAAACAAAGTTTCAGAAATATTTTAGAAGAAGAAAAACACAAAAGTCTGTACAAACAGTGTTTAGAAAGAACAAACGGATAACAAAACAGACTCAAATGCCATTTTCTGTATTTTAGCCTTCATAAAACAGATTTATTGTAGCTAATACTAAAAACTGATTTCGTTACTAGACTAAATAATCAGAGAAATTCAAGTCAGCAGGACTGGAAGAATTTCACACAATGCTTAAGAAACAGAGAGAAGTGATCTCTGAACTATGAGAAATCATCTTCCATGATACAGTCCTGGTGAAAATACCCTAAGAGGGGCTGGCCATGAGCTACTGCTCTCAGAGGGTTTTTATTTGCAAATTCTTTTCAACCCATGTGGATGAACATTGAAAGAAAGTCCCTTCCTCCAGGATCTGCAGGAGGACATTCACACACAGAGGAAAGTTAAATACAACACATGGCTGAGGCAAGGGGCTACAAATATTTCTGAAGACAAGATCTTAAAAAAAAAAATCATTCTGATAAATTTTTAAGTGGCTTGTATCAACCAAGTGAAACTTAATAAAGACTAGCAATCTTTGAAGGATCAATCAGTTAAATTAGTATCATGTTGCTATAGAGGTTAAGCTTGTTCAGTGCAGAACAAAGGAGACAATCACCTAATAAATAAAGTTTTGTATAAAAAAATTTTCTCCATTTCAGCTGTTGGAGTCTTAGCTGTGAGTAATACAAGACAAAACTAGCTTAATCAGCAGCAAAGAATATTTATTTTATAGTGTAGAAAATTAGTTACTGAAACCAATTGCCTAGAGATACAGGGGAACTGCATTCACTAAATACTTCAAAAACAAGTCAGAGAACCATTTTTCAGAAACGGAACAGATACACAACACACAGAAGGATGAGCAAGATCACCCTGCAGTCTTTTTTGGCCATACAGTTCCATTTATCTCCGGTGATACAGGAGAACTAAATATTCCTTTTATTTAAAATAATTTCATTGTGCTTCTGAACTCCACGCTTCAGAAAAAAGAACCCTGAATAAATCACATTCTGGGTTTATGAAATGGCTTACTAATAAATCTCCAGAATTTTAAGACAGAATTGCTCCTCTCTTTATTAATAACAATATGGAGCCATCCTATCCAGTTCTGCTACTGCAGACAATCTTCACTGCCAGCCAGACAGGAGGGTAAGACACCATCATTGGAACATCCAGGTTCCATGAACAATTGGGATGTTCCAGGAGTCATTCTGGATTAGCTACAGCTTCCAGACAGTCCTCACATCACAAACAGTCACCTCAGATGTCAATAAATGTTTAGAGGCTGGACATTTGGACCACATCTTCCTTACCAAAAATCCCTTTTATCTTATTTGGTCATACAAGTGACTCAACTGCACATGCTCCAATGAGTATAAATATGTGATAGGCAAAGCAAAAAACTGGTAATTTTTCCTAAAGCTGATTTTTTTTTTTCCCTGAGAGCCTAATTAAAACTAGTTTTAGGCAAGACTTTATTTTCAGTAATAATGCAGGAGAAGAAAAAAAGGCCTCTTTTTTCCTCCCCCTACCCAATGCCAAAAGTCTAGGTGGAAACATCCTAATTTGATAGTGCTTCCAGCAGTTTCTTCAAGAAAAGCAATTAGAAAGTTGGTAAATACAGCACTGAAAATTAGTAATTATCAATTTATATTGGAATGGCTGGCATTAGAATTGGGTGCATGTGTAATTTAGTAAAAATAATTCCCAAAACATGTGAAAGGCAAAAATATTCTGAAAGAAGCAAGTTCTCATGTGATTTTATTATAATGCCTATATAGTGATATCCTTGGAAGAAGGAGCTTCCAGGATACCAGAAACTATTGATAACATAACACATTTTACTTACATTGTTATTTGAGGGTGCTTTAAATACTCAATTTAAGAATGATTCCCAGCATCAAAGCGGGAACTGAAATTCCTTATTTAATCAATGCCAATGTCTGGGGCCAGGAAGATGAGAACAGCTCCTCTATTTGCACGCTGTGAAGAACCCTCTCAGCATCACTATTTCTTTCTAAACAACCAATGAACCAGCACTATGTGACCACAGGCTGGAGAAATCTCCATCTCCTGAATTTACTCCTATATTGGGAAGCTCAAAGGAGTCAGGCTGAAAACCAGAACCCCTCAAATTTCAGAGAGCCAGGGCTGTACCTTTGCAGGCAGCACTGCAGGCTGGCAGTGCTGCCAAGAGCCACAGCTCTGCCTCCCTCCAGCAGCCTGGCCCTTGCTCTGGCCTCCTCCTCCTCCTCCCTCGTGCTATCACAAACACGTTTCTTTGCCAGGTTAGCTCTACCCCAGCTCAGTTTCCCAGCACAGCTCACCACAAGCTCCTGGGTCAGCACAGGGGAGAGAACAAACAGCTGGTAGCACAGGGAGGGCAGAGCTGCTGCTCCTCTGCGCTGCCAGAACCAGCTCAAGATTTATGGTGTTTGGGGAAAATAACCACCTGATGCACTCCATACACTCACAGCCTATGTTTCTTTAAGTAACAAATATTCTGAGTTTTAAGGGTTTTCCTACTTCATCTTACTTGCTTTCAAAAGCAATGCTGTTTGAAGAACTTACTCATCGAAATTCTTGAAACAAGTGCCCAAACTTATTTTGACTAGCAGAGGAATGGCATGAACAGCAATGTCTTGTGCCATCCTTCCAGGGGAAAAAAAACCCCAACAGAACAAAAAATACAGAATTCAATACAAGTTACTAGCAAAAAAGTACTTGCTGTAGTAAAATCTTGCTTCTCTCTACTTATCCGAACTACATGAACCATGCAGATTGTATGAACTGGTGATCAAATATGTTAAACACAGAAAGGAGAAAAGCTTTCAGTATTTCCTGGAACTGTCAGTCACCTAATTATTTAGCAATTAATAACATTTTGGTGTACCTATGACAGCACTTCTCAAAAAGTTAATTTCACAGCATTAGTGTATAATAACACAAGGGAGTGATCATTAGTTGTGGATAAGGAAATGCTATTTTCCCTGGTAGTAATAACCCTGCTAACCCTCCAATATTGCTGTGGTGCAAGGAGTTGAAAAACTACTCCAGCCTGAGAAAGGCAGAGTTCACCTATTCTCAGCAAGCCAACTGTCTTGGAAAACCATCTCTCAGCCGAAATGATGACAAAGAATAGAAATGTCCATTTCCAATTACTTATCTTACGAAAGAACAATGACAAGAAGTTAGTAGGAGTTAACATGCTAACAAGAAAAAAAAAATCCACAAGCAAAGCCAAGAAAATATAATTGTTTTATTGTTTTAAGCTGGGAAAAGTCTCCTGTGTCATTGCATACAGGATGAAGAGATGTCTGGTGTGTAGATGGCTCAGAGTAGCAAGAAAGAGACTGAGCAAGACACATCTTGTGACCAATTTGTTGAGATTTCACAGACTGCCATCACTTCATCTGTCCGACAGCTCTGGAGCTCCTCTCCACAAATGCTACAGAAGTTCAATGAATCATTAGATACAAACACAAAGAAACTAACAACTGCAATGTCAAAAAAACAGTCCCAAAGGGTCCTTCACAGCAAACCCAGGCTGTTTTAAACTTGGGAAACTGTGCATCTATTTCCAGCATTAAGCCTAACTTCACTCACCCTTATGACAGAAATGAATACTCTACATGCATACACATTTTAACAACTCTGTGGCAAAATAATTCTATAAACCCTATCCATCCTACAAGTACTTCTCAAGAACTGAAAATCTGAAGATTAATACAGATATCATTCACCTCCTGAGCACTGTGAACCAGGCTCCCACGCAAAAAACACATAAAGCAGTTGGGGAATTGCTTGGTAATTCAAATACGGTGGAGGAAGTCACAGAACATGGGCTGCTGAAGAAAATGGCACAAAGCTCAGCCCTGTTCTGCAAAGAGCCAACTTCAATCCTCACACCTCATCTCCTCCTCACTCTGTTCCACTATGTGCCTTCTGGCTTTTGGCCAAACTGTTTGATACACGTGGCTTGTACAGGCCAGTGTTTGCTTTAACACATTAACCCTTTGCTGTGCAAGAGTTGTACAAAGCTCGTCCATCAAAAGACCTCAGCCTCGCCAGGTAATGATCACCTTCCCTGTGATCTTGTCTTTAGGAACATTTTTATTCTACAACACAATATGCATCTTTTACATTTGCAAATGTTAAATTTTGAATTGAGAAAAGGGCAGGCAAGTAAAGACACAAGTATCACACAGAAGGTGTGTGATGAACTAAGGAAACACAGCTGAGCTATAAAGCTCCATCCAACACATTAAGGTTCTTTAGAAATGAGTAGGTATCTTTAAATATTGGCCTGCTCTAATGAAAATGCAACTAAAGTGATGGCAAAAATTCTCAAATAATTATTTCCTGGCGAAACCACTATGCTTAAGGGTCCCCAAAACTATCTGCATATGTGAAATCAATGGCCTTGGAAAACCTACTGCAGCTTACATTGGCCAAAGTAATGAAAAACCACTGTGGAAATGAAAACATGGTAATTAAAAATAAACTCAAAAAATGTTCTCCACAATTTTGAAAGCATTATTACATGCTGCTTTAAGCTGAACACATTTACAAAAATAACTTGTAACATCCAGATTTGATGGATGCTGAAAATAAAGTTTAAAGTGAGCTTAGACACTGATCTACAAAGGGTCACAATCAATGAGACTTGTGCTACTAAATTTTGCTAAGAAGCTGCATCTGTTTCTGCTGCTTAAAACCTGTAGAGATTAAGAAAGCTCTACTACTTAAAATTGATTACAAAAATGTTTACTGCACCTGTACAATACTATTCTGATACATTTTCATGAATAACCAGCTGTTCACACAATGACAATACAGTTAAAACAAAACTCTTCCTCTACAACTTCTTTTTCACCATATTCCTATCCTATCCAGGCCCCTACCCTGGAACTTGAAGTATAATCCAAACATGAGTTAAGTTCCAAAGATTTCAGGCCATACAGTAAGATAGCACCTAATTATTTCCATCCTTCCTCTACAATACCAGCAAGAGTTCTTTTAACCATGCATCTGAAAGCTGCTTTCTTCTCCATCATGTCCTAAAATTGCTTCAGTAAAGCAATTTTATTATCTTTCTTCAACTTTCATAAATTCAATCTTTCTACCTTTCAAGGCAGAAAGGTGATACTACAAAAATATTTTCTTCATCCACTGCTTTGATTACAGTTCTGTGTCTTCTTCCTGATCCTCCATAGCATGAACAACCTCCTTGCTCTGAATTTCAAGGTTCTGCATGGCCTATTCTTGCTCCACCTCTTAAATTCAAATTGCTGCTCTGAACAGAAACCCCCTGTCAAAATGCAAGGAAGAAAATAGGAGTGTTGGCCTGGCAGTTCAGGCAGGAAAACAGCTATCTGTGAAAATCCTCAGGCTGACAATGCTACCCTGCTTTAAACACATCCTCCAAATCGGATGCCTGTGAGTCACTCCCCGATGCTGAGATAGCCAGGGTACTTGAACTCCTGCAAGTTCTCTTGCTCACAGCATTCTCACAGCTCCCTTGTGCTTTCCCAATACATTTCTTACATTTACATGCTGTCTTATCTTCGCATTTAAATTAAGAAATTGTTTGTGCAGGAGCAACCTTTGCTTATGCATTTGTACTGCATGTAGTATAATGGTGCCCTGGCCTCTAGGCACAATTACAATATAAATAATAAAAATGAACTGTTCACCTAAGAATAACTCTCCTGACAGTGCTGCCATGAAGCTACAGCCTTCAAACAATGATAAAAGGCTGTTCTAACACCACGTTCTACCATTCTGTACCCTCTCTCCAGGTACTGATGACACTGATTCCCAGTTCCTTACCTACAGGAAGCCTCCAGTGTTTCCTGTAGTTATCTGTGTCCACAGCACTGGAATTTTTACCGATAACCAAGTAAAACACAGAATGAGATGTGGGCAAGCACTGTCCTACTGAAGAACCCTCTGCTCCCTTAACAAAAGCCTACTACTGGGAAGAGCTGAGACTCCCTGGCATCTCACAGGAGCAGATTCAAGGCAGTTTTCCATCTGTCTGCTTAAACTCATCAAATTTTCTTAAAAACACGGCCTTCCAAGAAGGTAAAGCACCAACCTAGAGCGCTCACCAATATGGCACTGCTGTTTAATGGAGTCATCCATAGCTGAGGAATTATTCTATTCTGGCTTTGCCAGTTTAATGCAGGGCTCTTCGTTTTATCATTACTTAGACTGCACTTAGACTGAACATTCAGTGGAACATTTCCTATAATGGGATAAAGCAGTTGAACAATTTGACTGGCTAATAGTGATTTAGACATGTGATTACAGTACAGAAAATGGTCTGACATATGCTCTTTTATCTGGTTTACATGAGGCACATTAATCCAACTGGAAAGCACAGAAGTGAAAAGGAAGACAGGACCAAGCACTCTTAAGGAAAAAATAGAAAATAGGTTTAGTTGTCTTATTTCTGTATTTGTAAGCTAGTTGTAATCAGTATTTTGTAAATAGGAAAACTTAAAAAATAAAACCATTTTCTCCCTCAAATGATACAACTACAAACCACCAGTCTATACCTATGCTGTGCAAGTTAGAAAATAACTGTTCTTTTACAAAATCCTAGCTTCAAAAGCATTTATGATTTATGTCATAATGCCTTTACCAAAAGTACAGGATTTCCAGAAAGGTGCAGCAGGATGCTGAGCACCAGGAACAATCAGAGTGGGAACAAAAAGAGTATTGATTAATTTTAATTTTTGTCTCAACTAATTTAATTTCCCACTTTTACACACACTTACAGTCATGTCAGCATAAGCTCATATTTTTACAGGAGTATTTTATGTCTTCCAAAACCTAGCCAACAACAATCCCATGACACCAAAAACTTAACTGAAGGCAAGGAATTACCTATTTAACACACACTTTTCCTCCAGAGTGCATACACAACCTCAAACTGCCCTAACAAGATATGTCAATGTCCACATGTAACACCATTTAGGGGATTTTTTTGTGCAGACTGGTACATTTCAGTCCCATTTGCATTTTTCTTCAGAAATATTTCCTTTAAAATAAAACATTCAAAGGCTTCCTATGTAAGGTTTGGATTCTGTAAGCAGAAATAAAGCCAAAGTATGTAAAACCAAGCATAAAGGAGATGAACCCAAGAACTTCACCACGTGTACGTTTGCCAACTACTTTCAACGACTGCTATATTAAAATTTCTATCCAGCAAATACATAAGACAATGAAAAGAGGGAGCTGTAAACAACAGACCTTCCCCAAAACCAGAGATGACATGAAAATCCTTGCAGGTAAACTTCCATCAATAAGAACAACAAAAAAAACCACAAATCATGTATCGCAAACTAATGGTAATTCTGTCCTGAGACACTTATATATTTGTAAAAACAAATGCATATGAAAGATGCATAATCTTTGCCTGTGTTTAGGTCCAGCCCAGCAGAATCCCATGTAATGTCATGGACTTCCACTGTGACCTTATGGTCGGGCTTGACCTTAAAGGTCTTTTCCAGCCGAACTGATTCCGGCACGGAAATTGGCAGCGATGTTTGGGGTGGGCGTTCAGGGAAGCGCCAGGACCTGGCCAGGACAAACACGGCTCTGTCAAACTGAGCGCGTCCCCCAAAACAAAGGGAACAAGCTCTGAACCCCGCGGCTCGGACAGACCTCAGAGCGCAGGAGCTGCTCTGGGCACCTCCTGACGTCCCTTGGCCGAACGTGCCGCCCAGCTTTGCCCTATTACCGCTGCCATCAGCTATGCCATGGCAAGCTCCATCCTACTCAAAAATAACACGCGGGGAGCGCAGCCAGCGCGGCCGCGGCGCTCCCGGGGCCTCTCCCGAGCGCAGCCC
>JAHLSL010000022.1:5727909-5777088 GCA_025920805.1 Petroica traversi
ACCCCCGCGGGGCCCCAGCCCGGCCGGCCCTCCCTCCTTCCTTCCTTCCCTGCCTGCCGGGGCCGGAGCCGAGGGAGCGGGTTCGGGGCGCGGGTGCTGAATCACGGAACGGGGCGCACGGACAGACAGCAGCGCGGTGACTCGTGCTCGGCGGGCGGGTTCGGGAACTTCGCCGGACTTGCAGACGTGGTGGGGAGTGATAGCCCCAAGGGTGCGAGTAAACACATCCCGAGAGCCGCGCTCTGAGCGTCGCTCCTGTGGCTTTTAGTTTTCTGTTCGAACCCAGTTGATCAAATGGCCCGGGGTATCACACAGGTACAAAGAGGGAAGGAGAGGCTGATGTTAGTCGCTGGGTTGTTTGGGTTTTTTTTTATTTTTATTTTTAAGTGAAAATAAACACAAAGCAATCCAGACCTTTACTGTGCTTTTCCTTCCCCAATTTTTCACTTCCCAGCATCAGAATACAAAATTAAAATGGTATGCTGTAGCAAATACGACCTTTTCTGGCCTATTATCTTCAGAACCTCTTCACAACATGTTGATTCTTTTTCTAGGTTTGTGGGTAATTAAATTTCTGACATTTTCATATAATGCATGAAATACATTAGAAAATAACACATTTGTCTCCATTTACATGTATATAAAATTATATAGAGCCATCTCTATTGTTCAACCAAGCAAGGAGAATAGCTGGATTGTTGGTATGGCTTTCTTGGCCCTGTCACTGAAAATTTACTCGTTTATGCCAAATAAAAAAATACATCCCCAGTTTAATGTTTGTGTTATGAAGTCTACAAGTGACAGCATGGGTATACTGCTTGTACAGTTTCAGATATGGGATCTTAATATGTTTATGTGTTGTCTAACAGAAGAAAGTGCCTTTGAATTTTAACTCGGGCAAGTTAGCATAATTTAACTGAAAACATTTAATGCTCTACAGGCCCAGGCTTGGGTGGAGTAGAGAGAAAAAGGGCAGGGAGAGGGAAGGAAAAGGCCACAGCCTCTGCACAGTGGGATCGCTGGTGTGGCATTTGCTGGAGTTGCCAGGTTGCCATCTGGTCTCCTGAAAAAAATGGCCATCTCCTGGAGCCCTGGCTGTGCTGCGCGGGGCCAGCGCTCATGCGCCACGGCTTGGGTGAGCCTCGCGTGTGTCAGAGCCACTCTGCGTGTGCAAATTGATGGGAGCTGTGACAAGTGAGCAGCCGTGGGCTCACATCCACTGCTCTGAGTGAATAGCTGCCACATCCACTGCTCCGTGTGCAGGGAATAGCTGCCACATCCCACGGCAGGAACACGTCCTGCGAAATCACCGAGGTCGCTTGTCCGTGCATGGTTTGTCCAGTCCTCCCATGGAAATGTTTTTTAATATCTTTACATCACCTTTGAGTGTTTGAGCTTTGGGGGGATGTGCAACTTACGCAAAAACATATGTTCAATTTAAATTTTTTTCTCCTTTTGTTTTTGTTAATACAATAGTTATATGTGTACAAATCTAACATGATATAAAATGGGAGTGGAGGCAGGACGAAGTCAGCATTGGTGTAATGTGGTCAGGCACAGGAGTGAATTAAGGGACTCAGCCCTTGATTCACTTATCCCCTTGCCTTATCCCCTTGCGTGTCCAAACACAGCTGGGCAGGTCTGAGCTGTGAGCGGCTGCAGCCACTGCTGTGGCAATCAAAGGTGTGAAGAACAGTGTGGGACTGAGAGACACTCATGAGCAGGAACCTGAAGCAGAGATGGAATTGTAGGAAACTCTTTGCTGGCATTATCTGTCACTTGGAGAAGGCAGAGGGACGAGCTGGGAGACGTGTCACCACACATAAATCCAGTGTGGGAGTGCTTTGTTGATTCAGGATATTTGAACAGTTCTGTCAGGAAAATTTTTACGTTTATACCTTGGCCACACTAACCACTTATTATAAATTATCGCTGTCTGGAAAACACACATTTTTACAGCAAATATGTAATATTGAATGAACAGCTTGTCTGCTTTACTGAATGTTAAGAGATCCTCTAGCTCATTGTAAAGTAACTCAGGTGAGCTGACACACCTGCTTTTTTTTTAACTTTCAAGGGCAGGCAGTGTTGAAACTTTGAACTAGAATTTTACATTCTAGTCTTCCTTAAAATAAACATTTCTGTAGTTTTGGAATTTTTTCTGAAATGTAAGTGAGCCCATTGCACTGCTGATTAAACAAGACATGCTAGTGGTTATAAGTTCAAAACATCTTAAATTGTCCCAATGTGCTTAATAACAAATACTTTCATAATAGAAAACATTGAAGACAGGATGTTGTCTTAAATCAGCTAGTTAAGGAAAATGATCCTGTTACAATTAAAGGAAAATGACAACTGGAATGTAAATATCATTTTGCCTTTATGCAATTAAAGTGGTGTATGTAACATAAATAATAAGAAAATTATTCTGGATTCTCTCAGGAATGGGATCCAGACACTTTCTGTTTTATGACATTAATTCAGAACTCTGCCAGTTTAATGATCATTCATCACTCTACATAAACCAAATAAAAGTTTAATTTTTGTTCTCTTCATACGTGTGTTCCCATTGCAAAAAAGTCCAAGTTATCACAAAAGCTTCATTTAATCTGCATCAGCAACATGCTAACATTTCAGATGTTCAGTATATTGAGCCACTTAGTCTTACCCTGTGCTAAATTGATAATTGACTGTGTACAACATCTGCTTACTTCAGTGTGCTGCTCTGAAAACTACAGAGAGTTTGGTGCTGCTGCACATCTCACATGGTTCTTGTCGCAAACCTCAGGATGAAGGTGCAGGGGCAGCTCAGTGCAGCAACCACAGCAGCTGCCTGAGATATTTGTTTTACATCTGCATTTATATTCACCATAGTAGTTCAGAAATAGCCAAATTACTGGATTTTTTTTTTCAGTAATCAAAAACCAAGTCCAGGACAGTTTAAAATGGTTCTAGACAAAGCCGAAATCAAGTGACAAAATCAGGATTACATCATACAAGTACGTGACTTGTTAAATTGTATAAACTTGGCTGGATGACAAAAATTCCGTGCATATGTTAATTGTCATATGCCAACCAATGTGTTGTGGGAGCTTGGTTTTAAACTTGAAATGTTTGTTTCTTCTTTTCATCAGTTTTGCTTGCTTGTCGTCTCATGGATCTGCCTTGCTTTGGGCAGCAGCACAGCCCGAGTAGGACACACCCCCTTCCTTGAGCAGTGGGGACTTTCCCAGCAGTTTGGGGAGATGCTTTTTGCTGTGATGGTGGGGAAAATCCTCCCTTCTCATCCTGAGCAGCATTCCCAGACAGCTGGAGAATTCCAGTTACCAGGTGCTCTGGAGCAGTGCACAGATAGTGTGGAGGTCCCGTTTGCCTAGAATCCATCTAACTGCTCTCTTTGGAGGCATCCACAGTCCATGAGGAAAAACCATTTCATTCTAGTTCATGTTTTCTTGCCTGCTCCCCACCATGAAATATCCTGACTTCTGCTGGACAACAGCTTCCCCCACATGAATGGATCCAGAGTTTGTAGGAACGTGGGGCTAACAAAGGCCAGGCTCCCCATCCATCTCTGCCTGCTCCCATCCCTGCCTGCTCCCCATCCATCCCTGCCTGCTCCCATCCATCCCTGCCTGCTCCCCATCCATCCCTGCCTGTTCCCATCCCTGTTCCCATCCCTGCTGCTCCCCCTGATCAGTGCAGTGTGTGCTGAAGGCAGTGGTGCCCACACTGTGATGGATGTGCTGCCTCACACCTTTACACCTCAGCCTCACCAAACCCTAAGGCCTTTTCATCATATTAAGCTCCTTTGACTGGGCTAATGTGACTGAGAAACACACCTTTTTTTATCCATTAAGATGAGGCCAAAAATGTTAAGTGCTCAAGATGCAAGCCCCTAGGGCTTGTCTATATATCGAGTTATTACACGTGGAGGCTTTTATCTTCATAAAAAAATGTTCTTTTTGTGCACGCCAGAGTGTGAATTTAAAACCAGTGGTTGTAGTATAACCCTCATGCAGACTCATTCATTCTGCCATCTTCTGCCTTTTTTTTCGTCTTTTTTTTTTTTCAGATTAAGTCTAATTTTTTTAATTAGTTTAGGTGAAATCAAAAAAAGGTACTCAGAGTGAGTTAGTCCACATGAGGAATTATGCTTGCCTGCCTCTGGTAGTAGTATTAACAATACCTTCCTATATGGAGAAGCTTTGTCTATTAGGAATGTTAATTTTGCACGTTTGCACTTACTTGCATTTGAATCATCCTATTTTGACAAGTGGTTGCTGAGGCACTCTGCTGAAATTCATTAAGTTATTCCAAACTGAGGCCATGATCCTGAGGATGCTAATTTAGGCAGATAAATAACTAGATGTATAAATAGGTTCACTGAAGACAACTACTTCCTGAATAAAGTTTGCTCTGTCTTTAAACATTTGCAGAAATGCTTAAATTCTTCCTAAATTTGCAATTTATATATTTTTTTCTTAGAAGAAACAATTGACTGTGCTGTTATGTTGTATTTCTTTTAGCATCCCTATGAAGTCACATAAAGTATTTACAAGTTACTTAGGAACTTCTATGTGAATTCTATGTGAATTCCTGTCTGGTTTACACATTTGTGAAACTGCAATTTTATAAACTTTAATATTCTTTTATTTATCTATGTGGTGGCATGCAGCAGAGAAATAATATTTTATGACATACAATAGTCACAAAATTAATAAATTGCATGGGAATCTTAATCCAAAAAGGTATAATGCTAATAGTCTGAGTAAAATTAAATGTACATGCTAATAGTGCAGATAGATGGAAAAACCCCAGAGCCAGCAGCAAGAACCCAGGGCAGTTGCTGGTCCCTTTGTGTGCACCTCTGGGGAAAGACAATAGATTGCTGTGAAGTTGGGACTTTATCATGCAGAAAGTTAAATAAATGTCTGAGCAGTGTTTGCTGTTTGCAGGAGTGGTGCATTACACTCAGTTTACTTAACAGAAATAATACAAACCTGGCCATAAAATGGGGGGGCAAAGGATTTGTTTGTGTGCAATCTTGTATTGGGTTTTTATTCTGTGTTTTTTACAGCACCTCATGCACAGGGGTCCTGGTCCTTATCTGAGATCCTGGGTGCTCTGATAATGGGAATTTAAATACTGTTAGTGGAAATAAGCTTGCCAAAGACTGTCAGTTTTGCAAGGAAATAATCTCTGTTCCACATGGGATGGCCTCATGTTCAGCTGAATTGTTACAGTGTGGGAGAGGCCTTGGGTTTACCATGAGGTAAACACCTGGACACAGGTGCCCAATCCTGTTTACAGCTGTTTATTCAATAACATTGTGTGTCTGAGTAACAAGGGCAGCATTTGGCCTTTGGTTTTTGAAGTTAATTGCAGACAATTAATGGGGACATGTTGCATACATGAGTTCCAGAACAAAATTCAGTCCTTTACTTCTTTAATAACTGATTTTTTAAGCCAATTAGCTACATACCCCTATGAAAACAATAGCAGAGCCTTCACAGCCAAGGCTATAGTGAGATTCCAAATTACATATATAATAAAGGTTGTGCATGTGTTTTCTGGCTGAGAACCATGTTATATTTCAGCCTCAAGCAAAAATTTTCTCCAAGCCGTAGCCCCTCAACAAAAACACACTTTTTAATGAAAGTCCTGACACCACCTTAATTACAGTGCAGCAAACATTACCATCATAATCCCATTTCATCCTTAGGCAAGGAGAGCATCCCTGGGGGCCTGGCTGCTAGTGGCCAGTTTTACAGAAACAGCCTCTTCCCCAGTGCATTTTTTAATTTAACCTGTGCTGTGCTGCTTGGGGGGAAGATGCATGTGGAGCTGCTTGTGCTCATCTCCCCACACTCCCTGCGGCCCTCCTGGCACTCCTGGAGGATCAAGCAGTGCCCAGGGGTGCCCACCTGCAGCCACTTCTGCTTCCCCACAGCTCTGCCTGCCTGCCATGGGAGCCCAGCAGGAGCCAAAGCTCATGTCCAGCACCTTTGTACCCCAGGGGTTTCACCCTGACACTTTCCAGCAGCCCCCAGGCTGACTTTCTGATTTATCCCAGTGCCCAGAGACAATTCCCTTTTTGCTGGCTGCCACACTCCAGTAAAATCCTTGCTTTGGATCCAGTACTGCAGGGGGGAAGGCTCTCCCCTAATCCAGGTGGGTGAGGACAGAGCTGAGTGGAAAGCAGGGCTGTGCTGAGTGGAAAGCAGTGATGTGTTCATTTGAAGCAGCCTTCAGTGTCTCCAGGCTTGCACAGTGTTTGTGTGGGTAAGTAAAATGTGATTAGTTTCTCATTACCATGTCGATTCAGTGCATAGATTTTGTGTGGGGACTGCAATATTGGCAAGTTTGCAAGGCTGGGTGAAGCTGGGACATTTTCCTACCAGAAATCCCTACCAGAATATATATATGTATATGTATAAACACAGGGGTATACTTGTGGTTCTCACTTGTTTTTTTTCTCCTGCCTTCTTAAATCAAAGTAATAAATCTGTATGATCAAAAGAGTTAGAATAATCAATCTCTTCAAATTGATCTGAAAATCCTAGTTAAAAGCTAGAGGGAAATTAAACATTAGGGGTTTTGTTCTCTCTGCAGCATTGTCAAGAACAGTACAGTTTTTTGTTATAGAATTCCTAGAATTCTTATGTACAGAGTGAAACCATGCAGCTGAGATACTTCTCTAAAAGCAAGCCAAAGCCCCATGTCTGCGGGGAGGACATTTCTGTTATCCTGTTCCCTTCTATTTAGGTTCTCATAAGGTGTTAATCACCATGGTATCTTACAGCTTTGTAAAAATATAGTTCACCATATGTGATAAATCACTAATATTAAGAATGAAGATGCTGGAGAAAAATACTCATCCCAAATGTAAAGCAGAAGATGTGCAGTAATGGACATACCCAGACAAGAAACTTGAGTAAAATGAGCTTGAGTACAAGAGATGGAATCAGAATCATTCCATAGGTGATAAAATTTCATCCTTTCACTGTTTGTGAGTGTGAATGGCACTCTGACTCTTTTTTCCCCAACCTGTGCTACAGCTCACTAAAGCAGAAGGACTATGTCCAAGCCATTTTCTGTTCCCTCCTTTGCACTGCAAACCAGTGCCTGCCTTATAGTATTCCAGGGATCAGTCAGAAGAAGATAATTTGCAAAAAAATGCAAAGTAAGTGTTTGTTGCTAATTAAGTGCACACATAATTGCAATCCAAACATAAAGTAAAATGAGGGACTGCACTTCCATTGGAAAGAATGCACTAGGAGTGGCCATAAATTATCCCCCCAACTGGTAATCTCAGTTACATATTTTCTCATGTTTTTTTCATTTCCCACTTAGTTCCAGCCAGATCTGTTTTCTATTTATATTGTCAAGTGTCAACACATAAATAATTTTCTCTGTTGTATCCCTCACTACTACATTCTTTTTCTTGATAGAATAGCAGAAGTAATTATATTTATAAATGGAATGCCTGTTTTGCCTAAGTACCACATATAATTCCCTTCTGTAAGAGGGATTTTTATAATTCCTCTAAAAATGTCTTGGCAAGGCTCAACCCACCAGTTGGTAGTGTGGATCTGGCCTTTAGGAACAGAACTGGGGATTCTGATCCCTTTGGCCAACAGGCAGGAGGGCACCACAGAAAAAATGCTCTTGTTTGTTAGAGAGAATGGTGCTGTTGAATATGTGCAGTTATTAAGTACCCAGAAAGCAAATTCACTGAGAATTGCATCCCACCTGTGGATTCCTCTGTTCAGCACAGAATTATTTTGGCAACTGAAGAATTCTTCATTGTGGATGGCTGTGGGAAGATATTAATCCTGTTCTTCAAGTAAGATGCATTCACTGATCTACTAGACCTGCTCCACCTCTACTGTTTCATATTGTGAGAGGAAATCAAAAGAATCCCAAGTGAAAGGATGAGTAATCTCAAGTCATTCTTAACCCCTTTCTACCTTCTTTTTCCACTGCTTTCTGCAGACAAGTTCAGGTGTCCCTTGCTCAGCAGAAGTAGAGCAGAGGGAGATCTGTTGTGAGCTCTGCATTAAGGAAAGTTTGGTTTTCCATCTCTGGGCACTCCTTGAGAAAACCTCAATCAAAATCATTGTATGGGGATGGTGAATCCCAGCCTTGGGCAGTTCACTGCTGCCTCACTGAATGGAGCAGCAAAATGCCTCCTGGAGCTGCTCTGCAGTACAGGAGGAGAAAATCAGGATTTTCTTACTGGCCTCTGCTGTCTATATGTACATGTGTGTTCTTTCATTATGGTTTCTCCAATATCTGCTCTGATAAGAGGTTATTCCAGGGCATCTACAGAGCAGTGAGCCATCCTGTTCCTACAGATGTGGCAAGCTTGAAGAATGTTGTGTTGGAGCATTCAAACCCCGTGTCCTGTGTGGTTTGGGAGCTGAATTGTCTGTGTGGGAGAGATGTGATGTAAGACAGGGCCTTGCTGAAGAGAGTGCCTGAACCTCTGGAGTCTCACAGGGCTAGAGGCACAACCCTGCAGTGTGGTCAGCATTTCCATGGGTACCTCAGCTGCTGGAGGTTCCATTGCTGAGTTTTCACTCTTGTAGGATCAGCAGGACAAAGCCACACTGCCCCTGGAGCTCAGCGCTCCCGCTCTGCTGTGTTCAACACAAATCAGCTGAACTCAAGGGAGGATTCCCTGCTGCCTCAGTGGCCCGGCAGCTAGCACATTCCGGCCTCCATCCCTGCAGGAAGGGCTCCTGAGCTGGAAAGGCAGGGAGGTCACGTCCTCAGCCCCTGCAGTGACATCGGGGAGGGCCAGGAGTCCCTGGAGGGCCGGGGCTGCTGTGGCTGAATTTGTGCAGATGCCGTGATCTTGGATCCTGCAGCAGTGCCAGCTGCACAGCCCATCCAGCTGGGAATGCTCCTCCTGCCTGCTTGGCCCTGGCAGGCCCTGCCTCTGCTCCTGTCCTCTTGGTAAGTCTGATTTAGCCCCTTCACAGCTCTGGCTCCAGAGCTGCAGCCTCTGAAGCACAGAGAAACCCAAGGCCCTTTCCCACTCCCCTGTACATTTATTCAGAGGCCTCTCTGAAGTTTTGGACTGTAGTCCTTCCTTTTCCCTATGTACCCCCTCTAAGGGTTCATGTTTATTTAAGATTTAACTTTATGAGCAGTTTTCTTTCTCTCAGAATACACAGTTCAAATTCGGTCTGTTCCCTCAGCTTTTGCATTCAGCTGGTTTGACTGATTTAATGTTGCTGATTTACCGGTATAATTTAACTTGTCTGAGGGGAAGGAAGATTGATGTTGGCTGAAATAAAATTCTGAGATGCCTATGGAGTTTTATTGCCCTAGATTTTTGGATTGCTATTTATTCACAAAAGTGGGCAGAACTCTGACTTTAGATTTTTCAGGATTGCCTCCATTATGTCAGAGCTGCAAATTCTTTGAGTCAAGTCATTGTGGTTAGCCAATCTTGTTTTCTGTCTCTGTGGTAAGATTTTACATCCAGAAGGCTAACCTCAATGCTCCCCCACAAAAGCAGGCAGGGATGACAAAGCATTTCCTTCTTTGACCTCTGCAGCTGACTTTTGTAGAAAGATGAAATCTATCAATTCAGACCCAACACCAAATCACCTGCATGACAATGAATGGGTCAAACCCTGTTCCTGTAGCAATATGTGGAACAAAAATGTACTGAAACATGTTTTTAAAAGTAATTTCTCTTCTAAATTTTTTTCCCAAATTCAGATTATGAACAATGAAGTTCTCTCATGCTTGTGAGTTACATGTGGTTATGTATCACATCAGAGCAAACTTGAGGTTATTAGGATCTTCAAATCGTGCATACTTGCCTTTAATTTTCTGAGTTTGTAATGTCTGGGGGGGATAAGTGTAATATTCTGATTTCTTTATATACCTGCTGAGATAGCACTGGGCTGGATCCCTTCTGCTGTGACAGGGGCCACCCCACAGATCCTCAACGCCTCCTCTTGATTTGCACAGGGGCTGTGCCTCTCCTTCCAATTAGCAACATAATCTCCCATGAACTAAAGAACTTGGTCCCACCCACGTGTGTCTGGAGCAAGTTTGATGAGTGGAAGATATGTAATATCAGCATTATATCATAGAAAAAACCTCTGTCTTGTCACCATGGAATTCACCTGGGCACTCTGCTTGTGCAACTGGTGCTGCACAAAGCAGTTGAAGTGAACTGACCATTTGGGCCAGGTTTAGCTCCTTTAAATCCAGGATTATGTTGATGGAGAGGAGTGTTCCCTGTGCTGGAGCTGCCACTCTGCTGCCCCAGCACTTTCAGTTCAGTGCAGATCACACCAGTGGCAGCAGGTGGGTGACCAAGGAACCTGCCCCTGACAGCTCTTTGCACATGGCTGTGGGGACAATTCCCTCAAACTGGAGCATTTCAAGCAATAAAAGCACGGTTTGGAAGCTGCCTCCAATAGTGGAGGGACAGCTGACCACTTTGTCACTGCTGCCACTTTGGCATCACAGAAGACTGACCTGAATTCTTCATCTGGCCTGTCTGTTGATCTGTAATCATGGTGATCCGTTAATTACTTGGTTTAATTACAGACAATTTATTATGATGAAAGGTTTAACTATAACTAGCTTTGTAAGTTTCCATGTTATTTTTCACCGAGGTAATTTTCAGACATAAAAGATCCAGCGTGCAATGCCTTAAAACAACCCATTCCACAAAGATTGTGGAGCTTTACTGGCAAATTCTCCATTCAATATTCTCAGCTCAGGCAGTAAATATCAGAGCCATGAGAAACATCCTGTATTCTTCACACACACACATCACAGGGACTCGAATCCCTCTCAATGCCATGCACTCCTGACCTGGACTTCCATAATTCCTCTTTGCTGTGATATTGGCACCAGGTGTACCATCAGTACATCCACCTTTTCATGTAATCTCTGATAGAGAGATGCAGTTAGCAAATGGCATCAGGTATTAATGCAGAAGTGACCTTTTAATGTCATGCACAGATACACGAAGAAAGAACTGCCACTGAAAACTTCTGATTAAAGATAAAAGTAGACAGCCTGTAAAAACATTAAGATAAAAAGTAAATCCATTTGCCCTGAGTTTCCCCTGCTATCCCACCTCCTACTCTAAATTGATGTTGTCAGCACTCATGATTTTATCACAAGTCTTGTGATGTTTGATGTTTCACTTACTCTCCAGCTACTACAGTTGTGTAATGAGGTTAGAAACTCAGCTTTCCTCTTTCTTTAATTTAAAGTAAGTTTCTAGTCCTAATGGTTAGAGTATAAAGCTTGCAAGTGTGACCCAGGTGCACCCTAACAGCTCAAAAACCAGAAAGCACAGTAAAAGAGCTCCACATTTATCGTTTCACAGACAGGCTTGTGATTTTGAGGGTCAAACTGTAGTTCTTGAACATTTGGAGCTGGCAATAGCAGCTTGGAAAAAAAAGTGCTTGAACAAAGTCCCACACCATGTTGCATTTTCCAGGGAGGCATAGCAGTCATTATACCACACTGATAATTCCCTTTTCAGACATGCACATTTTCCTATTTAGTTTATATGCAGCAGCCTGGCTGCTCTGGAGGGGATTGTCCTGGTGTGTAACCATTTGCCTGATGTTGGAGGGCTGACACAGAGGAGAGGTTTTGCAGCACTCCTTAGTCCCCACAGACTGGCAGGTTTGTGTATAAAAACCTGTAAAACCAGGAATGTTCTCACTTCCAGTCTAGGGAGCTGATCTGCCTTTTGTAAAGCTCCATCAAGGAACCAGGAATACCCCACCCCTGCCAATCCAGCAACAAAGGAGCAAAGAACCAAACAAATGCAAGTATGGAAATACAGTAACATTGAAAACAGCTGGTTTGACTTACAGTGCCCACAATGTGCCAAGTGCAGGTTTTGATGTACAGACCAGAAGTACTCAGCTGTTGGTTTTGGGAAAACCAAGCTCCCAACAACAACAACTCAGATTTGAAGGAGGCACCATTTTTAAATGGAGTCCCAAATTATCAAAGACCTCCCAGAATATCACTGAAAGTAGGAATTTTACAAGACCTGGAGGGGTATCCAAAGCAATGAGCAGAGCCTGAGTGTGGTGTGGGCACATTTTTCAAAACTTCTCTGCAGTCACAGACTGATGGTGCCAAAGGTCCCTTTGTTCTTGCCCTAAATGATGGTGTAATCCATTCTGGAGGTGAAAAAATTACAAGTAACTGACAAAACCTAATTGCAAAGAAAAGGTGAAAGTCCATGAGACTCAAATACTACCTGAGTGTACAGAATATCAAGGCAGGTCTTATGTTCCACAGTAACAAAATTGATAACATTTTCAAAGAATTAAAGAAGTTCAACTGATCCTACACTGCCCCTGTTATAAATTTTGTCCCTGAATTCAGCAGTAATTTCCATGTGGTGATTTCCATGAGACTGACACTTTGCTTCTAAACTGCTTTCCCTTTAGAAAGCTGAAGAAACCAATATTCACTCTTGATCCCTTTGCTGAGTGTTTCAGAGGGCACACAATTGTGATGCATCTCTGTGCATCACAAACCACATTATTTAGGCCTATAGACTTATATTTTTTACCTATAAGTTAAAGTGCGGTGAAAAATCTCTGTCTTCCAAGAGGTGTAGTCTTCAGCCTTAGGAACTTCTAAGTAACTTGAAAAAGGATATATAAAACATCTTTCTCATATTAGTTTCTGTGAAGAGGAACTTTCTTTTTAATGTTTTTCAGCTTCTTTCTAGCTCTGTTATCTGTAATTACTTTCAAATACACCCAAATCATCGTTCCTGTACTGAAATGAACTCTCTTACTCTCACCTATGCAGGCCTGTGATGCTGGGATAACAATGTCAGATGTATTTTTGAAATCTAAAATGAGTAAGGTTTAAAAGATATCCCCACCTGCATTGTCCCTGCTTCCTCAGCAGTCTGTGGCAGGACTCCTATTGCTGTGGCAGGACAATTTAATGCTGGTTGTCGTTTTTTAAATTACAGAAAGTGTGTGAGTTCCTTGTGGCACGTGTGTAGATAAAGCTGTGTTCAAGCCATTGATTTGACTTTGAAACTCCACAATATATGAATTAAAGTGCTAGTATTGCTGTCCTCTGAGTCTGTCTCCTTTTCTGCCTCACTAAGCATTAATTATTGTGGTCTCAACGCTCTGTTCTGCCCTTTCTCTTCTCTTTCCTCCTCCCCACTCCCCACTGTCACTCCCAGTGGCTGGGGAGTCTTCCCATTAAAGCAATCCTGTTCATCTCCCAATAAAGGGCCATCAGCCAACACATTCTGGGCATAAATTCATCTCATAAATATTGGTACAGGCTTCAAGAAATGCAGTCCTTCATTTAATGTACTAGATTTCAATGGAATTACATGGGGAATTAATTTTCCTCTGTTTGTAGTCTGAAAAACAATAAAATAGGGAAATGCTTAGAATCCAAGGCTGGGCTTTCCAAACTGGATGAAGGATGGTTTTGCCCATTAATCAAGACAGTAGCAGATTCCTGATGCTCATGGCTTTTCTATACAAACACATAATATTTTAGGCTTTACTGATACAGGACCAGAAGGATCTCTAGGTGACAGCTGCCCTGACATCAGCCTGTGGATCTGTCTGTAATGAAATGTATTTCAGTAGGTGTCTGTAACTCCTGCTACATGTGACAGCACATATTTGGGGATGTTTCTGTCTTTGGATAATAATCAGAGTTTTCATTTGTGTAGCACTTTACACAAAGAGGTGCCAGCAGCAGCTCCAGGGGTCAGTGTGACGAGGTGTGAGCAGCTGGCCTGGCGTGTGCAGCCCTTGTTCACTCCCTGTGCCTTGTGACTTGCTCAGTACCTCAGCAAAAAGCTGAATATCAGGATATTCCAGTATGACTGGATGGGAAGTCACACAAGTAAAGGACTCGTGATGAACTTTTCAGCTAAAACTTCATACCTTTTTTAAAAAATTCATTTATTCATCTCCCATCTTTCCTGCCTGCATATTACGCACTGCTCTGTTTCTTTACCATCTTTTCTTCCCCTTGCTCTGTGCCTTTTTCTTCCCAGATGAAACATCCCTCTTTTTTTCCATTGACTGCCCTTTGTAAGTTCTCTCCATATAGCTCATAATTTCTCTCCCTCACCTCCCCCACTCATCCCAACATCTTGGGCAGGAGTGATTGAAGGCATGGAGTCTGAAAGAGCAAACCAGTCTCTAGAGAGAGAAACACTGCAGATCATTATCTTTCTCACTCTCTTAATGGAGAAACAGAAAATATGTGAAGTCAGCTGATAACATAATAAATGTGTGGATGAAAGTCCTTTTGCTGCAAGAGGTATAATACATATAAGTTACCTACAGGTATTTGATCAGAGCAAAGTCTTCCTTGACTCTCAGTATTCCCATTCCAGGTCCAAGTATAACTGATGTCTGTAGGAACACACTGGAAATCCAGACCTGTACATTAATTAAATGAGTGGGGGTTTAGCGTAGAAGATGCAGGAAAACATTTTTTATCTCTTCCAGAGTGGTCAGCACACAAATTCCAATAGTTTTCATGGTTATTGATACCATGATAAAACTGATCTGCCCAAGAGCCTTTTGCTGACTCTTCACGGATCACTCAGGTCAGTTCTCACAGTGAAAAGTGCTTGAACTGTAGTGTTACCATTTCAAATAATTTTCTAACTGCTCTCTGAAAACAGAGGAAAAATAAGAATACAATAGTTGAGACCCCTTATAAAATCATCCTGGAGGAGTCCGAGGATACTCGCCATTGGTCTCTATGGAGCTTTCACACATCCTTGAAAGGAATTCATTAAGCTGGAAAAGCTGGCTGGAAACCAGTCTTCCTATAATGTCTTCCATAATTTGCTCCAAGGGACACATTTATAGTCACTCAGCCTTTTTTATAGATCTTGTGCAAGATGAAGGGCTGGGTCACAATTGCAAGACTCTAATGAATAGATGTTTGTTACATGCCACAACCCAAATAATTTTTCAAGCATCTCAGCACTGTGCAGTCTTTTCAGGCTGGACTTCCCCAAGGATATGGGATAGGATGAGAGCTGCAGCCTCTGGAATCACAGGGAGATAGTGGTTTTGTTTTTTGTTTGGTTTTGTTCCTTCTTCCACACTGACCTACTGAGGTGCAGAGAGAAAACACCCAGCAACTTCAGTTTTTACTCTTGATTTTGTTTCTCAAAGATTTGAAGATTTCAGTTATTTCTTTTTATTCATACTAACTTCTCTACAGGCTTATGGAAACAGATTGCAATAGGAAGGCTCCTCCAATTAACAAAACTTGACTGAAATTTTTAATATCTACCAGTCATGGCCAGATCTCAGGATAACATTCTGTTTTCCAAAGAGCCCCGAGATCTTCTTCATGAACTCTGTTTCATTATATGAGAATTGTCTGCCATTTCCATTCCACAATGCTGCCATTCTTGGCTGTGAAGCTCACTGGAGTTTTGGAATAGGTTGACCTTTGGTTACCAAATACAAATTTAGTGAGAAACTTCTAATCTGAATGAAGCCCAAATTCTCCTTATCTTTTTGAGAAAACTGAGCACATTGACACCGGACTTTTTTGCTGGACATTTTCCACCTGACCACAAACACTGGAAGTCATATCTGAGCAGGGTAAACCAAACGAGTGTTGCACAAATAGACACTGAATGCAATTGTATATTGCATCAGAAACAGCCTTGAGTCACCATATTGATATACAAAGGATCAAATAGTAAACTTTTTATTAGCAGCCAGGAATTTCTTTTGAAAATTATTCCTTTTTTGACATGCCTACATATGGGCTGAAGGATGCTGGTACTGTTCTCCTTCTATCAAAATAGGATATAATGTGTGACTGTGTTCCAGAAAAGTGTTACCTTTTTTAACAGATTTATAATTTTTTAATGTCAGACCACCACAGAGCTTTCAAGCGATAGCTGCTGGCCAAAACTGCATTAGGAAAGTGCACGTTCTGCTCCATTTCCCTCAAGGAAGGGGAGGTAAACATGGGCAATCTGGGCTGGGAGGGCCAGAGCAGAGGCGAGGAGGCAGCCAACTCCCCTGGCTCTTCCTGTGCCTTTCCTGGGGCTGCTGCTGGGTTGATCCTTGGCAGCTTCAGAGAAAGATAACAGAACCTTTCCTGGAATTAACAACCCCTTTTTTCATTCCTGTATCCATATTTTAGGAAGAAGTTGTCTTGCTGAAGAGCAGTAGCTGTGCCCCAGCTTTCCAGGGCAGCTGCTGGGCTGCTCTGCCCCGGCTCTCAGCAGTGGCTTGGGCACCGAGCCACACTCAGCAGTGGCTCCTGCACAGGGGCTGGCACGGGGCAGGGTGAGCTCACCTCTGTCTGCACCTGTCTGTGCTGACTGAGTTAAATTGGGAGTGGAAAAAGAAACAGGAGCAAAGCTCCAGGAGTCTCTGAATCCACCTTGCGCCGGCAGCCCCAGCGCTCCAGGTGCTGCTGGGCTGGATCCTGCTCTGAACAGAGACAGGGAGAGCCTCTGGAGCCTGCTGCTTCCACACTGCCCACAGGAACCCAGCAGGAACAGCAGTTTCTGCAGGCAGCCCATCCACCCATTTCTTCCCGAAATGTCAATACAAAAGTAACAATACAAAATACCAAAGGAGGGATATTGTGTTCTGCTGGATCCCAGCTACTCTGAGAAATGGGAAACACAGTGGGATTTTTGCCTCCTGAAGGGGAGATGGAGGCAATGTTTGTGTGGGGGGGAAACAATATTTGTGGTGAATTAGCACTGCTGACAGACATATGTGGTACTCAGGGCTGGTGGAGGCTGTTCTTTCTATCTGCAGGAGAAAGCAGTGCACTGTAAAGCTCAGTGGCATTTTGAAATACTTGTAAAATCCGTGCAGCACAGCCTGAAACTGTTATTAAGCAGTTAGTCACAGTGCTTCTAATTGCAAGTCACCTCAGACCAGGGAAGCTGGGTTAAGGAACTGAGCTCAGGAAAAACGACCACCTACTCTAGTCCCCCATTAGTCATTGCTGAAATTAGGTGACTTGACTCCAGCAGGATAAGCCAGGTCACCTTGGTCAGATATTTGGGCTTCACACGCAGAGAACAAGTCAAAAAGCCAGTCTGCTTTGCTTGGGAAAGGAGGTGTTGGGGGGATGCAGACAGTGCTAAATGCTGTGTTTGCCTTCACTCCCCTCCCTCCCCCTCCCTGAGATCCCAGCCCTCCTCTCAGGGCTGCCCTGGATGGCTTTGGGATCTTGGCCCTGGAGGAATTTCTGTGGGGCACCAAAGTGACCTGGGCCCACTTTTTACTGAGAAAGTCAGTGGCTGAGCAGAGCCTGCAGTCCCTTTTCCTGCTTCCTGAGGATTGTCCAAACTGCTGAGAAAGAGATGGAGAGAGATTTCACCTCATCTCTGTGTTTCTGTTAGCATTGGTCAGTGCTTTCTGAGAGGGCTCTTCCAGTGATCTTTCAAGTTCTGTGCAGGATCTGTCCTAAATCTGGGTTGCAGGAGAGTTTAGGTGGGAGACTGACCAGGACCCCTCAGGGATCAGGCAGTGAGGGTGATTGGGCAGTGCTCTCTTTGGCACCTCTGGAACTAAGGTCTCTAAGTTCTGTCCAAATCCAGAGGTTAAGGAGCAGGGATAAACTCTCTGACTGTCCTTCTAAAAAAGCACTCAGTATATAAATTGCTCCTGCCCACAGACAGCTGCATTGTTTGTGGCAGAAGGAAGCGGGGTCAGGTGTTTCTTTTGTGCTCAGTGAAATGATATCTGTGAGCCCAAGGAGCTGGAAGGGATATCTGAGGTCACTGAGTTCAGCCCTTCACCACTGCAGACAAACATGATGTAATCCTTTTCATTACATGGGCAAACTTCCATTCTAAAAGTAGTTTTGCTTGTTTTCTTTTTTTTTTTCCTCCATTTTCTTTGCTCTCCTGTCCTCCTGCAGTGGGTTATGCCCAACCTTACTTTTAGTTTTTGAGTTTGTGTTTATTCCCAGCTAGCTTTCCTATTATACTCTTATATCTCGCCCTTGTCTCCACATTCTTGTATTTCTGGTGAGTGGAAATGGAAGATGATGAAATCCACAAGAAGGGAGTTTGGTATCTCTATTTGTGCTTATTAACTACTCAACCCATTTGTGCTTGATTAGACAATTCTGAGATACAGGCAAATGATAATTACATTGGTCACAATACATTTAACTGAACATTTGAAATATCCATTAAAAAGAAAACCCTTCTAGAACAAGAACTTTTATTTTATTAAACAATTTAGAATTTAGTTCATATGGCTCTTGAAGATACTTATAGCTGAATTATAAAGTAGTTTATTTCACTTAGTGTCACTTTACATTTTACCAGTTGGAAGATCTGCAAAGTGTTTCACAGGCAGAGATAAGTCCCCTGGAACCTTCCAATTCCATCTGAAAAGCCCAGGCTCCTTTGCTCTGCCTTTGTCTTAGCACATTCCAGCTACCAGCAATGCCCCAGTCAGCCAGAGCCCCCACCAGCAATCTGGCATCCTTTGCTCTTCATTTCTGTCACATGGGACTCGGGAGATGGTTTGAAGCCAGTTTGTAATGGAGGTAGAGCAGAAAAGCAAAGGCCTGGGAGCAAAATGATGAGGGTAGAAAAATGTTCTCTAAGTGTGTGCAGGTGACTGTGGTTAAAAGGAAGTGTGAACATTTGCTGGCTTGCCTAGCACAACAGAACACTGCAAGCACCTTCCCCTGCAATACATTTGAGGCAATTTCATTCTGAATTTCTTTCCAAGTAAATTTTTAAACTTGTTTTCTGATCAATTTAACACATTGGTCCCTGGGACATTCTGCTCAACGCCTGTAGGGCTGCTTCTTCTTCCCATCCATGCTCAAAGCTTGGCTCTCCCCATCAGCTACAAAATAAAAGAACTTGGATGGGTCTAATCAACACGATGGGTATTGCTTCACAATAACACAGGGCCAGTTGGAATTTGTATCTGTGCACTATCAGCATGTACCGATTCACAGTCACATGAAGCCAATTTGAATTTATATATATGCATCATCAGCCCTGCATGTATTGGTTCAGAAACACAGAACCAATTTGCAAAGGCATCCATAACCCCAAGTGGCACATGGCCATTTGCATGTCTTGATACCATTTGGATGCCTCAGCTCGTAGTTTTTACAGAGTGGTCTTCTCTTTAGGCCAGTCCCTTGTGTGGTTACACAGGTACACTCAGACCTGGCTGCACTGACTGCCTCTAAAACCTTTTTCCCTGTCTGAGGTTTGGCTGCCAGTGCTCCAGGCCAGCTCAGATGAGCTGTGGCTGCAGCCTGGGAGCAGCTCCTGGGACAGGAGTGTGTGGGAGGAGCTGGAGAAGCCCCTCTGGCAGCTGACCCCTTCTCTCCAGAGCTGCTCCTGCTCCAGCTCCCACCCTGAGTCTGTGCAGCTACATCTGAGCCTGGTCTCATCCCTCACTGACCCTCACCCTGCTGGATGTTGGAGCAGTCCCATCCCACATCCATGGTGCTCCCTGACCCTGTGCACAGGGTGGCTCATGTGCCAGAAGCCCAGAGAAGTGCTCCCCTTGCCTGTGTTGGGGCAGGGAAGGCACAGGCACATCTGTCTCACATCCAGGATGAGCAGCACTGGGCCCAGTTCCTGAGCAGGCACCTGAGTGCTGTGGTCATGTATCTTTCTATAAATAATTACTTCACTTCATCACTCGCACTCTCTTTTCATCACCTCCTTTCCCTCAGACCGATGACTGTTTTGGGATGGAGGGCTTTTTTCCTCTCTAGCTGGACCAAGGCCATTCAATGGAGTGAGCAGCAGGAGGTACTGAAAGAGAGATACTGTTAGCACTGTTTCCACATGCCCAAAGACTGATCTTTATGCAGCTGAGACTACAAGGGATATCCCTTAAAATAAAGGCCAGCTTATTACCCATCTTCTCCAACTCCTGTGGAACTAAATATCCTGAAGTTGAGAGAAGCTGCTGCACAAAGCGTCTTTATAGCTCTCAGTGTGCCTTCTTTGCTGGCTCCAGCTGCCCCTACACTCTGTTTTTCCTCAGTCTTTTCTTCAATATTTTTTCCAGTTGACTTAGTTATTACAGTACATGGACCAGACTGAGGAAAATACACTGAAGGTTGGAGCTGGCAGAGCAGGGAGAGCTGCGAGGGAAGTGCTTTTGCCATCCCATGACATCACCCGAGCGTTAATTGGTGGCATTCCCGCGGATGGGAGGCACTGGCCGGTGTCCTTGGGCTCACTTCCGTGATACAGAACAGAGACAGTGCCTGTCTCCTGCCAGCCTCTTTCATTGCCAGCCTTCTGGCAAAGCTTAGGACATTTATAAAAACAGTACAGTACTTTATTTAGCCTCTAGTGAGAAAAAGTCACTTCACAGCTCCAGTTTAGGCACAAGGCACTAACAAGCAGATTAAAAAAAAATATATCCCTTTACATAAAAACATTTCAAATGAATACATGAAAGTTGATTTGTATTCCAGATGACCTCGCAAACCAGGAGATTGAGCCGTGCCTTTTATCTCCAGAGAAATGGGTTCAAATCCTGATTAGCCCATAGAGGAAATTCCATTTAATGGTGTAATTTTGGTGGGCTGAAAAGCTGTTCCCTGCCTAGAACCACCACCTATTATGGCGTGATTGGCAGTCTGTGTTCAAGACAGAACAAGAACTTCACCTCATCTCTACTCCTATTACTTCAGCCTGCCATGAGCTTGCTGTACCCAACCCTCAGCTCCCACAGAGCCTGAGAAAAGAGGGGATTTGTGGCATGAACAGAGTCCCCACAGCTGTGCCCGGGCAGGGCAGAGCCTGCCTGCGGCTACTGGGGGCCCTGGTGGGGCCAGGAGAATGGAGAGGTGGAACAGGGGAGCCTGAGAAAACAAGGAAGCTGTTGGAGGGAAGTTTCAATGGAAGGAGAGGAAAGAAAGTAATGAGGATGGACATGGAAAGGATGCATAGATAAGCAAAGGGTGGGGGTGAAGGTATGCCCAGAGCTGAAGGCAATAAAACAGAATGGGTGTAACTCTGTCTAAACAGCAGAAGGAAAAATCAGCTGTGGGAGGGAGTCCCACAGGGTCATGATGTACCTGAATGTTCTCACTGTGATTGGTGGTCCTGGTATAGAAATGCCCTTAGATCTCACAGGATTATTGTTTTCCCAAGTCTTCAATCTTCAGAGCACAAAACACTGTTTTGCAGGGGAGCGGAAAATCTGCAAGACAGATCAGCAGCCAGCTCAGGCCTCCATCATATCTTTGCAGAAGCCACAGATGAAGCAGAGAAAGACTCATCTCCAGTCTAATCAGTGCAGTATTTCTACATGGTCTGGCTGTATTTCTCCTGTCAGTGGGAAAAGCCCATACAGGGTCCTGCCAGGTGTTCTCTGTAGGCAGAGCAAGTGGAGGAAAGCAACAGGAATTTTCATTGTGACACTGGTGAGCCTTGTGACCCTGTTCAGTGCAGGACTGAGCAGACACAGAACTTTGTCACTCAGAGTGGAACAGGAGTTGATGAGGACCTGTAGGTGATGGCCATGAAAATACTGCTGCCACACCAGGACAGTTTTTCAGCCAGACCTCACTGTTCTCCTCTCTGTCCTTTTCTTTACCACCTTGGGTGTGAGAACAAGGAATGTGCTTACAAGAGACCTGTTTGGGGTGGTTTAACTCAGGACAACTAATTCTGAGTTTAGAACGGCATTGATAATGAGGAAAAATGGTATAAAGTTAGACTGATGATGAAGTGCAAGCTACAGCACTCTGGGAGGAGAAATATAAAAAGAGGATTCCTAACTGGGCAAAGCATCAGGAGGGACTGAGGGTGCAGAAGGGACAAAAGGCTGAGGGTAAGGACAATATCAGGTTTCCTTTCCTGGCTGCAGTTCCTCCAGCTGTGAAAGCCGCTGTCCATTACCCTGCTGCTCATCATTTCCTCCCACCTCGGGTTTCAGCTTTTTCATACCTGTTTATCCTCAGCCTCACCTGGGCCTGCTGCACTGGTGATCAGGAAAGCCCTGTTATTGGAATTATTGCCTCTAACCTGGACTGTTCCCCCAGATTGTGTTGGGAGCAACCCCCCGGCAGTTACGCTGCTGACCTGGGAGGGGGAGAGCCGCAGCTGAGGGGTGGTGATAAGCAGCTGGAGTGGGTGAAAAGAAATAAACTTTTCACCCAGCTCAGCTGCAGGCAGAACAGGATGTGAGACTGCAACCTAAGACATAGGAGATAATTATTCTACTCCACTTGGCACTGGTGAGGCCTCAGCTGGAATAGAGTGTCCAGTTTTGGGTACTGCGCTGTAAAGAAAAATGTAGACAAACTGGAGAGAGTCCAGGAGAGAGACACTAGAAATATCAGAGGCATAGAAGGAACAACCTAGGAGGAAATGTTGAAAGGATTGTTTGTTTAGTCTGGGAACAGCAGAGTCTAAAGAAGAGCTGTGATAAAAATCTTGCAATATGTTAAAGTTTATTGTAAGGAGGATGGTGATAAATCTTTACCCATGCTTGCTGGGGAATAAGGAAAGAAGGAACCAGCTTTATTTGCAGCTAATAAAATTTAGGTTTGACATTAGGGAAAAACTTTCTAGATAAGAGGGTGATGCAGTAAAGCCAGGCAGGGAGTGCATAGGTCCTGTTAAAATTCAGAAGAGTGTTTTATTTTAATAATGAGCATTGAAAGAATAAAGATGTTTCTTGTTTAAATAACTCTTCTGGGCTCATGCCTGGAACTGGGTTTCCACACGTTGAGAGTCCGGCCATGTGGATGCACTTGCAAGGAACAGCTCTTGGCCTGCAAGCTCCAGGGCAGGCACTGCTTCGTGTATAAAGCCCAGCAACTTGTGACTGATCTATTTTTCTACACATTCCTGCAAGACGAATAAGCCATCATGGAATAAAAAGATCTGTATAAAATTTTACAAATGCAGGAATAACCTTTCTCTTATGATCCTGTTTCTGGCCCCACTGTAATTTTTCCTTGCAGGTTCATATGCTGTGTCTGTAATCCCTTGTTTGTAGATTTGGTGTGTGTGCACAGCCAGAGATATATCCCCGATTGCTGTTAATCCTTTGAGTGTTTTTACATTATACAGCATATGTCCAGGGAAAGTTCTGTCTTGTGCTTTAATGATACTCGCTGATCCTCCAGCGACACTCCTGGAAACAGAAAATCACACCATCCTGTTTCCATCCCAGGGAGTTCTCAGGCTGTAAATTGGGTTTTCTTCCACATCACAGAAACAAAGAACCTCTGAATATTTTCAGAAGTTCAGTCTGATGTGTTTGCAAACCTAGGAGAGAAATGGAAGGCTGGTCTAGAGGCTGGATGTGGAAGAAGGAAGTCAGCACACAAAGGCCCACACTGCATCTTTGGACTTGCCTATGACCTCGCAGGGGTCAAAATCCATGGCTGGAGCTGGTCAAAATTTTTTTTGAGGCTTATGATGGAATATGTGTTTTTCTCATAAGGTAAACTCTACCAGAGAATAACTATATTTTCTACTTTGGGGGTGGTGAGGCACTGGAACAGGTTGCCCAAAGAAGTTGTTGATGCCCCATTCCTGGAAGTGTTCATGGCCAGGCTGGATGGAGCTTGGAGCACTTGGAAGGTGTCCCTGCCCATTGTAGGGGAGTTGGAATGAGGTGATCCTTCAGGTCCCTCTCAATCCAAACCTTTCTATGATTCTAATATTAATTGGTTTAGATTTTAAGTGTATCTTCAGGAATGAGTGCTTTGGATTTTCTGCTGCAGGATTTTACTTTAGTCACAAAATCTGTCAGACTTGTTTTACTTTAAATTCCCACTATATGTGCTTAACCTTCATTGCACCTTGAGGTAATTTATCTGTAAATGAACACTAATCAAGAAACCTGAAGTCATGTGGGATACTTCTAATATTTTGAAGATAAGTAATATTAAGCCTAAATCACATTTAAAGAGGATATTAATTGAAGTAGTAGAGCAGGACAAATCAGTAAAACAGAACAGCCAGTCAAACTGGGTTATAGTTGCTTTGCTTTCCACAAAAGCACAAAGCACCCATGGGGTATTAATTACCATATTAATTAACGTTTTTTACAGTTCTTTCCAGAAGATAGGTGTCTATAGCATCTGTTGTGCAGAACCAAGAAGTGGTCAGTCTTGTCTATTAAAATAAACTATGAAAGGAAACCTTATGTCAGGAACCTCCTGTGCTGGGTCACAGGAGAGCTCCTGAAGATGCTTCGAGCCTGCAGCTCCACGGGGAGCCTTCCAGCCCCTAACTCTTGGCAGTCCTGCAGGGGATTAGGATAACTGCGTGCTCCCAGGTCTTCCTGTTAGAGCTGCGGCAACATGAAAGGTTTGCTGGGATAGAAAGAGAAGACAGGAAAGAGTTAGAGGGAGGAGAGGGAGGACTCATCATCCTTGATGATATTGAACAGCTGGACTTCAAAGACTGTGTTAGTCACCCCAGGCTCCACGTAGAGTCAGTGGAGAGGGAAAGGAACTCAAGAAAGGTATTTGTCTCAGGACAGGAAATGCCTGTTTCCCTGCTGCCTATAGGAGACCTGTAGGTACCTGGATACTGCTGAAGTTATCTGAGGTGACCTTGCATGGCCTATTGGTTATGGCAGTTTCCTGGGAGGAGAGATCCTCAGCTCTGTCCTCTGCTTCAGGGACTTCTGATGGAGTTTGTGCAGATCACGGGTCACATGGACACAAGCATTAGTGAAAGCAGTGTGTCCCTTTCTCCTCCAGCTGAGGAGAGTGCATTATCCCAGGGACTGAGTGCATTATCCCAGGGGCTGAGGTACTGCTGAGAAAGTGGGAGATGCATGTTTGAATGCCCTTTTACAGGAGAAGGAACTCTGTCCATGTGCTGCATCCTGGAGAGTGCTTTGACCATTAAGCAACTGAAAGTGGGAAGCACCTCCTGTGCTCCTGCTCTGTGAGGCAGCAGCAGCTGCTGTTACCTTCTGGAAGGGGGAAGACCTGCCAGGAGGTCTTGCTATGACCCAGCAGCTGGACAGACTGGTTGCTTCAGGGGGGTTAGGCTGAAGAGCAATTTCAGAGCCCCAAAGGACTTGGAAGTGAGTTGGGTGCTGAACTTTCAGGCTTGTCAGGCCTGAGGCTCTACCTAGGGATGAGCAGGAGATGTCACAATTAAAAAGATTGGCTCTTCACTGTCCACACCTGACATCTGGGCAGAGCAAACCTGAATCTCTCACAAGGGCATCAAACCCAGTTCCTGTTGTCTTCCCCTGGGTTTCTGGCATCCCTTGGACAATCCATGGTGGATCACAGGGATGAGCTACTGGCTGAAGGGCTGTGGGTGACAGGTGCTCCAGGGCACTGCTGTTTTTCCCAAGCCTTGCAGCACACCCCAGTAAAAGCCTTGCAGGCAGGAGGCTGTGCTGCAGACCGGTGGGAGGGAGAGCAGGAGGAGGAACGACACAACACATTACAGCCAGGGAGGAGAAAAGGATCCTGCATCAGGGATTATGTAACTTTTGACATGTCCTACATATCACAATGCAGTACCAGGGAGCTCATGCTGTGCCCTGCCACGTTAGCAGGGCTCACTTTAGACAGTCACTGTTAAATGACATTCCTGTCCTGTCAGAGCTTCTCCAATTTCATGTCTCCCACGTCCTTCTGGGGCAGCTCCTCAGGTCCTGTGTGCTGCGTGGCACCAGGCTGGAGCTGCCTGTGCCTGTGCCCAGCCAGTGCCAGGGGAAGCTGCTCTGATCTCCTGCTTCAGCTCCCTGCAGAAGGACAGAGGCTTATGGATGAGCAGGCCAGCACCCATTAGGAGGTGGTTTGCATTTAACTGCACCTCAGGAATAGGAATCCTCGTTTGGGAAGCAAAAGCCTTTGGCACTGTTACCAGACCAAACCCATCCCTGCTGGCTTTATGGCCTTTGATGGCTTTTCCACATTTCACATGGGACTGAGCTCTCAAATGCACTTTACAAACTTGACCAACTCCCTCCAGTGTCTGCCGGGGTTCATTTTCCCCACTGATATTTTGCTTATTCCAGATGAACTCCACACCTTGATTTTTTTTCCTTTTTTTTTTCTTTTTTTTTTTTCTTTTTTTCTTTCAGCAGAGAAAATGGGCAAGTGAAAGTGCATCTCATGTACAGTCTGGGAAGAGCAGAGAGGCAGCCAGGCAGGCAGTGCAGGGGTTTGGCACCTCCTCAGGAATGAGCACATGCAGGTAGAATGTTATTCCACTGCTCCTGCTGAGTGCTCAGCAGTTCAGTCTCTGCTGAATCCCAAAGTCGAGCAAAAAGCAGCTGGTTGAGGTGGAATTTGAAAATCAGTCATAGGATAAACAGGTTGCAACATTAAGCACTCTCCAAGGGAAAAGCAGTGTGCAGCATATGTTCTTACTTTGGAAGATATTTAAAAAATAAAAAACAACTTTAATGGACTCTTCACTGGCTTATGGTAGTAGAGCTGTTAATTAATTAAATAACTATATGTGAATGGCATCCATTGGGAAAGAGCCTCACAGCTTCCAGATGCCAGTTATTGGCCCCATTACGGGCCTAAAACTATTACAGTAAATCATTACATGCTCCAAGATGAACTGGCACATGATTGCTGTGAGGAAGGATGGAGCTATTCTCACTTGTGCCATTTTGTGCCAGTTTTTATCTAGTGAGATTAATTAGTACTTTTAGAAGTGCAAGTCAGAGCTATAAAATATTAAAGGATATTCCATCAATGGAGTGGAGACCTGCTTAAGCAGGGCTTTTAAAACTCGTGGATGTTCATGGGTAGATAGGAGTTGGAAGAGATAATAAACAACATCTGATTTTGATTTTTTTTTAAGAAAGGTCAGATTTATAGCTAGTGGGACTGCATGAAGACTCCTTTGTGTGTTATGGGAATACTCAGAGGAGGACATTAAAGTTTATCACTGAAGTTCAGGTGCCAGGTAAGCAAACAGTTTCTCAGGCCAAAACCAATCATTTAAGGTAGTTATGCCAAACAGAAAATCAACCAGAAAGTATTAAATAACCTTTTAGCCTGGATCCCCTGCTGGGAGAGGAACATTTTCTGACATTGGATGGCAGCCTAGAATCTATGATCTGGCCAAGAAATGGCTTTTTCCCCCTTCTTTTTTAATTAATAAGCTATAAATTTTCACCCCAAATGACCACTATGGACCTTTCTGTCTTTTTAGGCTGTGAGAGGGAAAACCACTGAGTCACCTACATCATCGTTTGCCCAGACAGAGCATCCTTTGAAAATCCTCTTGCCTGCTCTGCTGTTTTGCAGCCCAAAATCTGAGTACTGAAGAGGCACTCCAGGGACTGTTTATACAGTTTACCCAATAATTAGTTCTTAGAGACATTAATTCATGATAGACACTTCCTCTGAGAAATTATTCCACAGCTGAAATTCCTCCCACAGCTGGACGAGGCAGGCTGAGCACATGGGGCTGGAGATTTTGCAGTCCATCAGCCAGAGCTGGGGAGGAGCAGTGCCGAGGGATCTGCTGCTGACATTGTCCTCTTGCTCCAAGCCCTGCTCTGAGCCACGTGCGAAATCTCTCGCCTGAACCTGAGTTCATGCAGGGTTCAAGTGGGGCCAGAGGGGCCAAGGGGGCTACAAGGAGCCACCTTTGCTGGTGCTGGCAACCAGCCCTCCCACGCAGCCCTGCCGGGGCAGACTGAGAGATGCCATCACTGATAGGCCTCTCCTGATTAACACAACAACCTGTTTGTCCAGAAGGACAGACAGGATCTCCCCTGGCTCAGTGGGAAAGCGTCCCAGACTGTTCCGGAACAAAGAGCCTCTGCACACACTCCTGGGACACGGAGCAGAGGTGGCAGTGGGGCTGTGGGTGAAATGCTCTGCTGCTTGGCCACATCACATCCAGGTCAGCCTGGCTTGGAGGACAACATTCCTTCCTTACAACATACTATAGGGTATGACCAGGTGTCCAATAGCTCTTCATCACAGGTAGAAAAATCAGGTGTTTATTGTGTGGAGGGAGTCACAAGAGAATGGAAATCTCAGGAAAACCAACCTCATCTCGCTGCTTCTCCTTAAGCGAAGGTAAGACCACATTCACACAAATCCTACAGGGAAGTAGGACTTTCTGTACAAGAAAAGCATGAGTGAGGGTTTGCTGACTAACCCCTAGTTAAAGGAAACAAATTGATTTATTGCATGAGCATGACAAATTGAGGCACCGGTCTTGCAAGTTGGGCTGTGTGAGCAGCTCCCCATGTCCACGTGGCTCTGATACAGCCCAGTAAGGCTGACAACTGGGAGTTGTAGCTGCCAAACCGGGAATATTGCTGGCTGGATCGCAAAAGGTTGGAAAGTTTGTGGTTATACTTTTCTGACTCGCCCGAGATTTGGGTGGGAGCCATGGGAGCTCCAGCTCCTCTGCTGAGGCACAAGGACAGGCAGCTGCTTTGTCAGCCTTCCCCAGTGTGTGTGCTGGTAAGAAAGTACGGCCTTTTCTGTTTTTAAATGAAAACAAATTGCTTTTAGGACCTTGGATCTGAAGAGGGGAGTGTCATCGTGTGTCCAACACAAACAAAAAACCGAGCTGAGCCAAGACCAGCCCAGTGCTTGTCTCCCATTCTCTGGCTTTAAACACAAGAGACTCCTCTTGGCTTGTGTGCGGGTGGGAGGGAATGCAATCACCAAGCAAAAAATGTTGTTTCTACTTGATAGTTTAATGTCAGGAGTTGTGCTTTTCTACTGAGCACACTTTTCTACTCCGTGGAGTCTTTGACTGGCCTGTCCTTGTAGTAGAGGAAAATAAACTGAGATAAAATGCCTTTTTTTCTGCAACAGAGATTATTACACTTTGTTGGATTTTTTCCTAAGTGGAACATATATACCAAAAATACCAGTGTGATCCTGCACCATCAACAAGATGACTGATGTGTTTGGTAGGAAAGGGCTCCAAGTCACTGGGGCATGAAGAGTACGGGGGACTGGGGACAGAAGATGTTTAGATTGTGGATTTTGATCCAGAACAAGGTGGAACTGAGGGCCAGTCATCACAGGCTGGGAACAGGACATTCCCCTGTGTGCAGGGGGAGCCTGTGGATTCCTCTACAGGCCTTGGAATCACAAGAGACAACAGATACTGTCAGCATGGCCTGATGTCCTTCCCCAGCCAGCACCACCTGACTCGGCTGTGCATGTGCTTTCTGAGCCACTACAGCAATTTTTTCATGCCCCATGTTCTGAGTAATTTGGGAAAGAAGCAGGAAAAAGGAAGACAGACATATATAATGATCGTAGAGTTAATGGTGGATTTCATGTTTCTAGGTGGAGGAATAATGGATTAGTGTTGGAAGTCTGGTTCAGTTATGTATGTTCTGGCAGACACAGCTGGAGGAAACCTTGAGGTGTAGATGAAAAGTCCATTTTCACTTTGTAAAGATGTATGCACACCCTTAACTTTAAAGGTATAAATTTTCCCCTTGACTTCCCTGGAACTATTCATGCATTAAACATATGCATGAGCCTTTCTAGAAATAGGGAATATAAATGAGGCTACCAAAATAGTTAACCAGAAATACTTTCTGTACAATGGAATAGAAAAATTTACAGGAGGTGTGCACATAGGAGTTCTTAGGAACAGATAAACGTAGGCCCCACTGTTAAAGCACAGGGCATTGTTGCTTGTATATGAGAGGGTGTTTCCAGCTACCTATAGAGCAGACTGGAGTGCAGTTTGCTTTCATTACGTTAATTAAGCAATTTACTGGAATTTAGCATGTGGCAGATTGGCAGGAGGCAAGTTTAACTTGGGTTGTGTGGCTGAGATCCTTTCACTGCGTTGACAACCTCGAGCCCTGCCAACAGAGCAGCACACTCAGTGCATTTCTGCTGGTGGCTTCTGTGCTAAGTCCAACTTAAACAATTCCACTGGGGCCTGACAAAGGGAATGGATAAAAATGAACAGGATCTGCATTACTTGAGCAGTCTGTTGTGGGCAAGATATTCCGAGTCTGTTCATAAGTATAGAATTTTCATTCAAGGAGTATCTTATCTGGGCTAGCAAGAATTCTGTTAGCTATTAGCTCGTAATTACTTAAAAAAATATTCATGTTAAATGTTTCTGTATTTATTTTCTGTGGCTGTTTCTTTACATTGTTTTTCTTGATAGGTTTATTGTCTAGGATATGCTGTAGTCATTAGCATTTAAATCTATAGGTTGCTCATGGCCTGTTTGAGAACGTCAGCTACACAAACTTCCAGCAAATAAGCAAAATTGAGACTTGAACTGGTGGTTGGAGAACAACATGAACCCAGCCTATGGCACTATCAAAACTATTAGAGGCCAAAGGCCACTTGTTTGGCAAAGCTGCCCTATACTCAAGCCTTTTAGACCTGTTTTTGTTAAAACACCCTAAAACAGACTTTTAAGCTTTGCTGTTTCATGGCAGAAGCCTGGGAAAGTTGCATCCTCAACCATCTTCTATGTTTTCTTTGATGAATTAAAAATGAGTACTTGAACAAGACTGTCAACTAAAAGTCTGCAAAAAAGCAATTCCTTATTCAGGAGTACTTAAAGCTTTAATAGTTTCACAGGATTGGGGGGGGGGTTTGGATTTTTGTATCAAGACCACACTCTGACCTCTCTTTTCTTCTGTATTCAAAACCAGGATTATCCGGATCTGCTTTTCAGTATCAAGACCAATGAGCTGATGAGAAGGAAAGCTGTGGGGAAATAAGGCAAATCCAAAATGAGATGAAGCTCCAGTCTCTACTCCAGTTTCCACTTGTATTTATTCTGGTTTCCAACAGGCTTCTTTTGGCAAAGACAGATTTACTGCTTGAGCTTTGGCACAGGGTTTCAGACAGGGAGGAGGTCTGGGACAGGAGACCACAATGTAAGAAAATGTACCTCTCATTCAGTTTTCATTGAACAAAAGGATTTCTCCATTGCCTTTGAATGTCCTCTTTCGTGTTACAATGGCTTTGCAGGATGAAATTTCTTCTGTCCTATGTGCTGCTGTTGTTCACAAGAATCCTGGAGGCAGCTAAATATATGTTTTAGTCTGTGTATGAATTAACATTTTAGTTTTAGTACATCCTACCCCATAATTATACTGAATTGGTTTAGGAGAGTCTGAAAACCTACCTGTGTCCCAAATATACAGGTTTTGGCTTCAAATAAATGACAGGACAACAGTGTCACTGAAATTATCCAGAGCAGAGAGTAGCCAGGAACTGAGAATTCAGCAGGGTTTGAGCTTTTGCACTGATATTTGATGGTTTCTTATCCTAACAGAAAGGATATTTGCGTCACCTTTATTTTACTAGAAGCTAAAACTCACTCTTGGAGAAAACAGGTTGTAGGATCAAAAGATCTAGAAAACCAGCCTTTTTATTCTGTGTCTGCGTTTTTATCACCTTCAGGCTCCAATTTAGCCATGCTTTACATGTAAAAGTGCAAATCAGAAAGAATAGTTCAGAATTTGACTTCTGGCTTTTAGATGCTGCAGAATTTTCTTCATATCCAATGAGTTAATTTAAACACCTGTCTGCAGCCCCACCTGCTCTGTGTTGTAGTTCTCCATCCTACTTTTCCCATTGTCCATGGTAACTTTGAGCAATCCAGGAGTGGAGCAACACTGTTGAGGAACACCCAGCCCAAACTGGAGTATGGTTTAAGTTCAAAAAATGAATCCGGAGAATGTTCTTTTCTTGCCTTTGGGGTAGGATACCACACACACTCTGTCTTACCAGAAAAGGAAGTATTGGGAAATTTTGTTTCCTAGAAGAGCTATTAGAAGTGGCAATAAAACCCAAACTAACGCAAAAAGAAAAGCCTGTTTCGTAACTTTGACACTCCGTTATATGCTGCTCTTTCTCGTTAATATTTTGTTCATAGCCAGCATTGTCACAAGGGTTGGGTAAAGTGTCACCAAGACAGGTGGATGCAACCTCTGTCCTTCATTCAGAGCAGGAAAACCACTTGAGCTTCTTTACAAAACAGAAGTGACTTCGACACGAAACACAGGCACGAGATCCCATCAGAGCAGAGCCGTGAGCAGAGCTGTGGAATTTGATCAGAATAAGAGGCAGGAGTTTCCTTTAGTGATGTATGTACTCAGTGAAAGTGGTCAGGAATCACTGCCACCACACATGAGCATTGTGCTGCTCTAAAGAGGAGCAGAGCCGGCTCTCCCTGTGCCAGGAGGGATGCCAGGAGCAGGGCCCTGGTCCAGGAGCAGTGCTGGACTGCCCAGCAGGTGCCCCCAGGTGAGCCTCCTTTGGGCTGTGCTGAGCTGCTCGGTCGTGGGGGTGATTTACTGCCATCAGTGGGAGTTGATCTGCACCAGAAAAGACCTGGGAATGTCAGAAATTCCCATTGCCATTACTGAGAAAGGCTGATTTGCTACTGTGGTACAGTGAAAATCAGCCATATTAGGATCTCCCTTCTGAGTCCATAGGGGTCTCACTGACCCCTCTGCCATGGTGAAGATGAAACCTTTCCTGAACATTTTGCAGTCAGCAGTGATCATGGACACTCTGGCAGGAACCAGGCAGCAGAGCCCTGCCTGCCTCCAGCTAGCACTGACTGCTCCTTGACTTAACCACACCTGCGGGAGCGAAGGAAAGAGCTCAGCCAGTTGTTAGGATACTTATGGAATCCCACAGGACATTTCCACAAAATTGACAACTGTGCCAGTAAGTACTTTTTTGTGTCTGCTCGAGGGACTGAAATGTCTAAGTTATTATCTGCAGCAGGGACTTCAGGCTTAATAGGCTCAGAGTGCTTGTGCAGGCCATATAATCAATGGGAAGGGGCATGTAGTGTCAGTCTGCAAGATTTGTTGTGAACAGGATTGCAGAATAATCATATTTGGAATGCCTCCATGGATTTTAAAGATGGTGAGTCCTTTCCTTTAAATGCATGGGCTATTCAAATTCATGGCTCCACTGGTTTCTGTAACTTCATTGTCTATGCAACTGGTCTCTAGCATTTGCTTAAGGGATTCATAATTTTTTTTTAAAGCATCATTTTTTTTCTGATAGGTGAAAATACAAGCACCTGTATAATTTCACAAAATGTGATTTTATTATCAGAAAAGTGCCACTGATGCACATGGTAAGTGAAATGCAAGCAGTGGCAGTAGTACCACTGCAGAGCCACTAAGTTAAGGCGTTAAAATAAAGGATGAGGCAAAGTTCAGCCATGACCTTGTAAGTGAATGCTCCTCATCATGGGCACGATTGCTCAGCAGGGTGGGGACAGGGTGGCCTCCTGCCCACTTCCTGCTTCCCAGGAGTTGAACAGTGTCCCATCTCCAGCTGTGACAGGAGTTTCCAGTGGCAGTATGTGCTCACGGGAATTCGGAGGAGCAGAACAGCAGCTCTGGTGGTGTCTCCTCTCCAGCCAGGTTTTCCTGTTCGTGGTGGCTGCAGGCTGCTCCTGCAATCCTCTGACCTTTTTAAAGTGTGATGTTTCCAGCTAAGCCTTTCTTTGCTACTATGAGCATTTTTCTATAGGCTCTGGACAGAAATGGAGCCCTTTGCCTGCAAACCTTTGATGACCAAATGGCTCTCCTGCTTCTCAAGCTTTAGCAAAACCTTGAGGAGTCTCCCAAACAGCCACCCCTTTCCTCACCCCCTTCCCCTCTCACTTCCCTCCTCACAGAGATATTCGGATGGAGACAGAACTGTCAGTGGTAGAGCCTGAGATGTGCCTCAGGACAGCACTGCCACCACACGTGGTCTTCTCCATTAACAGCCTGAGAGTGTGCAGATATTCTAAGTCAAAATTCCTATTCACCCCTTCACAGGAGATGTGGAGTCCTTTCCTTGACCTTTGCCAAGCCTCCTTTGAGGCCTTGACTTCTGTCTGCCACTGCAGGAACCTCACAGCCTTGCCTGGCCTCTTTTTGGAGCAATGGCCTAAAATCTTGCCCTTCTTATACTCAAACCCCAAAACTTCTTCTCTTTCCTATCTCCCCCACGGCCAGGAGGTCTTTAGCACAGGCCCAGTGAGATGTATGAGAAGGAAGCCTGGCAAAAGGTTTAAATTAAGTCTGGTGGTTGTGCCAACTCCTGCAGAACGAGACTGCCAAGATCCAAACATGGCTGTTCACCAGCACTTGGCAAGGCAGTGACATCTTGTCACCGCTATCCTGGAGCACTGAGGCCCACACAGGTACAAGGACCAGCTGGCTGGGGCAGCATGCAAAGCAGGGTGGGAAAGCAGAGGGAAGAGTGCCAGACTTTTCCCAAACGAAGTCACAGCCCTGTTTGTTCAAAATCATCTACTCAAATATGACATTACTCCTGATTGCCAACAGACTCAAGCCTCCACAGCTATTTACCAGTTACATTGACGTGTCACACGGTTCAAGCTTCCCTCTCTGGGTAGCCCCGTCTGTGCTGGTCATAAAGAGTGTACACAACCTCTCAGCAAAGGAGAAAACTACTCACTTTCAGTGAAACTTGCTCTTGCCACAGAAAGCTGCAGGAGTGCTTTGGAGCTAAGTGCTGACTGTTGGGAAGGTGCCTAGAGCTGGAGGGAAAAAAACCCACCATAAAATAGGAAGTCTGTTTTTACATTTAATTCCTCCTGGGTCCAGAGCAGCAGGATTTTATATTTTCATTATAAATAAGCTATAAAGCATCTACATAGTGGAAGCCATATTCCCAGGTGGGAACAACCTGCAGGTCAGCTCTAGTCAGCTTTCTCTTTGAAAGCATTACCATGCTAGACACATCAGTGAACAGTTCATGGGCCCTTTTGTCACACTCCACGTTATTCATAGCCCAGTGCCCCTCTGCTGTCTCCTCTCTCACACAGGGATGGCCAGACCTTTGATATCAGAGACTGCTGGAGGGCATCAGTTCTCCATCCAGATCATGCACATGCACTGTACTGATGCTCCTTTCCCTGGCTGAAGATTTTTTCCACTGCCAGAGTCTTCCAAGCCCTTCCAGTGCCTCCCCTTCTTTAGGAAATGCAGGTGTCCTGTGCTACTCTGTAGTTTTTGGACACACTGCACCTGTCTGCAGCTCTTACACGGCCGAGAATTCACTGCAACTTCCTACACCAGCTGGAGTTTCGTGCTGCGGCACAGCTTTCTCCTGAGGTGGGTGTCAAGTTTGGCATCAGGCTTGGTGATGGCAAAATAATGTTGCCCATTGTCCCAGTATGGTATTTGCATTTCAAAAGTACATTTGAATAAAGAGGTTCAAGAGACATTTTATTAGAGCACAGAAAAGTAGAAAGTCATGTTCTTCTTCAGACACAATCCAAGGCTTCTACATAGCCGCCATCAAAGTGATATTTCTTCTTCCTCTGTCCATTACTCTCCAGCAAAAATACAACTGCAGGTATGTTTCTCCATTAAGTTTCTGAGATTAGTTATATAAGAAAAAGGAAACTTGAATTTTATGTGAAAGTACAAACTTAAAACAAGCAAACTGTTATTTGTACTTTATTCTCTATAAAAATCTAGGAATACAAAGAACTTTTAACTGAATATAAAACTCCACATTTTCTTTCCAGGTGTCCACAGAAATAGTAGTTTAGTTGAAAAAAAATTTAAAGACCTGCAAAAGATCTTAATTTGGTTTTGCTAAGAAGCTCTCTCATTATGAAAAGGATGGGAGAAAGGGTGAACTAGTTCCTCTTTATTTAAAGCTTGCTGCTTTAATTCCATGCTGCATATGAAGCAACAAACAAAAATTCTAAGGAATGTAAAAAGTCCCTGTACCTACAAAAGCCTTAATAATACCACCCTGAGCTGAAGAACAATGGCACTGACATGAAAGGATTTTAATTTCTAAGAAATACCTGGCTAAATCAGAGCTCAGGAATACATACATTCCATGCTCTTCTGCAGGGCTGATTTTGCACAGATCTACTAACCCAAAATGTGCTTCCTCCCAGGGAGACTGAGCTGCAGCAGCTCAGGGCGGCCCAGGTGAGACAGTGGGCTGGAGACAGGGAGGTACCTCAGGTCTAGGTGAGAGTGAAGAATCTGCATTAAAAAGGAAATTCCAGGCATAATGCTGCATTTCATACACTGTTCCTGGCTCACAAGGATGAACTGCAGTCTCCACTAACTGCAATTGGTACAAAATTTTGAGAAAATTCTTGACTTAAAAAATGGCAAACCTTACTTTTAATACCCACAGAGCATTAAGCATTGCTGCTTCCCAGTTTCTTTATCACTGCATCTTTCTGAGACTTGTATCCTGAAGGTTCATTTTTCCAAATGGCACAATTTTGGCAGAGGCTGAGGTCAGTGCACTCCCAGATTATGTACTGCCTATCCCTCCTGCAGCATTACAGGGATATGCAGATGCTTAGCACCTTGGAAATCCAGGCTTGCTATACAGCTGAAACAAATGTGCAGAACATGAATATTACAATTACCAGAGAATTAAAAAAATCTGTCTGCATTCAAAGTAAAAATAAAACTGGGAAATTTCAAAATTTCCTGAGGTGCTCTTTTTGATCGACTAGAATTTTGGCTTCATTTCAATTTAGGCATTTCTTTTATAGTACAATGCAAAATACAAACTACATTGTGTGTAATAGAAAAGCTTTTTTTTTTTCCAGACAGGAATGCCAGAACCTATCCATTGTTTTTTCTTCTCAAGCATATTCTTCAGCAAGTATGATTTTATGAAGAAGTTAATCATCAGTGGATCTGTACTCTGCAATGGAAAGGGGGCCGTTTGGGATTTTTTTTTTTTCTAACAGAAATTACATAGTCCTAGAATTTTCAGATTTTAAAGTTCTCTAGCTCTATTTGAACTTCTTTTTTACAAGAAATTCAAGAATGCTTTTTATCGTAATTCGTAGTGGAAGTGTCTACTTATGGTAAACCATCTAACTTGGTCCACTCTAGGCTGAAGGGTTGTTGTATGTTTTTTCATGGATTTGTGTACTCATGCAGGTTTGGAAATAAGATACATTTTGGAGCTGATGGATGAGAAAGCACAAATGAAGTGACATTCTATAAAATCACCAGCTCTGGGGAGATGTCGAAAAGGTAAAGTTCGCTCATGTGTCAGAGTAAAAGAATGGATGGTGTGATGAAGTGATAAGATGGTTTAAAATGAGAAGGGAAAAAAGGAAGTTTTCCCATAGAAAGAATAATTAAACTGAACTCATTGTGAACAGACACAGAGGAACCCAAGAGGGTAACTGCATTACACACAGCTGCGATTCCAGACACACATTCAGCTTGAAAAAGCTGCTTCGGAAGTCAGGAAATTCAAAGGTGAGCGTCTCACAACAGAGTTTTTTAGACATCTTCCTCAAAAAGATACTGAGCTAGATACTTCTTCTTAATATGCATTTTTGTTAATAATCTCTTCAATCTAAACTATAAAACGTGCTGTGCAACATGACTGAACAAACATCGCTGTGAGAAGTATTTCCCCCTTGTTTGAGTAATTTGAATTTGTAAGCTAATGTAAGTTTTTGTATTAAATAATGTACTGTGTGCAATTTTCTTTCTTGTAAAGCACTTTGAAGCTTTCAAAGGGCACTCTAGGTTCATAAATAATGTGGTGTTCTTTGCCAGAACTGTAGGGCATTTCTCATAAGTTCTGAATCTCCTGTGCCAGAATTGCAACATGTTGCATGCCAAATCCTGCACACAAATGTTCTACATGTGGCAAATACATATTGGTAAAGACCAGAGGCATGGCATTCCTGGATTTCTTAGACAGAATGGGGACGGGAAAGAAACGGGAAGGAATAATGAGGGAGGGTAGAGAAAAAGACATTTGTGCATCATTTTGAAAAACCCCAAACAACAAAAAAACAACCTCCAATCCCAAAATAACCCTTAACTTGAACTTAATTATATTCAAAAACTAAACTCTTTGCTGCATACAGCACAAACTCACAGGTACTCAGAGCTAGGTCTTTACTTTTCCTTCAGTTATGGAAATCAGGCATCTATTTCTTTAATATCTGAAGATTCTTCAATGCCAAATGTTTGTAAGGGTCAGAACACCTGCAATCCCTGCTCCTCTGAGCACTCGCTAACGTAAATGGAGAGGATGAGAGCCTGGAGAAGAAGCAGAGTCAGGATATTTAACAGGCTGTGAAAATGAATCCTCTTCTTCAGGCAAAATCGTGACTGCATTTGTTATGCCCAAGGCTACAGGGAATAAACCAGGGCCAATGTTTATGAAGAGTGAACTCTGGCCTCTTTGCAACCTCTGCCACAGACAAGCAGGCTCCTACTTCTGGAGCTTGGAAGAGAAGGAGAGTAAAGCAGCAAGAGCCAGAAATTCCAACAGGCATTTGGCCACGTAGGTTAAGATTGCTGAGGGATACCAGGACTTTAATGTGTCTTTGGTTACCATTTTCTTGAATAAGCACTAACAAGTAATGTCAACATTCCTCCGTAGTCTGGACTGAACTGCTGAAGTAATTCAAAAATTTTACCATTCCCTGCCCTTCACTGAATTTCAAGAAAGTGGTGACAACAATTATTAATCACCCAGCAACAACCAGCTAATTGAAAAGTTACTAAAAGCTACTTAGAACTAATCAGGCCTTAAGCATCAGGATTTGATAAACGTTCACAAAATAAACTGATGTTAAAACTGAACTCCACATTCTGCAACACTAAATGAACGTTTTACTATCTGGTTTCTTTTGAGGTGGCAAGAAACTATAGTAAAACCTTTGCTGCTGCCAGAATTACACTGCTTAGAGAAAAATATCCTGTGGGTTACCATTTGCTGCCATGATTTACAGAGATACGGTCTGTAGTCTGTATCAGTTTCATGTGGAAGTTTTAAAGGTAAAAGGCTTTCTGCAGAGTTTGCAGATTTCTGCATTAGTGTCTGTGTTGTTGCAAAGAGGATCAAATGGTGCTGTGTCACAAGCTTTTCAAGGAAGTTAGCACATTTCTTCAGGTTCATCTCCTGCAAGGTAAGACTCTCCCCTCCGTTGCTTCTGTCTATCCAATAAAAAGCTGATAAACTGTCTATAAGCAGAACACAGAGCGAGGGGTGAGCGCAGAACAGGTTTTCTAGAGAGTAGAGAGTGAGGAGCAACTGGGTGCTACTGCTGCAGCTCACAAGGAAAAGCCTTCCCAGGCACTGCTTTATCATTTCTTCTGTCCCTTGTGCCAGTCTGCTCTCAAGGACAGTGACCAGCCGGAGCATATCGAAATGGTAATCGGTGTCAACAAACATGACTTCTACTTCCAGACCTCCTTCTCCTTTGGGAATGATGCAGCGGGCTATTAGGTGATAAAGCATTTCTGTTTTTCCTGTCCCTTCTGGGCCATGGAATTCAATAACATCTCCTGTTCAAAAACAAAGCAGCACGTTGTCAGGTAAGAGCATTTATAGCCCAGAGTTGGTTTTCAGTGTTTTCTGAACCAATACTCACTATTCCATAAATTGGGAAATGCATTTTATTTGACATTAATAAAACTATTTAAATCCGGGTTAACATCTACCGAAAGCTATTTTCAGTTTTCAAGAAAAGTGTCTAAAGTGAAGGTAATCAGCTGTGAACAAAGGTTGAAAACCTCTGCCAGCACCATCTAGGAGACTTCAATAAAAGGCTGGCAACTGAATTTCATCTGTATCATTACAGGCAGATGAAGGCAGAAGAAGAAACTGCTACACAAAAGTGGCTAAGGAATCATCACGATTATCTATGCACATACGATTAAGAAACAACGAATTAGAGGACAAAACAAAAAAATCAGAGGTCATGTCACACAGATGTCACATGCTGCATGTCACAAGATTCCTACAGGAATCTCTGACTGGTGAAGAGAACACCACTAAGTTTATTTGGCACTTATATTCTACTGTGGTGATAATAATGTGAAACTGCTTCTTTTGACAAGGGAGACTCAGGGATTCCTTCAACTCCAGGTCTGAAGCAAAAGATCTCTGTTCATAAAAGGATTCAGCCTAATTACCTCATCCATGTGGGTCATAAAATACATATCATAAAAATTTAAAATGTTAATTAAAACCAGCATTACGCCTCATTAGGAAACCAGTTCTTTTGTTGGATGTGAATGCAAGATACTCTAAAGCCTTATCCAAAGTCTTCTGATATCTTGTATCAGAGCAAGACTCCAAAAAACCTTAATTTATTAGCTCTTTATAAATTTCTAATTTTGGGAACTGGATTATTTATTTATGACATTTTGGATTTTATAGGCAGAAGGCTAACTACATGCAGTATGGAGAATCACACAATTGTAACTGCAGGAAGGTGAGAGATTTCCACAACCTTGGCAAGTGCAAATGGCCTAACAGCTTTCCATAGGGGAAGTGAGAGTAGAGAATTAACTGCAACTTTCCTTAAACATGTTTGTGCCTGCCTGAGTTAACAGGGTTTTTTCAAGTCACTGCTCAACTTCCAGAGGTTCCTCATTCACATCAGTGCCTACAATGTCAAGATGCAGTTTGGGATGAGGGGAGGAGGATGGTAGGGAAGAAACCAAGCTCTCTCCCTTTGCAAGTGTTAAATGCAATTTTCACCTGATGTGGCAAGTCTGTCCATTTCAGTGACCATCAGAAATACCATTCCTATGAATACTTTGAAATTTATTAAAAAGCCTGATTGCCTCCCAAGCCCTTACTAAGCTGAACTGCTCCCTCACTTCTGAGATGAAAGATGACTACACTTCCTGGACATAGCTTTTATTTTCTCTTCCTGTCCAGAGGTCACAGTGCCCAACTCTGACACTTGCAGCCAGTGGTTCTGCTGTCACACAGCCTGTGCCAGAGACACAACCACGCCCTGGCAGTGTGAGATACCAGCTTGGAAGAACTCCTCCTAAATGTGCTGGGTAGGTCACTCCCTCATTTTTCGTCTCTTGAAGTATTTTAGAACTATTGCATAAGGCAGGTCTTGCTAAGGAACAAAGTGTATCTTTTGTCACTGTCTGTGGCACAAAACTTCTGCCACCTTGCCTGGCATTTCTGAATCCAGATCAGTAACGGAGTGGGGCCAACAGGCAACAGAGACTGCTTCACCTGCCTTTTCAGCAAAATATGACTTGTTTGATGAAAAAATGATTCTGGGAAATAAATTATTCTCTTTTTCCTTTTGAAGGCATTCTAGCAGGATGTCTGTATGCTACAGAATGACACTGGATGAGGTTTTTTTATTGTCAGAACTAATAAAACTTATTTAAGTAAAAATTCTAAGTTGAATGACAAAAATTATTCTCAGTTTTTTGTGGTGGTGGTGGTTTATAAATGTGAACAGCAAGACATCCAAGCACCCCTCAAAGCTTGGTCAACATTGCTGAAAGAGATACACAGCTGCCTTGTAGCTTGACCAAGACACTTGAGTTACTCTGAAAACAGTGACAGCTTCTACTGCAAGAAAACCTCAAGAGAGCCAGGGGCTTCTGTGCCTTCCTGATTATCCATGAGGTTGCCCACAAGGAGAACGGGTGCAAAAACAGGAGCCATTTATAGCAGCATCTATAAATGTAGGGTTTCACTGAATTAGCAACCAGGCTGTTACAGTAAGATAAGAGGGGAAATTAATTTCTCTGGATCAGAGAGGACAAACCATGACACAGCAAAGGAGGAAGTGAGGCCAGCAACATTTTCAAGAAGCCTCTGCCATCCTGACAATAGGTCACAGAAGAAACTGAGTGATCAGGACTAGCATCATCCATTAATGTCAAAACAGCTTTGAAAGGAGGATAAGTGAAAAGATACTGTCACAGGATGAGAATAGGCTGAGAAGGAGAGCAGACACTTTAACATGGAAGAAAGTTAATGGGAATTTTTTCTATTAGAATTGGTGTTGGCAGACATTAAACATATCAGTAGATGAATGTTCCATTAGCTTGGCAAAACATGTAGAAGACAAACTAATTGGGTTAATAAAGACTTAAGTTTGTGAAGATTTAACAGATGGAGATGGATGAGCAGAGTGATTTCACATGAAATTCAGCCCTGATGAATTCAAGAATTAGGTTTTAAGGAGTCCCCCAACACATTGCCTTGCTCAAGGCAGCTTGAACAGGCCTATTATGAGCAGACAAAGAGAACAACAGTCCACTGCTATGAATCACATGCAGGTTAAACTAAATGATGCTGCAGAACTGCAAATACTTATGTAAGATTAATATATTTTTAACTGAAACACTGTGCTCAGTCCTGGTCATCAATTTGGTGTTATGTCTTGAATGAGAAGAGCCTTATTTTTGTTTGTAATCAATCCACCAGCAAATGCTGGTTAAACAATTTTCTGACACTGCAGATACAAACAGGCTGTTGGAATACTCAGCAATAACTTCTTGTGTTCCACACGGTGGGCTACCTTGAAGTTCCTGGGCTGGTCATTTACAATACTGTGCAGAAGCTGTCACTAATATTTATACCATTTATAAGTGAAGTAGAAAGGCCTAATATTTATTCCAAGTTAATGTTGGGTGTCATGCTATTGCTGAACATCAGAGCCTTACACTGACACCCACAACTTCATGCCAGTGGCACAAGGGAAATATGACTGGCTACAGTGGAAGGTTATTTAATGCTTGTGTGACTTTTGCTCCATTCCAGATGAGCTTAAATGGTATGTAATTAATGTACTTATGTGTGCTTAAATATGCAAGTCCATCATAATTAGAAGCAGAGTTAGAATATCACATTAATACCTATATTACCTGTCCCTGTTTTGCAGTACCCTGACATGCAAGTTATGAACACTTAACTAAAATGTAACCTTTGGGTAGTTTATTGAAATTTCATATATTTGTTTGGTTTAAATTCCATCGGAAAAATGGAGACCAATTTAGGTCTTTGCATTGCTTTAATCACAGCATTTTAGATGAAGAACTGTTCAGTGTGGACTTCATAGGCAACATACTACAGAATTCCACAGTGACACACTAAAAGTCAAGTTCATGACAAATGGAGAGGCAGGCCTTCAACAGGGATTTAAGACTGAATAATGAGAACACACATCAAAATAACACATGGGCTCCATGAATACTGTGGTATTAAAAGACAAAGCAGAGACAGAACAAAAGGTGAAGTCCATTTATATATACATAGCTAAAGAGATGTGCTAATATGTTAGGCAGCTTCGTTAATGTCAGCCAAAAAGCATGACCAGTACAGGTAATAATTGATACCATTTGTTGAAAGCAGAAGAAAAATACAAGTGCTTCAAAAGCTCAATGACTCTGTTGGCACAGAGAAACCAGTGATGAATTTTAGAAGGTTTTCAGCCATCTTAGAATTGAGGTTCTGGAACAGTCTTTGGACAGACATGAGCAACCTATAAAGCTTTTAGAGCAAAGCAGATAATTTGACATGAAATTATGTAATGCTATGGACTCAAGGGCAGTTAGTGATCCCCAAGAAAACGTCTTAAAGTCTATCTGACCAGAACATAACCAGTTTAGTCTTAAACATTTGTTCCTTGCGTGTAAAGTTGATTAAAAAATATCAAACATCCAGACTAAAAGATCAGCATTTTATATTTTTGTTTTGAAAAAAATTACAGTAATATCCCATCTTCTAAAAAAATTAAGAAATTTAGAGCCTTGTGAAGCATAGGCCAATTTCACTCCTGGACCTTAATTCTTCTTGTGAGTAACACAGCAGTTCAGAAATGAGAGTATTTAAATATTCTTCTGTGCTCTACTTGCACTGGCTTAGCTGAATTTCTCTGCCCTCTGTCATTGTTATGTCACATTGGAAACTTTCAGGGCAGGAATCATGTACTGCTAATGCCCACGTGTGTTCCCTAGTTCTGCAAAACAACATACAAAGAGTCTCACAGTGTCTGTGTTTGTAGACTAAGCATCATCTCTCCCCCAATTATCCTGATTCTTTTTATTGCTTTTCCTGCTATTTCTTCTGAACGTTCCATATTTGTGGGAACTCCCAACTGCAGACAAACTGCTAACCAATGCTTGCTACTTGCCCTATGAAATCCACTCACTCATACATAAACTCCATGATAGTAGTATCTACATCACCACTTGATCCTTACAGTTTGCCACTCATATGTTTTATATACATATATATTTATTTATTTATTTTAGTGTTATGTAATCAGAGTTGTTTCTTCCACAGTGAAATTAATGAAATTTCACACAATCTGAAAAATCAGTCTGACTTCCTGAAAAGTGTGTTAATTTCTGTTTATTTCAATAATTTCTTTCATCAAAATATCCAACCTTGAGCTTAAAATTTCTTGTACTGGTGTCATTGAGAGGTTACCTGATTTCTCCAATCTGAAATTCTCATTCATTCACTGAAAGTCTCTATGAGCGTGTTGACCCTGACATGGTGAACTCATTCAACTAATTAGTACCTGTGTCCATGATGGAATTGTTTATAAAGTTCAATCTAAGTATAATTAGGATTTTTCAGGTCAAGAATGAATGGCTTGATGACTTGGCTTTATAGAAAAATACTGTTTGTTCATGTCCCTTATCCTAATTTACCCAGACAACTCCGTATCACTGAACTTTTTGCTATTTACTGAACTTCATGTCCTTTGCAAATTTCTGCAGTTTTGACTTTGTGGTGGTTGTCTAGACCACTGACTAAAATAAACAAACAAAGGGGTTTAATGACAGACTCTAGAACAAATTGCTGTAAAAGTACTAGACACTGACCAACGTGCTTGGTATTTACTCACCTATACCTTTGTACTGATGTGCATAAAGTAGATTTTAAGGCCTATTTAATAATGTTTGGAAGTGTGACTTTGCATTATTCTGTTTTATCTAGTTTACATAGAACTACATGAACTATTAAAATTCTGATCTAGGGTAAAGTAATTTACTTGTATGCTCATCTCTGTCACATTGCTCTGAGAATAGTTTTGCATGAACATTTTTCCATTAATGGGATAAAGACATTTTTACCATGGACAGGAGATCCTTCCTCAGCAAACAGGTAAGGTTCAAGATTCTTCAGAGAACTTCTGCCCTCAAGTCGTGCAAGCAGCTTTTAAAGACAAGACAAAGAACCATGTTGTTAACTTGAAATAATGGACCTCAGGGAAAAAATTTAAAGGATTCTAAGAACTGACAGTTTCCCATGACAGTCCTATTGAAAAATTAGCCTGGTTTTAAAAATGTTCTCATAAAAACATATGGAAATGTATGCTCTGGACTACAAACAACGAGCACACAGATTCAGTGGCAATGAGGACTGGATATATGAGGAGAAATAGAGTTTAAAAAGCAAAGGCTGCTCAGGTGCCTCTGGTACACAGCAGTGCTGCCATTCCAAAGAACAAAGGGAAAGAACATAATTTGTAACAACTATCACCTCCAAAAAAAATACTGGCTAAGTGGCGAAACCTTACCCATCATCAATCCCCCGAGCCAGCCTCTCAGAGCACTTAAAAGTAAAACCATGTGCATTTCACCTGAAAAGTTACACAGGACTCCTCTGGGCTACAGTCCTATTATATCATAGTTACTTGTTCAAACAGAGTATGGATTAAGAATGTTCTGAAGTAATTAGTCACTGGTGGCTCTGCAAGAACCTTTCTAAAGCAAGCTTGAATTTGTTAAGCAAGTTCTGCAAAGCCCCTTGTAAAGTAAGTGCATTGTAAAACTAATTAGTTCAAAGATCATGGACAGTTTCTTAAATTGAGAGGTATTTGCATAGCAAGGAGACAGGTATTCACAAAACCTGTGTTATTAGTAGTTCTGGCACACTGTGTAAAGCAGGAATGAACATTTTCCCTCCTACTAGAGCTGTTATTCCCTCCATGTACTAGCACACATGGGAAAGGACATTATTGGGATGCTCAGTGTCACCAGAGCACATACCCTGGTGCCAAACACTACATTGTCCAAGACACCCAGCTGTCATTTAAAGATCTGAACAAAACAAATCCTGTTCAGTTTTATCCCATCCTCAAGACCTAAAGAGCAGTGAGCACACACCTTCAAACAACTGCTGCCTTCTCCTTGCCACATCCACGAGCAACATTTGCTCTGAATTTTAAGTTCATTCAACAGCTCTGTGTGTGTTTGCATTTTACAGTAAAATAAAACTCCATTAAATGGTCCTGAATTTACTTCAAGTGGTCACAATGGGAATCTAAGTGTGACATTTTCATTGACATTTTAAGAGTCCCTTCCATTAACAAAATGTCAATGTGTTTGCCTTGGCCTCTTCACACATATCCAGGAGAATTTTCTGACTTGTCCTCTGAAGGGTCAGAAAAACACTCAAATTGACCTCGCTCTGGATCAGCAGATCCTCCTGTTACACTTCACACATTTCTGCAGCACAGAAAACACTCACACGGTGAACTCCTGGGAACCAGCAAGGTTCCATGATCTGGATAAAGCAAAATTCCAGATGGACATTTGTACACAAGAGTACAGGAACATAACTCGGGGCACATAAACCAGCAGCTCTCAACCAGCAAGAGGGCCCTGGCAGACCCTACATGTGCAGCTCTTCTGTGCAAGCAGCTGCCAGGGCCTGGCCCCCCGTGAGGAGAGGCTGCACCCACTGGGCAGAAGGACCAGGAATCTCTCACTGCTTTGCTGGCAGTGGAAGTTGAGACAACGTGGAAAACCACCACAGGCTGCTGCTTTCTGATGCTCTTCACTATTCAGGAGAGGAAGCACTGCTGCAGCGCTCAGGGAAAACAGGAGTTCAATGATGGGCACTGCTGGGGCCAGCAGTCACAACTATTGCTGGCCTAAACACATTGTGCAGCCTCCTGCCCCTCAATTAATTTGTACATTAACAAATCCTCTGCAGTTTATTTTTTCTGGAAACAGTGAGCCTCTCTTAGTCTCCTCTTAAGACTATCAACTCTTTCAGTTTACTGAGAGAGCTCTGGAAACACACAGTAGATTGATCGCTATCGTTTAAATATGAATCTGCAGTTATTTAAATAACAAGTTTATATATTAATTTTAAATAACTACAGGTGCTTTCTCTGAGCACTGCTCATGTAGGTAATTTATGGTAATTTCCTGATGATAGTGCACCTGTGTTTTTATCAAGCTTGTATTTACTTCCGAGTTCTGAAGCAGAATCTCCAAAGGCACTTGCCTCATTAGTGCCATGCTGGGAGCAACGGGGCTCCTGGCAGAAACAGCCAACAATTTTCCTTCAACTCTCACAAAGGTTTGTCCACACTGCAGCAGAAGTGATGGAAGCTAAGCTGAGATGAGACACTACACAGGCATCCCTCACCTCTGCCCACATTACAGACAGGCAGCACGGGCTGTTTCAAATGGAGCAAGAGCCACCTTGGCTCTGTTCCAGGGGAGGCATTTCCACTCTGCCCCCTCACATGTTCTGGCAAATGAGAGGGGGAAAAATCTACAGAAAATAAAGGGAAACTTGGAGGGTGAATGTCAGGTGTCCCAAGCTTTGTCACGGACAATGTACAGAACACAGCAGTACTGCACTACCGGAGGGAACCTTGGAGTGGGAAGGGCTTAAAAAAAAATTTCAAGTCCCTATGTCGAGTCCTGTCCCATGAAACCCGTTCAGTAGATGCTCATTCCTTCCTTAATAAACCTCTCTTCATCTTCTTTCACACAAAACACCACCTTTTAGCAACCTGCTAATGGTAGGTCTTTGCTCTTAGGTGTTCTTCCAAAGTGTAAAAATGCCATCAAAAAACTGCACATTTGTGCAGTTCCATGTAGAGAGCAAGCAAGAGCTCAGCAGCAGCTGCGTTAAACGTCATAAATGACAAAGCTGATGGGACTCAAATATTTCAACTATGCCTTTTATAATTTATCGTTCTTTTAATAAACAAATATGCATATGGACAGTCCCACTGACTAATGCATGATGTGCTTGTACTCGGCTGGTTTCAACAGAGCTGTGCATCAATGAAAGCACACACGAAGGTCTTGTCAGGAATGAGAGATTACTTCATTAAAATGTTAAAGAAATTCAAATTAAATACTCCAGCTCTGCTAGAGGCTGAGAGCTAACCTACAGGCTATTTACACATACAAACCTATCTCAAGTACTAGACAAAATTTAATTCTCAACCACTATAACCACTCTGACTGAGCTTTTGTAAACTTTGGGCATGAAGACATATGCAAGCTATTTATCATCACTTTTATTGTGATATACCAAAGGTGTTTTGCAAGAAGTTCTAATTTGTTGTATTAATTATATTCAATAATAAAAGCACAAACCCTGCGGTCTCAGTATAACTCAGTAAAATCTGACTTTACACATGAGATTATTTGAGGAAGTATTGTTTTAAATTAAGTGTTTTCTGTTTCAAGCGCTTTTACCATTTTTTTTTTTCTGGACACTGTATTCATTCACTGACTTTTCCTAATTCATTGGTTGTCAATTCCTCCCTTGTTCCATCCACAGCAGGCAGCTGATGCCATGTGCATTCCCTGTTGGCACCACTCGTGGACAAATAAATGCATTTACCCCTTGGACACAGAGCACAGCTCGTGTCCTTAATTCGTGTCTATTTGCTGATAGTGGACATCTGGTAGTAATTTTTTTTTAAGTGTCAAAAGGGCTTAAAAGCTCATGCTCCATTATATACCACACAGAGCTTTAATAATAAATAAATATTAACACACTTTTCTGTTTTATGTGAACTATTCAGCATATTCTGATACAGTTACATGAAAATTTCCAAGCAATTAAGTTGCTGATTGCAAGTGGACGTTTCTAACAAATATACCACCCAGAAGAGAAAAAACCCTAATAAAACAACACAACAAAACCCCGAAACTCAAATCTCTTTTCTCCTGAAGATGAGCAAAGCGACTCCACCTTACATACTGTTTATTTATAGAATCACAAAGCTGAAGAGACCTTTAAGATCATCAAGTCTGAACCTTTAAATCAAACCTTCCCCACAGGTCTTCTTCCTTAGGTATCCCCTCCAACGCTTGGGAGGGGAGCGCGAAGAGATTATTTATACAGGGAATATTTATAAAGGAATTATTGCGACACCTGAACCAACCTCCCCCCGTGCTGCACGAAACGTCTATGCCAGGAGCCCACCCGCATCACGACACAAAGGCAGGACACGCACCCAGGGGACTCTGATCCCTCCCGGATCAGCAGGAAAACCACCGGGAAAACCCCGCGGCGTTTCGGGTGGCGCAACTCCCTCCCTCCCTCACGCACCGCCCCCTCAGGAGGCCCCGCGGCGGCTCCTCCGCGCCCGCCCCGGCCATCCAACGCAGGGCAGGCGCGGAGGAGCCGCCGCGG
>JAHLSL010000022.1:5777488-5797366 GCA_025920805.1 Petroica traversi
GGAGCCCGTGGGCTGCGGAGTCGCGGGTTCGAGTCCCGCCTCGGGCTGAACGTGTGGCGGCCCATCCCGTCGCCCCTCCTGCATGGTTTGGGATTGTTTGGACGCGGCCGGGACAATCGCAGAGTCACACAGGTTGGAAAAGTCATCTAGTACAACATATGACCGAACACCAGCATGTCAGCCAGACCATGGCACTGAGTGGCACGTCCACTCTTTCCTTAATCTCCTTCAGGGACCGTGACTCCACCGCCTCCCTGGGCTGCCCATTCCAATGCCTAATCACTCTTTCTGAGAACAAATTCTTCCTGTTGTCCAACCTAAACCTGCCCTGGCAGAGCTTACAACCATGTCTTCCCGTCTGAGTTACCTGAGAGAAGAACCTGACCCCCACCTCGAGGCAAGCTGCTGATTTATGTTTAAGGACTTGTCTTTCTGTAGGTGTGCGGGGGATTTTCTGCTCCTGCTGGAAAGGGGCAGGTGGCTGTGCTGACTCAGGGGATGCTCCTCTGTGACACTGGGGTAGCTGTGACTCAAGTGAAGCTCGTTCGTGTGGCCGCAATTAAACTCTTGACGCCTGTGAAATTGCTCTTTGCCAAAGCCAGCTATCAATTAAGGCTTAAATTAAAAGGGGTCTGGAGTATTTGTATTAAGTCCCTGGAATGAACTGGGCTTGAATGGTGTGTGATGCTCTGGGGCAGCAGCTGATGGTCAGCAGCTCGGTCACATCAGCAGCAGGACGTGCTCCTCCTGGACCATGGCCCATCCACTGCAGCCGTGCAGCCTGGGCAGGCAAGAGGGGTGGGCACAGGGAGAACACAGGAGAACCTGTTTGTGCTTTCCATAGGCTAAATGCAAAACCAGCAGGATAAGAATAGCAGCTCCCAGTATCTGCATATCAAAGAGCAGTAATGATATCAGCCCTTCGGGTCTAGCGAGGTTATCGGCGATACTGCACGTCCATACACTTAGCAGGAGAAACTGGTGGTGTAGTTCTCTGTTTCTTCAAAGAAATCATGTTTGTCTCTATAAAGGAGTTTCTACTAGCATGCATCATAATAGAAAACCTAACTTCAGATGCAAGGCATCGGCTTTGTTTACCCTTTCAACTCTCTTTCAGCTCAAAATACACAGCTCCAATACAAACCACACTGTTGGTGCCACCTGATTAACTCTAGATGGATCCCACCAGTTATGTGTAACCCAGCTCAAACCTCAAGTTTTGGTGTCCATTTCTAATTCTGCTCAATGAAGTACAGAAGGGAGATGGTTGTTTTGCACAGCCTGAGTAGTCCTGTCTTTTTCTGTGTATAGATCCACATGCCAAATTATCAGGAGCATGGAAGGTGGTTCTCTAGTGAGAAAGACTTGGATGGCTGTGAAGAAGGCACAAGAATGGAACTACAATACTTTTGGTTTCATTGTAGTGAAGGAAGTTTTTGCCTTGCATTTTGGAAGAAGTCAATATAAGGGACAGACAACTTTAAGAGCTGTGTGTTTGAACATTCTTACAGTATCTCACTGGTCTGGGCCATGTTCCCTGGAAAAGTTTAAAAGCTTTGTTAATTAGTAGTGACTGCCCCTGAAGCTGACTGAGGAGTGACCTAACCCAAGAGCAGAGTGGACTCACTGTGACGACAAAAACACTACTCACTACATCAACCACATGATTTTTTTTATTTTTATAATTATAGGTTCTTTGTTGCTTCTGTCCTCTAATTAAAGATGTTGCACTAATTTTTAAGAAGTGATTGCTACTTGAATTTAGAGCCATAAAATATACAGCACAGATAAATGCCAGTCGACTGAAGCCCACTCCTACTTCATCACTTACCACTGTGAGTGTCCCAGTAGGGTTCTTGGGGAGCTCTTCTACTGCATGGCTGAACACAGCTTTGGCATTACAATCTAATGCAAAATGAAGTATCACAGTTCAATGGAGATTCAAGAGAGAGGGGGTAAAAACATAGAATTCATCCGAGCAGAAAAAAAAAAGGATATTAAGGGTACTTAATAGCTTGAAATAATTAGTACATAATAATTAAAAATGTGTAAATCAAATACACTGGTCACCTTGATAGGCAGATTGCACATCAGCAGTCAGCACTGCTGGCATCTTACCACATTTTGTAATATTTTATCAAAGCTGTCTATGTAGTTCTCATAGTTCATCTTTACATTTTTGTTTGTTCGTTTAATTTTCTCCCTGCACAGTAAACCTCTTCATTGACTTTGCTCCTTTGGAGAAAAACAGTAACATAGGTAAGGAGAGAAATTCTTTACCATTGTTTTCAGCAGAGCCAGGATTTTAATTGCACTCTCTATTTTTTGGGCTTCTGGTGGGTTTATTTATTGATTTATATGTCTTTATTTATTTATTTATGATTCATTCTTTCATATTTTTCTGTAGCGTTTCTGAGCGAGAGTGGGCGATCCAGGAGTACAGATCCCACCCACCCCTTACTCTTCCTTCTTAAACACAGAATCCTCCTTAAAGCAGCACAGCTCTAAGCAGCTCTAAGCACCAGGGTCTCCGTGCCCCAGCACACCCGTTTCTGCAGGCAGAAAATGAGTGTTCCTTTGTTTGGAATGAGGGGAGCCTGAGGGCGCCCCTGGAGCCACAGCACTGCTCATGTAGCAATTCAGCAGCAGGAACAGGGACTTTCCCAATGGCAGAAAGATCAGACTCTAGGGGTGAGCATCTCTGTCTTTATGAAATGTGTGTTCTGGAGAAAATTCCTCTTTCCTAATCTTGATTTTGAACATCTCCCACACTGGGATGCTCTATTTTCCAGTGCATGTGTTTAAGACCTGCATTGTAGTGAAGAAAAATGACAGTGCAAGAGAGGCAGGTATTTAAGGTGGATTTGCAGCCCTGAGCAAAATTATTTTTATTGTATTTTTAAAAAATTATTTGCTTATTCATACATTCACCACTGTTAATTTCAGCCAACAGAAGGAAACTGGGATGGGTTCTGGGGAAGGAAGGACTAGCCTAGTTGCCCCAGGACTGTAGAGAACTGAGTCTACTGTATATATAAACATTTAATTTACCTTTAAGATGCAAAGCCCTAAATTTAAATTGCCAGTTGGTCTACAATACTCTCAAGAATTAGATTATTAGACTTTAGATTCCAGTCTAAAGAACTAACACCCTATCCTGGAACAAGGCCTGAGGTAGGAGCTTAAACAAAAAGGAAAAATCATGAAGAAAATGAATATGTTGACAAGAAAGTTACATTATGTGAAGATGTTTGCAAAAAAATACATCAAACTTTTATATTTAACTAAGTAATAGCTAATTTAGAAACTGGACTGTAAATGTTTCCTCCTTTGAGTGTTTTTTTTTCCCAGCCACGGAAATTTTACTCCAACATAAGCTTCATCATTTTCAGTATATTGTCACTTCATGTTCCCTCACAAGATTTGTGTGGGTGATATTCCAGCACAAACCTGCACCAAACAGATCTTTTAGCTTGAAAACAGTTTATTCATATAGTTGAACCAAACTCTTTCAGTAAAGTCAATTGTTGTTTTCCTCATTAGTGTTCAGACTCTTAAATGCCTTCATTCCAAAGGTGACAAATTTACTCTCCCAAAAGCCATTACACAAAAGAATCACTCCCAGAAATAAAATAGAAGGGTTTTGAGTTGAGTTTTACCTCCTCTTTTGTGTAGTAATGCTCATACCCCAAAAGGTTTATCAACTAAAGATCATCTCAAAGTTGTAAGCAGACCTAAAAATGATTAACAGTAGTAGTAGCAGTAGTAAGAATTAAGACTTAAAGTATGTGTTGAGTCTCCATGTAGTGAATGCCATCTTAGTTGCAACCTCTCTGTTGTGTGACTCCTCCAGTTTCACAGAACTGATTTCAGCCTTACTGTTCCAAGTTTCTCTCAATGAGTGAAGTGATCTGTCACTGGGTTTTATTAGATTTTTGCTTTTATTTTTTAGAGCAGATGGCTGATTCTTTTTACCTGGAGAGCTGCCACTTTCTTTAGATGCATTTTGGACTTTATGGTAGTCTAATTTATCTGTTTATTTAAGAAATAAGTAACCTAAATTGCAAATGTGTTATAATTTCACTGACCTCAGAAAAGCTGATAGATTTGCTGCATAGATTTCCTGAATTTTGTTGAAAAAATAAAAACAACCCCACAAAGAGAAAATAATTTAATCCACTGGTAGCTGGACTACTAGCCATGAAAAGGCAAGTCTAGGTCTTTATTGGTTTGGACACCTGTGATCATAGAATCATGACATGGTTTGGGTTGGAAGGGACCTTAAAGCTTGTCTTGCTTGTCAATGGGCACAGTTTCAGGTTAGCAATAAGGAAGTAAGGGTTACAAAGAACACGTGATTTGTAAAGCCACTTTCATAGCCAGCAGTGACTACAGATGAAGTTTCTCTTTGAGCACCTGAGCTCTGACCTGCAGCCCATGGAGGGAGAGGTCTTGTGTTTGACCTTGTGAACTCCCTCTCTACTCGTACCCCACTGATGGGAATAAAGCAAGTTTTGCCTCAGTCAAACATGCTTGTGAAAATTCTGCTTTCTACAGTGCTGTTCAATGATGTATGAATGATCTTTCTAAATTCTGCTCCTGTGAGTTATCCTTCACTTGGGGGTTGATGCCCTGACAAGCCCCAGGTTTTACAAAGAAACTACGCAGGCACTATGACCCTGCTCAAGAATTCACACAAATCCTAGGCCTGTCAATAGGAATGAATCAGTATCTTAATTAATTAGCTATTTATGCTCCCCTAGGCACACTGCTAAAAGGTGCATCCTTTAGTAGCATAGTTGGCACTGAGTTCAAGCTGGCTGGTATTTCTTGGTGCAAACAAATCACAAATTGCCTGTGTGCACATTTCAAGAGTGCAAGAAAAAATAACTGTATAATCCAGGCCACTTCTTTTTTTAATTTTTTTTTACTGACTAGGGAATCCCTATTTTATCCTTTTTACACAAATTTAGCATTAAAGTTTCTGTTTTCTGTAATCCCCATGGACCTCCTGTCAGCGTGGAATATACATCTATTTCTTTTCTTTTTGATCTTAACTTGTAAGTAATAAATAATTGATAGCCCAAGGAATTCTGGGAATATATTCAGCCTTAAATTGAACACTAAACTATTTGCAAATGTGCTTAGGCACTAGCCCAAAAGATACATCAAAAGAATGTCAATGGATATTGGGAAGTGAAGTGCCATCATATGTTGGAATTAGGAAGCATAAAATATAAGTAGAGAGATAACACTGTCAGATCTGCTGCCAGCAGTAATAGAAAAAGGTATGTTTTTATAGAAGGCTATAAACTGTTGTTCAAGCCAAACCAGACTTTTTACTCACTCCAGACCCTATTCAGGGAATGCCTTGTTTATAAGTTAGAACTGGGACTTGACAGTGCTCTCATGCCAGAGATACCTAAAGCTGAGCCTGAACAGCCTGTGAGATCCATCTGTCAGAAGACCTGGGCTACATTTGCTGCAGTGGCTGCCCATCTTTGGCACTGCAGACGGGTTTTCTGTGGCACTCTGATTTCACCACAGCTCTAAGCCCCCACATAAGCTTGCTCAGTAAAGTCTGTCCCACTGTGGGTAAACTGTTTGTAGGATCTAAGCTGACCTCACTACACCTGCACTGCTGTGCTTGCAGCAGAGTCATACCTCAGTATCTGGATATCTGTGAATAAATTCAGGTATTGTGTGATGTTGGCCTTGTCACTGCCCCTGAAGCTCAAGTCTGCTCTTCATGGAGCACACACTCTGGGAAATCCACTTACAAACACTCAAATGACAACATGGTAACTACAAGGAAGGGTGAGGATGGATTTATTTACCAATGGTAAATTGTTCTTGACCAGCCTCGTTGCCTTTTATGGTGAAATGATTGGCTAAAAAGATGAGAGCATTGGTGTAATACATTATCTCTTCAGTAAGGCTTCTGTAGCATCCTTATCTGGAAAACAAGGAAGTGCAGCTTGCATGAACAGACTGTTAGATCAGTCGAAAAGTGACTGGACCCTGAGGTTTGAAGAACAGTTAGCAACAGCCCAAAACTCACTAGTCGTATACTCAAAGACTGGTGGTGCTCAATATTTTCATTGTGATCACTGAGAATGCAAATTCTAAAAACCCGTGTGTGATGCTAACCTAAAGGGAAAGGATTAGCACCCTGAACAAAAGAGTTTCAGTCCAGAGGGATCTTCAAACACCTGTGAATTGGACCCTAAGACATTCAGTAAGGTGTGTGAAGCCTGGTACCTGGAGCAGAATAACCTCAAGCAGCAATACAAACTGGAAACTTACTGTGAAATGTGGAAACTCAGAACAAATTTGACGGTAAGAGCCACAGTTTCCATCTTGGCAGACTGAAACTGGACATTAGCAGACAGTACAGCACTGGAATACATTTTTTGGAAGAGTTGTGACATCTTGGTCCTTGAAGCCTTTTAAGACTCGGCCAGATAAATTCAAGGCTGATTTGATTTATAGTTTGTGACAGTCTGGCTTTGAGTGGGAGGTTGGTTCAAATAGCCTTCAGCAGCTTATTCCTGTTTCTCTGATTCTGCAATCCTTGTTTCCTCACAGCAGCCAGAGGAGTCTCAGGTGAGTTTGCCTGTGACCTGCCTGGGTCTGTAGGGTTTTCCTTGCTTAGGAGTTTCTCAGTCTCTGCAAACTGGACATCTGTGACCATGGATATGGACCAAAGACGGCTTTGCAATGGCTTTATCAGAGACCTTTCTATCTCCTGCATATCCATGATGGTTGTTACATCAGCCTCAGAGAGTCTCATGTAAGGCAGCTTGCAGTAACTGCTGTCAAGTTGCACATGTGGAGAGTTGTAGAGAACATGCTACACTCTGGCATGTTTGTGGTTCTTCTGTCATGAGGATGGAAGATGGTCATGGGAGCAAACACAATTGAGTCAGTTGGCAGTTTAACAATCTGTAGTTCTCCTATCAGACACTAAAGCCTGGCAGGAAACCAAAAAGTTCTTGTGGACTCTCTTGGCCGAATAAAAATGGGTTGAATGGATATCTCATCTTCAGAAATGTTTTGGATGTTGATGAGACATCATAGGTTAACAATTCGAGTGTGAAAACTGCCCCATGAAATATTTTTTTTCTTATCTTAATGTTAAATACACTAAGATATGTGAGTGAAAGGAGGCCATAGTTAAAATGAAGCATTTAAAAAATGTTCTTGTTGGCTTAGCTCACTGGTGAATTAGAGTACAAGACTTTGCTCTTTGGGTTCTGAAATACTGGAACTCCCTTAGGATGGGAAACCTCTTCCTAGTGTTTGTTAAAGAAAATAACCATCTAACATTCTGTTAGGTTAGATGGCTTGTCATGGCCTGGGAACATCATCCTGTGTTTTGATTTCCTATATTCAGTGTGTCCTGACACTACTGCAAAAATTCTCCTTGGGATACGTAGCATTTCTTCAATTTTTAAATGCATTCATTTTCCTGTGTTCATACCTATTTCAATGCTTGATTTTCTGCACATGCCCCACACAATAAGCTGCTGATAGGAATGTTCACTGAAGCAGCAAATTTATAAGGCAACATTCAAGTATATCTGCAGAAAACTCATTCTAAATAAATAATTCCAAATACATATATATAAAAATTTATAAACCACATTTTTTCCCATCAACTGTATGTTCTGTGTACTCTCATAAGCAGTGATGGCCTGAATCTTCTGATGATAAATGTTTCTTACAAACTTGCTGAGGGATAGGTTACAAAAAGAGTTCCTCTTAAAAAAACGTTCGAAAAAAAGTTAGAACTGAGATTTGAAAATGGTAGTTTCTGGGGGGAATATATATGATAACATCCTTTCTCTGCAAATGGGGTTTTCTGACATACTTTCTCAGCTTATGTAGATCATGAAAACATGTTCACCTCTTTCACTGCCATAACCTGTGATAATCAGTGCAGCAGTGAACAGAGTTCTATTGAAACATTAAGCACTTCACTAAACCATGCCTGAGTAATTTTAAATTTTCCATGTACAGGCTAAGGCTGCAATTGCCTGACTGCTTTAAAACAACATAAATTTGAGCTGATCCTTGAAGATGTGAACCCTCTCTGGGCTCCAGGTTCTTGCTGCCTCCTTTGGGCTGTGCTGGTGATTGTGCACTGAACCAGTTCAGCTTTGTGACCCTGCTGGGACCTGATGGAGGTGAGAGGAAGAAGGGTACCCCAGTTTTGGTGCTCAATTCCCTGGTGCAGAGGTGGCATCATGAAACCAGAAGTGAGGGAGGCCAGGCCATGCCTCTGTATTTAGGCTGGCTAAAAGTGACTACGGTTGCAGGGAGACCTCAAAGCACTGTTAAATCTTAAAGATTAATTTATTCTTTGTGAGATTTAGTCTCACAAACAAAGCCTTAAATTCTGAAGCGTGCAATGAAGCGTCCAGAAGAAAATACCCTGTTTCCAGACCACCTGGAGGTGATCCAAAATGGGTTTTGTGCCTGACCCAACACAGGGCAGTTTCTATCCTTTCATTTGTGAGGGAATTGCAATAGATCCATAGGCTAAAACAATTTCTGGATAAATCCTCTGACGGCAGCAGAATTTCAACAAGCGTGATTTCACGCATAGCAACTGCAGCAACAAGTGTTTTGCAGTGCTTCCCCCAAAGACCTGCATGCAAGCACTTGCTTGGATGGATTAAACAGATGGTCAATAACAGAGGAGATGATCTAGAACAACTTGGAAAAGTTGGGAAGCAGTAGCAGACTTGTGGGAGCTGCACAGCCCATTACCATGGATTTTTGAGAACCTCTCCATGTCCTACAGCTATTTCAGAAGTTAAGTGAAATATTAAAAATTACTACAAGGGTCCTATGCAATAAGAGCAGGGTTTCTTGTCACCTCATAGCCATCAACAAATGTTCTGGATTTCTAAGAGACAGATCTGTGTCTATGTTTACTGTAAAATCTGCTTTTCAGGATGGAGGATGTAGAAGGAGAATGGGACATGGAAATATCTGCGGAATATGTGCATCACTGAAATGGAATCACTGTTCTGACTGGTACTGAGGATGCTGAGAGCAAAGGACTAGAAAAGAATGGGGCTGCTTTGGAACAGAGGGGAAATGGGGGCTGTTGTGGTTAGGACTCTGAGATTAACACCACAGCTTCTAATTGAACTTGACAGCCCCTAATATTGCTGTGGGTTTTTTTCTAAAATTAAGGATAACATGAACTTTTTAGAGAGTAAAAGAATTATGGGGACCCAGAAAAGCTCTTCTAACTCCACAATCTGGAGGCTTCAGCAGACTGTTGTGATTGCCTGCTCTTCTAAAGTGAACCTAATAGTTCCTTCAAAAATAAAAAAAAAATAGCCAGAATCTTTCTCTCTATTCCCTTTTCCCTCTTGCCATTGGCAAAGCCCAAACAGGCCAAAGCCTTCACTAAAGTAATCCCCAACCCCACAAATTAATGAAAAAAGTAGCATGGAGATAAAAAAATAAAGGCATAATTTTGTTGATTTTACCCATTATTACTGGGTAATAAAAGCTGCAGGAGCAAGTGCTCTCCATGCTGTCAAGAGATGAGGAGCCTCGGAGAAGTTAAATAAAGCTGCCTCAGGAGCAGTGAAAGGGAACACAAATAGATCAGTTTGCTTCCCTCAGAAGCAGCTCTGCTCTTGTTTTACCACAGACAAATGAGGGGCCAGGAGAATGAAAAGGAAACTGTGCTGATAAGTTCTAGTGATTGTGGAAGTATCTTCTGGAGGAAGAATTCAGACTTTATCTGTATCTTCAATACTGCTCCCTTTCTCTCGCTATCCTGTCTTGGAAAAAAAATCCCACTTCACTTCCAAGGGAATTAGCAAAAAAATTATTGAAATCATTAATTACAAGCATCTGTGCTTACATTTGGCCATGCATTGACCTCTGTACGGCTAAATGAACTGTGCCATTGCTTTCTTTTATCATTTTACCACCTTTTATTTTCAGCCCCTTTTCTCCTCATGGTGCTGGGTTGTCTCACTGTGCTTTGCCTGTGGGATATTTCAGTCCAGGCAGCAGCCACGTGCTCCCCTCCTCACTGGCAGCTCTTTGACTCATGTCTTTTCCCAGTGCCCGCTCATTCCTCAGTGGCAGCAGTGACCTGGCACAGAAAATGATGCTTGGAGAATTACCAGAGCACTGTCTTTGCAGGGGCAGCCAGGTGCTGACCACGGCAGGAGAAATAAATGTCCAGTTTCTTTTTCTCAGGCTCACCCACTCCCTTTCAGTTAAACAGGAGGTGAACCAGGCCCAGCCAGTGCTGCGTTGCCTGCTGACGTTCTCCAGCTGTGCATTCCTCATCTGCCTCTGTTCTTTACTTCTCCCCCACCTCTGTTTTGAAGGATGAAAGTAATGACAATGTGGGATTCTAAATATAGCCGAGCTGCTTGCAGGTTCTGTGATTGTGCTCTGGGCTGTGTGAAATCTGAGGCAACAGAACGTCTGCTTAGGGTGTTGCTCTAGGTGAGAATCTGTTTAGTGCCCTAAGACAAGGCTGGAGACACAAATGCCCAAAGGCCAACACACTGAGGGAGATGTTGGCAGTGGTTGCCTGAATCCCTCTGTCTGTTACAGGTAATGTCCCTGCTGGAAAACAATGCATTCAGTGGCAGATCTTCATTACAGCAAATGAGGCTTTTGCTGGAACATGAAGATTCGTCAAGGGAAACATTTCAGGGAGTGAGCACATCCATCCTCACAAGGCCACACCAGGAGTACTTGATCCCAGTGAGGGAGTTATTTTTTTAGGCTGCAGGCCTCAGAGCTGAAGAAGTCCCTTCTGCTCCCTCACCTCCTCCTACTTCCAGCCACTTCTTCCCACTCTCTTACTCCTCCTTCTGCCACTCTGGCACAAGCATTTGGGCATGTGGTGAAGTGCAAAGGGAGAGCTAATTTGACTTAAAAAATCTCTGGCTGAAAAAGAAGAGGTGGGGGGTTAGCTAGCTCAGCTCCCTGCTCTAATTTACTTGCAGAAACCTAGGAGGTACGAGGAGGAACAATGTAGGAGCAGGGACTCCTTTAGCAGACAAAGCTGCTCAAAATAATGCTCATCAGGCTATGATAGGATTTCCTCTTTGTGATGACTTCTTCCTGCCACCTGCAAGGAGACCAGACAGCCCTGTGGCAGTTTGCTTGATGAGGGTGGGGAGGAAAGAACCTGCTCATGAGTTCTGGGTTCCAAACTGGGCATCAAAGGTGAATTTTAGAAGACAATCAAGATCTATATTCTAGTTTGACATGTAGTTCAGCTTAAAATAAAAATTTTTAACTAGTGAAGCTCTTCATGGTTTGAACCTCACTACCTCCAAGCTACCATTAGTTCAAAGCACTGATAAGAGAAACCACTGGACCATTAGAGAATCCTCTACTGAAAGGGAAATGCATCCTCGGTTTATATCAAGGAGTCTTTCAATTGTACTCTGAAATTTAATGGTTTATGTAATTTGTAAAATATCTTTCTATGAATTTTTCTTGTGATGTTAAATATTATCGTTATGTACACAGATATATTTATATATATATCTTCTTACCTCCTTTGTTTTTCAGTCTTACTCACCTCTTGTCCTCTGGAGATAACTGGAGGCTGTAGAGAGTGTTTTCAGTGAGTCAGTTTGAAAGTGACTCTGGGGACCTGAGTTTGCACAAGTGTTTTTGAAAACATAATCAAGGACATGATATACCCGGTAGCTTCAGGCATTAGGTTAAAGTGAAATAATGCTTCAAAACTAAGTTCTAGCCATCAGGCAGTGATTCCAAGTGAAGACAGCGTTCAGAGGCCATTTCAGTGTGCTGGAGGCAATACCTCTCCTTTTGTTTATAAGGAATGTATGGGATGATGAAGCCTGTGGGCTGAGGAAGAAGCTCCTGGGATAGATGATGAGATGAAGATGTGTCTGAGACCAGGTGCCTGACTTGGAACTGCCTGGGGGGTGTTTCTGTGCCTTGCAGATAAAGAATACTGAGCTCTAGGAAGGTAGATAACGATAGGTGGACTCTTAAATGGAAAAATACAAGCAGTAACTGAGTGGGAACCAGATTCTTGCCTTCTGCGGTGCTCATAATTAAGGAGTCGGATGCTTACTTTCTCACTGGCCCAATGAATGTTGTCCTCTGCACGTCAGTGAGCCAGCTGTCATAGGAGATGCACAGGAGTGAGACTGAGCAGTTTATATTCTGATGGCTGGAAGATCTTTCCAGAGAAGTGGGAGCTGTGGGAAAGAAGAGTCTGGATCTTTAACACCCTGGGAGTGTGCTGCAGAGACTGAGTTATCATCAAAAGGCCACCACTGACATCTCCACCTGTGTTCTGCAGTGACCTCCTGTGTAAGGCTCACATACTAAGATCATGTTTTATTTTACTTTTTCCAGGGAACAGAAAGCAAATTTATGAGGCAGTGTTTAGGCATGTGGTCTTCTTTTTCAGACCTTAGGTAAGGTTTAATCCAAAGTGATGACAAAAGTTGATATGGATGTATACACACACACACACACGTACATGTATACATTAAGGTCCTCTGGGAGTCATTTGGTACTGCAGGAGGTGGTCAGAATCACTGAGTTCCCCAAACCTGATGATTTGCTGGTAATGTTAATGGGGAGGATCTGACCTTCTGGCTTTTAAATCAGTGGCTTTTTTGTTGTTGTTGTTGTTGTTGTTATTGAAACTGAGTTGTATTACAGAAGTCAATATAGAACATGCCTGTTGTATTTCACCTTTTTCAAATTCCAGCAGGAATGCTGGTGTCAGAGGTGTGGTGCACAGAGATGGCCCTTGACATTGTCATCAGAAAGTAAGCAAGGGTTCACAAAGTGATGATGCAGTGACTGTGTCCCTGCAGTGTGCCTGGCAGACTGTGACTACTGGATTACCTTTATTGCCTCATTCTGTGGAACTCACAGCTCTTGAATTACATTAGAATCTCTTATTTCATCTACAAAGTTGCAAAGCATGTACATTTTTCAAGCAGTATGAACATATTTCTTTCCTATTTTTTTCAGGCCAATTCCATACCTTTCCTGAGGGAGCCAGAGTGCCTGGCTAAGTGCATCTGAAATAAATAGAGAAAAAAACTTGCTCTATTGTAAAGAGTGCTTGATTGCTTGACTGCATCTGCTTGTTTTGCCAGTGTGTGATTCCCACTTTGCTCTTGTCAGGCTTTGAGATTATTAGTACTGAATCTTCACCTCACTGCTTGCATTTGCTGATAGTCTTTCTTACTTTGAACCTCATGATGTGATAGCCTGAGCTGCTGTAATGACAGCGGACTTTATGCAAAACCCACGCCCCCCCCCCAAAATAACAAAACAAAACCAGCAGAGGAAAGGCATGGCACCCACACAAGTCCCAGAGAAGTACTTATTCCTTAGCTGCTCCAAAGAGTTGCTACAAGCCTTTCTCAGAGCGGGAGTGTATTCAAGAGGAAATCTGATATGCAAGGATTTACAGCATAGTGGCCGTGTATGTCTGCCTCAGCTGGGGGTCTGCTTGTAGTGCGGGTAAGTGCATTTAATTTAACTTTGATCTACTTTGCTTGGGCAACAAGCAGGGTGAAGAGATCAATGGAAGCACCACCCACTCTGTTAATCACCCCCAGCCCACTCTGTGCGGCTGCGCCGTCGCTGCTGTAGCTGAGATACAGAGATTAGGATGCTTTGCATATGTTTACAGGTGCTGCAATTGTATTTTTATTTCCAGTTGCAGAACAGACCTGTTGCACTACGGTGTACGTGAAGGTGGTGTGTGAAACCAGGTGTCCACAGACTTGAAAGTCTTTGTTTTCGCAAACGCTGATGCCATGATACAGGAGACTCTGAACACGGGGGTTGCCTCTGTATGGCAGTAGTATCAAAACATTTTGTTACTCATAAGCAAAATTCTATACTTTGTGGGAAAAGCCTAGTTTGTCTGCTAGATGATAAATGCTTCAGTGCCCTAGAAGAAGTGGAGCTGGATGCAGGGAGATATGAATGGAGACACAGAAGCCAAGGGAGAGGAAGCAGCAAAACTTATTTGAGAAAATTGTCCATATAGCAGAAGATGAAAATAGTGCTTTGGGAAGATGTGTCTCCCTTGACATATTATGGAGGGAAATAATAAGTTTTGAAAGTGACTGAGCTTACAAAACTTTAAAATGCTGAGGCTGACATAAACCTTTAAGGTGCTTGAGGTAGAGAAAGAAAAAAAGGTGTAAATCAATGGACAACAGCCACAGGTCTGAGCACTTTGCAGTGGGTTACAGCTGTTGGATGTTGGACCTGTGACCAACAATGCCTCACACTCAGCATTTTTACTGGAAAATGGACGAATTCTTAAAGTGAGTTAAGTCCAACTAGAGATTTTGGGGAATTTTAATTGCAAAAGCCCAATGAAGATATATTTGCTTGAGTTAGCAGTAAGGTCTAGCTCCATTTTTGTGAATATTTTTGTGGGAAGGCCTTAGAGAATGAAGCAGCCCCGTCCACTGTTGGTAGAAATAATATCCCAGGATTTTCATGTTACTGAAGAGAATTAGCCCCTGGCCTCTGTAGAAGGCTGGATTTCCACCTCCAAGTACTATGTGCCAGTACCAGCCTCAGAGCCCTTCTGGTGTGTGACTTGTTGCAACCTGAAAGATTCACAAGTTTTTCCTCAAAAGCTTTTTTAAAAATAGTTCTGCTGCTTAGGAAAGGCTCAGAGACTCACAGACTCAGAGAGCTGTTTGGTCTAAATAGCCGAGGTTTAGGAGATGAGGAATGGCATGTTGCTTTTAATGGTGCTTCAGACCAGCTAGCGTGCTACTCCTGCAGCAAAGTTTGGTCAGATCCTGTTTTGTGCCTCTGGGGCTGATCCTGTCACATGCAGTTCGGATGTCTGTGATTTTTGAACAGCTGTATTCAGCTACAATAAATGTTTTCTTAAAGCCTGATTAGATCAAAATGATGTTTGTGTTGTGTGCGACAGTGCTGTGGTGACTTGGAGAACCAAAGACTTCATCACAAAGAGGCTTCACTGTTTCTCTGGTTTGGCTGATTAACAAATGTATTTAGTAACTGTAATAATATGTTGCTGCTTTGTTGATGTGTCGACTCATTTGATGTATTTTAAAAGAAAACAAACAACAAACTGCTTGTCCAAACGAGTCTACTGACATGTCTGTGGAGGTAGGCTGGGCTGGAGGATGTTCAGATCGTCTCATCAGATTATTGTGATACCTTGTTTGCTTCATGGTCTGTATGAAGAAATCACTTCTCTATTACCATCAGGTCTTCTGGGCCTCAGAGGAGGTTTCAGATGGCATCGTTGTGTCAAACACATCTACGCCTTTTGAGCAGCGTGTCATGGGAAACTTACTAAACCACGAAACTTGAGCAGATTTGATATTGATAAAAACTACATTGCATAAAAGTTATCTGGATGATATTTTAATGACTCAGCCAGTAAGAGGAGGAAATAGAGAATATTCCGTTCAGTGCACAAGAGACTGACAGCTGTCAATCTAGAGTAACAGAGGCTTAGTTCAGTTTGCAGGCAATTTTATTTAAGGATGGAACCATTGGACAGGAGGTTCAGCACACACACACGAGTGATGCAGTTCCCAGAGTGGGGGTGGTTCTGTATCGTGTAGAGCTGGGCTATTGTTTGCATCCTGGAGAACCCCTGCAGGAACTTCAATCTCTCTCTGTCTTGGTGGTTTTTATTCAGGTGGCCATACATGCACCAACAGAGACAGATTCATTGCTGTGTTCCTGTGTTCTGTGCCTTTCTGCTGGGTTTCTGTAGCTATTTCAGGCAAAATAAGCAAATAGTGCTTTAGATAGTGGCACCTGGGAAGTTGCCTCTGCCATGTTAATTTGTTAATTTGTTGTTGTCTAACAACAGAGCTGTGCTGATACTGCAGTCTCTCTGAGAGGTTTATATTGGCTTTTCCCTGTAAGAATCTCAGTGATTTTCTTTACACAATTCCTGGAAATCTTTCAGACTGCTACCCTTGACTCAAGTTTGATTGAAATTGCTCAGTGAGTTTATTGGAGGGAGGGAAGAAACTATCAGATAATATAAACTTTTTTCCTAAGAATACCAAGCTGAAAACCCAAAGGAAGAATTTGAAAGTTAACACTACAATTAATATAAAAACTCGACAAATTCAGCTGACTCTGTGCTATTCCCATGTTAATATAGGCAGGCTTCTTTTTTCTTCCTTAAATTTACAATTCATTAGTGTATTGCTGGGATTGTTAAGCAAGATAGGATGAATGGAGTAGTTTAGACTTTCCCCAGGTACTGGCTAGACCTTCTGTTGTTTGCCAGAATTCTTTAGAAGTGCAGGTGTGAAATCCCCTGATGTAAAAACATGGCTTCTAGTGTATTCTTTTTAAAATTAGAGCTGTGACTTTTTGCAGATTTCATGGTGCAGCATTGCAAAGTACTGAGTAAATGGAACAAAATTGGGTATTCTGTTTTAAAACCATGTGACACAGTTATGTGATTATATACACGTATTTACCTCAATATGCAGACTGAGACTGCACAGTCAAAAATCAGGTTTTGAGGTAGATGGGCACATAGGTGAAAGTGATCTTGAGTTTACTGCAAGTCTCCTGGTTTTGCTCATGTACAAGGAACTGCTGCTTTAATTGATTATGAATGTTCTATATAATAATATTTCTCTTTGAAAATGAGAACTATTAAAATATAAGTGTATTATTTACATAGGTGTCAGAGTTGCTGCAGCTGATATTCTCAGCTAACACTGGGTCCCAAGTCATGCTGGACTGCAAGTTACAGACAGTTCCTTGCAAAGTTGCAGAAGGGCAATTTCTCAGCTGGGCTATGATGGAGTTGTGAGAATTCAATTGTAAAGCCAAAGAACCGGAGTGGTTTAAAATAAGCTTTGCACAGTCTCTACCTCAAAGGCACTTTCTAAGGCATTCAGCTACCATGGTGATGAATGTGGTATAAATAGAAAATAGATTAGATAGAATCCAAAACGTTTTTGAGTAGATCTAAATTAACAGTGGCCATTCAGGAAAGAGAGGTAGGAAGTCGCTGTGCAAAATTTAAGAAAATACACACCAATAGTAAATCTAGAGTGGCTTATAGAAAGAGGAAGGTGGGAAGTAGTTGATTATTTCATGGCTGGTAATACAATATCAACAGGAGTATTGGATTCTGATTCTGTTCAACCCTAGCACAGAAAAAGCAGACACAGGAGATGTTTTAGAAATCTGAGAAACCCTGAAAAATTTTTACCTGCAAGACAAAAAATTCTTCTGGACAAGTGCCAGAAATGGCAATGTTCCCCCATGAATCTATGAAGCACACAAGGGATCCCTCAACAGTGGGATACACAGCTAGGAAAGACACTCAGAGAAACTTAGTCTGCAAAATACATCTCTGTTCCCAGCCAACCAAACCCTCTTTAACTTGTCTTGTATCATAAGACCCTGATAGAAGTTAAAGACAGCAAGTACTTTTTTAGACCATTTGCATAAGCAGCTTGTAGGTTTTTGCCACAGTATATTAAGGTCTGTTTGGCAGGAGTTAAAGGCCTCAATTTGCAGACTTATTTAAAGGACATATCATTTCAGGGACATGAATGGCTTTGTTGTTTTCAGTGGGAGTACTCAAGTACTTTAAATTGCAGGTGGACTGAAGTACCTGCTGAAAAATGGTCCTAGAAATAGCTGTGCACAGGTATAAGCCTGCAATAAGCTAATGTGTGCTCTACAGATATATTTTTGTATGAATAGTTCACACTGTGTTGCTGCTCTTTTTGGGGGGGGGGCTTTACAGCCAAGGGGAAGGTTTAGCTTCTCCATCCATTTACTTTCTGGTGATTGAGTAACACTCTCTGATTGCTGGTGTGTGAACATCCATACTTGGTGACCTTTCCTAAGTGATTGTACGATGACAACTGCGTAACAGCTGCTCTTAAAACAGCCTCAAGTTTACAATGATCAAGGGATTAAAGACCTTTCTTTTGTGCTGCTGCTTTCTGAGCTTCTGAAGTGAGTCTTTTTTGTTGTCATCGGTTCTGATAGTTAGAAAACAAGGAGGGAATGCAATCATGTATCTCTGACTGAGATGTCAGCACTGGTTTTGGCCGGTCAGAGGAACAAAATCAGAGGGCATAGTTTATCTAACTGAAAAGTAATTCACTGAATATATGATAGCAGTTCTCCACACCAGAAACCAAAGTTTAAAGAAAGAGTGCTGACTAGACATGCATCAAAGATCGAATTTTTAGATTTGAAAGTAATTTTAAAAAATCCTAAACCACATTATTTTGGATGAAGCATGATAGCTGGATAGCACAGAAACTTCAGGGGATGTGTGATAGTACTTCCTCATCCCCAAGTTGGTGACCTCTCTGTGAGGAGGCAGAAGTGCAGGAGAATGTTCTCAGGGCCTCTATGGAAGTGTCCACTAAATAAGAAGATGTACAGAGTGAAAACTAATATTTTAAACCAGAATTTACCAAAACATGTGTCTGCAGGTAGGTTGTTTGGGCAATGTGAAGACCCTCAGTGCCAGCAGCACAATCCTTCAGCAGATCTTAGGTGTTATCAGCACCAGTGAGACAGCTGAGTTCATTTACAGATCAGCTCAGCAAGGAGGAAAAGCTGACTGAAGCCGATCTCAAGCAGGGGAGAGGTTATGTAAACAAAGAAAACCTTTCTTGTAGCCTCATTTCTTTGATGGTATGCAAACCCTATTGGTTAACCTGCTAATTCGTTTGGTGATGGCCCTGGACTCTGAGCTGCCACTAATCTTATGCATCTGTTTTGCTTAAGAGCCCCTGTCTCCTCCTGGCAGATTACAGATGTAACGAGAGCTGGGTTTCCATTACCCCTTCCCTGAAACAGCAACATGATACAGCTGGGTATGGCACTATTATCTCTGGAGATGCACGATCTAGAACACAACAGGCAGTTCACCTTAACACAAAGCATCACAAAGCACCCTCTTCTTGCATTCTGGCTTCTATAGCTAAGTGCAGATGTGCATTTTCAAAGTTATCTGAGTTTCTTGGGAGCTGCCCTGTTAGTGCTGAATAAATTCTGATGGGAGTAAAAGATTATCAAAGCTACACCACCTTCTACTCCCTTAGATTACTTTCTTTGTTGTAAACATACAATAACATCAACACTTTAAGATAAAACCCCTAAAATAAAAGTAAACCCCCAACTTTCTCTGCCTACACAGTTCTGCCTTTGAGCCTGAAATGAAAGAGTGGCAGATATTTAGCCACATCACTTAACACATTCCTGGAAGGCATTTGGATGCTGTGGTGAAAAGGGGTGTAAACAAACCAACATAAGACAACAAAGCTTAAATTATGTAGCTCGTGGCAGGCACTACAGACATCCAAACTGAGACCTCCTTGGGTGTCCATTTTCTTTCCAGAACAGCTTAAACTCAGCAACTGTGGTGACCTATATGGGGTTGAAAACAGAAGATAATGATGTTTGTGGGCATGAAATGACAATTACAAGGGCTGTATTCTGTGGGAGAGGCCAGGGTATCCTTCAAACACTACATGACGTAGCATTTTGAAAGAATCTGTCATTCCTTCTATCTTAGATCAGGTGTCTCCTTCTTCCTTTTCCATCTGAGAAACTAGTTATTGTTATTGCCATTTTAATAATCATTACACACTGGATTTCTAGTATAGCACCAGGATGAATGAATGCTTTCACATTTCTCACTGCTCTAAGACCATCATCTGGCATTTGTCATCATAGTTTCATGGAACAATTTCTGTCCAGATACTCCATGGACTTGTCTCTGTGTTATTTAGACTACAGATAGATGTCATATGTGCTACCCCTCCCCTCACTTCTGCTAACAAAACAACTTGTTTGAGTGCT
>JAHLSL010000022.1:5802366-5818540 GCA_025920805.1 Petroica traversi
GCCGTCCCCAATTTTAGCGTTTTCAGCTGAGGTGGGAGCGCGCAGCCTTGCTCCAGTGATGCGCTTGGTCGTCGGGTCATCCCTTCGCCTTTCTCGGAGCAGCGTGAGATTTATGCCGTGCTTAACCAGACCACAAGTTTTGTAACTCAAGTCTTGGAGGGCAGGAGTGACTCTGAATTGCAGAGGATGTGCTTGGGAGGCGTTTCAGGAGCGGGTCTGTCCTACCTCGCTGTGCTAGAGAAGACTCATTCAGCATCCAGTCCTTAGTGGGGGAGGTGTCAGAGGGAGCTGTAATGAAGGTAGTACTGAATCTGTGGTGTGCTTTTGCTAATTAATACCTTTTCCTTTGGCCCAACAGTTACAGACAGCTCTGAGGAGAGGAAGTGAAGCACCGGTCCACGAGTAACTATTCAAGCAGTAGCTTTACTTGTCAGACTCGGTTTCACTGATGGTATTAATTTAGCCTTTCCTCTGCAGGGAATTTGCAACACTATTTTAATTTCTTTAATACTTGGAAAGTTATCTTTAACATTTCTTGAACTGAGCAATCTTTAAACAACCAAACCCCAAACTAATCCAACCAAATCAAGAAACCCCAATCCCTAGGTAACCACAGGAAGCACTTTCCAATATTATGGTGCCACATTGCCTTCTCCTGAAAAAGCATGTCACATTTTGAAATACGTCTATATTAAACTGACATGAACATTTTAGAAGTTTTTGCCTCTTTCTGCTTATACCTTAGCTTGCCAAAAACCTTCTCTGTTCTCTCAGTGGGGAATACTGGAGTTCACAGCTGGAGACTTTGGAAGTAGTACAGAGACCAGGTTCTACCTTGTGTGTAATTCTGCTTGTTCTTTAGATACTTCTTGGTAGTTTCCCAGATTTCTTCTATATATTTGCTGATGCTATTGTAAGTATCCGTTCTCCACAGATCTGTTGGTATTACAGAATTACTACTTGATAATTTTGGGGAGAAATGGGAGATTTAGGTGGATCCTTTAAAAAGGGTACAGTATAAACTATAAAAGCCAGAAAATGCCAGGTCTGCCTTTTGCAGGAGACTACCTTGGCTTTCAGTTTGTCAAGTAATTCCAGTGTTACCCTAGTAGTAGATATTACTGGCCAACAGTTACACAAAATAAATAAGCCCAGGACATTGCTTACTGTGTTCTTTCAAAGAAATAATAGTTGAAATAAAATTTCTACAATCTGATTAGTGTTTGCATGGGTAAAGCTGATGGGGTTGGGGGGGGCAGTTACATTGTTTTGTTTCAGGAAGGGTTTGGATAGTCCCCAAATGATGCACCTTTGTGTTTCAATGCCTCCAAGTGATCTCAGTTCACAGGAGACAATGTGATATCTCTGCTGGTGGGACTAGTGCTTGACTTTGCTGCAGGGCACTCAAACATGGAAGACTTTTCAGCAAAGAGACTACTAAGTGAAATAAGTTGAATTCAGATGAATTCAAGATGAAATGAGTCTGAACAAAAGGAGCCAGAAGAAGTAGCCTGACTCATTGATACGCAGTCTCTGGAATTTTCCTCTGTGTGGGCTGAAAACCTTCTTATTGTTAGAATGAATCTACTTTGGGTTGCAGGCTTCAAACAATTCATTCAAATTATTCATGAAAGGGCTTTGAGATGAAGAACTTGGAAGAGCATAGCTGAAAGGGAACAGTATATGCAGACTGTGGGATATTGTGTATGTAAAATACACTTTTCTACTTAAGTTTCTGGTACTGAATGAAGTGTTCTGTCCAGAAACTAATCAATCTTTGTTTTATGTAAGGGGTTTTAAGAAGTTTGTTAAAAGAATGGTTTTGTTGTTGCTTTGTGCATAGGAGGCTGGCATAATTTACTGTTATTTGCAGCCACAGGCCTCAGTCCTGTAAAATGCCAGAACTCCTCAAAAAAAGTAAGAATGGGAGTATAAAAAATAGGTACAGACCTCAGTGAGAAACATATTGTTATAGTAGGACAGGATAACATTCCTTTAGTCTATTGGATAGATGACTTGAACTTCCTTTGCCATAAACTGTTCACTATTCACAAATCTTGCAGAAAGAGTTAATAATTTACCATAGTCTTTTCCATTAGTATTGACTTGACGTAGTGCAATTTTGATGCACTACATCTTGATTTTCTCTGCGTGAGGATCTCCTCGTGATCAGTTTACACATTGCTGTCACTCTTTTTGTGGAGAAGGGCATGCTATTTTTAGTTTCTTAGGACTACCAGGCCTTTTTCTGTTGCAGTTTTAAGTAGCTTTAAGCTTCATAACTAGTTTTATTAATTGGCATTTGGCTGTGGGACATCAGAACAGTAGTAGGTGGGTGGGCTAAACAAAGATATTTTAAAATACCTCCCTCCAGTGTATTTGCAGATGCTGAGGAGTGCTTCTGGTTTGGGTGTATTTTATTGGAGCCATTTCTTTTTAGTAAGAAAAAAGTACTTTGGAAAAGTCCTACAGAGGAGTTTACCAGTAAATACGTGATTTTTGGGAGAAGTGATCTGAACTGGGTCTTAAAACTTGAAGCTTAAGGTGTTTTTTGATGTTGTTACTTTTAGAGAGAGCTGGAGCCTCAGAACATTCTGTGTTTCCCCTCTTTTACTGTATCTCTGATGCCTAATGAGTTGCTTTAGCCAAGTATTAGCTCTGCTCTTCATATGTGAGACATGTGAACAGGCATTATTGTAATTGCTGTTCTGGGTCTAAGGAGCTTGAGTTAATTAACTGTTGTTTATAATCACAGGCTTCAGTCCTGTAAAGTGCTAGACTTCCTCAGAAACCAGTGGCTCTAATGTACTCGTTATTCTTAGAGTGGCTCCTGATGTTCTTAGGTAAATTATGCAGACATAATAGATTTTTTTTTTCTATTTGATATTTTCTCCTTCATCTCTTCTTCATTCCCATCCCTCGATTTGGAAAGTGCTTTTCCAAATCTTCATGAAGAACTCGTGTTGCAAGTTCCTCAGACATATTTGCAATAATGATAATAGAGTCTGCTGTGGCAGCCTGGCAGCACAGGTGTTCTGGCAGCAGTAGCCTGGTAATTCAGCCTCTTAGCTGTCAGAGAAAGTGTTCTATTTACAGAGGCTATTTGTTTGTGTACAGAACTTTCTCAAAGCATTCTGCTATTTTTAATCACATCGTATCTCTCTTTTCAGAGGTTTGTTTTTTGTTTTTTGGGGTTTTTTGTGTGAGTGTAACACGTTGTTTTAAAGATGTGGACCAAAAAAGCAATAGAGAGCGATCAAATGTTAAAATAGTCATGTTTTGGCTTTGGTCTTTTGTATGTTTGTACAGAGAAAAATTGGATGTCTTGTGTTTTGAGATGGATAAACAACTGCTTGAGTTTGTGATTTTTTTTCTCATGCTTCAGGAAGAATTTTCCATAATATTTCCCTTCTCTCTAAAGTGGTTGAGGGTGCAGCATCTGCTTCCAAGTGCAGTCCATTTGTATATCTTTAGACTCACTTCTTGATTTAAGTTTTACCATCTTTCAATCTTGGTGGGACCTCAGAAAGAGAACAGGGTTAGGATGACCAATCCTCATGCAAAAGTTTGTGAAACTGTCTTGTGTACGAACTCCTCATCACCTGGGCAGAACTGTATGGAAGAGACCACGCTATTTTTAGAAATCGCTTGTTTCAACAATATGTAATTGCCAGAGATTTAAAAAAAATGAGTAGTCCTCCAAATCTCCTTGCATGAAATAGCCTTAGTCTATTGAATCAGTTTTCAGCTAATTTTTAGTGCAGTATCCTATATTTTGGCCAGTTTCCAGTAGGTCCCTATCTCACTGGCAACAAATTGCTGCTTTTAATGAAATTAAGTTGGAATGCTGATTATCTACACATTCTGCTACAGCTGTCTCTGTAATTTACAGATCACAAGATGTTGCATTGCCATTAGTCTGCTAGGCTGTAACCCAGGAGAAAGAAAACCGTGTTTTAGATGCTTAAATATTCATTGGAGAAGGGAGTGGAGACTAGGTAACCTCTGTAACTGTTTAAGTCCAGAGCCTTTCTGGTCAGTGAATATTTAAATAACATGTAGGAAAGGGAGTAATTTCTGTAGGAGATCCTGGAAGTGGGTCACCCTAACACTTTAATGTACCCTTGAGGGGTAGAATGAGTTTGGGTCCTGCTGGGCAGAACAGAAATCTGGGTCCGAGTCTGCCATGTCCTAAGGCTCCTGGATATCAAAGAGCAGCTCAACTTCATAATCTGTTTTCCTTCTCTTCCTCAGTGGTCTTGGGAGAAATTTGAGTTTCCCTTCCATTTGGTTTTGTCAGAACACCTGAACTGTGGCTGCCTGTTCCAGTCTGTCTTTTGTTTGATCCTGTGAAGATTTTTTTTAACAGATTTTGTTTTTCTGCTTATTTGCCTCACCACTGAACTGAGAATTTAGTTATTCTCTTAGTTTTAGTATTGCTCTTTCATGGATTAATGGCATGCAAAAGAAATCTTTCCATAGGTTACCTTCTGTGAGATGAGTTATTTGAAGAGCATTTTCTTCATTATACTGAGAAATAAACTTATTTGATAGTTTTTTTTTTCACTAGGTGAATTAAGCCAGGTTAAAATGAATCTGTGAAATACTGAGCTGTAGGGGTTTGGTAGCTTTACAAGTTGCTTTAGTATGGGGATCTTAACCATTCTTGAGAGGGAAGGTAAAGCTCTTGCAGACTGGTAGCCCAAATTGACTTCTAGGGAGTGTTTTCTATTTTTAATACTGTGAGTGGGTGTGAGTTTAGTATGTGTGTTGAGAGGGAAAAGATGGCAAAGAGAACTCACCTCTTGGCCAGACTTTAGTTTTAAAGAAATGAGTTCTGCTTAGATTGCGGGAACATTTTAATTTATCCATGCACAGAGATACATAAGAATTACATGAAAAGTACATATTATTTACATGTGTATGTATTGTCTTTGGGTTTTGTCACTGAGGCTTGAAGGCCTCTTTTCATGAGGTTTTTGCTTAATTGTCATTTCTAAGTCTTGAAACTAGGTCTTTTAAACCAAAAAATGTTTTACTTCGTTTTCATTATGTTCATTTAGTCAAGGTTCATTTTAGAGAGAGTAATAAGAGGAAGTGGCCTGTACTTACCTTAAATCCCAGTGGAACTCCTGTTGTTGCTTGTTATGTTTTAACAATATTCCCTAGGTAGGCCTCATTGTAAAATGTGGAGAATCTTATGCAACAATAATAATAAAAATAATTTTTACAAGTGATGTCCTCTGTACAGTCAGTCTAATTTAACATCCTGATTATGTTTTTCTGAGAACCACAGCAAGTGTGCATAAACAATTTGGATTAGACTGAAAGCATATGTCTATAATGATGATTAAAACCCCAAAAAACCCTTGCCTCCAAAACACAGTCCTTGTCTTTTTAGCCTTTGGGGGAATGGCTTTTTAACTATTGTTTGAAGTCTGTTGAAGCTATAGCTTTGAAGAGATGTTGAAAATATAAATATTTAAATTCCAAGGTCATTGATAATTCAATTTAGATTGAATTCCTTTATCTAAGAAAACTGTGATTCATAATGAATGTTTTTATACCAAATACTCCATAAAGAGAAACCTAATTTTCAAGCTGCTCATGAAGATGCAAACCTTCTGCTTTGGCCATGGCACAATACAGTTTGCAAATACGGAGAGTGGGATGCAGACAAAGACTTTAAATTCACTTTATGACCTAAATTGAGTTTGGTCACATTTAAGAATGTCATGGCTTTAGGTTTTTTGTGTAAAAATGATGTGAACAGTGCTGATTCCCTCCAATCAGGCTGCTGTTTTACTTTTGTTTCAATATCCAAGAATGACATCAATCTCTGCAAGCATTCAGTCAATTTAGTTGGGTTGTGTTTTTTACACTGTGGGTTTTGTTGTTATTGTGGGTTTTTTCTTTTTTTTCCCCTAGGAAATAGAGCTGTTTTTCATAGTCTGGGATGTCAATTATTTCTAGTTGCTAAAGACCTGGAGTAGCTTGCAGCCACTAACATAACTTAGAAATGTTTAGGTTTGATGTGAATATTTCTTGTCGTTTTTTCTTCCACCTTCTTTTTTCCTCTTGATCCTTTACTTGTTAAAATAGATATTATATGTTTATTGAAAGGAAAGATCAATGCTTTGTACCATCTGCTGCCCATTTCTAAATAATTTCATCAGTGTAGGTTTGCTTTGGTGTAGTATTTGTCTTTTATCACACACAGATACTCTACCTGTAACAAAGTGAGTGGTTTATTCAAGGACTGAAAGGGAATTGTATCAGGATAGTAAGAGTTCTCTGTGGTTTATACTTGTGGCACGGTATTATTTACTTTTTTCCCCGTATTTGAGAATATTAAACAAATATGTAAAGTCTAAGACCCTCTTTGGTCATGGTAACTGAAGGGTAAAATCTGCAAGGCCCTATTTTTACCAAAGGGTGGAATGTGACCTGCCTGTCCTTTGTCACAGCTGGTCCACAAGATGGAAGAAGTAAGAGTTGAGTTTTCAGATTTGATAGTTCAGAATAATACTAGCAAAATTTGTAAGCTGAAGTTGTCTGAAAAATAAATTAACACCTAAAATATTTACCACTTCAGAGTTTTTTTCTCAGCAGGATGGTACTTGAAAGCATAACCCAGAAAATGTGGACATGGCATGTGGTGCACGTTTCACCTTTACTTTAAGAAGTGAATTAAAGTATTTTTTCCTTCATATTTTTGCATCTAAGTACATCTAATGACCTGGTGATAATTTCCTCTTTTCCTAGGTATACGAAGCTTGGCTATGCAGGAAATACAGAACCTCAGTTCATTATCCCATCATGTGAGTTGATTTTTTTTTTTTTTTGTCCCTCCAAAATGTAATACATGCTGGTGTCACTGAGCATTTCCAGGATTAAATGACAAGCTTCCAACTCCCAACTCAGCCCCGTGTCCATCTGGGAAGTGACATCCATCCTGTTAGCATCTTTGGCTGGAGTGTAGCTAAACAGAGCTCCTTGTTTTCAGTTAGCTGGGACTGTTGCTCATTAAACCAGCTCTTGGTTGCTATGACAAAGATGAAGAGAACTCCAGTCCAATTTCCTTTTTATCTCCATTATTTTTCTGCCAGGACTCTTGAGTAGACAGAATGCAATTTACCTCCTGTCTACCTGACACCATGGTTACAGCCTGGATAATCTGGGGAAGGTTCCCAATCAAATTAAGTACTGAAGTGCAGGTGGTGTCTGCCTTATTTACATTGTCTGGGACTGTAGACAGTTTAATATTCAAAAAAAGTTGTTCCTATTAGAAAATGTTCCTTTTGGGTGTGTGTTTACCAATTAAAATGTTCTTGCACATTTAAAATGCTTTTGTTGAACAGATTTACTCTTTAATTTTTTTTTGTGTGTTGAACTTGTTTAAAATATTACACTTTTCTGGTGTTCTTGATTTTAATTGACATGTTAATAGTTTCTCTGAAATGCCATATATATATTTATAAATAGTAGCACTGACAATATATTTACATCTCTAGTGGCATCTGTTATGTTCATTTATGTTAAACACTGCTTTTTAATTTTTGTAGATGTTGCCAATTAACTACTTATTAATACATCTAGCTCTCTTGTGGCTACTCATGGTAGAAAGTATAAAGATAAGGAAATGATAAAGGTAATTGGTGGCCAAAGAAGTGGAGGGGACACGTGTTCTTTACTAGATGTACTTGCAGTACTGCTTACAGTCTCACTATTTTAAGTATTGTAAAATTTCAGCCACTGGTAAAGATTTAAATGTCTTATGTTAAAGAAGTGGGATAGCAGGGATTTCCTGTGAATTTGCTATAAATCCTGTTTTATACAACTATAAATCTGTTGAGGTGTAGATGTTTTTCCAAAAGAATTGTTTTCCTGTGAGTCATTTTTTGGTGCTAGTAGTATTTGGTGTGTTTGTGGCTGATGCCTGACTACTCTGCATTTTCTACTGAATGTTATTTAGGTCTTGATTATGACCTATTAAAAGAAAACGATATAAACAAGGTTATGTTTTAGCAGTACTTCATTCCATTTTTATTTTTAGCCTGCCCCAGATTTGATTTTTGCTGTCTCATCTTTGTGCCTACAGCAGCCATCATCTAATAATTTTAGTGATAGTTGCAGGCTGCTGATGGGAAGCATAAGTGTCTCCAAAGATTTCTCTGTAGCACTGCAAATTGATTTCTCCCCTCCCTCTTTCCTCTTTCTCACCAACCAGGATAATGACTCCCAATACTTATTTTTGAATACACAGTTTATTTTCTTCTTCTCCTGTGCTCTTTCTCTTTAGTCTACAGTTAAAATTCAGAAAATTGTGTTGCTTACTGGAATGCTGCACTTGTACAGCTATAGTGACTGCTGTAGTCTGTAACTGAATGCATTTTCAATATTTTCTGTGAATTATTATGTTCATTAATGAGGGTTGAGTGACAGGAGTCCTGCAGGTTGCAGTAAAAATGAGCTCAGCCCTATTGGTCTGTCAGTAGATCACTTGCATAATTTCTACTTTTTATGTCCCAATTTTTATTTCTGGAAAAGAACCCTTAAGTAAATAAATATTCATCACTTGGTATTTAGCTGTTTTCATTTTGTTTTGATTTGTTTTCTGTGTTTATTTTAAGGTATTGCCATCCGAGAGTCGGCCAAAGTGGGAGACCAGGCTCAGAGGAGGGTAATGAAAGGTGTTGATGATCTGGACTTTTTCATAGGAGATGAAGCCATAGATAAACCTACCTATGCTACAAAGGTGAGTATTCAGGAGACCTAGACAGCCTTTCCCAAGTCACACATTTTTATGATAAAATATTCTAGGACTTCTGGATAGCCATTCATAACACATTTGATTTTTTTGTAAAGTATTTTCATTGCTTTTAAAAAACTGCATGATTTGGTTCATGGCTTTACCCTTTTCTAGATATCTGTTTTACTAGTGCTGTCGTGTGTGGTTGATGTTTGTGTAAATATTCATTGATACAGTGCAGCTGTTCGGTTTTCAAAATTCTGAGCTATTAAAAGAGTCATATATACTGAATATTTAAATTCTTGCTAAAAGTGTACCCTTTTAACAGGGCATATGAACTGGGAAATGTGTTGGATGCTTTTGCTTCAGGGAATGTCACAATTGTTTTGTGCAGGGCTGTCTTCAATGCAGCTTTTCTGTGAATCATATTTTCCATACCCTAGTAAAGGATTTCTTGTACTTACAAAGCATTACTGGCTTATGAACTATGTGGAAAAAATAATATTTTATACATCCTTCTGTGTTACTTAAATGTCAGTTGTGTTCTTAACATTGAACAAAATGTAAACACCATCCTTGCCAGAAATTTTCGTTGAAAAATATATAGCCTATATGGTCTTTATTTCTTTTTATAATATGGAAAGGCATATTGAAGCCAAGTCTCATTCTCAACTTCGTAAGTGATAAAATTTATACAAAAAGAGGTTAAAACACAGTTCTGCAAGAGTCTAATAGGAATAGTCTGGATTATGGCTGCTAGTGCTGCAAGGTAGAATTTGGCTTGGAATCACCTGGGATCAGGAGGTAATTTTGAATTTTGCCTCTGAATTAAAAGTCAGGATTTGGAGGGTTTGATAAGATACCTGTGAGATGAGGTGTCATACTGTTCTGGGTTTATTTGTCCCTGCATGATCCAGTGCTGACAAGTTCTGCTGTTGCAGTGGCCTATCCGACATGGAATTGTTGAAGACTGGGACCTCATGGAGAGGTTCATGGAGCAAGTCATTTTTAAGTACCTTCGAGCTGAGCCCGAGGATCACTATTTTTTAATGGTGAGTTAACGAGGCCTGGGAAATAAATAGTTTTGTAGGAGGAAAACCAAATACCATTCCAAGCACAAGTAGCTCTGCTGTAGGATTTTTCTCTGCATGTCTTATGCCTCTAGCAATGACAGGGTTTGGGTTGGGAGGAGAAAACTAATCTTTAAAGCTGCATTATAACTATATTCTGTTAATTTTGTGATGCAAGCTTACTGGAGATCAGCTATTTATTTTGAAAAGCTTCAAGCTGTTAAAATTCTGTTTGAAATTTTCTATTTTGAGTGTGCTGAGGATTTTGAAAGTTTGATTACCATACCAAGCTAATCAAGGCAGGATCATATTGAGGTGCTTTTTCAAAACTCTCTGTTTTTGCAGACAGAGCCTCCACTGAACACACCAGAAAACAGAGAGTATCTTGCAGAAATCATGTTTGAATCATTTAACATCCCAGGACTTTACATTGCTGTGCAGGTGAACAAAGTGAATGTGTTCTGAAGTACAATATAACTGCAGTGCTTTGGTGTCTAAAATGTTTGAAACAGTATTTTTTGAGAGTGTAAATGAGTACACTCTGCCTGCTTCTAAATATAAACTGTCTGTGCTGTAGGCAGTGTTGGCCTTGGCTGCCTCCTGGACGTCACGGCAGGTCGGGGAGCGGACTCTGACTGGAATTGTCATCGACAGTGGTGATGGAGTGACCCACGTGATCCCTGTGGTAAGCACCAGCATGCACTTGGAAATCACCACTGCTTTGGACAGGGTTTGTTTACTATCCATTTAAGTAAGAAGCCCCAAATGAAACCTTTGAAAAAAATTTTTAGTGGGTTTTGGGATTTCTTTCCTTGAAAAAGTATGTATTTTGTTATGGGAAGTTTATTATGTATTAATTTAGCTTGCAGAGTACAGGAAGGTCACAGTAAGAAAACATCAGTGCAGCTATTAAAAGGCTGTTTCAGTGTAAAACTTACCTTCCCTTATGGTGATGCCTCAGTTCTCTTAAATATCAATCATTATCATATGTCTCCTGCCTGCCACCAGTGTCTGACAAGAAATATCCTAACTTCTTTGACATCCTGCATTTTGACTTTAATATATCTGGTAATGTGTGCTTTTTTGTATGATTTTATTGTATTTTATTGTTTCCACTCTGCTTGTGTGGAAACAACTACAAATTTATATAAGTACCTCTTCTTATACATGATCAATCTCATCACTTTAATTATGTGAGGATGTTCAAAATAGAGTGTTATCTGTGTATACTGACATCTGTTGATGTCATTTTGTGTGTCTTTGAAAGATCAGATATTTTAGAAATGAAAATTTGATTCCCTTTAACTTTATATTGCATTTTGGTATTAACTTGATTTTCTCAGTATTATGTCATATGGACAGTGCTGTGAGCAAACATAATTTACTGTGTGAAATTCCGAAAAGTGTAAAAAAAGCAAGAGAAGAAATAATGTGGCTCAGCAGTACCAGTGTTTTCAGTAAATGCATCATAAAAAAAAATTGGCAAATAGATTTATTTTTGTTGTGCTTATTGTTAGATCCTACTTCTGTTTGCTTTTTCTATTCCTATTTGATTTTTGTCTGAAAAATTTAATACATTTAATCTTTTTTGTATTAAGTTCTATTACGTCTTGAAAAACATACTTAGTTTATTTATGTTCTATTTATGACCTGACTAATATGTACAAGACTGCTTATCACTAGTGTATCTAGTGATGCAGGGGGGTGCACATTTTTAGAGTATTTTACAGTTTCAAGATTTTACTTCTAATAGAAAAACAGACTATTATAAAAAGGAGTGTTAATTCTTGATACACAGTAAGATTTCCCCTTAATGTGTCTTTTCCTCTCCTCCTACATAGGCAGAAGGCTATGTAATTGGAAGTTGCATCAAACATATTCCTATTGCAGGTAGAGATATTACTTACTTTATTCAACAGCTTCTAAGGGAAAGGGAGGTAGGAATTCCTCCTGAACAATCTCTGGAGACAGCAAAAGCCATAAAGGTACACTCTCCTTTATCTCTTACTAAATACACAATAAATCTCTCTGAGCTAATTTTTTGGCTCTAGCAAGTTGCCAGTGGCTCTCTTAAAAATGCAAATGTAGGCAGTGTATTATAATTACACCAGCTTCTGGTGGTTTATCCAATCAAGTGTGGGGGAAGGAGAAAGAGGAAGAAAATGTTCGTGCTAGACTGTTTGGAGTGTGTTCTGCAGACTGAATCAGCATTTAAACTTCGGAGTTGTTTAAAATTTGCTTTGTAGTAAAATTAAAAAAAAAAAAGTAGGGTGGTTGTGTGGGCCTGGTCTTGCAGTGAAAGCTTGGCCTTGAACTTCTTTATTGTCACAGATCTACTGTTGGTGATGTTTTCATTTTGAGAGAGGCCAGTGTAGCTGAGTCAGCATGTGCAGCCCTTTGGAAGCAAAAGGGCCTCCTGCCTTGTCTTGTGGGGTTGGGCTTCAGTAGGGATTTGGGTGAGAAAGTCCCTTGAGCAGCTCTACCTGCAAAAATGCTCACATTTTTGTTTTCTGATTGTGTTGCACTTTAAAATTCAGTGATGTACTAATTATTTCAGCTATTTTTAATGCCTGGTGTTCCCTAACAGGAGAAATACTGTTACATTTGCCCTGACATAGTGAAGGAGTTTGCCAAGTACGACGGGGACTCTCGCAAGTGGATCAAACAATACACGGGCATCAACGCCATCAACAAATCCAAGTTTGTTATAGATGTTGGTTATGAGAGGTTCCTCGGGCCCGAGATCTTCTTCCATCCCGAGGTGAGAACAGGGAATAGCTGTGTTAATTGTGCTGTTCCCGGTGCCTGGGCGCCATCCCGTGGCAGTGAGGGGCCACTGAGTCTCCTGAACAGGAGCCAGGTGCGCTCACAGGTGATTTCAGCACATCAGGCAGGTATTTTTCTGGTGTCCACTCTAACGTTTAAAACATCTTATTTTTTCCTTTACAGGCAATCTGAACTTGAGAAGAAATTGTTTGAATTCACAGTTTTTTCTTTCAGTGTCAGTTTAAACAAGTCTGCCTTTATACTTTCTATGCTACCAATCCCTGTGGGCGCTACTCAGTGTGGCATTGATAATATTCTAAATATTGCATACACACTTTTGATACTGAGTCAATTTATGAGGCATGGATTATGGATTTTTCCTTGAAGGAAGTCAACTGAAATCCCTATTGGTGTGGTCATCGGTAGTATTCTGGGAAAGATTACTGTACCTCATCTGTCTGATTTTTGGTAGTTCAGTTTGAGTTTCAGGATATCATGGAGAGGAAGGAGTCAGGTTTTAATACAGGTGCTCTTCATTCCTGCACACTTGGTTGAATTTGTGCAGGCACCCATAGTGTGTGATACTGTTAAAAACTTCCATTAAAATCCTCATTAACACTGTTGAAGTTTCCCTTTTTCTACCCTTCTCTTTGGAAGAATATTAAAAAGCTTCTCTCTGTCACCTTTTGTCTAAATTCTGGCTTTAATCTTTTGTGGTCAGTCTGTAGCCATCTGATCTTCTGCCAGTATTAAATCTCTAGGCTAAATAGTTTTTCTTCCCTGCTATTTACCCATGTGGTTTAACAGAGAAGCATTGAATCCCATGTCAGGCATCATTTTAAGAGCTCCTCTTTCCATAGTGTCTAAAATGGAATGTTCCTGTTGGGAACAGAATAAAGGACCAATTTCCATTTTTTTTCATTTCTTGATAGTTTCTTGACTCTGTATTGAAAAACCCATCCAGACCTGAACTGACTTCCTAGACAAGAAAAACACAGTAGATGATGTGTACTGCATCCAAAGAGAATTTCTTGTTGTGTTTCATTAACTCTTCACTTGGAAGGGTATCAACTTAGCTAGGTAAAAGCTGCTTTTGTAAAGCTGTCTTGTAATCTTTTATTATTTTCAGTTTACAGAATTCGTTCTGAAGTCTTTAATACTCCTGAATTTAGGTCTTGAGGTTTGTGGCTATCCAGATAATTTCTCCACTTTTTAAACTAGATATTTTATTTGCAGCTCTCCAACCATATCATATTGGCAAATAAACTGCAGTTTTACATTCTGCAATTGTCCCTGTTCTGGGATAATGTTAAACCCTACCTCTCATTTCTAATTACTCATTTTACCCTGCTGTTTTATCAATATCTTTATGGAGAGCTCAGGAGTTTTCAAGCTGTAGTTCATTCAGATGAAAACTTGGCGTGCAGCAGGTTCTCTTTTGATTTATGTGGCTTCATGTTTTTGCTTTTTGCATGACTAATCCTTACTGTGGAAGTTAACTTGAATTCTTATGGAGCTCCCCCACCATTCTTAGGGCTCCTGAGCTCCCAGCCAACTTCCTTTGCTAATTTTCTCTCAATTCGGTGTATATTTCTTATGTTTGTCTGTTATTGTTCATCCAGGTAGATACCTCATCTTGCTTTGAATATAAATCCCATGTACTTCTACACCTTTGGAAAAGCTTATATCTAGAATAATATATTATGTATTGGTAAATAATTTAATTTTTCAGAGTTTAACCTCTGAAAGGAAAAAAAACCTCGGCTATTACCAGTTCTTTTCTTTAAAACTTATGCTAAGTTTTGAGTGGAAAGTTGCCACTAGACTGTTTTCTAGCATTAGCAACTCTTGACTCTAAATGAAGAAATTTATATTAACACTGTATTGATGTTTACATTGATGGAACCTTTCACTCAAAATCTTCAACTATTTATGCTTTTTTGAGCATTAGATACTTCTGGGCTTGGGAAAAAATCTGAACGTAACTGAAGTATTTTAGTAGCATTAAAATCTTTTTACAGGGAAACATTCTGATTTGCACACTTTTTTTTAAATCTCACTTGAAAGGAAGTGCATGGTAATAGTGTGTTTAATATTGCAGGAGAGCTCAAACTGATCTCACTGGCCTTAAAAGGCCTTAAGTGCATAATTGTAAACTGGGAATTTCTGACAAAGGAAGAGTATCTGAGTTTCTCAGCAGAAAAAGAAATTCTCATTTTGCTTGTAGAGAATGGTTTGTTTTAATATAGAATAAGTGATGAGCAAGACTTGAAACTCTACTCGTCCCCTTTTATAAAATCTCTCCACAGTGTTATTTCTGTCTTTTAATTTCTTTGGTCTTTGGATGAAAAAAACTAATGCCTGTTCTGTTTTATTTCAGTTTGCTAATCCTGATTTCATGGAATCCATTTCGGATGTAGTTGATGAAGTTATTCAGAACTGTCCCATTGATGTCCGGCGTCCATTATATAAGGTATGGCCTTTCTCTTGTAAGATTTGTGTACTTTATTTAAAGACTAAATTACTAAATATCATCATCATGGCTACCACTTCCTCCACAATGAGAAATGCGAACTTTGAATAAAAATTAAACAAAGTGCCACTTCTGAGAGCCACTGGGTATTTGCTGCTTTATAGTTTTGAAAGAAAAGTTTCTGTAAAGGCTCGATACGTAGGTAAGTATTGTCCTGAAGAACTGAGGCATAGGGATGTTACCTGTATATGACATTTGTACTGTGAATTCCTTCGCTTTTGCCCATTTTAAGGGTTATATTGTGGTCTTACCCCTCTCAGTCCCCTCCTTCCCCTGCTTTATTAAGTAGTGCTTTCAAATTGTTTTTATCATAGGCTTGTCTTGTACCTGCTCTGTGAAGGCCAGTGGCCTGCTGACCAGGCCTCTGAAATGGCCTGCTGGTAACACAGCCCCTGGGGGTGTGTTATCCCCCGCAGTTTGGGTGATCCAGAGTTCTTCCCAAGACACCGGGAGGCCTTTTATACATTTATTTTAATTCCATTCTCCCAGTTGGCCCTTTGGCCTTCCCGCCCCTTTTGTCGTTATATGGATGTTCCTAGAATGTTCTCCCCAGTTCGATGCCCCATTGGCCCCTTCTCCTTGGTCCCTCCTCCTTCCCCTCCTCATTGGTTCCCCAACCCATCCATCAGCATTGTCCCGCCCCAGCCCTCTCCCTATTGGTTGTTGTGAACCCCGCCCCCTTCGTATTTAACAGCAGGGCTCCCCTTTTCGGGGTCTTTGTCACCGGGCTCTCCTGGTGGCGGAATAAATCGGACCCTTGGAACCTACACAGAGCCCCCTGTGTGCTCCTTGTGCCGCTGTGATTGCTTCTCCCCCATGCCCGTGTGTGTGCTGCTCACTGTGAGTGTGAGCTCCTGCTGCCCCGGGCTGTGTGTGCTGTCACTGTGAGTGTGAGCTCCTGCTGCCCCAGGCTGTGTGTGCTGGCACTGTGAGTGTGTGCTGGTCCTGCTGCCCCAGGCTGTGTGTGCTGGCACTGTGAGTGTGAGTGTGAGCTCCTGCTGCCCCGGGCTGTGTGTGCTGCTCACTGTGAGTGTGAGCTCCTGCTGCCCCAGG
>JAHLSL010000022.1:5818940-5989944 GCA_025920805.1 Petroica traversi
TGAGTGTGAGCTCCTGCTGCCCCAGGCTGTGTGTGCTGCTCACTGTGTGCTCTCCCCATCCTGCTGCCCCAGCCTGGGGAGATGCTCTCAGAAGGTCACAGTCCTGCCCAGCTGGACACCCCCAGGGCTCAGCGATATCCGCCCATTGTCTGCAGTTTTAGTCAGTATCAAATCACTTACAAAGTACATTGAAGCTGGAAATATTTTAGGAGACAACAGTTAGGCCAGCTTAAACCCAGGGTGTAGTCCAGAGAGTACTTCTAGTCCCTGATTCTTTAAGAAGTGAAAAGTAAGGTACTGACATGCATAGTCCATGGCAAGCTCTGTCTGTACTGGCAGCACGTTCCATTGTTCCCAATTTTCTGCTCATGCAGGAGCAGTACAATTTTGGAAGTAACAGTGTGGGGCTGTAGCATGCAGAGATTTGCCTGCTCGTATAAAAGATGGTAGTTTTAAGACTCTAGCCAGATCTGTGTCAAACCACCCTTAAAGGGAAGAAAGCACCTAAGATTTGTAAATGCTTATTGATCAAAAGAAATTACAAAAGTCAGAGGGTCTGAAAGTTTTTTAATAAATTCCAGACTTGGCATGGACGTTGGTCTGTTAGACTCTGACCTACTATCTAAGCAGCAGTAGGTTTGGGGTAAAGATTATGTACAGTCTGTTGTTTCAGGCCTTTCTGGAAATGGGTTTGATGGCTTTGGGGGCCTTTGATGGTGGTAATCCCACCCTATAATCCATGCCCACTTATTCCCACTTCTTCCTTGTACTGTGTTATGGTTCTTTCTCATGGACAAATGCCCTATATTTTCCTGGCTTCTCCAGCCAAACCCTCTTCTTTCTCACAGCGTATTAATATCAGTAGTACCTGGTTATTACCAGCAATTCTTGTCTGTTACTACCAGCAGTCCTTGGCTGGCTCCACGGCCATCTGGTTATTGGTGTTTGAGACACACATGAGCCCCTTATTTTCTGGGGATTGAGAGCCCCAAAGGATCTCAGTTTAGACTGCTGTTTACAGGATCAGTAGAGAGTGGGCTTTAATCATAGTAGTTTTCCACCCTGGCCACAATTTTGAGTTGGTAGATTATTTTAAAGTTCAGTAACAGAAATATTGTTTCAGTTGAGTTGTTAATCAGGCAAGAAAAATAAATTTCCAAGGCTGTTTGTTAAAAGACAGGTTCTCATTAAGCACCTGTTAGTTCTGGGAACAGACAGTGTTTCTGTTAAGCTCAAGGACTTTGTCCAAGTGCAGTGTATCAGCACTGAGGCCTAATGAGCATTTCTCAGATCTCACTGGGGCCTGGGGTCAGGGGTTGCACCCCTAGAAATCCATCCCACAACTGAAGTCAACTTTTCTGTGCTTCCACAAGACCCCATAACCTGCAGCCGTTCAATTCCAAGCACAAACATCCTTTCACACATGATGAAGCCTTTTTAAATTGTATAATGGTTGCCAGGAGTGCACTCTCTAATTCCCATGATTGCATCATCTTAATGTGATTGCTTGGAAAAACTGATTTGTATCCTCTAACACAGAGTTGAGTGATCTGGATTTCTTGGGAAGAGTTGCCTTCTGCTAAAAGAGAAAAAGATAGGTATGGTTTTGAAACCAGGGGATTTGCATTGAAATCCAAAGAAATAAGGTGGGTTTTGGTGCGTTTATTATTTTATTTCTTTAGCAAACTCAAAGCTTCAGAAAACAGAATGAAATTTAAAATGAGCGCTCAAATGAAATGAGAAATGGTAGAGGAAATAATTTTTCGATCTTACCTTATGACTGAAATAATTTGGCATCCTGGCTACGTTGATCATTCCTGTGTGTTGAATTCCACTGAAAAATGACCCATCCTGCATTCAGGTAAAAATGCTGCATTTGTGGGGCCCAGTGAGACCTTCCATCACCCTTGGTGTTCTCTGGGAAGAATGGTGTGTAGTTCATCTAGTTCCACTTTTTTTTGAGAATTTCTTAGCTTCCTTTTTTCTTAAAATATTGTTCCACAACCTTTCCTTGTACTTACCTCATAATTACACAAATACATGGCATAACTGATATCTCAGAAATGCAGGCAAATTACAAGGAGAGTGCAGTAGCATGACGGAGGCTGTGTTCTGCACAAAAAATGGGACTCTTGCACAGCTTTCAGATTCCTGTGAACACCCAGTGAATTCTGGTGCACACCCAGCTTGCATCAGTGATGAACATCTGCTCCTGAGGTACAGCCACAGTAGATGCTGGTGTGGAGTGTTTTCAGCACTAGTTGGTATTTAAAAGTCTCTTTTCAACCTGGAAATGCTCTGAAACTTGTCATAACATATATCAGTTAGGACATGAGTTTTTGGCACTTTGTGTCAAAAACCAGTGTCCTGCTGAATGTAGTTATAATAACTTCAGATGAGGATAAAGGGTTTTGAAGAGTTTTAAAAACTGCTAACTATCCTAATAAACAGTATTTTTTTGTTAGTAGCTGGTTCAGAAACTATCACTTTTATTTCACACTTTACTTCATCTTTCTTTTTCTTTATCCAGAGTCTCTCCCCAGGTACTTCCAGAGTTAAGATGAAAACCTTTTTACAGTTCTGAGGCCCTTGTCTTCTCCCAGTACAAAGGACAGAAGTGTAGAGTCACTGACTGTCCTAGAAATTGATTTCTTTCAACTTTTCTCTGCTGTGTTTTTTAGTACGAATATCTGAATGAAAAATATAAGATAAATGACATCTGAAGCCAGGTAAATTTTGTCAGAAATACCTCTGAAATGGCCTAGCCAAGCATGTTAAAACATTCATGATTCAGATTATGCTGAATCAAATGACAAGATCCTTGACCTCAGATTCTTAAGACAACTTCTCAAGTTGAAAATCCTGCATGAGGTGGGGACTGTAGGATGTTGGGAAGTGTGATGTTATATTGATGATTAATTATCCAGGTTTTCTGTGGAAACGCAGGGGCATGGAGAGAAGATTTTGACAAATTGGCTCTTTTCCTTAGGGAAGGTGACTTCTTAGCTGGGTCTGCAGCTATGTGGGCTCAGTTTTTCGTAAAAGGAAAACTTAGTGAAATAGTGAAGCTGAGCTCATTGCTACAGTCAAGACTTGGACTGCACTTGTTGTGCCAGTGTTCATTCAACAATTTAAACTGCCCAGCTCACAAAGAGCCCATCCTCAAACACTGGAGAGGTCACAGGTGCAGGGGCTATTGGGGTGGTAGAAACCCCCTGACACCACTTTTGACTTCAATTGCTGTTAAACAGAAACTCTCAGTATCAGAGCAGCTCCAGCTGCCCAGCATGGTGGGTAGATGGCACTGTTGGACAGGCTGTGCTGATCTGTGCTCCAGCACAGAAATTCCCTGTTACTGCCCCAGAGCAGAGTGGGGAGGCTCTGGGGGTGAGGGAAGGGTGGAGAGACTGCCAGGCTGTGGGATCTGCTGGCACCATGACAGGACATGGGAAAGGAGCAGCATTCCTGTGGTACTCAAGTGGAAGCCCTGAGTGATTAACTCTGTCATTGTAGCACAGGAGTACTGAGAACCCTGCTTATTCCTATCACAGCTGTAAATAAATTTATGAGATTACTCCTGCTAGTTGGTTTCACAATAGCTCAGTGTATCTGCAGGATTTTCTGGTTCCTTTTGTGTCTGAGGCATATTTCTGCAGAAAGGCACCACCATAATTCATGCTGAAATCTCCTGCTATTAATTGAAATGTGAAATGGATGTGAAAAATAATGATTTTAAGGAAAAATAAATGCTTTCTTTATTATTATAAGTGAGTGTATTTTAAAAATAGTGTTCCTCATAATAAATTTATTTCTTTGTACTATATTTATTTTTCACTATGAACAATATTTATCCTTATGCTTTCCCTACTGCGTTGACAAATAGTGCCCTGTTTTAACCAAATTAACAGAGACATGTAGCTTAATTGATTCACTTGCTAATGAAGTGTTTGGCTTCAGCTTATGAACCTTCCTGATTTTACCCATAATAATTTTTATTAACAGGCATATATTGATCTCATTACATGTCTCTGGTGGTCTGGTCATGTCATGTTAACTTTAATTTAGGCTGTCGGTTAGAAAGAAGGGAAAATGGGATGTGTTGTTCTTACCTGTCAGAAAAGCAGGGGTTGCTTTTGAATTTGGTACTGCAAAGTCTGATGTGTCCAGATTTCACTCTTTGGAATTTTTGTGTAAGCTCGATTTAATCAGAGATTTCTGTTGCAGGAGCTGGGTTGCTTTGTTGGGTAATTTTGTGTCTCTGCAGCTTTACATTTTACAGGCATAATACCAGAAATGGTATGACAAGAAACTCAGTACCACAGAGTTCATAAGAGAAGCAAAAGGTACAGATGAGAAGGGAGATGATCTTGATGATCTTAGAGATCTTTCCCACCCTTAATGATTTTGTAATTGGTATCCACTCCCCTGGTCTCCTTCCAGAAATAGCCTGCTTTCATTTATTTGTTGTGGTTAACTCTTTCAGGTGTGGGGAATAGCTTCCTCTCTCTGCTAAGGGAACATATTCTTTTGAAAGAACTTAAATGTTCAGCCAGTTAGCTATAAAGTGAAAACCAGCTGGAGGTTCCTGCCATCAAACAGGTATGATAATTGGTGTTAGCTGAGAAACATGTGGGCTGCTTGGAGCTGTTAAATCAGCTGAAGTGTGTTTGAGCAGAGCAAGATCACAAGTCCTTCTTTAAAGGAATCAGCTGGAAACAGATTCTTAAAGCTTAGCTTCTTTGATGTCTTTTTCTGGAAGTCTAGAGGATTCCCTGACAGACTGAAAACCCAAACATCACTAGTAACACAGTTTCTCCACAGATGTATTTAGCATGTTTTATTTTTATGGTTTTTGTTAAGTAGCTATTGGAATAAGGTTTATTCTAGGGAATATATTCAAGAGGTGAAGTGGATGGTGATCCCTTAGTTGTTTTTTGGGGGTTGTTTTTGGTTTTTTAAAGTCTGACTATCTTTTCTCACCTTCATTGTGTCCTTTGTTAGTGGTAGGTGTGGTATTTGAGGGATTTGGAATGGATATGGATTCTGCTTTCATTGTAAGTGAGGATTACCAGACTTCTGACCTGACTTGCTGAGTTGAGAATTTGCTGAAGGCTGTATGTCAGGAGTCTTCTGCTAAAGAGTTAGCATGGATTTGGTCTGGCACTGACAAGAAGTTCGGGGAGCAGGAAAACTGTAACTGTATAATTAACCATCTTCTAAATGCAGTTTTTGTCACCTAATTACTTATATCCAGAATTTTGTTTAGCCTGACTGGTCCAGATATGTGATAATGAGGTGACTTGTGTTTTCAGCATTTGTACCTTGGTGGTTCTGTTCTCCTTGGGCAGTGTTATTGAACTGATTTCAGCATGTAGAAGTACTTGCATAATCATAATTTGAAGCTCTAACTTCTTAGCCTCTAACCCTGAAGTGGTAACTGAGTGGAAAGATCCTCCCAGTCTAACTCTGTAGCTACATGTATTGGTCTTGGATGCATTCGAAAAATTATTCTTGGGTTGAATCTGGAATCTATTTTTAGTGGTAGCATTGTCCACTTCATGGAGTATGCTTGAAGTTTAATTTGCTTTGAATAGAATTACTGCTTTCACATTCTCCGCCAACTTCATTATCTCCAGGCAGTATTTTCTGATGGCATCTTTTTAATTGCTATTTCATCACTCAGGTTGGTTGTTGTCTTTTTTTGCCCATTAGCAATTTCCTTTTTCTAAATGGAGTGCATGTCCACTTCGATGCAGGGGAAGAGATGTTCTTGTGTATGGGGAGAATAGGGGGAATCCTCTGTTCTGCATTAACTTTAGGACCAGCTGTGATTTCTGGCTCCTTTCCTCTTTGTCCTCTTTTCCTTTTGGAAATATTTCAGTAACATCATGGGGACTTGTGCTTTTTTCTTTAAAGTCTTTTCTTCACAGCTTCAGATTACCTGTAGTATAAATGAGTTTTTCCTACTGTAATGGTTTTTATGATGTGCAGGGATTTTTTTTTCTCATTAATAAACAAAGAGCTTTCTTCTCACTTTACAAGGTACAAACAAGATTTTCCTGGTTTTCTGTTGCTTCAAATCCAAGCACTTCTGCACCTTGCAAGTGTGAACTCTTACTATGCATGTATTTGACTCTTCAGATTGATGTGCAGGCTGAAAACAGTGAGTCAGGGATTCTTTCGTTATGTGCATAGACTTGGTCTGCAATGTCAGAAACTGTTACTGAGAGATAATCCTGTGCAATGAACTCCCGATCTGAGTTCCATGTGGACATGTTTCAAAGGCATGTGAGTGGTTTTAGCACTGTCCAAAGGCACATGTGCAGTTCTTTCATGTTGAGTTATTTTTTCTGATCATAAATTGCATTTTTGCTTCCACTGATGTTACGTTCTAGGGGTCCTGTTTTGAATCTCCCAGCTTTGAAATGAGTTCTGTGTTAGTCTGTGATGCTGCAATGTTACCAGAATTAGGGATGGGAAATTCTAAAATGCCTGCTTAGAATCCAGGTACAAGTCCAGGCTGAGAGGTATTTGGTTCTGCTCTGAAAACTAAGTAATACCAGACAAGCATGGGAAGAGGCATTTTACCTTCCTCTGTGCTGCAGTTCTCTGTGAAGGTGTGGTGCCTTTTTGAAGAACTCTGGAAATTAAAGAAAAATCAAGTTCTAGATAATTTAGTATCACTCTTGCTTTTGGAAAGATATGTAATATATGAGGCTTGAGCCGTTTTAATGTCAGGACTAAAACTACTTGCTGTGAACATTCCCAGAGAAACTTCTTGATGTTAGTGTCTTATTTGTGCTGTGCTGCTCTTGCAGGGTAATAGCTCATGGTTTTAATGGAGTCCTCATTTGAAATAACCCATTCTACATAAATGTATTTAAAGGAGAAAAGTAGGGGAGCCATGAACCTCCTGTGAATTGGGGATGTGTAAGGTGTTCTGCCCTCCTTGTCAGCTTCCTAATGATGCCGAGATGCAAATAGTGATGTCTGCAGTGTTGGCTGTTGGGAAATTGCTTGAAGATGTATTTACAGAATGTGTGTTTAATTTCTGCACAGAATGTGGTGCTCTCAGGAGGATCCACGATGTTCAGGGACTTTGGACGACGACTGCAGAGGGATTTGAAGAGAGTGGTGGATGCGAGGTTGCGGCTCAGTGAGGAGCTCAGTGGTGGTCGGATAAAAGTAAGTTTCAAGTGCATCAGTTACATGAGTAGTGACAGAAATCAAGTTCAGAGTTTTCACCTCACTTGTAAAAACACACTAGTGTAAAATAAGTAGTATGTATTTTGTGTTGTTGGATGCCTTGTATGACATCTTTACCTGAACCTTAAAATTACTGTGAGCAGTTCTGGTTTTTCCTCTAGGAGATGTGTGAGCAGTAGCCAAGAGGGATTTAACTTTGTGTCCTTCATCATGCTTATAATGAAGAGTTTATGACTTGGTCTCCTAGGGGAAACATACCTGAGTAATCAGTGTGGTAGCGATGTGAATGCAGAGTTGAAGATGTCTGGTTCTGACTGTGTTAAGCTTGAAAACCAACTAAATACAAACTGTTTTCCTTAGCCCAAACCAGTGGAAGTTCAAGTGATAACACATCACATGCAGCGTTACGCAGTTTGGTTTGGAGGTTCCATGCTGGCTTCAACAGTAAGTCTTTATCAGGGTTCTTAATTTGTATTGCATGTTGAATTCTGGGGGTGTTTGATCTGAGTACTAAGTTTTAAACTTTTTCATTGTGAGAGTCTAAACTGTGTCACATTCTGGAATCCTTGCCCAAATTTTGTCTCAGTAAAATTTGTACAGGGCAAATGGGAGTACTTGAGTAAGGACTTCATGAGTTGACATAACTCTGAAGTCGTTTTGATATGTCAGTTGCAGTATAGTGCCTTTGTTCCTGAAGTCAGCAATAGAGATTAATTAGGACTTCAGGAATATAGAATCCAAACCCATGGTCTTGGATGCAAGAGAGAAGCAAATACTGGAAAATGGGAGCACTTGCTGTCTGCCAAGTGGGATTTCTTACTGCTCTGTTTAAAAGCAGTCCTATGACCAGACAAACTTCTCTTGATTAGTTGTATTCATATCCTAATATTTCTCATTTTATTCTGTTTCAAAATGTAATACCATGTCAAAAAGCTGCAATCTACAGAAATGCAAAGATATTATTTGTTGCTTTTTCTATATATGTTCTTATGCTTTTGGTGGGATTTGTTTGGTATTTTTACAGCCAGAATTTTTCCAAGTATGTCACACCAAGAAGGACTATGAAGAGTATGGCCCTAGTATTTGTCGTCATAATCCCGTTTTTGGAGTCATGTCATAATGCTCATCCAGTGGAAATAAGATCTGGTGAAGAAACTCATGCAGTGCAGAGGAAGGCAGCAGATACTGTAAATACTGAATCAAGATGTGGTTAATTCTGAGGCATTTGGATCACCATTGTGCACTAAAGCACAGCTTACAGCCCCAAGTCATTTCAGTACGAGCCATTTCTCTGCTGACTACTCAGAGCCTTTCCCTCTTTCTTCCTAAATGTGGGGTAATTGAAAATAGGTAAGTCTGAGTTTAGGAGGTTGTGCAAATACTACTGAAACTGAATCTAGAAGAATAAGGGAGTGTTTTACTGCTCATGGAAAGATCTAAGCCTTTCCCACTTGTGCCCTGAGTTTGCAATCAAACCTTTAGCAATGGAGCACTAAATACCACATTGCCTTTAGGGGAGATGGGATGGATACAGGTACCTACCTAAATGGAATAGATTGCAGGATTGGGACAGTACTTTGCAAATGTAGGTTTTCATATTATTTTGTATTTTATGATATTGGTAGGGTGAATTCTAAGCACGAACAGCTATCAATGTCATGGAGTGGTGTTATGCATTTCCAGGTGTGAGGCATGTTGTGCTGGTATATTTTTGGGGGAAAAAATAAGCCATGTATGATAGAAACTGATCTGTTCATGTTTGGATGATACAAAGTGCTTTACAGTATTGTATGAAGTTTATTATAGCTACTGTTCCTTTGTTTTGAATTTTCTGAAGCTGTTTTTTAGGAGATGATGTTCTGTTTTGCTGTTGGTGAGTGGTGGATGACACATGGGCCTTGCACCAGTGAAATAAAAGCTGTTAACATCTTTATGAATGCTTGTGGTAGTCTGATTTACTCCCCCACTTCAATCCATGAGGTTGGCTTTGCATTTGTGTGTCCATGTATGTGGAATCACATACACTCAATGTGAAAGGACCTCTGGATATGTCTGGTCCAGACTCTTATTTAGTGCAGGGCTCACTTCAAAATCACCTCTGTTTGCTCAGGGCCAGTCAAGTTTCTGTGAATGGAGGTTCCTGAGCACCTGGGTGAGCTGCTCCAGGGCTTAACTATGTTATGGGTACGTGGACAGAGCTTTTGTTCTTCTGTGGTTTAAATCTATCAGAGTAGGAAATCCTGCTTGCTCTGTCCATGCTGATATTTATCCTGTCTCTGTCAGCAGATTCTACTGCTACTATTTGAGTAGCCCAATAAGAGTTTTAGAAGACAAATCAGTTTGATTTTAGCTGACATGGAGGGATCGAGACCAAACAATTATTTCTTCAGCATAAATTAGAAATTAAACAAATTGGGACTGCAGAACTCAAGCCTGTTTCTGAGTGCTTTGGAACTTAAAGCTCAGCACTCGGGGAAAAAGATAGAAGCAGGATTTGCTCAATTCTCTCACTAAGAAATGGATATTCTATTATAATGTGTACTGTTTCATCTTGTTCACTGCTACATCAGCTTATCTGTGTTTAAATCTACATTTCAAGTTTGTCACTGCACTGCTGCCTACTTAGGATTTTGGCCTGTACAGCAGGATCCAGATCCATGAGCACAGTGTGGCTGGAGTCAGCCTTCAGAGGAAGATTTCACACATTTGGTGCACTGAGAGAATCATTGCTGAGGCATTAGTGCACTCTCAGGGCCCTACAAAATAGAGAACGCTGGGCAAGTAGCATGGGAAGTTACATGTGGCTTGCAAACAGCCCCAGCCAGGTATTAAGGCATCTTGAAATTTTCAGGAGGGGGGTAATTTTTTGCTCAAAACTTCTGACATAAGGCACGGCACCTATTTTGTTTTGGGGAAGAATAAAAGCTTTCAGAAAGTAAGCAAGACTTGCATTGAAAAAAAGCCGAGGACATGTGTTCATGTTCGCTCTTCGTGACAAAGTGTAGGTAGTAAGAATGTTTAGGATGTTTGAATGATCTGAAGCTGGATTTCCCTGTTCTTTAACCTTTTGGAAGGCTGACTTACCTGCTGTACATCTAGCTGCTACAGACCATGTGAGTTTAAAATAGTTGTTGAGCTGAAAAAAATCCAAGGTGAGATTTGTCAGTAGACCAATACAAATGTGAGTTATTAGCCCCTTCTGTCTTTCTGCTCTTGGGGTAATTTGACCTTCAGGTCAAGCTTGCCTTTTCAGTTACATTTTATGAGTTTCTTGCAAATAGTTAATGAATAGCCACAGTGATGCTGGAAATTATCCCCTCATCTTGTGTTTTGGTTGCTGACCTAAGAAGGAGAACGTGGATTGGCTTGGAATCCTTTTGGACAGAGGAAGGTGTTGAACCCAAGACTCATAAACGTGAAGGGCCAGCAGGTACTTGTTTCAGTTCCAGGTATTTACACACCAGCATGATTTCCTAAGGAGTCCTCTCTCTAAACATAATACATTTCTGGAGCCTGGTGAGGGTAAGGGTTTGCTGCTCTTTCAGCTCTTGTTGAAGGTGTTATGATCCAGCTTTGCCGCTGGTGGTCACAGGACACTTCTGTGAGATGATTTGAAGCATTAACCTTGTAGGCAAGTCCACCCCACCCGTTTTCCTGAACACTGATCTGTTAGATTGCTTCACCATGCTTGGTGAAACTGCAAGTTTAGGAATGCAACATTGAACCTGGACCTAAACTGGTTATGAGTTTTGCTGCTGCTTTCTAAATGAGGCTTGCAAAGTTGGTTCCTCTGGTTTGTTGATTTGGGGTTTTAAAGTTTGTTTGTAAATGCCTTGAAAATCTGTTGAAAAGCTCTCTGAAGGTCTAGATCAACAGCATGGCTTAGATGGAGGAACTGCATGGAGTCAGAGCACAGGTAAGCTAAACTGCAGCAAGAAGTTCAGCCTGATCTGCATAGCTGTAACTGGGACTTTTGGCTTTGTTAAAGCTTTATGATACTGTGTACACATTAGAAAAGGGGATTACCTGCCCCCCTCAACCAGATAGCAGATGATCTGTTCTACTTCTGATTAACTTTGACTTGATTTGAGTCAGTGCTCTAGAACTGGAAGATACTGCGTCCTGCTATCAATCTCCTGAGCCTTTCCCTTTTTTTTCAGTAGTATTTAAAAACACTTGAAGCTTTTATGAACCTGAAGAGGTTTGTGCATATGTTCAGTATGACACTTTCAATTAACTAAAATTAGTGAAGTCTTGACATGTACTGGAGGTACTGATCTTTCTGTAAATAATTCATTATTTATGATTGCTGGGTTCTCTCTCATCTGGAAGAATTGCTGTTTTGTCAAACAAGTTTTGGAGATGGAGCAAGCAAAAACCTTATTAAAAACCACCAGGCATACTGAGCAGAGATATGCAGCCTTCAGCCTAATTGGAAAACGTGTTGCATAAATTAAGAAGTGCTGTGAGATGCCTTCAGATAGTTCCAGAGAATGAAAGCTCAGGTAAAACTGAAATGGCCACTTACTTCACTGTCATACATTGGTCTCTAGCAAGAACATTTTTGCAAAAGGTAGAGAAAAACACAAAGTAGTGAAGGGGAGTGTTTGTTTAACTTTCCTGCTTTTTAGGTTTCTTTTGTGCAAGCTAGACATACGTGATGAAAGAAAGAATCAAAGTGGTTTGTATTCATGTCTTGCTTTTGTGGTCTCTTTTGTTCTTGCTGTTTCACCTCTGATGATTCCTCTGTCAAAATCCAGGGCCTGATACAAAGTCAGTGGAAAAAGTTTCTCTTTGGCATTATCAATCCTGTAATATTCTGTATTCTTTTCCATTTACTACACCAATTACACGTCAGTCTTGCCCATGCTGCATCACTTCAGGCAGGTCACTCATTTCTGTGTGCTTTTTCCTGACCTTTTCCTGAGGGGCTGCCCCTTAGACAAAGCCTTAGCACCCAGTGTGTCTGCTGTGACATAAGTGACAAATCCTTAGGTGCAGATGTCTGACATGGTCACTTGTGCTTCAGAAGTAGCATAATTACATTCTGAGCACAAGTCATCTCATCCCAGCATGTATGCATCTAAAAGAAGTTGGTTCACTCCTCCTTTGGCAGTGCTTTTTCCATTCAGTTGATAAAGTTCCGTGATTCAATGCACAGGTGTTGCAGCTGATTCTTAAGGGCTCAAAGTTTGGGGGGGAAAAAAATCCCACACTGAATTTGGTCTGTGGGTGGAACACACTGGAGCAGTGTGGCTGAGGGAGCTGAGGAGGGGCTGCTGCACTTCCCTGCACTGATGACTTTTTCCTACTGTTAGGAAAATGAAACTAGGCACGGTTAAAGGGGTTGGGGTCTTTAACTCAGTATTTTAATCAGGATCCTGTTTGATGTATCCACTTCACCCAGGTGACAGCGTGGCAATGCGCACCCCCTGTCAATCACACACACCAGTTAGAGACTTTACACAGCAGCAGATCCAACAAGGGGGCCCAATAATGAGGTTGGGGTGGGCTAACCCCTAGTTTACAGAATCCTCCTGTCAGGAGACCTTGGCTTCCTGAGATAGTAGGAATGTTTGGTCTCCCCGGCTCTGCAGTTCTGGGGTGTTCAGTCTCAGGCCTGCAGAACACTTAAAAAACACTAAGTAAAAGGTTGCAAGTGTGCATACTGCTAATACTTGTGGATACAGAGAACTGTGTAAAAGGGATATAAAAGAAAAGACAAAAATCATTCCGGCATCAGCACTTCCCCCAATAAAAATGCTGAAGGGATGCTGCTCTGATTCTTTGGTTTCCAAACAACCTGAGGATTTTTACCTTGACGTTTAAATGAACCACCTGTGTGGTCCTGCTTGTGTGTTCACAGCTTTGGTCTCGCTGTGCCAACCTGTTATGTGTTAGTTACACTTCCTGCCTGTTTTTATGAAAGATTTAACTCCTGTTAATCTGCAGCTTTCCATAGTGCAAGGTGAGGGTGAGCTGGCACAGCTGTTCCATGTGCCTGGGGACACACAGAGCTGCCACAGTGTGATCTCACAGCACAGAGCTCTCTGCAGCTTTCTCAGCTGTACCAGCACTTGTCACATTGCTCAAGAAGGTGGTTTTGTCCTCTCTAAGAAGTGCTTGTAGCTTTTGTGTCTTGCAGCTCTCTCCTGCCTGGCAGGTGAAAGGCTCTGGAGGAGCCTAAGAATCCATCAGATGCTTTCAGCTGTTGTTGAAGTAGAGGTCAAACTAAATCAAGACATTTGGATTATTTTTCAACTTCTCATTGGGTGAAACTGGGAAGAAGGAGGAGAATTTTGTAACTCTTTAGGGGTTTAAGTGAGATTTTAATTTTTTACCAATATATTACAATAAAAGCCTGTCCTACTGGGGAAAGGCATGGGGTTCATAGAAGTACCTGTAAATAAACTTCCTGTCACCTCTCCTGCTTTTCCAGTGCTATTTCCCTTTAAGTCCTCTTGAGTTCAGCTGGTGAATATAACAGGGTCATATCATTAGTAATTGTTTCTTACCTAAGGCCTGTTTGAAGTTTGGTGCTGCTTTGCTTCTGAGCCCAGGAACCTGTTATATTTTCCCAGCTGCACAGACTATTCTAAAATTAAAGACTTTGTTTTTCACAACAAACATGGTATCTTGTGTTGTTAATGAATATACAGAAATCATGAATGAATTTCCCCCTAATTTTCAGTTTATCTTCCAGTTTAAACAGGGCAAGGAAATGACAGAGCTGCCAGTCAGGGGAATGTTTCTCTGCATAGGAAACAAAGTGAGTGGATTCAAAAAGTCAGTAAGCAGAGGGTATTTATGAGAATGTTTGGCACCATAAATCTGAAGTTTGTGATGCACTTAAAGAAGTGGTGCCCTGTTATGTGTTTTCCTGTCAGTAAATAAAGGAGCAGAGTGTTTTAACTGGGAGGCTGTGTTCCTCTCAAGCAATTTTTCAGCAGCTTGCTGCGCTATTGTTTTTTCCAGCACCCTGTGGGGCAATGACAAGAGTTGCAGCCACTTTTACAAAGGGAAAGTTGTTCACTGCCTTTGACAGATGCTATGAAGGAGAAATATATTTTTAATGTAAATCTGTTTTGCTTGTAATTCTATTGCTGCTGGTAATCTGCAGTTGGGTGCAGGGTGTACTTGGGTGGGTTCCAGTAAAAATTAGTTAAAACACAATTGAAGATGTATTGCAGGTGGGCACCTCCCTGGCCCACAGGGGAGAACAGAAATGACAGCTGGGTGTGGTCTGTTGTGGTTTCACTCTATTTTGGACTGGGTCAGCATCTACTGCAGTGTAAGTCCTCATAACTTCTTCCCAAAGAATTGCTGGAAATCTATTTCTGCACTTTCCTTGGTGATCAAGTGGCAATTTATGACAGATTTTTTTCAATAGTTCTGACTTGTGCTTCCAGTCAGGTGCTCTTGGACACCAACTGCTGATGAAACAAATCTGCAGAGGGAGGGTAGAAATCCCTGTGTTCCTAGGTTGTATATTCTGATGTTTATTAATTATTCCTTGTTTAACAGCCTGGATCCCTGGCCCTGCTGTTGATTTTGCTGTGGCTCTTGCACAACTTCTCAGCACATTTGCTTGTGTAGTTGTGTGGTGTGTCTGTAACGCATTAGATGATATTGGCAATTAAAGGATTACAGCCAGGATCTAATTATGGCCCTGTGGAATAAAGTTTTCAAATCATTCTGCTGTAGTCTGTAATTACACTGTGTGTGCCCTGGTGCCAAGGATTAATAGGGGGATTACAGGCTGTTTTCCTGTAACATGCAGTTCATGGATACGCTGTTCACAACTCACTGGCTTTAAGGAGCTGGTGACCTCTCACGGGGAATGTTATTAAAGGATACAGCCCATAGAATGTTTTGTGTTATGTTATGCTTGTTTCCTTCCCTCACCCCGAGTTTATCATGCAGGGTCAGAGTAGCTCAGATCTTGACTAGACAACCCTGAAATTGAAGTATTAAGGAAGTGAAAGCAGACAAGCTTCAGTAGCCAACCTTCCACTGTTAAACTCCTCTTTTGCACTCTTCCTTCACACCTCAGCAAAAGGCTGTGGATTCTCCATTGCTGTGGAATAGAGGTGGGAGCTTTCCAATACATTGTTCCATATTAGACAAGTAGTACGATATAAACATATATTTTTGTATATCAGGAAGTGATGTAATCCAAGAACCTCTGCAATCAGCACGTCTCTGAAGAACTGCAGGGATGAAGATAAACCAATGCTGATGCTGTTTGAAGTGGATGAGAATGTAACCAAGAACTGTCTTTGGATCAGCAGAAGAGTGCTGAACTGTTGGTTGGAAAGCTTAGGCTACTTTCTGTCAAATTACAACTCATAAAATAAATGCCATTTAACTTTTTGAACTTGGATGGCTCTCCTGAAGGGAAGTATCAAACCTTAGATTGATGTTGAAATCCATCATCTTCTTTCCCATCTTGAGAGGTTGAAGTGATGCTTGTAAACTAAATGTGCTCAAGGCCCTTCTTTGGCACTGAGACCCATTTGCAGGAAACAGCCTGTTCTTACTCAGCTCCCCTGACTGTGCCAATGAAGTGACCACATCTGGGCTGCCGTTTGGGCTGGTCTCTGCACTGTGTTAATTCCTGAGCTGTGCTCTGCCATTGCTTGGCTCACTGACAGTTGGCCATGGCCAAAATGGTGCTGTGGGTCATGATCACAAATTAACAGTGTAGTGGATGGCACTCCAGCACCTGGGAGTTTCCTTGGCACTGTTTAATTTACCAGCATAAATCAAACCTGTGTCTTTTGAGTAGTAGAGTGATGCTATATATTTCAAACAGGATGTTTTATTTTTCTGAGACCCCAGATCTTTGTCATGCAGGTTTTTACATAAATCTGATTTATGGTTTTGTGGAGTGCTTTTATTATATTTGCTGAAGAAAAGTGAACCTTGGACTGTCAGATAACAATGATGAATAAAGACTCTCCAGTGTGTTTTAATAAAAAAGTCATCTTTGAGACATTGTTCTTAATGTCAGAATAAGATTTAAATGTGTAAGTTGTACATACGTAACAATAGAGGTCAGCTTATACTCCTAACTTTTTGTAGCTTTTGCAGTTTTTCCTGGTTAACAGCATTTTTTCCTTTGTCTTTCCATTTAACTGTTTTGCATGAGTTACCATCATGTAATCTCAGTAAAGCTCTCATTACAGACATGTATCTAAGACTTGCCTTTGAGAATCTTTCCTCCTGATGGGAACATGTGAGAAAGGAAGAACCACCCTGCCTGACTTTCACATTTCTCCGAGTGGCTTTAGGGAACCATCAATCGAACAACTTGTTCTGGAGTATTGCCACAAATAAGGCCTGGCAGCTGGAACCAGCCTGCTGTGTGCATGGCATGAACATTAAAGCTCTTCAGTCTTTCTCTTCAAGCAGAAACTGCTTTGAAACTGTAGTAAAAATTTTCCTTTGTATTTTTGTGTCTGTATGGTATTTTCCCTGTTCCCTCTGCCGCAGTTTTCTTCTGTCTTGTCCTAAGAAGCTGGCATGAATGCTTTGATTAAATGATTAAATTAAGAAAAAAAGATTGGCAGTGACATAATGTGACTTTTCATTGGAAAGGGGAAGACTTTTTGGGTGACTCTGCTACAAATAGTAATTTTTAGGAACAGGAATATAGTTCTCAGTATTGGCAAGATGCAGTCTTTTGAACCTATGCCTTCTCAAATGAGTCCAACTTAATGAAATAGTAAAGCAGAGTTAAATAACAGTGCTATATGCAATTGCTATTGTGGTTTGTGTAGGAGCAGAAGAGCAGTGAAAAATAATTTTTAATATCAGCAGATCACAAGTTTAGTGGTATCATTCTTTTCAAAGCCAGGCATTGCTTTCTTTTTCTCAGGTTAGGCTGTATGCTCATAACTAAAGCCAAAAAAAGCAAATCTTTCATAGAATAGTAATTTAAATCCATCCAGTGAGTCAGAGATCCTGGGTCATGAGTACTCCAGAATCCTAATATCTGAAGGTAACAGTGAAATTAATCCCCCTTTCCTCTCCTAGGGCTGAATGTAACTGGGCAACAGCTTGGTACAGCCACCAGTTAAACTGCAAAGGTATAAACACCTGAAACATTAAATGAAGTAAACTGCAGCACCGCCAACTCAGTTTTTTTTCTGAAGAGAAGGTCTGCTTGTTCCAATCATGATTTGTGCCACAGGCTTTTATAGCAGCACTGCAGAAATCTTACAAAAATTGTATTAAAGTTCAGCCACCCTTAAACATACTAGGCTTCCAGCTGTGAGCAGATTTGTCCCAGAAGCCCAGTGAGTTTTGTGTGAGATTCCTGATTTTTTCTTTCTTCAGTCTGTTATAATAATAAAGCTATTTCTTGCTCCTGGGTGTGTACAGAGCAACAATCAACTTGTGATGAAATGCATGTTCAGGTCCTGGCTGTAGCACTTAGTGATTCATGAAGCACTGTGTCTTCAGAAACAAAAAAACCCCTCTGCTCCAGAGAGCACACTTTAATTGTTCAAATAGCTACATTAAACTTTCACACTTGAGTGATAAATTACATGGAAGAAGAGCTGCCTCTTTGCAGCCACTTTTAACCTGTTCAAACCTGCAGAAATCATCAGGCAGATCAGCAGCTGCCTGAGACCATTCAGGTACTTTCTGACCATGTCCTGGGGGTTGGTGCTCCTTGTTTGGGATTTCTCTCCCATCAGAGGGATGGTTCTGCAGCTTATAAAGGCAGCTGTCACTCGAACCGGACACCCAAAATTAAGCACTAATATTTTTTGTTGTTGTTTTTTTGTTTGGTTGAGTCTTTTTGGTTTGTGTTTGGTTTGGTTAGGTTTGGTTTTTTGCTTAAAGGAAGCACTCTTGATGCTCAGCATTTTCTCAGCCAGAGTAGGTTAGTCCAGAAACCATATTTGATAAAGCACTTTTTTTGTGACAGGCATCAGGTTTTTTGTGAGGAAAATAAAGTATTTTCCCCCAAATTGAAATTTTTCTTTTCCAAATGATGCTAATGAAAGTATTACACATCAAGTGATGATTAAGCTGCACTTTCCCTATGATTTGTTCTGGTTGGGATTTTCCTTTCCTTTTGGACTACAGGCAAGGGCTGTCAGGATTTCTCTACCTGGGGTTTTTGGTTGTTTTTTTGGTCAGTTGGTTTGGTTTGGTTTTGAGGGTTTGTTGTTTCTGGTTTTGTTTGTTTTTTTTTTTAATAAGTTTTCATTTCCTTCGAATCCTCTCAAAAGTTTGGTCAAAGTGCTGTTTTGGTTTTGTGAGCTCCAATAAATCCAATGTTTTGACCAATACAGTGTATTGCCAGATGCACTCAACACTCCACTAGGCCTCCACAGCAATAATTAACAACAGATACTCATTTTCTTCAATCCAGATGATCTCTGATATCATCATGGGAATGGTGAGTGCTGACTGGGAAGGCAAACATATGGCAGCCTGGCACAACTGCTCAACAGGAGCATCTCTTGCTCTAGAGCTCTCTGTTTTTGGTCTTCTTGACCATTCTGTCAGGTTTTTCAGCTCTGTGAAGGGCAGCAGAGTGGAGCTGGATGTAAGCAAATCCTCCTGGAAAGGGGGGGAGGGGATGTTATGAGAAATTTAGTTTACAATTTTTCCTCCTGAAGATGTCAACTCTCATGTGAGGAAGGTATTCATCAAATTTGATATTCCTGATTCCTTAGCAGATATTCAGGTAACTCAGGTGTGCTGAGAAAAAGGGGTTATAATCCTGAGATGATGTGCTGTGTTTTAGGACAGAGTTCATCTCTTCCACTTTATGATTCTCAGATACCTGGACCTGAGCTCATCAGTTTTGGCTCCCTTTGAATCCAAGGAGGGAAATGTGTGCTGCTGAGTGTAATTCACAGGGGTCTGAAATAGGTCAGGGGAACGACTCTTTGGCACTGCCTGATTCTTCCCATGCAGTGAGATCAAGACCTGCAGCTGAAACTGGGTGAGAAGAGTTTTCCTCAACTCAAATCTGTGTCACAAGCTTGGGCTTTAATTTTCTGGAGGTATATCCAGTCTCTGACAAGGACAGACATTTACTAACCCTTCTTCAGAAACAGCAGGCTTTTTTCTGAGTCCTGAGAGGATCAGGTTAGCACTAAAATTTCTGAAAGGCTGAGAAAAGCTGTTTACTTCTAGAAGCAGGGAAGGAACCTGCATTTCCTAATGAAATTTCTGGTAATGTTTTCATGCTGCCCTGAATTTTGAGTCAATTCAGACATCCATTTACCAATTACCAGCTGGTAGTAGCACTAAATTGAGTGTAACCGTCATGATCAGATAAACTGTGTTTAATTCTTTCCATGCATCCTTTCTTCATTATTCAGTGGTACTTTGTGATGCTGTGCTTTAGCTGCCCGATGTAATTTGTGTGAGTGTGAATATTACATCTTTTCAAAGGCCTGGAGTTGATGTGCAGTGTCAGAGCTGGGAAGGTTCATTTCACATTGTTGTTGTTTGTGACAGTACTGCTTATGTTTAAAGATCTTCTTTTGATGTCTTTGAAATAATTTTACTCTTGGACTGTATCTATTCTTGGGTCCTTCCATATTTGTGTCTCATGAATCTGTTTTTAATGTTATTTTGCTTCTTATCTTCACTGAGCTGTCAGCATCTCTTCCTTCTAACAAACAGTGCTGCAATGACTTGCTATTTGTGATTTATCGAGGGCTGGGGACATCAAACAAGGCATTTATTATGGCTTTGGAGTTCAGTAATAGGGAGTTCAGATTCTGTGATTCAACCTTCTTATCCTAAAGGCAACTGTGAGTTCATCAGTGACTGTAATTCCCGTTTCTGGGTCTGCACTAAAAGCAAAGAACAGACTCTTGAATAACTTTATAAATTAATTTCATATCATTGCTTTAACATTTTCCAAACCATTAATTAGAACTTCTTAGAAGAAGAAGACAGATGAGGAGGAGGAGAGCAATGTGTTAAACTGTGAGCACTCTGAAAGATGATTGGGACTAAATCCTTGACCACTCCTTGGGGGAAAGGAAGGAAGCCTCAGTATTTGTTTGCTAAATGGACGTTAAAATGGGAGGTGACAAAGGCATGCTGTTACCTTTAACTTGATCTTTAGTTTTTATGATAATCTTGATGGGAATTACAAGACCTGAGACAGCCACACCGTGGCTTTGCTTCATGCAGCATTTTAAACAGCTGGTGTGCTCTTTTGGACATCTCTGGTTACCTATGGTATTGATGAGGAATGAGACAAGTACTGGCAGGACTTTGAATGACAGTACCCAGCTCAGTGGTCCTTCTCTTGTCCTTACACTAAGGTGATGTAGTGCTAAGGGTCCTGGTAAAAAAGCTGTGCTGTGGTTCCGGTGCTGTGGGCTGAAGCCCTGTGTGATCTGTTTGCTGTTGGTGTAGCCAGAGGAGGAGTAAAGAATATGGAAGACAAAGCATTATCTTCATATAAATTTATAAAGAGTGCCAAATGCTTTGGCCAACAAATAATATCAAACGATCCCTTTTAGCCAGTCTGAAGCATCACTGTGGTCAGCCTAACACTTGCAGTTCAGGACATTTGGACAAGTCCAGCTCGGTGGAGTTTTCATTGGTGCTGTAAAACCAAAGGCAGTGCTGCTGTTCCCTGCTCTCAGCTGCTGTGTGATGGCTGTTATTACACACAGCCCATCTATCATTCCAGCCATTCAGCTGCACAGGATCCAGCTATTTGTCTTGCACACTGAAAATTACTGTCAAGCGTCCCGTTGTTTCTGCCAGCTTTGCTCCTCTGCAGAGAACAACAGCAATTGCCTTTGACATCATACACTGTGTGTCAACTGCCTCAAAATTCTGAGGTACACCCCAAGTCTCTCATCAAAAAGATGTGATTCAACTGATAAAGGTAAGTTAACGCATTTTATTTGTACCATTCTACCTGCTCTTCAAGCCACGTCGTGAATTGTAAGGTTAAAAAGGGCAGGCTCATAGCAGAGAACAAATTCAGTGTCACAGGAATGACAGCCTCCTCTTACATGTGGGTTTTCTTTTTGCAAGTCAAGAACTGTGAAAGGTGACTAAATTTTGATGGCCTTGTCACAGGTGGAGAAGCAAAAGCAGAGGACAGTAAATGACTTGTTGTAGGAAGTACAAAGGGTCACTGGTGGTGGTAAAATATCAAAGGCTCCTCTCTAATCCCACACCAGAGCATTTTCCCTGCTCACTCACAGGGCTGCCAATATTCTCTTGTTCTGGGCTGCCATTTCCCTAGCACATTACTCTGAGGATAACCTTCTAATGAAATTGTTTACAGATGGGTGATTTGCTGGCCTACACACACTGTGTCTTTCTGCTGCATTGACTGGGAGTGCTGGGCACATCACAGGGCCTTTAGGTTCTTTGCAGGAAAGTTTTCCATGTGAACACACCAGGGAAAGTGCAGCAGCTCAGTCTGTGCTGAGCCTTCCTGAATCACTCAAAGAAACACCATGAGCAGCTCAACTGTTAGTTCTTTTGAACTATAATGTTGCTTTGCAGGACATGTGGAAATCCAACACATGGATTTCCCATTTGCTCTGAGGGTGTCTTTTGAACTTACACAGTGGCTGTGGGATGTCAGTGGTTGAAGCAGACCAATATTTCATGAGTGAATGCTCCTGAATAATATCCCTTTATTTGGTTTTTTATTGGCAGCTTTAGAGCAAAGTTTGTGAGGTACCAGCCTGCATGCAGAGGCAAATGTCTCTTACCTCCTTGGCTGAGAAGGATCTTGACAATAGATGTTCTGGCATCAAGGCCTGGGATGTTTGGGAAGGAGTCACCTATGGAAAGCATGCACTGAAGGTAGCAGCAAGGATCAAGCAATTTGTTTTCTCCAACTTAAAAGCTGAAGAGCAACAGCAGTGGCTGAAAACAGTATGTCCTGCCCCTCACTGGTGCTGGGGAGGGTGTTTCAGTTTATCCTCTTGCTTGGGAGCACAGTGTAATTCTGTTAGTCAACCTGTTATAATAGTCAGCTGTAACTGTAAGAGCTTTCTTAGGGAGTCAAAATCAGAGTTAATTCACCCCAAATGCCTGCATTAGTCTGGGTTGTGTTGACTTTTGAGCAAGAGGGGTTGTAGGACACAGAGGGATGGGGAGGAAGGCTGTACTGAAATTTAATCTAAAGCCCATGGGCACTGATGCTGTTTTCTTTGCTTGCCTTTGCTCCACAGGTCCTTGTGCCTGCTGGGTCCAGTTCTGTGCCCATCTTCTTTTGGAGTTTGCCACGTTTATCTTTGCAGCAGCATTGTGACCTGCTGATTACTGCAGCACTTTTGTTGTCCTCAGCAAGAACCCGAGCTGCTGTGCAGGTTCATGATGTGGGAGAATATACACTGATTTTTCCTATGTGATCCATAGGGAGAGTATGCTTATTGCTCTGTAATTTTCACTAGGGAAGTTGCCAAAAGTTCAAATGCTTTTAAAAAGCTGATTTGCTCATTGTTGTGCTTAACTTGGATAAGAATGTGAAAACATTTGGTTTTCCTAATTTTGATGAAAAAGGTTTGTATGAAGCATTTCCCAATAGCCATCCACCGCTACCATCATGAGCAGTCTGCATTAACCTGTTGGCTCCTGCTTTCTAGTCAGTTTTAGATACTACTTGTAGTGTTAGGATCCTGTCACACTTGATAATGAAAACAAATTCTAAGCTTTTGGCCTGTTCATTGCATGAGATTTTAACTGATGCAAATTTATTATTCCTCTCCTAACATTTGTATAAGCAAATGGAATTGCACCACTGCAGTTTCCCTACAAGGTGCAAAGTCGTAGCTACTGAACAGGTAGCTGATTTTTGTGTAAGTAAAGTGCTTCTGGTATATTGCCAACCATTTTTTTCCCAAGGTCATTTCTATTTAATGTACAATAGTGCTTAATTCTGCTACAGCTCTGCCTGAGTTGAATTAGGAACACCTGTATGCTGTAACAATTTCTTTTGAAAGGATACTTTAGTAATACTTGCCAGAGTAGTGAAATGTCCAGGTATTAATAGGTTATGCTTTTTCAGGGTTTTCGAAGATGGTAAAAAAAAGCTGTCATTCACCTCAGTGATCTTTGCTGAAATTTAACTGGGGCACTTGATGGAAGAGTGGAGGCAGCCCTAAGTCCTGGATTTGGTTTGCTATCTTCATTTCAGATGTGAGTGGGAATCAGCAGAGCAGAGCTTTCAGGAATGTTGATAATTGGGAATCTGATGGACAGATGTTGCCATTTTTATGTGTCCTTTATACAGTCAAAATATGTCTCTCATCAGTCCTAGCAGGATCCCCAGCTCTCAGTAATGATTCTGCCTGTCACTGTCCAGTGCTCCCTGTCCCATTAGAGGTCAAATACAGAATATAATGTTCAGTAGTGATGGAATTGGGTCTGGGAGTGCTGCTTAGTCCTCAACTGCTAATTTTTTCATCTTCAGAAGAGCAGTGGTGGGATGGGAGGATTTAGTATCCAAGGGCATCTTGCAGGTTGTCCAGGAAAGAGTGCTCTCAGTTCTTCTCTGCTGCCTGTATAGAATCCTGAACCTGGCAGGTGTTAATTAGCAGCTTCTGGCCAGTGCATTCAGTAGAAGCTGGAGCCCAACCCAGTGTTTGATGCATAGCTACAGTTCACATCCCATTTAGGTCACATATACATTAACACTCTATGTATGGAAATGCCCAGAGCACATAGCCCCTTTTTCCAGCCGCAGGAATGACTGCATAGCTCTTCTATAATTAACATTTATGTCTTTACTTAGAACACAGCCAGTAAAAAACCCTTCAGTAAATGGTTCGAGGTAGCAGGGTGGTGTGTTGTGCTTTTTTGCAGAAAACTGAGTTTAGAAAAATTCAAAATTCCAAGGCCAAGACATTTTCAGTGAGCAGCACCAAACGAGCAGGGAGAAATAGCTCAGTACATCTGTAGAACAACATGTTTTAGTTCTGCCTGTGTGTACCTGCCAACAGCTCTTATTTACAGCTGCCCTGGGGTCTGTCAGTTCTGCCACTGACAGAACACGCTGTCCCCTGTGTTGTTGTGTGCTCACAGTCACCCTGTGCTGCCTGTCACCCACAAACCACACTCACCTCACACCTCCTCAGCGCCCAGGTCTCAGGCCAAGGAAAGGTCTCCATTACCATCAGAATTGTGCTGCCTCTTCTAGGAACCCCTCTGGCTTTCAATAAAAGCATTTAACTTTGGGAAAGGTGCTGAGTGGCAAGAGTTTCCCATTTGCTTTGCTGGGCTGTGCAGGAATGGAGTGGGAGGAAGGAAAAAATGCAGTGAGCACTAGTTTCTATATCCTAGTTTCCCATTTTTTTCTTTTTATAAGTTTGATTTTTTCAGAGTTGGGTACTCAGGAAGGAAACATGATCATAGAATCATAGGATGGTTTGGGTGGGCACCTTTAAAGGTCATTTAGTCCAAGCCCCCTGCAGTGGGAAGGGACATCTTCCATAGATCAGTTTGCCTTTCTGTGGTGCTTGAATTGACAGCCTCCTGTGTGGGTTCAATGCAGCAAAAGGAAACTGTACTTAATAATCTGATCCAGCCCAGATTTCCTTTTATATGAATAAAGCAGAGATATTAATGAAAGCCTTCTCATATATTTAAATGTCTTACAAAAGCCATATTGTTTTCAAAATATTTTTGCTGGTTTTTACGTACTTATTTTCTCCTCTAAAAGTACTATCCTAGATGACAATTGTAATGGGTTTCATTTCATAATAGAAATATTCCATGTAGCAGTGTTTAAGCATCACTACAACACAGATTTACCCAGTTGCCCAGATGCTCATTGGTGACTGTGTGAATTAAAATAAACTATAAGCCAGCCCTACTTTGTTAGTTACGGAAAAGGAATTAAGGAACTAATTGGAAATGGAGTGCATAAATTTGACTGGCATGAGTAGGAAATGCCTGAGGAAGCTGACAGTCCATCTCCACAGTGTTGCTCCTCAGAAATTCTAATTAGAGATAGCAACTGGGTCCTTTGAATTTTTTTTTCATGTGCACTCTAAGCAACATGAAGCCAATTAACTTCCTCATTGCATTGATACATTACTTTATGTACAGAACATAGTGATAGAAGACATTTCCATTTGAATTCTTGCCTTTTGGCCTTTAACAGAAAATCAGATAGTTGGCAATTTATTGGACAATTACAGATTATATAGGAACGCAATTTTTTATCTTTTTTCTCCCAGAAAGGAAACCCTAGACCTTTCTACTTCTAGAAACTTTTTGTTTGTACAGAGCTTGTGATTTCTCAGCAATTTTCTAAAACCTGATAAGGATGCACATTAATTAAGTTTAGATGAAGGAAACTTCTTTGCAGTTAATCTTTTAAGTCTGACTGCTATTCTGTACAAAAAGCTCTCCTTGGCTGGGAGTAGGTATTTAACCAGGATTTTGATTGGAGGCAAGGCCTGGCTGTGGGCACTGTGCATGTTCACACACAGGATGAGCTATTAACCAAAAATAAGTGTCTTGATCCAGCTTGGGATGATTAATAAATTCAGCTTTTCCTGTTCTGACTTTCTTCTGTTTAGGTAGGACTTCTTTCTGAGGGCAGTTGTATAAAGCTAAAAATGAAAGTTTTATGATGATTCCAATTACATTGCCTTTAGTAAAGAGAAATACTCAATTGAGGCTGATGGGGGGTTAGGAGGAGGCAGAAACAGACCTGTCTCAAGATATTTACTCCAAGTCTTACTTAAATTTACTTTCTTTATCAGTTCTTCTTTCAAGACTTGTGTATCAAGAGAACCATTACGATTTCTGTGAAACAATGTCTGTTTAGGGAAGCTCAACCAAGGATGAAAGCTGGCAGAGGCTGGAGTACCTGGCACTGTCTAAATGTGGATTTATGATGTTGGAGACTCCCAGTCACTCCTCACCATGGCCTCACATGGTGCTGCCTTGTGCTCTATGATGCAGAAGGAGGAAGGGGCTGCCCATTGTTGTACCCTTCCCAGTTGTTATCACAGCTCTGTCCAGCTCTGACAGATATCCAGACCCAGCTCTCTGTTCAGTCATCACCCCTAGACAGATGCTGTCTGACAGCTGACTGAGAAACCAGTTTCTCTATTGCTCAATAAAGCAATTCAGGGCAGCTGTACTTTATTTTCTGCATAAGCTGTGCTGAGGTCCTTGGCAGTGAATTAAAGCCCAGCATGAGCCTTCAGCATCTGCAGCAGCGTGGTCCAACCTTTGCAAGTGCTGGCTGTGGGGAGTGTGGCCCCATCCTCATGATCTCCACGGGTGGGACCTTCCTTGTCTTCTGGAAAATCAACTGTTTTCATCTCCTCCTTCACCTCCCCCATTCCTCCAGCAGCCACTGTAACCACTCTGTGGTACCAAATTTCTGTGTGAGGACAGGGAGAAGAAGTGGGAAAGGCGGGATGGCTGCTGCTGCCTCAGTGCAGGGGTGTTGAAGAAGTAGAGAGTAACTCAGGTGCTCCCAGGTGCATTTCAACAGGTCCTGCCTGCAGTGGTTTCAAGGAAATTGAGCAGTTTCTGCTCTGCCTTCTCCTCCTGGTGATCCTGCAGAGCAAATATCAGCTGAGTTGCACAGACTGACACAAAAATATTGACAGCTGAGATTTATTTTTGGTAAGATGCTGAGAGAGTTGTGAGAGAGGGCAAAAACTCTTTTAAAGCCAGGTTGGATTTAACATGAAAGAAAATAAACTCAGAAGTCTTGGGAAAGTGAACTTAATGTGTTACTGGTTTGTATTTATTGTTCTTGATCCAGTGGGAGTGATGAGAAGAAGATTTTCATACTGCATACCCTCTGTGCTGCAATACTTTTCTGTAAATCCAACTTGCATATGTGCAGCATTGCTCTGATGCAAGAAATAGTTCTGTGGTACTGAACACTCTCTGATGAGCTAGAGGGAGCTCTTAGACAAAGATATGTGCTATTTCAGTCTTGCTTTTTCTCTTCAGTCATGACCAACGTGTCATGACTATTGTTTTCCAAACTTATGACAACATTTAAAGAGCTGGAATAGGTTTTCTGCATAAGAAATTGGGTTTGGTTGAGCTCGTTTACCTGTCGAACCTCCAGAAAAAATTTGGGCACCCTGATGGAGGAATACTTCAGCTTCCCTGACAATGACTTCCTGCTACAGTGGAAAGGCAAATATATGCTTAAAAAAAAAGAAAAAAAGCCTCATTTTTAATTCTGAAGTCAGCAGAGCTGTATGTAAGGGCAGTGAGCAGTGCATTTACTCATTGGATGCTCCTGGGCTCCAGTGCCTGCCCCTTAACAGCCTGACCCAAAGCTCTTTGCTGTCTGTGGGATGACACTCATTGACTTCAACTGTTTGACCCCAATTATTTCCTGCTGTAGTTTCACACAGGAAGAGTTCTGTGTCTGTTGTCTTGAAAAGTTTGTGAAGACCCTGTAGGTTTTCTCTTATCAGAGCTTCTCCCTACTATCATATCTGGGTAAAAAAGGTTTTGGTGCTTTGTGAATCTTGAATTATCACTTTCCCATTTAGATTATCTTTCAATACTTAGTGAACTAAACCCTGCAGGATCTCACAAGCCTAGCAGTGCTGCTGTTCTTTGTTTATAGGTGGAAGAACTGAGGTGCACTGTGAGCCAGCTGTGTCCCTGAAAACATGCAGGATTTCTGTGGCAAAGCCACTGAGCCCCCAAACCTTCCTGTGTTTCTGCCTTTGCTGGGTGACTTGGATTACAGGACTTACAGGCTTTAGATGTTTACACATGTGTCAAGACTAAACTTGCAACCCCTTTCCCCTCTGGTCAAGAATTTTGCTCTTTTGTTTCTGAATATCAGTACCTCCATGAAATTCAGTGTGCCAAAGACAAAACAAACTCCCTGACTGCCCCATACTTCAATGTGCAGTTTGTTGAGGCAGAGCAATAGTGAAATGTCTCATCTGGGTGTGATGGATTCATCCCTGCACATATTTTACAGCCAGCTGGTACCTGGATACAAAAATGTTATCTCTTAAACCTGCACTATGGGCATTTGTAATTCAAGGCAGGATACATTTTTATGTGTGGTGATAATGGAGAACAAGTCTAAAAGATTCCTGCACAAAAGCAGCACTAAAATCAAGTGGAGCATGGAGTCCTTTTCAGTGCAGATGAAATCAATGGCTCTTTCAGCTCCAGCTGCCACACGTGATGTCCCAGCCAGGTCTGTCTGTGCAGGAAGCTGGTGATGCTGGGAAGACTTTCACAGGCAGAGGGTTAGGTCAAGTATCTGGTGTTGTACCTGGAGGGTCAGGAAGAGCTGCCTGTGTAAATTCTCCATTGCCATGACCTTCCTTTCCCAGGGAACACTTTGTTCTGGGCAGGAGTAAACGTAATTTCTATGTTTCCGTTTCAAAATAAATACATTCAGGGTAAAATACAAGGGGAAAAAACCCCCACAACAAACAATTTAAAAAATACTTTGGAACACTTGACAACTGCCTTATTTTTCCATTCCAGGATGTTTCAAATAAACTCCATTCACCACCACTCCCTTGGCCTGGCCATTCAGAGAGGTTTTTACCCAGTGAACAATACATCCACCCACACCATGGGAAGCCAGTTTCTGCAGGACAGTGCTGTGGGAGACAAGGGCTTTACTGTAGTCCAGGTAGGCATCCTTAGTCTGTCTCTCTCCTACTCAGTGGGTCACCTTGTCACTGAAGGAGATAAGGTTGGCCAGGCAGGATCTGCGTTTCTGAACCCCAGCTGGCTGAGCCTGAACCCGTATTTGTCCCATGTGATAGCACTCAAGATGATCTTCCCTGGCACTGAGTCAGGCTGACAGGCCTGCAGTTCCCTGGATCCTCTTTCTGGACCTTCTTGTCATCATATTTGCTGACTTCCAGTCAACTGGGACCTACCCAGTTAGCCAGGAAGAACCTGGAGAGGCAAGATGTGGTTTGCCCTTTCCTGTCCCACAGGTAGCAGGATCTGCTTTCTAGGTGGGTGCTTTGGTCTGCAGGGGAGCACAGATGAAAATGAAATTTTCTTATCTACAGTCAAGGATGCTTCATTTGGCAGCTGCTGCTGAAGTCACTTCCAATCTCATCTTGCAGAAATTTTCTGCCAGTTAACATGCACTGGCTGGCTTCTCTCCCCATTGCAGATGCAGCTGCCAGGACCTGGGACAGGTCCCAGTGGGTAAACTGGCCACGGAGCCTGCAAAGTAATGTGTGTATAGAACAAGAATGGTGTGAGGAGAGTGAGGAGATGCAGGGATGTTTTTAACATTTGCATCTCATCCCAGACTGGGGGCCCTGGACCTGGCAAGGGTTTTCTCTGTTTGTTTGTTGCTGCTGAGTTGGTTTTGCCTGTGAGTGCCTGCCCAGGGCTTGCCCCTCAGTCTGTGTTTGTGCAGGGCTCTGCATTTCTGCAGCACAGGAAGGGATGGCAGCAGTCTGGAGGCTGCTCAGATTGTTTGGGTCGCAGTGTCCACATAAAACCCTTCCTCAGGAGAGAGAGGGTGTGATGACATTCCTCAGAGCTTCATCTGGGGATAAGATTTACAGGGGACAGGCTGAGATCCACCTGGATCAGGACCAGAAGCATTTTCTCACAGTCCCTGATAAGGACACAGCTCTGCAGCTGCATGGTCCTCCTGCTTGTATCGTGATGCTTCTGGCCCTGTGGAAAGGTCAGGAGGATTGCCAGTATCACTATAATTGTTTTCAGGCTGGTGGAGCATTGAAACTGCTCCCCAGCCCCAGATTTAATACTTTTAAAAATTCCTAGGCCTGGGATATCTGCCATTAAAAAATCCCTGGGTGAAAAGTTCCTGCCAATTTAATGTTTTCAGGGCAGGACAGGAGTTTCTCCGAATTGTTTGTCTGAGCTATAAATAACTTATTATACGTATATATGGTGTAAAGAACTAATTTTGGGGAAAACTCTTAGAATGCAATTGTTGAGACATACAAGCCAAGTGGTGAGTGCTTGAAGCTGCCCCAGAGGTTTGAGTCCATTGGTTCACTGGAAAACAGTGAAAATTATAAGGGGATCATTTGAAATCTGGTTTAGATTTCTAAGATTTTGTGGCTACAGTGTAAACGTCTGCAAGCAAAGCAGATGTCTAAGCTCTTATAGCTGATGAAATGAAGGCAAAATAGTCACTGGAGAGATCTGCTTCAAGCTGAATAAAATAATTCTCTAAATTCTTGTTGATTGACTGTTAACTGTACTGGGATCTTAGAAACCTGGATTCCATGTATAGAGCTATAGGTAGCTGTAGGTTCATTCTCAGGAACTAAATTCTACTGTAAATTAACTGAAAATATGAGCTGGAGAGATTGAGATCAATACTTGCTCAGCCTAAATATGAACAGACTGAGAAAGAGTTGTTCTAGTCTTCAAATACACTGAGGATTGCTACCAGGAATAACTTGTTTTTCAAGTTCCTGAAGAATGTGATGAGAAATGATGTATTTTCGTTGCAAGAAGGAGGATTTAAAATCGACATCACAGGAAATTTGGTAATGAAACACGGAAGAGAGTTTCACTGAGAAGGATGCAGAGCTGTCAACATTTGAAGTATTTGTAAAAAAATGTCTGGCAGAGGAGGTTGGTTTGGATTCCTTTCAGTCAAGTAACTGAAAGATAAGGTCTGTTTACTATTGTAGTATAATTGAAAGAAAACCCATAAAACACTACCCAAATCGTGGCTTCATTTACAGAAACATTTCCTGGCCTGGAACTGAGGATGCCACCAGACTGGGATGTTCCCCATGTGGAGGTTAATGACTGTGCTTACATTTTCCTGAGAAGTCACTGATGTGGCAGCAAGAGCAAATAAGTCTTTCTGGAGCAATTTAAAGGCAGTTTTGTTTTCAAAGGCTTAAGCTACTTGCAAAACAAATGGTATGAGCATTTCTACAAGAATTTTGCCTGTTAAAGGAATCCCACCCACCATTTTCAACCTCTCAAAATCAACTTTCTGCATGTCCTGCAGAAGCAGCTTCTGAAGGTGCAAGAGTACTATAGAAAAATCTGTGTTCTCTAAAGCACATGGCTCCTTTTGTGCTGTGTATTAAGGCTGAGAAATTGCAATAGGCACATTATAAATGCTTGGATACTGGATTTTTCTGGCAAAAAATACGGAGAAATGAAATCTTCAAAGAGATTTGACATAAAGTAGTTTCAGCCTTGTGAACTGCTGAAACAGCATGTTTGGGTAGGGCTATCTACTGTAGCTATTATAAATATCAAGCACTATATTACTGTGGCTGTGTTATCTCTGACAAGATTAAGTGCATTCCTGTCAGAGAGAATTTTCCGATAAAGATTTCATTGCCTCTTCCCCACATAGAAAATGATAAGTGACCCTGATATTTCTCTGCTCCACTTTATCAATAAAAATTGTTCTGCTTGGATTATTTCTGTTTGTCTCCTAATGAAGTGACATTTTGTGATGTGTCAGTCAATCCTGGACTTGAGAAAGATGTATGAACTCAAACCCACATCCCAGAAGGTGTAACTGTGCATCACACACTGAAATATGCTGTGCTAGGCTTTTAATCTGCTTTGCTCATAAAACCATAAATCACCAATTAAAAATAATTACTGAGGTGAGGGAATAGATTATTTGATGGACCAGATTGCTCACTGTGAATCATTGCATCACTTGCTGAAGCAGACATATGATGGCATGGAGTTGGAGACATCGAAGCTGATTTAAGAAGAGACACCAGCAATGTTAAATCAAAGTTACTGCTCATAGAGCAGAATTTATAGTTTGCTGGGTAGACATCCTGAAGACCACATGGAGTCCCATGAATATTAAATATTCCATGCTGCATGTGAAAAGTGCAACTGAATGGTCTAAAATATTCACAGGGACCTGAACTGATGACAGTGCCATCATGTCCTTTTCCACACTCCCTCATCCTGATACATTCATTTCCAGGGAATCTCATCTGTGCTGGGGTGAGCCCTTCACACTCAGCTGGGCCCAGCACAATGAAGGAACTTGGGATTTCCATGTTGGCACAGGTGAGCCTACCCAGAATAAAAGTTATTGTTTGGCATCTCTGTAGGTTGGATAAACTCAAGATGGCTGAGGCTGCTTTCCAGGCCTTCCTGGGAAAAGTGAATGCCATTTTAAGAATTTTTTTTATCAATAGAGGTGGCTTTGGGGATGATAGAAGAAGTCAGTGGCCAAATAGGAGCTCGGAACACCTGCTCATTTCTGGCTTGGGATGTTATGGAACTGCTGCAGGTGGTGTCTGGTGGAGATTGAAACCAGTTCCATCTACACTGTGAACAGACCAAGGAACACCTTAGTCCCCAGGCATGAGAGGAAGAAGGGGGAAAAGCATTCAGAAAGGCTGAGGCTGGTGAGATTGCATCTGATTTAGGGAGTAGAATTTGCTATCTAATCTGAGGCGAGGACCCAAGTGAAGAGCCAGGAAAATGGAGAAAGGAGCTGTTTCTAGAGAACTGACACCGAGGCATGGGTGAATCATTGATTCCCTCCACCCCAACAAAGAACCATTGATTCTCCTTACACCCATGGCTGTTCTGGCAGCCTCAGATTACTTGAGCAGCAAGACCAGAGACTGGGCAAGCTGATGTGAGAGTGCAGCAGTGAGTGCCAGTGGTTGTAAAGGATCTGCAGCTGGTTTCATAGGTGAGATAGTTTTCATTGCCCATTATGATGTCAGGTGTGTGAAATTTATGAGGCAGTGTGTTTATTTTAATGTGCAGTGTCTGCATCTCACCAGCCACATATATTTCAATCTCTAATGCAGCCATCTCGTTGGATTATAACACTCTTGCATATTTACTCGCAGTCTCTCTGAATGGAGAATTGAACAGTATCTCATGGCATTTTACTAATTAAATAGATTGTGTGTTTTGCTGGCAGTGTGTTGTGAACATTAACTTCTGAAAGCTTTTTCATTTGTCATTGTCTCATTCCTTGGCATTATGATTACTGCAATTTTATATGTGATAAGACTGTACAGCAAGTTAGACTGCACGTCAGAAATTCCTGCCGGCAGCAATCTGCTCTGTGAGATAGAAGTGTAATGGGATTCATAATGTTCTCTCACACTCTCTTCATCAGCATTTCCTCCCTCCTCTTGACTGGGCATTTTATTTGTGTCTCCCCCTATTCCATTTGGACAGTGGAGAGGGGGGCAGTGCTCTTTCTTGATTTTCTGCTTTAACCTTGACTGTGAAACACTTTCTTACCAGGAACCTGTAAATGGGGTTTCACAAGGGCTGGGATGCTGGAGGAGCACGTGGCTGTGAATAGGATATGTGTTCTTACAGGTTCCATCAGATCCCCAACCTCTTAGGGTGTGGAAGAAGCTGCTCCATCCCTAAACCTCCAGCTCAGTGGCACTGCTCTGGCAGGGTGTGAGGTATAAAACCCCATAGCTGAGCACTGGCTTGCTCCTGGCCCTGAATGAAGTTTATGAATGCCCAATAGGTTTGGGGTTGCTGTTGCAGCACAGTGGTGTTTGTTCCTGTTTGGGCCCATTTTCTGCTGCAGAAAAACCATGGCCATCAGTGTGAGTGATGTTTGTATCCCCTAATTTAGGATGTCTCCATTGTAAAAATTTGCTTCAACTGTATTCCAGTGCTGGATGGGAAAAAATAGCTTATGTTTGGAAAAAGAGATGTGTTCCAATCCTGATTTCAGAAACTTCTGGTGAGATGCAGATTTAAATTTAGGGATTGGTAAACTCTCAGATTGAGATGGCTGTGTGTGAGCCAGGTGCCCAAACTCATATTTTATTCTGTGAGGAACCTGTGTATGGAGAGAGCAGACTGCAGAGAGTTTTTCAGCTCTGCATAAATGTAGAATGAGGTTAATACTTCCTAGATTTCACTGACAGGACAGGCTGGCTCTCTTTGGGATATAATGGGAGGTGACCTGCAGATGTCTCCACGTAGACACTGACAAGATGTGCTTGGAGGTGAAGGTGCTGGATGGCAAAGCTGCTGTGATGACTGTCCCAAGGAATGCCAGGGACCTTGAAAATTGCCTTCTTCAGACTCCTCATCTGAAAGACAGCCCTTCTAGAAATGCTGTTGGAGTCACCCCAAGCTTGGAAATTCTTCTTTCTTCCTTGTTGATGCTTCGAAAGGTCATGGCTGCCTTCCACCTGAGCAGTGAAGTGCTCACAGCAGTGAAGGTGCTGTGCTGCTGTTTCTGCAGGATTATTGTATCTTGATGCCTCTTCTCAGCTGCATCTCCAGGAGCCATCAGTCTCCTCCAAACTGATGAAGTACATCCATCTTCCTCCCTCTCCCGGTGGCCTCATCTCCTGAAGACAACGCCTGTTCTTGTGTGGATGTGTCTTGGAGCCCCTATAAGCACACTGATCTTCAACACTTTTTTAATGCTTGTTAGGCTCTTCTATTTCTTTAAGGTAGGGAGCTGCTCTGGTAAGTTATGCCTTTTGAACTGATTTTTTTGCTGGGGCAAAATAAGATCAATCAAATCGTGTGGCTAATAAAATTGATAAAGAACCAATAAAAGCCCGATGACACACCATCTGGCACGCTGAAGATGAATGAGAAAACCAAGCCACTGCTCAAATCTTAACCTTCCCAATCACATTAGAAGCTCATTCACACTTTATAATAGCCCAGTATTTCATTTCAGCTACTGAGATTAATGCCAAAGAATACATAATCAGACAATAATTCTCTGTATCTTTCCATCTACATGCATTGAGTAGAGTCATCAAAATAAACAGATCAACTGTTTATTCTATCCCACCATATTCACTGTAACAGCAGCCACCAAAACAGAACCTCTGCAGGAGCTTGGGATCCTGCTGTTAAACAAAAGGCATCTGGAAATAACAGCTTTTCCAAAGCATCAAAATGATTTAGGAGGAGAACCCCTGTTAAAGTTCACAAAATTTCAAGCTGTAACTCATGGAGCTTCCTGCTGAGGAGCCATCAATGGGCTTTTGAAATTTTCACCTGACCCTGCCAATTCTGTTACCACAGAATATAAAGCTGAGTCTAATGTGGAGAGCTCAGGTGAGAGCATCACAGTGCAGTCAATGGAGTTGTATCTTACCAAGGCGTTCAAATGTCAGAAAGAAACTGAAAAGCCAAATAAGGGTTAATGGAGGTCTTAGCACTGAACAGCCACATCTGTAACACTGAGAGACCTTTCAGAAACTCAACATACCCTTCATATGGATTGTGATCTTGATGCACCCTGAAAGTATGGGATATTTTAACAAACATTGACAAATTGTCAGTGTAATCATACCAGTCAGGGCTGGAGATTTAACTGCATGTTTAAAGTACAGATTTCTGAAGGCTCCTCAGCTCCTGCCGTCCCACTGCTGCCTCTGGTAACGCAGGGTATCCTGTACACATCTGCTGCAGTTCTGTGAGCTGCTCACAGTCCCAGTGGCAGGCTTTGGTCATCCATCACCTCCAGCTCTAATCAGAGAGCTACTCTGCCCATGATGTGTTGGTGCAATACATCTGCCCTGAGGCAGGGCTGGAGATTGCAAACCCACACATCTGGCAAAGGCAAAAGCCCTGAGTGTTTATGGATGTGTGCAGAGGGGTGTATGGGCACACACACAGAAACTTTGCTCTCTTTGGTGTTAGATTAAAATTATATTGCTGTTTACAGGGCAACTCAGGGCTCCCAGAAGAGAGTTGTGCATCTCTCAAAATGCCTGTGGGCCCAAGTAATCCTGGTGTATCTGCCCTGAGGGATGACATGAGTCAGGAACAATGACTTTGGTGGGAGGACTAGAGCAATTGTGCTCGGTGGTATTAAATGACCGTTAAACCATTTATTAAGCCCCACAATAAATGGCATACTGAATCATCTGAACCATGCAAAATATCTTAAAGGGCTAGCTTACCAGGAGGACTCAGTGAGTAGTAACACACAGGGTGTAGCTCAATGCAATGCGTTTATTAATGCTACAGAGATAAAAATGGGTTCATTACTAGCAAGGTTTGTGGTTTGGAGCAGCAGCTGGCAGTGGTGAATAATGGTGAGGGAAGGGCAGTTATACAGTGTTCTATGATGTGGAATGATTTAAAGGTCCAGCACTTTTAATGTACCCAAATGCCTACGTATGCCCCTGGGAAGTGGAGTTGTGCCTGGGGCTGGCAGGATGTGGGGCTGCCTCCTGGAAGGCATCAGCCTGGGGAGGGGATGGGAGGTCATGGTCAATAAACAGTGTGCAATGATTGTCTGATATAATTGTGTGGCTCAGAGATGTAATGGGAGCCTCAGATGTAAATCCAGGGGAAAATGGAACAAAAGAAAGAAGGTGATATTACTGCTGTTTGCTGCTGTAGTGTGTTCAATGGCCAGAAATTATCTTGGGGTCAGAAGGAAGGTGCAATGCAGTCCTTGCTACAAGAATAACCACTTAAATTTAAAAAAAAAAAAATATCTGAGTTTAGGCAAAAAGCCTAATTGCAAGAGGAAGGATACTCAGAAATAAATGTGTCTTACTTACAGACTGTAAGCACTTATGTGGGACAGAAAATTACTGAAGGCAGAGGGCTGGGGAAAGGAGCAGACAAAGACATGGTGAGATCCTCTGCCAGAACTACAAGGATGTATTCTGGGTAACAACACAAAACTTTTTACAGGCTAGCAGCCCTGGTAATGCCCTGTCTAATGATTTTGTGCATTCTGCATCACTGCTGGATTTCTCTTGGTAAGCTTTACTCAGTTCAAGCAGAAATTATGCAGGAATTACCAGGTGAAATGTTATGCCCTGTATTACGGTGCTGTCATACTCACTGATCCTAATGTTCCCTCCTGGCATTACAAATCTGTGAACCTCAGAAACTCCTGACTGAAGGGCAGTCATGGTGCAGCTGCTGCATTCTTAAGTGGAGAAAGCTATCTGGGCCATCTCTTGGGGAGAGAGATTGTGCTGTGCTGGGGAGACAGGCAGAGGTGAGGACTGACCTTTGGCTTGTTCTCAGTGACAGGAATTGCAAATACATGTTCTTTGCAAAAATACACCTTACCCTGCCAGTGCTAGACAGCCTTGCTTCTGCAAAGGTCTGCTACAGGCAGTGCCTGGCTGGCTCTGGTGAGGCTTTGGGAGGGGTAACAGGAGAACACATTTTTGCAAGGGGGTGTACTTAGTGCTTGTAGTGGAAGAAGGCTTTTTGTGTGGCCACAGAGTGAGCTGGTATGGTTCTCCCCACTCCAGCAACAATTCAGACCAATATTACACACATTTATCACTGTGCCATCCCCTGCTCTCAGTGCTTCTCACAATGCAGCCCAAGACACCAGTTTCCTTCTTGGCTACAGGTGCATGTTGCCATTGAAATTACTTGTGCTCATCTTGGTGTCCACCAGGACCTCCAGGGCCTCCTCTGCCAAGCTGCTTTCCAGTCAGTCAGTCCCGAGATTGTCCTGGTGCCTCGGGATGCTCCTCCCCAGCTGCAGGATTGGCACTTGCCCTTGCTGAGCTGCGTGATGTTCCTGTTCCATTTCTCCAACTTGTTGAGGTCCCTCTGGGTGTCAGCACAGCCTCTGGAGCATCAACCACTCCTGCTAGTCCTGTGCTGTCTGCAAATTTGCTTGGCTTCAGTAGGCAAGCTGCTGCTGGACATTCTGCCTCAAGAAATTTCTGCCAGGACTTTCACCAGCACAAGGAAGGCATCGTGCCCAGGCAGCCCAATGTCCCCAGGGCTGTGAGCTCAGTGCCTCATTTGGGATGCTTTTACAGAGCAGGTTTGTGTGACAGCAGCCCTTCACTCACACCAGTAAGTGACAATCCGTCAGGGGCACAGGTATCTAGGTCAGGTTTCTAGTAGAGGACTGATGTCTCCTGTGCTTCATTGTTTGTCAAAACTGTCTCCTCATCCCCATGGGCTCCCTCCTTGGGCTCAGCTACACTGGGAGACCATCACTTGATCTGTCCTGCCTTTAGTCATATCTACACCTTGCAGCTGATTTCACTGCAAGCATCTTTGAGTTAATGTGGAGTTTTCTGATGGAGACACAGACCATGTGGGCTATCAAGTCATGCAGAGATACTACGAAAGACCTCATCACTCTTAGCCCAGCAATAAACCCTCGCTGGTAATCTCTGCTCTTAGCAAAACTGATGCCCTCAGAAGTGGGGCTGTGCTGCTCTGGAAGCATCACTTGCCCTGGCATTTCTGCTCTGTTCCTCGTGGTGTGTCATGGACATACTCTTAGACTCACTGAATTATGGCAGGTCCCAGGACCTGATTGGGAAGTTGTATTCTCAGCTCCCTGGAAAATTATTCCTGTTACATTGTCACATCAACAGTTGGACAGGCATTTTTACGGGCAAATAATACCAGATCAGGTGGGGACATTAAAAGGTGTAACCAATAAAAAGAACTAAGCAACGGAGATGAAAAATTATTGCAGTGCAGATTAATTGCAAAGCACTTACAGGTGTAAAGTGTAAGTCATACAAGTCAGGAAGGGAAGAGAGCTTGATAGACAAGGAATAAAATGCAAAGTACAGGAACAAATGCAATTTCAACAGAAAGTTTATGAGGAATTATTGCTCTGAGGTAAAGAATCTGAGGGAGGCTGGAAGAAATAGCTAATAAAGCAGAAGGAATGTAATTTATTATTTGAAGAGGTTAAGGCTTAGGGGCAAAATCTGTGACAGTCCTTTAATATCAGCAGAGATCTGAGTGCCATTATTCCCTTGGATGACCTTGAGACCTCTGGAGCTTCTGCAAACTACAGAATGAGACCAGCAATAGCCTGTCCTTTTCATGAAATAATTGTGAGTTCTTTCTCCATTTTTCAACAGGGGACAGAGGAAATCTCAGAGGTAGCAAATGTGAACCTGAAGGCTGAATGAATTTGATGAACATTTAACTTGTGAAATGCATTGCCCTGGGCTGTCACGGAGCTCACCACATTGAGACAGATCATTGAGATAATGGCCACAAAGAGAAGGCTGCACTAGGGTGACAGTTTGACACCACAGCTGAGCCAGTCTGGCCTGGTGAGCTGGGGGAGGCAGCACACACCAGTTTTTTTCAGCTACCAGGCAGGTGGTGCAGCCATCATCTGTTCAGTGTAGGCAGCAACTCCTGCAGTATCCACAGGTGACACTCCTGTCACTGAGGCTGCTTGACAAGTCCCACTGCAAAACTGTCCTGTTAGTTGGGCATAATTTTGCTGGACATCGACAGTTAGAGAGAAACTTTCTTGGATGGACAGTTTGAGGAGGATAGGATTGATGATTTTTGTGTCCCTCAGCTTCTCTCTGAGCCATGCCCGCTCAGGGAATGTGACAACGGGATGGCTGTGGGATCCCTTTGGAGCAGCCAAGGCCAGTTGTCTTCAGCCTTTGGCACTGCCTTCAGCTTTCCTACTAATGTGCTTATTTTCCTCATTGGTGCAAAGGGCTCCAGCACACACTTCCAGAGGCTGTGTGTGCAATATTTACATTTCTAGGGAAAGAATTTGGTGTCTTTCCCCCAGGTAATTAATGCAGAAGTTTGAAACCTTTCACTTATACTGATGCCTATCTAAACCCCATTTGCTCAATGGCAGTCTTTTGGTAAAAAGTGTTTTATGGATGGTGGTAGAAAACCTCTGAAATACTGTCAGTGTCTTGCAGACTTCCTGCTGTCCTATACGAGGTGAAGGTCCCTGCAGAGTTTACCCAACAACTCCATCATTTCATGTGTAAATGTCTGCCTCATGTACAGAAGGGCTTCCTGGGAAAAAAAAATAATTTATACCTTTCTGTTTTGTTAACTTGTCCATGTAATAGGAGGAAAGCCATCCTATCATTCTGAAGGGGGCTGGGGGTTGAAACAGTTTCTACTGAATGAACAATTCATGAGAACAGGAGAATGACAATCTGAGGTCAGATCAAAAGTCCATCCAAGCCTCTGTTTGGCACAGCCAATAATGTGGCAGAGGGAAAATGCAGAACAAAAGTGGACAATATGCCCTCTTTACCATCAGCATCTATGGTTTCCTTTTAGACATACTTTTCTTTCTTTCTTTTTTTATAAATTGTTTTTAAATTTTAAAAATTTATTCTTTTGCCTTCACAAACACAGATCATAATCCTGAAGTCAGTAGCCATGCTATAGATTTGTTTAAAAATGCCTGGTGCTCTCATCAGGCTGAGGTCAATAATGCAAGTTATTGCAGAGCTACTGATCCAAAGCCCTTTCTGCTGGAAGATTCCAGAACTGGAGATTTGATGGTTTAAAGACCAGGTAGAATTGACTGGCTCTGTGGAAACTGAGATACTGATTTGACATCCTGTAAGAATAAAGATAGTCCTGGGATCATATTTCGCTAATAAATAAACCTTGGCAGTTAATTCCCTCAAATTGCTGTCGAAGATTCCCTTTGGTATTTCAGTAAAAATCAGAAGCCTTGATGGTACAACAAAGCTGATCTACTGAAGCAAATGAAATTTTTACCAGTGAATGCTTGAAGTTCAATTAATCAGTTCTTTAAAGTCAAGAACATTTATTCTTTTCATTACTGAATTTAGTCATATTGTAGCAGGAAATACAAAAAGACTTGCTGTAAATTGTGCTGGCCATGTATGGTCAGATTATTTGTGGTAATAATTGCTACATGGACTAGAATTACATTACCTCAGGTTATTGGATTACATATCATGTCCTGCTGAATTGTAATATCATTTTGTTTAAATGCAAATGCTAAAATAAATGATAGTTTCTGCTTTAGGGCTGTGGATTAGTTATTCAAGATGATCTTACTATTAACTCTGCAGGAGAGATAAATCGGTTAAAGGAAAAACTTGACATCAATTTTTTCTATATAGAGCTTTTATTGGAAAAAAATGCTTGTTGCAGCAGTTTCATTTTAGTTCCTTAATCATGTGTTAAGTAAGTCTCTGCTAGGAGTTTAATATGGAATTTTAAAGTGCTTGGACCTAATGAAACCAGGCATTGATACTGGGGCAGCAGCAAGACAAGGTGTCTTAGTGTAGGAAAAACCCACACAAGTCATGTTCATGTTCTTCTTTCCCAAACTTTTCATCAAAAAGTTTACCAAAACTTTTATGGTGCCTAATGGCACCAAATTTGGCTGCCAGAGATTCACAAGAGAGGCAGGTTAGTGCTCTGTGCTCCCAGAACCCCTTTCAGTGGCATTTCAGTACTTAAAGGAGGCTTATGTTGGGGGCAAACTTTTTAGGAAGGCTCCTTGTAACAGGATGAGGGGGAATTGTGTTGAAGTGAAGGAGGGTAGATTCAGAATAGATATAAGAAATATATATTTTTTACAATGAGGGTGCTGAAACACTGGCACAGGATGACCAGAGAGGTGGCAAAAGTTCCTGGGAACATTCAAGGCCAGGTTGGATGGGGGTCTGAGCCACCTGGTCTAGAGGAGGGTGTCCCTACCTGTGGCAGGCAGGTTGGACTAAATGACCTTTAAACCAAACCCAAACTTTCTACCCAAACTGTTCCATGATTCTATAACTCTCTACAAAAAGTTTGAGACAGAAAACTGGGGAGATTGGAAAAATCAGATGAAGAAAAACTCTGCACAAACTCCAGATTCAGTGGAAGGACTGAGTGCATGAGGAAGGGCTGGGGGTGCAATCAGGGGTGTTGTGGCTTGGAGCAATGGGATGAGGAGGCAGTGACTTCACTCTGCCTGAGTTGTGTGCCTTTAGTCTTCTGGTCTCCCTGGGCAGGTCATAACTGGGACACACTGATGGACAGGATAGAATTCAAGCACAGATAATAATAAGGGCTGCAGAGCAGGATTTATGAAGAAAAGTTAAGCACCAAATGTGCACAGTTTGTCTCTGTGACAGCCTGACATTAGAGAAGTGTAAATACAGATGAAAAGGAAGAGGTGTCATTTAACATAATAGAAGGATGCTGTGAGCAAGGGCTCTGCACACTCCTCACTTCAAGGAAACCTGCACATTAATGAAGACAAAACTCAGCCCCTTCTGCATGCTTGGCTGCCACTGAGATTCCCTCCCCCTTGCAACTCCTCAGCCTGTGCCTTATCCTTCCTCCCTGGAGGGAAATCAGTCACTCCCAGCCACATCCAGGTGGGATGATGAGGGATTCACTCTCCTGGGAGTCAGAAAAACTCCCTTCCCATTTCTCCAGAGGCTCAGAATAAATCCCCTCAGTGAATGAGATGCTGCACACAGTCCCTGCTGTCCTGTCACCCGTATCTCAGGATGGGTTTGGGGTGTAGCTGCTGAGGTTACTTGAGTGCCCTAACCCAGCACTGCTCACTGGGGCACTGGCACACAAACACTTGGCCCTGAGGAACCCCCTAGCCAGTGAAATGGGTTCCAAAGCTACCAAACCTCAGGGAAACTTTGGAGACCATTAGGCTGTGAGAATAACCTGTCCAAAGGAGCTATCTGCAGCTTTTTTCTGGTTCCTCACTCAAGGGTAGCAGCTGTCTGGAGGCTCCTACAGCTCAGGACAAGGCAACTGGTGCTCAGCTATCAGAAAAGCATCCAGAAGTAGTAATTTCCCATTATTTCTTTGATTGCATTTTAATTATTGACAGGCAGGCAGCCAGCACTGGGTGGCGATGGCTGCCAAGAGCCCAAAGGCTTTCTGTATGGGGGTTAAATTTTGTTAATGATCTGAGTTTCTGCCAAACTCAGTGCCACATATCAGGAGTGACACTAACTAGACTTGGAGGCTGTTTCAGTTAAGTGCTTGCACTTTATTTACATGAGCCATTTTGTATACTGCTGCTCAGAAAATACAGAAGAGCACAGAGAAGAAATAAAGATGGGTGAGTACCTCTGGGTAGCTGACCAATTTCATTCTCCACATTGCCAAGTTATTTTTCTGCAGCTGGGGAAGAAATTGGCCCTTATATTGATTTAAGAAAACTCATTCTTTCCAGTCCTACCGGCCATTCTGCCTCTCATTCCAGGAAAGAATTTTACAAAGAAGTTTGGAAATTTTTGTACAAGAGGTATGTTGTGATTTTGGGTTCCTTTCTGAAGTGCTAATGTGTCTGTTTTATTTTTCTTAGTGCTCTAGCTAAAGCAGTCACACAGACAGTTTAGATTCATTACCTTTCTCAACAAAGTCTTTCATGACCTTGAGCTTCCCTCCTGGTTACCCAATCTTACCTTTTATTTTCCCTATGGTTGCAGCTCAGCACATCTGTATTTCACTTTTATCCTTATCCTTGGTGTATTAAATTCATAGACTCATCTACCCATTTCAAATTAATTTTCATCCTTCCATTTTACACTTCCTGAAAACCGTCTCTCATGAACTTCCTAGGGGTTTCCAGGAAACCCTTGTGCCTTTCCCTCTTCCAAGAACTGTTGTGGCTCTCATGCCAAAGAGGATGGTGCTGTTGCCATCAGAGGATTTCACTGCTACCACCAATTTCTTGGCCATGATGTTTTTCCCAGAACTTCAGTTTTTCTCACCCAAAACTCTTATATAGGATTTAGGGCTGAGAAGTACAAGAAGTTGTGTGATCTCTTACTCTTAAGTCAAGAAAGCAATCACCTATCAAGGCAATCTATCTTCCCTGTTTTATCTTCTGAAAAAAAAAAAAAGTGTGGCTGATAAATTTAGAGATGTTAACACGAGCAGGTTATTTTAAAGCAAATATTCACCACCCTCTAGAAATCCCTTCTGCTCAAATTTGGCTGGCCCCCAAATGTCTTGCAGAAAAGTTCATACTGAGTTTTAATTCCACCTCCAGGCCTCCACAGCTATGAATTCTCATTTCCCTTCCCTTCCCTTCCCTTCCCTTCCCTTCCCTTCCCTTCCCTTCCCTTCCCTTCCCAAAACCTTCCCTTCCCGTCCCTTCCCTTCCCTTCCCTTCCCTTCCCTTCCCTTCCCTTCCCTCTTTTCTGTTTCCACTTCTTATATAAATAAAATTCCAAGTGGAGTGCATCTCATGGGATGATGTTAGTGATCATCACCACTCATCTTAGTGATTATATTTCATATTAATTTGGGTAAACCAGGAGAGAATGTTGTATAAAGCACTCAATGGGCTGAATATCAGCATGTTGGATAAATAGGAGAACAAATTCCCTGAGGGTTCAGTGCTTTGTGTTTAGCTCACTACCTTGCCTAGTTCCTTGTCCTGGCAATAGACTCCCAGTAATGTAAAATAATGCTTAATAAAACTTACACTTGGAAAAGTAATTTGCTTGGGCTATTGATTTAATTAAATTGAGTCCATTTGTATGAGCGCTGTTTGTGTTTTAAATGCACAGCAGAGAGCCCACAGAAGAAGGTCCCTCTCTGCAGTCAAGTGCTCTATTCCTTCCTGGAGAAGGTAGGGAATGGCAAAAATGTTTCCCTTGGCATGTGCCCTGTTGAAAATCTAAATATGGAGGGTTAATAATCTACCAGTGACCTGCTGCTCCAGTGTGGTGATGTCTGTGGCTGGGAGCCCTTTGTGTCCTTGGTGCAATGGAGTAGGGAGAGTTGGCAGTTTTACATCAATGGGGATTTTGTCTGTGATTAGTTTTTCTTGTTATTCAACAACAACAAAAAAAAAGGCTTTAAAATACCATGAAACTTGTCAGGCTTTGTAAACCTGGTGTCTATTCTAGTGACTGCCTCTCATTTTTGGTAAATTTACTCAGCTCTATCATTTTGTAATGCCAATATCCCTTTGTTATCCTTGAGTCACCCTGTTTGTCAGATCTGAGGGTGTGTGTTCTGGAAGGCCTCACCTGTGAAAGATCTTGGTGAGAGTTGGAAAGGTCCCTCCATTTTGGCATTTGTAAAGTACATTTATGCTTTTCTACTTGGTTTAGTGCTGGGCAACAATCTACAGGTGGAAGAAACAGCAATAAACCGGTAAAATTGGGAAACAACTCTTTATTACAAGAGTATATAGACAGGTTAATTTGGATCCATGATTGCTAATAAGGCAGGAGAAAATGTCAGACATTTCATTTTTTCTGTGTCTCTTTTTAAGGCTGAGATGTGGAGAGTGCTACTTTCCATTTACTTATTCTTAATGGGGAGAGTTAAGTCTCTAAAAACCCTGGAACTGATTAAAAATAAGATTTTGTAAGGTTTAATTTTTTTGGCTAGTACAGAATAAAAATGTTGAGTGAAGGTTACAACTGCCTGTTGAATTCTGAGCATCACTCTTGTGGGCATGAGAATAAAGAATTATTATCACCCTAAATTACTAAATTTCTTAGTACAGGGAGTAGCAAATTAAGAATGTTCTCCTCTCCAAGCTCTGCAGAACAGAATATCACAATTCTCTTATCTGGAGACCCTGACAGGGCCCCAAAGAATGGCCACATCACTGAATTCTTGCCTGGAAGGCTCGTCAGCTTTAATTTCCTTTTACAAAATCGCCTCTCAGGTTCACATTCAGATTTTGAGGAATATGGTTGGTATGAGAAGCTGAATGGGATGGATTTAAAAAAAATCATTTTATTGTTTTGTGTTTAGTGCACCATGCTCATCATAAAGCTCGGGAGATGTGTTTGGTCTTCTTCTAGCATGATATAATTGTGTATTTTGTCCTGAAACTTCATTTCCCTCCTCAGCCACAGACTTGCCATTTTATACCATCAACTAATTATTCATTATTATTGAAAATGGGAGAGGTATTTGCCAACTCCACAGGAATCCAGAATTCTCTGGATGTTTGTAGTTGGGCTCCTGTAGCAAAGTGTAACCTCTGCTCCTCTGGCAGTCAAAAGAGACATTCTTCATCAGGCCAAGGAAGTACTTGTAAATAAACACCATCATTAGGTTTTGCACTGATGGTCTCATTACTTAAGTTATTGATATTTCAATTAATTTGGAGAACTCTCAGGGCCCTTGCTGCTTACAGACTGCTGACCTTCATGGTCAGTGATGCTAATGCTCAGTTAATTGTGGACAGGTTAATGACCAGTTAGTTATAAGCAGCATCTTAAAAAAGTTCTTAAAAAAAAAAACAACAAATGAGCAAATGTGTTTGCTGCCCGAGAAATGATTTAGCAGTCAGCAAAGGTATGGACAGGAAGAGCTGTTGGTGTTATTCCTCTTCTTGATTTAGTTTCTCATGGATTTTTAAACTGTTTTGATTGGTTTATTTATCTCCTGTTATTAAATATCTCTGTGCCTAAAGAGAAGAAAAGAAGCAAGAAGACATTGTGATTTTTTCTGTATCTATTTCCTAGCATGAAAGATATGCCAGAAAATTTTAAGACTGTAAATCCAAATGTAAAGAAATGAGTAAATCACAGCCATAGTTTTCCCTCTTTATGCATCATTTTGCCAGACTTACCTGGGAAAAAACCATATGGATGTGTAGTTAAATAATCATAGTCTATAACTCTGGTTTTTGGAAGGAACCTTTGAAGTCATCCAGTGCAGCCTCCCTGCAATGAGCAGGGACATCTTCAACTAGACCAGGCTGCTCAGAGCCCCATCCAGCCTGACCTTGGGTGATTCCAGGACTAAATCCTGATGCATAGAAATCTGCTTGCTTTCCATGGAATTTCACAGGACTTTCATTTTAAAATACTGAGATCATAAAACTCACTGTGCAACCACTGGCATGACATTCATTCTTGCTTCTTCCTGAGCATCTCCTTGTCTTCCTCTGGACCTTGGAAGTTCTAGTAGGTGCAGACAGTGGATTTTTCATAGCAACATAGCAAATATAATGTATAGGCTGCAATGTAAGAGCTGTGTGAGGTGCAGTAACATTTCAAATTCCCTCAGCCATTCCAAGTTGCATGATTCACTCTGTTCCTCACCAGCTCAACTGTGAAAGCACCATCCTCAATTATCTGTCTTGAAGCTGCCCCAGAGGGTAATCAAAAAGGGATCTGGGGGACTGTTGGAACCATACTGATTGTGTGGAAACCCTTCTCAGGGCTTTTGGGAATAAAGTAAAGCAACAGATTTTCAAAAATTTGTATTTTCATTAATTAAATAATATTAAAACTAGTGATCGTTCTTTTGTTTGGTTTTTTTAAATATTATTATTTATTTATTTTAAAAAAGGCCTTATGATCCAGCCAAACAGGATTTTTACTGCTTTAGGGGAGGAATAATAACATCCACAATGTGTCCCTTTCTTCCCTGTCATCTCCTTGTTGAGCTGTCTAAGACACACTTGGCCAACTGCTGCACAGGCTGATGCATTTAAATCCAGGCCATCCATCTTGCAATTGGTTGCAATCAGTGAGGTTAAGAAAGTTCTGCAGAATCAGCTTTTTTAGGCTCAATACAGGTAAAAAATTTAAAAGCCCATAGTTGTGAGCTAAGTAATTAATTCAGTATATTCTTCATTTAATCACAATCAAGTCAAATTTCTATTAAAACTCACTGTGCACTTGACTGCCTGTGTAATAGGAACCACAGCAAACAATGAGGTATTAGTTGTCTTTTTTCCTTTCCTTTCCTTTGACCCTTGAATCTGTAAAGTATCCATGGACTGCAACTAACTACAATCTCCGTATTTAATCTTAAAACGTAATTAAAACAAAGAAGTGTGAAATGAAAAGCAATCAGACAGAAAATACGGACTCCAGTCAGAGCACTTTTGTCTGTTTTAGGAATATAAATTGGACACATTGCATACTTGGATCAGTCTAATCAAAGGGGTACTAGAAACCCAAACCAGTTTTTGAGGAGTAAAAACAGATACAATTGTTAGGTTTTCTGCTCTATAGTGGACAAAAACCAACCAAGATTACAAAAATCTTGTCCAGCATTGAGTGAGGTTGGAAGTATAGGGATGAGCCTGTGGTGGGAGTCCAAGGAAAGGCTCTGGTGGTCAGGTCCATCTCTCTGCAATTGCTGAGCCAAAAATTATAACAGGGGCCATGCACTCCTGGCCAAATGAATAGCAGCAATGCCTGCTCTGGTTTGGCTTCTTGCTCAGGACAGTTCTTAGCCTTATCCTCCTTTGTATTTCTGCCTTATCTGATTGTCACTGAGGAGGCTTTGCAGCCATCAAACAAGTAGTTCAGTGCTTAATCCTTTCTGTGTCATCATTCACCACCTGCAAAATAGAAAAAGAAGGAAAAAGGAAAAGAAAGAAAACAATTCCTGGTTTGGGGAACTCTTTGGGTAAGATTTATACTCTGAATATATACAGAGCTTCATCCCACCTCGACTATTTTTATGTCACCAGGATCCATATAATGAACAGTTCATGGCCATGCTGTAGATCAGCCCATTTGGCTCAAAAATTGAATAATAGTAATATGAACATCAGGTTCTGACAGTGAGGCTCTCAATCAGTGTATCCAGGAGTGCTTTATGTAGGTGGCCAGGCACAGCAGCAACCAGTCTGCAGACAAGGCAAATATGTGATGCTCAATGCTCTCTTTTTGAAAATGACACCCACAGGTGTCCATTTGTCCTCATTCATGTCCTTATTATAAACGGGCTGGGGTAGAAACTGTTCAAGTGGCAGATTATTTTTTTTATCAGCATTACCTACTGTTTCACAGTGAGGAAGAATCTTGTTATCTTACTTTAATGATTTCAAAACAAACCTACTGTGTATCCTCTCAAGAGCTTACAATGAGAGGATCTCCATCAGCTTTGTCAGGTTTTGTTCTATTCCCTCTGCTTTTAGCCCATATCCACCATCAGTCTTTGGCTAAATTAGGATCAGTTCAGTCTGCTGTACCTCTTGGGTGGACAGTGCAGGAAAGCATGCAAATATCCACGGAGAAATACCTTTCTCAAGGGATATTTTATCTCTGTTTGAATCAGAATTTCGAAAAATCTCTCCCCAGTGTTGTCTTTCCAGGCTGCAAATCTAATTAACATGAGCCCAAGACTCTTGGGTATTAATCCTGCATTTAGCTACTTTCAGGTGTTGAAAGTACAGTATGGTACAGCAGGAGAAGGACAACCTCCTCATCTTGTCCGGGATGGAATACCTTGGGTCAGGGAGGACCCTGGGAGGGACAACTGCTCCTTCCCAGGCAGCAGCAGAGCTCACTTAACTGGGAAAATCTGCAGGGACTGGGAGGGAGGGAGGGAGGAAGGGACGAAGGGAGGGAGGGAGGAAGGGAGGAAGGAAGGGAGGAAAGGAAGGAAAGGAAGGAAAGGCCTGACCAGGACTGTGCTCAAGCCACATTGTCCAGCAGTGACCCCACCCTCAATCTCCCCAGCACCAATCTAAGGCCCTCCCTGGCACCAGGTGGTGGAGGATTGGAGCTCTGCATCTTGTTTTTTGAGAACACCACGTGCCTGCAAAAGGTTGGGAAATGGCTTGGTGCAGCCAAAGTTCTGATCACAAAGCCAGACTTCCCCAAGTACCACTGAGTATAGAAGAGGAAGCCCTGAAAATTAATAGTGATGCTTTCCAGGTATAATTTCCCTGGTTTAGCAGGGAGATGACTCAGTCTTTCTTCATGGTTTCAGTGTGAAGGGAGGAGAAAAGCAGGTGAAGTCCAGTGTTGAATTGAGAACTGCTCATCAGCAGGGTGTGTTGGCTACTGACTAGAGGAGGGTGTTTGGTGAGGGATGTGAACTACCCACCCCTCCAGTGTGACAACAAGACAGCACCACAGATGAATTTATGTTCCTCATTCTTCCTGTTTCTGCCAGTGCTCTTCTTTTCTTTCCACTCTTCAGATTTTCTCCTGTCTGATACTCTTCTCAAACTTTAATTTTCTCTATGTTTTCCTCCCTGTACTGTCAGCACTCTCTCCAAATTTCTCCTTTCATGCCATTTCCCTCTTACCTTCTTTTGAGCCCAAATCACTTTTGTTTTGTGCCACCCGGTTTTCTTTCACCAGCTCTATTCCTCCTCTTCACAAACCAAACTCTGTTTTCCCAGGAGGCCTGGCTTATCCCAGCTCTTTGAATTCAATTAATTGATCTTCATCAGCCAGATTGCCATTGGCAAAGAAAACCAGCACGCTGACTGTCTTTGTGCTCTAACTTCAGTTTTATCCTCATTTAATTTGTGCCCTTTGCAGCTTATTGAGCCCTAATTACCTCTGCTGCCACCTCACTGTATTCAATTATAGCCTTCATCTCACTGACCTGATGTCTCTGTCCTCATCAAATCTCACCTTCCTGACTTTGCCCATTATTTTTGTACAAAGTCAGTGTCCTCCATGGGGAGCTCAGTTCTTCCAATCTCGCTTCATTTTCTTGACTGCTTCCAAACACTTTCACTGCATTTCCCTGCCTTCACTTCTCCAAGCTGTTATGGGATTCACCAGAGCACAGACAGACCAGTGGCACTCAGGCAGTGGTTTCAACCAGGGCATCTTGACCTGGCTTGAGGAAAATTGATCTGTTCACCAGCATCTCATAATAAAGGTAAAAAAAAATCTCCCACACCCACTTCACAAACTCTCAGATGCCCATGCATCTGATTTAAAAAAAATACTAAATTTTAAAAATATTTAATAATTTTTGCTGACACTTTTCTGGTGGAAACGATCCCACTGGTGCCTGGGTGCCTCCTCTCCTGCTGCTTTCATTCCTCTTCCCATTCTCTCTTCTCCCACAATTCCATCCCACTGCTGTCAGGTCATGATCCTCAGATGTGCCTCTTTCAAATAGCCTAAATTTCCCATATCCTTCACTCCCTGACCTATTTTTGTGCTGCTCCTGCTCTTTTCCTTCTTATAAACTTGAACACAGTGTGGAGAGGGCTGCACACTGACCCAGCACTCACACCTTCTCTCAGTCTTCCACCTGTCTCTTTTTATTCTGCTTTATTTCTTTATCCCTAGTTTTGTTAACTTCTCTGGAAACGCTGATGATTTCCTTGTAGTTAACATCCTTTTTCTTTTCCCTATTCTAATTTCTGCCTTTATTTTCATATTTGCTATCTCCCATAGTGACGATTTTTGAATGATTTATGGGCTGCTGTCTGAGATAGTTCACCATGTGAAAAACTCTTAGTCACAACACAGAGATGCCCCTGAAAGTTCACTTCTCACTGAGTCAATCCTTCTAAGTGCCTGTGTTTGACCATTTTCCTCCTTTCCAGCCTTTCTTGCTGTGAAATCCCGTCATGAGCTGGGTTCTGGGTGATGTCTCTGACTCTGTCCTTGTCCACCAGCAGGTTTCTGGTCAGTGCTGGTGTCCCTGTGCATCCCCTGCATCAAACTCCATCTGCTGATGGCCATGGTCCATGATACCTGTGGTATCCTCTAACTTCATTCACCTCCCTAGTGCTCCTTTAAAAAAAGAAATTCTGGCAACTGCTGCCATAGTGCCCCACGTCAGGGATGTCATGCAAGAAGGTCTGGGCATGAGGACTTGCTGCAGGAGCCCCAGCCTATTAAAAAACCCCTATTAAAAATGCCTATTAGTGCAATTTCTTTCTGTTTTGTCCATCTCAGGGGTGAGGAAGATCTGGCAATTACTCTTTGTAGGCTGCCTGAATCCCAAACTCATCAGTCGGGGTTCTGATTCCTCCCAAAGTTCTGATTCCCCTTTCAGCTCTTTTCTCACTTGGATGTTTGGCCTCATCATTGACCCCAGGAGCTGCACTGCTCTGGTTTGGCTGAAGTTTTGGCTGTTTCTCACAGTGCTGGCGCTGAGATAGGGCCTTGAGGAAATCTGCAGATCACAGGAGTTGAGTTGTACATAAAACACACCTGCCCCAGTACTTTGCTGTGCACAGGGAGCCAGGGCCCCATGTCCTGCAGCTGAGCCCCACTCAGGGAAAGTCTCCAAAAATGACCTTGATCTTTCCTGTCCCACAGTGAGATCTGCAGCTCTGGGTGGGAGGGTGGAAATGATATGCAAATTCCCCAGTCACTTGTGCAGCCCCAGATGAATATTTGCCTGCGAGGGAACAGGTTGTGAGACTTTTCCCTGAGTTATTTTCTCACTTGGGGTTTGCTCCAGAGGCTTTGAGCAGAGTTACTGCTCGATGTCTCACTTACAAAGGAGTGAAGCATGACATGCCAGGTTCCTCCTCTGACCTTATGTTAGAAGAGAAACTGCTTTTTAGTACTTTTTCTTTTTGACACCACTGTACTCCTTTGTCTTCTTCCTATTCTTCTTGAACATTAAACTCCCTTCACAATCCCCTTGCTAACTAAAAAATTCCTTTTTTCCTTTTTCCCCCCTTTTACTCTGCTCTGAGTAATGAGATACATGAGAATAAAACAAAAGAAAGTATAAATTTGGAAGACACAGAGCTGTTTTGATTATCTGGTTGCTTTGGTGCCATCCTTGAAAATTCTTTTTCTGTGTAAGTAATTCTTCTAAATCAGAGGAGAACTTTTTGCCTTCACTGCTCATTGAGATGTTTTGTGGTACACACTGGTACAATAATATGACATCAGAGCTTCAGGTGTGCTGAATGATTCCCATTTATCCCAAAGCTTTGCATGAAAGCAAATTATTATGGATCATTGAACAAGTCTCTTTCTAAGGCTCCCAGAGCAGGCAGTCTGTACCCAATCCTTTCTCAGGGTACAATGAAATGAGATCTTCAGCCCTATTGCAATATTTATCCCAAGGCATCAGATGGAATAGCAGAGCTTAATACGGCAAGGAATTACAGTAGCATTTTTTAATAATGTCTAGCTTAGATCTCAGCTTTACTTTAATTTACTTACCTTTAAAATCAGTGTATTTACACTTTGAATGTGCACTGTGGCTATTTCTGCCTAGTAAAAAACAGATAATACGTGTGCTTACAGCTTGTTGTAATTGTGTACAGAAGCACATCAAGGGGGTCAGATTGCCAGGAGACACAAACCAACACTATTTCATTATTGTGTTTGTAATATCAGCCAACTTTCACTGCTTAAAACTATTTTCAGCTGTTTTCCCCTTTACACAATGCACGGGTTTCAAGGTCACAGTTACCAATAGAACAGAAGAATTTGGTCAGACTGCAGTGTCTGCACCTACTGTAAGATCAATGAACTACTTAAAATTGGTGGTGGTGCTACAGGCTCTGGCTGACACATAAATTGGTGAGTGAAAAGTGTGTGGGCTTGGAAACTTGGTGTCTGGAAGGAGAAATTCAGAGTTTTACTGCCTTATGGGTGTACTGTGAAGCAGAATGATGTGATGATGACAGCACTGGGTGGGTTGCCCAGTGTTGTGAGATTTGGGACACATCCTTCACCTGGACACACTCTCTCTGCTCACTGGGGTGAAATAAAGGTGCTGCTCTTCTCCTCTGTACTGAGAACCTTAGAGCAGAGCTTTTATTCTCTAACATAATTGAGAAAGACAGGATGTATCTGTAGGGGTGCATTGCGTGTGGGGCTGAGCACCAAAGCTCCTCTGATTTGATGATGGATCACAAACACTCCCATCATTTTTTGGGTTCCCAGGGCAAGCAGGTAGAGGCAAATCTCTATGACTTCCAGGAGTACTACGAAATGTGAAACCTGCTTCTTCCCTAGCCTGGCTAAGGGAAGCTCTGCCTTGCTGTCATGAGAGACACTTTTATGTGTAAGGGCCTTTTCCCTCCACACTCCTGACAGTTTTCTTCCAAAGCTATCTCAGAGTGGTAATTTGGGAAATGAAGTTTAAAGTTTCCAATTCGTCTGTTGACAAACCTCTGTTGGGGAAGATGAAATAGGAAAGCCTTATAGATATGATTGCCTTGTAAGGGATGCTGCAAATATGGAAAGTATAGTCGAGATTGGGATGAGGACAAGGTTTGAGTTGAAAAGTAACTAAGAAACAATGGTAGAGCTGGCTGAAGGTAATTCTCCTTCTTGATAGAATAATACCCTCTGCCTAGGCAGGTCCAAAGGTCAGAACAAACCACACCTGCCTGGTAGGAGATTCCTAAAAGTAGTTTTTTTAAGGTTTAAAATATAACCCCTTATGGTAATGCGATAATTCTTATAGGTTGCATGCAAATATTGTAGAGTTTGTAGCTTGTTTCAGATTGGTTAAAGAGAATTAGGATATTCAACAGAGAAGATGATTTATTGTGTTGTAAATGGCAAATCACTCTTTTTTTGCTCTCTCCTTTTACCTCTTTCTCTCTCTTTCTGGCCTGCTTTGAGCTGCGTCTTGCAGCTCAGCAGGTCTCTCACCCCCATACTCTTTCACAATAAATTCCCATACTCTAAACCCATCTTTAGAGATCTCTCACTTCTATTTTACCCTTATAACCAAATTCCACAGAGTTAAATCCTACAGACCTCTTTCAGAGTCCAGGTCACTTCTTTAACGGCGATTCACCTTTTGTACTCTGAGCAGTAGGTTTCCTATTTCATAAATTTAAAGTTGTCTCAGAATGACACTTCCTGTCCTGACGTGATGGTGGAGCTGTAGCAGTGAGCACTGCAGCAAAACCCAGCCTATCTCCTCTCATCCTTTGGTCCCTGCCATCCTTTGGAGCAGGTAGAGGGGTGTTTCTTACTTTTTTGGACACATCTGCATTTTACCATCTGTCATGCCTTTGACAGTTGCTGCATTTTCTGTCCTGTTTCCTTTTAGGGTGGATGCATGGGAAGAGAGTTCAGGTGTGCTGAGCATGGGGTTTTACTGTGGGGATTGAGCTGGGAGTAGCTGCTTATTTCTCTGGAGCTCAGGCTGCAGTAGTGAGGAGATGGGGAAAGGGGGTGTTTGGAGATGCTAGGGATAAAATGGTAAGGAAGGGAAGTGGTTGTTAATCAAGGAATGTGGTCCTCCAAGCAGAGCTTCTCATGAAGAGCATTGCAGATAGAAAGAGGCTGCAGGAAATGTGAGAAAAATAGCTTTATTTTTGAATAGAAGACTTAAGGAGGATATGAAAGCCACTGACAAGCAAGGAGAAAACACTTTAGTCCATTTTTGTTATTTGTATTAATTATCTATGCCTGACCATGCCTTGGGATCAGGCATGGATTTCTGCCTTGCTTCTGTGCTTGGAGGGCTGCAAGGACCTGAGAGCCAAGACCTCATTACTCAAGATTCCCTGAAGGAGAACTTCATCCAAGCAGCAAGACGGGACAATTTGAGTATCTCATGTTCTGTGTCCAGCTGAGAGGAGTTTGGATGGCATCACCACACACAGGTGAGTTCCAGGTGCCTACTCTGGTCTCCCTCTCTGCCTTCTCTGCGCAGAAGGCTCATCCAAAGGGGTTAGTGAGGCAGTTTAATGTTCATGCTTTTTCAGTGCTGCTAGCAATAATGATTGCACAAATTTAAAAGCTAACATGCAGTGGAAGAAGCTCTTCCTGGGAGCTTTGTTCCAGGACCAGAGGTAATTTCTCTGAGGCTGATAATGTTGAAAATTAATAATTCCCCATTTGAATTAATTAATGTATTTCAATTGTCGTAGTATTAGGAATGCAATGAGGAAAAAGTGGATGTGGGGGAGGTGAACCTAATTAAAATGTAATTGTTTAATTCCATTCACACTCTTGCATTAGTGAATCTGTGAAAAGAAGATTTTATGATTAAAAGGAAAAGTAGGTTTTGTGATGTCCACCACCACATTTGGAGTCCATCTGCACTACAACAAAAAGAAATTCAAGATGTTTTTGTCTGGAAAGAGCATCTGGTATGTACCCCTCCTTTCTGAATTTCTAAGAGTTTTTTAATCATTACATGAGAATAGAAGAAGCCACTCAAAAGAAGAAAATATGTAATGATCATTTACTGCCACTCCTAATACCGGAAATATGTAATGTATCATAGTGGGGACCCTCCTCCAGCATGGCAAGGTTTATAAGCCTGATGAAATGAGTACCTACTAACTAAATTCCATCTGTTCCAAATACTTCAGGAAGCCCTGTACTGCACTAGATTTTGGCAAACTGTTATATGAGGTTCATCCCAATATTAGCATTTTAATTGCTGGCTGATTGCTTTTATGTCGCAAAACTCAGTTTGCAACAGTGTGTAAGTTGCAATTAGTTTTTACTGTGTGATTCATTAGCTCCCATAAAGCACGGCGTGCTGCAACATTTGGGAGGTAATTTGCTAGAAACATTAGCGCTGGCATTTAGGAGCAGGGAGTGGCTTTGGAAATGGAGCAGTCCTGCCTTTCACAAACGCAGAGCCCAGGTTTGCTGGCAGGACCCCTCAAACGAGGTTGAGCTGCCAGCTGCAGATGGAATTGTCTCACCGTGGCAGATTTCCCGTGCCAGCAGCATCTTGGTCCTGCAGCCTGCTCCCCATGGGTTTGCATCTGCCTGGGGTCTGAAGGCGGGTGGTAGAAGGGACACAGGTGTGAGAGGTCCCTTTCTGGGAGTTTGGCTGCTGAGCTCAGTCTGGTTTGTGATAATCCTCTGATTCTGACATCTTCTTCATGCCTCAAGAACCTCATGCTTCTTTTGGAGATGCTGTCGTGTTCACATTGCTTGTGCTGGGGAGGATGAGTGTGTTCAAGTTACATTGAGAAAGGAGGAGAAATTAAACACCCTCTTTAAAACTCTGCTACCTCTATCGTCCCATATTCCTTAGGCAAAAAAAGCAGGTATTTTGACTGAGTTCTAAACCAGCCAAGACTTCTTAGCCCCATTCTGTTAAGAACAGTGGTTCATTTTGCCTTCTTCCATCTCTTTTGGAAATTGTTGTCTCTGGCAGAAAAATCTCGACAAGTAATGCATGAGGACATGATCAGTGAGTTTCCTACTGGTACTTGCATGGTGTGACGGCTTTTTTGAGTATCCATGGCAGTCATGTTATTTTATCTTCCCTGGTAGGTTGAAACTACCCTGGGAAGGTTATTCTGCGTGTGGCTGCTGGCAGTCCAAATTCTAAATCCTGGCTGTGAATGGCCTGTCTGGGATGCAGCACACCACACATCACACCTCAGCCCTCACTGCTAGCACCTCTCTGAAAGTGTAAAGCTCAAAATGTAGCCTATGGTTTTATGGAAGAATTTGAATTTTTCTGTACTGATGAATAAAAAATGGATGCAGAAAACAATAGTTTTCCCTCTGAGAAATGTCCCTTGGGATTTTCTAGGTTTCCTTTCTTCTGTTTTCACAAACTCTCTGAAGATTAGAAGCCAAGCTTTTGTACATCTTTGCTGTCAGAAGTTTTGCATTGGGAGCATTTGCCAAGTAAAGAAAAACACTGCTTATTCCTGCAGAAATATGCTTAAGTCAAATTAAACTGGCACATTTGTGATTATACAACAAATTACGTAAAATATAAACTTTCAATACTTCAGCTCAGACTGTAACAACTCACTCAATTTTCTGCATATGCTTTACACCTGTAGGAGTCAAAAGCACCTGCAGCTGTTCAGGCTTCCCCTGGTTTGGTGTAAGTGGCAGCTGCCTCCCAGCCTTGATTTTCATATCTCAGTTTAAGAATCTTTCTGCTCACACCAAATTGTAATGCAAAGCATGGTCTGTGCTGGGAAATGTGAGATGCATGCTCCAGTTGCCTGTTGATAATTCTGATTATGAAATAAGAGTTTATTCATTTATTTCAGCTCACTTTGTGCAGTGTTCTCTGTTGTGCTAGGATAGAATGATGGCTGAGGACGTGAGAGCAGAGGTCAGCTGCCAGGTGAGGTGTGTGACTCTGAAGGTTTTCTGTCAGATATGAGGCAGGAGTGCAGGATTTATGCCTCTTTTTGTGCTTCTGCTGCCTGGAAAGTGAAAGCCATGGGAGGTGTACTGACAGCAGCAGAGGTGATGCCAAAGAGGGAAAGATGGAAATCTCTCTCCTGCTGCCATCTCCTATTTATATAGTTTATAGTGCATGGAGCCCAACCAGCCAAAATCTTACCTGAAGCCTTAGCTGGTAGTCACTGTTGGGCTGCTGTGCCAGCACTGCCTGTGAATAATTTCTGTTTGAATTCCTGAGGTGTGGGAGCAGGTGGAATTTCCCAAATAGGAGTCAGCCTTGCTCAGGTTAGAGGACAGTCCCACTGACAGGCTAAAGAAGCTGCTCTGACTGCAGTGAAATACAGTGACTTTCCTGTGTGTATTTAAAGTCTTGCTCCAAACACAACAGGCCATGAAGGAATTGTCAGGAAGATCAGGAGCACCATTTGCTCTGCTCATCCCCTGCTGGCCCACACATGTGCAGGTGTGCAGGGAAAGGGAAAGTGATGTGCTGAGATCTCAATTGTGCAATTGCTAATTTGGTGCCTGAGATGCAGGAAAGTGGGCACTGAGTCTGTTGAAATCTACTGAGCCTGTCTAGTAGCCTGGATTTAGTCCTGTAGTGTTACCCAGACTCTTCTGGGGATGGGAATTATTCAGTCCCCAGCAGAGCTGATCTCCAGGACTGTGGCTAAGACTTGGGTATCATGAAAACGTAACCATGAAAACATAACTCCTCTGTTGCAGTGGAAATATTTTTCTTCAGCCCAACTTAAACTGGTTAAATGTTAAGCTGAGCTGGAAAAAAAGCCTAAAAATCTATGTTACACTTGAGTAGGACTGTCTGTGTGGAGTATGTGTATAACTGTAAGTAACTGAGAATTACTTAGGGCATTAGAGTGATCAAATCCTTAAGCCAGAGTCAGTAACATCTTTGTTGGACGGCATGGCCAGAAAGAGTTTTTTTCCACAGTCACTTTTTTCCTGTATAAAATGGTGACTTTTATACATTTATATTCAAGAAATAAGCAAGTAACTTAAGAATTTTCTCAAAATGCAAAATTATTGACTTCTTTTTTTTCCTCCCACTCCCAAATATTTCTTTGGTGAGCAAGGGCAGCACGGGAGGTCATCAAAACTTTCTTCATCCTAGCACTTTCAGTGTGTGGTATCTCATTTCAGAGGTTTCTTCCTTCTTTGTCTGCTGTTAGAGCTGACCTCAGAGAGTCCTTTGCCCCTACAAAAAAAATAAGGAAGACTTTTGGAGATAATGCATTCCAAAAGGGGAATAAAATCTGATGACAATAAAGGTCTTGGTATATACTTCAAAAATATATATGGCAGCCCATATATTGTCCTGCTCCGATTTCCAGCTTTCTTCTCTTATTCATTTTCCTTTTACAAGCCTGAGCTGTAGGTGGGGGAAGTTTGAATGAATTTGGCAGAGGCATTTTGTGTGAGACTGCTGCTTTTAACATACCCCACGTATCACTGGCAGTGTTAGCCAGCAGCACTGCTGCTTCTGGGAGGCTTTTGATGGTGACACAGTGGTTTGCTGAAAAGGCTCTGAAATCCTGTGGAGAGACAGAATTTCTATTTCACTGTGTTTTATAGATTGTCTTTTGCAAATGGGTTTTACTCTGGTGGAGAAATGAAAAACTTGACATTGTGACTCGGTATTTAAATCACATTGCATTGTGAGGGGTGAGGGTGAGTGTTCCTAGTCCAGTTTTACAAATGGAAGGTGAGTGCAAAATGAAGATGGGAGAAGAAGATTTGATCCTTGTTTGGGTGCCTTTGGGCTGAAGGAGAAGAGATGAAGACAAGCCTGGAATCAGGCTGGCATGGGTGCAAGGGAATGTGTTTGATGCCTGCTTTCCTCTGCGAGGCCATGGCAGCTGCAAGGAGTGGAGACATCTTCACTACTGCAGGATAATGGAAAAATTCAGTGTAACAGATGGCCTGATATTCACAGGGGCCAGCAGGAATCTCCTGCTCTCCCAGAGGAAATGGGAGCAAAGGAAATGATACCTTTTAAGGAGAATTTTTATGCAGAAGTGACAGATCAGAGATTGCATAAAGCAAATGTGTAAGAAATCCCCGCACATGCTTCTGGCTTTGGAGTGAGACCAGCCCTTTTCTCTGAGATGCCACACAAGCACCTACTGATGGCAAAAGGGCAAAAATGAAAATATGGCAGTCACTTCCAACCCATCAAACTGGCTGACATCAGTGCTGCAGCATATCAATCAATGGCTGATTTATTTATCCATGTATTTCTCTGGCACACTCAGCCTCTGCTCTGGAAAAGGAAAACATTTGTGTGTGTGCATATTGTAGGAGTTAATTTGTCAGTGGAGCTGCTCAAGATGTTGGTTAAGTGAAAAATAATTTTGTGTGTTTTAGCAAATGCAATTCATCAGAAGCTGTGCAGATTAACTGGGTAGAACTATGCTGAACACAATGGCATCTGCAGATAAAAAAAGTGATAAATTATAATATTACGCCTGCTCTATGATTCATTGGGAAGAACTCAGACGCCAAGCATTTTCTTCAAAGAAATTATTCAATGAAGACTGAACAGTGACTATAAAACAACAAAACACCTCCTTTGCGATGGTTTTAAATATTGTTGTACATAAAATCTAATTTATATGGTATTAAAGGCTTTTCTTTGGACTACAAATCATCTTTGAAAAATGCATCTTGTAAACGGTTCATCAGATGCATCTCAAATACTTTTATGATTATTAGTAAATGGAATTAGAACACCTTGTAGTTGTTTTATTACATTTTGCACAGCTGTAATGGATTACAGAGAGGCTCTCACTGTGGTAGCTCAGGCTGCACAGCAACTTCTAAGTCAATACACGTTTTTCACAGGTTCTTTGTTTTTTTGGGAAGATACACCACTTTGCTCTGAAATGATCCATGCCTGATGCCAGCTGAAAGTGGGAGCAGCCAAATGGAGCTGCCCATGCTCATTAAGAAAGCCCATGATGTGTGTAAATGCCTTTACCACCTGTTTTTGTTTCTTGCTTTATCTGGCAGGTGAAGGAGGTACGAGAGAGGGAGGGGCTCACCTTAGGTCATGCAGGTGTTGATTGTGGGCTGTTCAGGGGTTCCCGCCCCCCGCAAGCTCCCATGACACACGGGGGTGCTAAGGGAGTCACTCCAGACCTGTGGCATTCTGGGGTGGCATTTGGGGTCATCTGTGGAAACACAGAGTCCAAAGCAGTGCTTGGTGCTGATGTTCATGGGGCTGGAAGTAGCCCCCTCCCTGCAGCTGAGCCAGGCTGGAGAGAAATAAGTTTATGTTTAGGGCGTGAGTTATTTCAGCTCAGGTGTCTAACTTGTGTTGAGTTAGTCTATAATATCAGTATCTTCATTAGTACAGAGGGTTAGCCTGCATGGACACTTGAATTTGGTCAGATGAAACTCACGAGTTTAATCTGAACTACTTGTGTGAGCTTTTCCACCAAAACCAGCAGAGAAACAGAGCATGGTTCATCCTACTCTTATTGGAAACCTTCACATGGGATGGATTCATAGAATCAGTAAGGCTGGAAAAGATCCCTTGCTAACCCAGAGCAACCATGCACCACTAAACCATCTCCAGGTGTCACATCTATGTGTTTGATGATCACTTCCAGTGATTCCAGCTCGTCTCTGGGCAGCCTGGTCCAATGCTTGGCAACCCTTGCAGTAAAGGTATTTTTCCTAATGTCCAATCAAAACCTCCTTGGTGAAACTTGAGGCCATTTCCTCTCATCCTTGGAGGATCCATGTGCTCTCCACCGACTGCAGACAAATCCTGGGTGAGTTGTTTAGACATCAGAACTTAACTGGGGCCAGCTCAGGTCTAACAGGATAAAGTCCAGCTTTACAGGCCTGTGAGAAGATTTTTGCTGCCTAAAGTCTGCAAGTTTTATCCAACTGCATGCCATGTAGTAAAGAATACTAATTCCTCCAGAACTGGTATATTTTTGTCCTTAACTTGCCCCAGTCACACCTCTGTGCCGAGGTACATTTAGAAACTGGATTCTGATTTATAGAGATACTTTGAAAACACAAGCCAAGTAATTTAGTATTTTATCTCAGTAGTGCTTGGCCCAATAGCACTGGTGAAGTTCTTACTGCTCCCATGTTTTTTCTTGCTCACAAAAGGACCCATGTGCTTGCTAGATGAGTGTTGAAGTAAAGCACCAGCACATAAGTGCTTTGCTGAACAGGGATTGATTAAAATACATACTTTGGGGCCTTACTTAATTATGTGTTGGGGACTGCATAATTGGCACCGTACTGAAGACATTTAATAGCTTTCTTCTGATAAATCTGTACATGCACAACAGCCCTGAACTGTAATTTAGCATGATAATGCCAGCTTCATCAAGGCCCGTGGAAAAATGCAGAAAGATGTTTGGCTCTCTGCGTCCTTGTGAGAGAACTGAATTAGTGATTGCAGTCTCTGATCTGATAAAAAGCAGCTTCAGTGTATTTTTCCACTGAAACAGCTTCTTACTTGAGCAGAATGAAGGAGGCCATGCACAGCTGACAGACTGAGCTTCCTAAGGTAGATTTTCAGCCACTAGTCAGAGTCAGGCTGACAAACAGGGGCACAAGATAAATTCACTACAGGACTTGAAGAGCATATAATGCTGTCACAAGTTTTAAACACTAGTCCAGTGTCTGATGGGAAACAGTAAAGCTTGGTGTAGCAAAGGACATTTAACCAAATCTAAACCCTCTGCTTTGCATTTTCAAGGTTAATAGAGAGCTACAACACTACCAGGAGCTTCACAAAATGTGCATATTTAGAAAGCATCTTTTGTTGAGAATGAGGTGTGACTGTTTCCTTCTTCCCATGGTTGCAATACAGAGAGAAAAAACAAACTCCAGTGATATCAGAGTGCACACAGGCAGAAAGAGAGAGGCCCTTGAGGAAGGTGCAAGCTGTGATCTAAAGGCTGCATGGGTCACTCCCCAAATTGAGTCCTGGCTGTGGCTGCCCCCTTGTCACTCCCAGCCATGGACAGGGCTGACAGCTTCCCTTCCCTACTGCTGCCTTTATTCTCAGCCATCCTGTCTGTGCTGGTGTGATGGTTGCTGAAAAAAGCCCAGACAAAGGCTTGATGTGTTGTGTTGGGAAGAAATGTGTTTTTCTTTGCAACTGAGAAGGCACTGGGTTTTGTGTTTGAGTTTTCCTGTGTGTTTCTGGAGCTCAGTGTGTGCTATGCTGTAGTGCAGGGAAATAACCCTGTGCAATATTGATACCTCTGTGTCCAGGGAATCCAACATGGATGCAGGGCCCTCTCTACCTCCAGTACTCTGCAAAAAGGATGCAGGTGAAGCAAAAAGTCATGAGGTGTTTAAATTTGTTATGAAAATTAGCATTTGACAAGAAAAGCTTTTGAAGGTGCATCATAAAAGCATGAAATGTTTTCTCTGAAGGATAAATTTCTACCTCTACCAGCCAGGGCTTCATAGCCCATGGGAAGGAGGGGTCTGCTTGCCCTGAGGCCCAAATGTGGATATTTGTCATGGGGTTCATCCCACCAGCCCATCCAGGTCCTTGTTAGCAATGTTTTTTCCATTGGGAAGAGCTGATATCTTCAGCAGTTATTTCTTTACTGTTCATTTACCAGAAATGTTAAAAACAGCCAAGTTTTGCTCCCCTAAAGGTTACAGAAGTATGCAGTGGAGGGTTTTACTACTAGTATTTTATTACTCTGCAGCAGTGTTCCCACAATATGGGCTCTTTCCTCCCTCAAGCCTATAGGGAAAATACTTATTTTCAATAAATCTGAAGGCCATTAAATAGTGAGGTGTTAGTTTTATTTTTTTTTCCAGTGCTATTCTTTTATTGGATTTGTACATTGGTAGGACCAATGCATTAGAAGAGGTGAAATAGCTTTTATTTATAAACATGTTGCTGACATAAATATTTTGATGTCATTAAGTGGCTGCTCCTCTTCACGAGAGTGCTAAATATCATCAAAACTGAAATATGTGTTACTTCAGGGGACTCTAGGGAGCAGTAAGAAAAATAGCCTTAAAAACAGGAGCAGAACTGTAATTTATGTTTTACCTAATTCTGTTTCCAATTAAACTATCAGGTTTTATTATCTAAAAAGAGTGATCTTGTCCAAAGGGGAGGCATATTTTACTAAATTTTGTCTTACCTTAAATCAGGCCTTGCTGTTCCTTGAACAAAGTGGAACAGATGTTAGAACAGCCTAAAAGAAAAAAACCTCTGACAATCCCCTGAAGTTCAGCAAATGTCAAGCAATTGTTAAATGGAAGGTAGGAAATGGGAAATAATTTTCAAGGGTGGCTTCTTTAGGTAAAACTCCCCAAACAACAAAAAAGAAACCTCAAGAACAATTTCAGGAGATTTGGGAAGGGTGAAAGCTGTAGTTGTCTTAGGAGTCCTTCTATGCTCCCTTCATAAACAAGAGAAGCTCTGTAGTACAGACCCAACCATCATTGTAGAATATCTAAAACAAGAAAGAGAGATTATGTTTGTAAGGTCCTTTCATGGGGAGAAAAGGGATTTTGAGTTCAGCTCCAGCAAGATCCATCTGTGGACAGAAGAGAAGTTTTTGGGTTCTTGAGAGAAAAGAAGCTGCATGAAGGTCTGTTGGCAAGGCATAGGGATGTCTCCGTGTCCTCCTCATCCCAAAAAACTGCCCAGATTCTAGCATTCCCTATTATTGCATCTCTCAGCAGGAGCACACAGGATGAATGACAGGCATCTAAATTTAATGAAGGGTGAACTGCAAACAAGGTACAAGGAATATTAATTTGTTGAGAGCTAAGCAGCTAATAGAGAATCACAAAACTTCTGGGAATAGACAGAGATGAGGATTAAAGAGTTGTGAATTATTAACTTATTGCCATGAGATGAAAGAGGCATGGTGCAATTGATCCTCTCCACTGCTCCTTCCCTGCTACGTGTGACTTCCACCCACCTCAGATTACCAAGCCTGGCATAAAAATTGAATTGCACTGCTAAGAGTATTCCAAGGACAAAGAAAAAGCAAGGAAGGATGTTCCCACCCCTGCAGATGCTGGTGTTCCACATATTCACTCAGCAGTTCAGATTTGCACCTGCTGCAGGTGGGGACAATCTCATTGTCCCTCTGGTCCCTGCATCTCCCTTGCAGAGTGTCCCTTCTGATACTTTCCTGCAGGGACCAAAAGTCTGTGTAAATGAGCACAGCTCCATCAGTCTGATACACTCAGCTGATACACTCAGCTGTAGCCAGCCCATGTGAGAGATTCACAGCTCCCACACAATCCTCTGGCTCTGTGCCACCGGTTGTCCCCATTGAAATTGTTCCTCTTCAAGTGCCTGGAGGATGCTTTCCTTTTGCCAGCCAGATGGGATATTTTTGCCCAGCTTTGCCATGAGAAGGGATCAGGTGCTGTTGAACAGATTCATCCTTGCCTTGGCTGCAAACATTTAGGGTACAAGAGAGCAACCACCCAGACCTGTCCTTTCGTCCCAGCTGCCTGCTGTGCTTGTCACAAGGTGAGTTGAATGCATGAAGGACATTTGACCCTTTTACTGCCAGCTGAATCTTCAGCTGTCAGTACACCCTGCAGTAGCCTGAACTGCTGCTCCCAGCCTGGCACTGAGATGCCCAGACAGGTGGTGCAGCCCAGCACTCACTTACGGGAAATGAGTTTGAGCTTGTGTGACTTTGATTTTCCCCTGCCTCCTGTGTAATACCTTCTCCTTCATGCTGATGTTACCAAAAGAGCAGAGTCAGAGATTGCTCTTGCAGCAGATTTCAGGCTGAAACAGCCCACTGACAAATGGTGCTAGGTCTCACAGAGCTCATCTGTGTTCTGCTTTGCTCAGCTGTGCTATCAGCTATCAGTTGTTTCTGGTTTCATTATTATCAGGCTGCTACAGAGACCTTTGCATCAGGGGCAATGTAAATTAAAGACAAAGAGGGTACCAAATAATTCATTTCCTTTCTTACTTCTAATTTGGCATTGAGAGAATATCACTTCCTAATACAATATTTGGTGCCTGGCCAACCACTAAATTTGGGTATTTGTTGTCCCTGTTTACCATTTGCATGCAGAGATAAATATTGCTCATTGAGTCACTGTTATTACCTTAGAAATAGCTCAGCTGCCCTAAAAGCTTACCCATTAATTGAAATGGGCAAAAGGTGTGTCAAGTACAGAAAGCAAAACATCTACCAGAGGGGATGCCAAGCCCTTTCCTTGCATACAACTTGATTAATTCTTATTGTTTAATGCCTGGAGGAAAATGTTGCAGATCACTTCTAGGTAAATATCGTAGGGCATGACTTAATTTTTAATACTGGAGGCTATGACACTGCATTTATTATCACTTTCTTAGCTATTGCAATTTGTTTTTCCTGACAGGCACAGATCCCAGGGTATTTTATCTCACAAGGACATTGATAATGGCAAAGTGCATTCTTTGGAACAGGAACTCTTTGTGGGAAGATGAAAAAAAGAGCTTTTCCTTACCACTGTTCCCTTCCCTCACTGGCTCTGACAAGCCAAGAGCAGGGGTGGATCACAGCCTGCGCACAAGGGGTTCCAGAAAATTGTGGGCCAGTGGGAGCCTGTAGCTGTGGGTATAACACAACCAGGGGGTTTGAGGAGGGACAGGAATATCTGTCTCTGGTGCTTCATTCTGGGTATCTTCATACACTAACACAGATGTGCCCAGCCAATGCTTTGTGACTGACATTGTGGTATTTAAGTTATGAGTAAATCATGGATTGGCCCAAGAAGTCAACACAGTCATGGCTGATGTTCCTGGTGAGCAATCACTGCCTGTCCTGCTGAATCACATTGGCTCATTTATACCTCTTACTCCTGCATCCCTGTGTGCCATTCCAGCTCCTCCTCCACACAGCACACCCAGCCCTTGGAGAGGACTCCTGCACCCATCACAAGGGCTGAGTTTTGCTTGTCTCCTTGGTTTTCCTTTAACATTTTTGCCTGCTTCTGTGCCCCACATGCTGCCAGACTTCATCCCTCCAGCAAACATATCACTTCCCTCAGCACCCTGATTCCCAAGATGTGCCTCCTGAATGTCTGGTCAAAGCTCTTGATGCCGGAATGGTTTTTTCCTCTTCTTTTATATACCTTTTACACAGTTCTGTGTATCCACAAGTATTAGCATGCACACTTGTAACCCTTTACTTAGTCTAGTTCTTAGTGTTTTGTAAGTGTTCTGCAGGCCCTGAGACTGAACAGCCCAGAACTCCAGAGCCAGGGAGACCAAACATCCTACTATCTCAGGAAGCCAAGGTCCCCTGGCAGGACAGATTCTGTAAACTCGAGCTGAGCCCACCCCACCCCAGCCCCATTATTGCTGATGTGCCCATATGCTGATGTGTAAGGTCTGTACCTGGTGTGTGTGATTGACGGTGGGTGTGCATTGCCACACTGTCACCTGGGTGAAGTGGATGCATCAAACAGGATCCTGATTAAAATACCGAGGTAACGACCCCCAACCCTCTTAACTGTGTCTAGCTTCATTTTATAACACCAGGAAAAAGGCATCACTCTGCATTTGTTTTTTTTCCCCTCTATCCAATTTTTCCTTGTCATAAGGATTATCTTTGCTCTGTGTTTTCACAGAGCCACAGACAAGGAAGGTTTGTCAGGGGCTCTGGGTGTTTCTGCATGTGGGTGAGCCACAAGTGCTTCCTCCTGGAGTAAGAGGAAGTGTCAAAGCCATGAGCTAGTGTAAATGCACAGCTGTGGCTGCATCCCTGCCACTTCTTTTCCTTGCTGCTAATGTGCAGGAACTCTGCCAGGAAGGGGATACAGCTTTCATATGGGGGCTCAGTTTTTCAATGGTTTGTGCTACTCAGAGCTGTTCAGGAGCTGCAAAGTGAATTTTGGTTGCAAACCATGTGAGCTTCTTGCTTGTTTTTCTGGCAGGTGCAGGGAAGACAGGGGCCACTTGTTTGCTTCCTCATTTCTATGGGAGAGCATGGTGACATCTGCTCTGCTTGACATCGTCTGTGCTGTGTGCAGGATGCTGAAACATGGATGTTATGACTGCTGCCTCTCTGGGAACTCCAAGAAAATTAGATGTTTGTCTCACAAGGTTCATCTGGTGGGGGAAAATATTTAAACAACTGCATATGAGGCTGCAGTGCTGCTGTACTTATCCCTTAAAATGAAAAAGCAGATTGCTTTGCTTTTGTGCCTGGATTTTGTCTCGTAGCCAAGCTAATGCTTAGCACTGACAAAAAGAGGACAAGGTGATTTCCACAGAGCAGTGGGCAGCATTTACACCAGTGCAAATGTACCAGTCTGAAAATCCAATAAAAGCACTAGCTGGAGATACTTAAATTTATATGAGCACCAGGGAGCTTTGGCCATGGCTCTTTCTGCACACACTTGTGCTGCTGCACATAGGCCTGGCAATTATCTGCCTGAATTTGACAAGATTTGCCCTTGTTTGTGATAGGAAAGACCACTCAGGGGAGCTGATGCTGAGTACTCCCCTCAGCTTCATACTAGGATGGATTTTTTTTCAAACCAAACTTAACCTGGCATCCTGGAATGAGTTTTTCCACTTTATAAGTAGCTTGAAGCTGTTCAAAGGACAGCCCTTGGTTTGTAACCCTACAGCCCATTTGGGAGTGGGATTTGTGCTGTGTTTGGTGAACACCTGGAGATGAGCTTCTGTTGTAGTTTCCTCCAGAGGAGATTTATTTCACACATTTAACACTGTGCAGCAGACCAAAGCAGTGGGGATTCATTTCAGAACCTCCTGCTGCTTTGAACCACACAAAACACCCCAGTGTAGACCCAACCAGGAGGAGTTAGACATGGCTGGGAGTTTTTCCACGTGTGCTCTCTCCTTACTAACTAGAACAAATCCACCTGCTCCCACCTTCCCTGCTCTTTGGCTGCAAACGGGAAAAAGTAAATTAAGAATACTGTGGCACTTAGGAATTGAACTGGAGGTGAGTGATAAACACTTTCTTTGTGACTGGGCTGGGTGAGCTGTGTTCTTGAGCTGAGTCACTCTGAAGATGTAGGGGATGGGCAGCCAAGTCTGGGAGCTGGCCCAAATACCAGGAGAGAAAAATCAGCAAAAAATCTGCACTAGAAACTGCTGGACCACACTAGAACCTGTGTTTCTGGGCAGATTTTATAGTATTTCTCCCTCTCTTGCTTCCCACCCCCATCCCCTTTTTAATTCATAGTGGTTTAGGCTTTTCATTTAAAGTATGAAATTATCCTAAGAGAATGCTTTGAGTGAACACCATTTTCCATTAGTAGAAGGCCTTTTTAAAACATTTTTGATTAGCCTTTTTTGATTGTTGAATTTTAAAAGATTTCCTCTTGGCATGGTAATTCAGGCTTTAAGAAGGAAATTTCTTATGAAAGGACTCAGTGGTTGGTTATAAAAAAATGCAAACAGATGTGGTTAGCAATAAAATCGCACCATGATGTCTTTTAATTCCATATTAATATGTAATTGAGTAATAAAATAGTAGCCTAATGTTTTGCATGCTGCAGTTTTACATACCCATAACTTATCCTGTAATATTACCTGGCTTTCTTAATCTCATCACAGTGTAAAATTGGAATTTCATTACTGGAATTAAATTCTATTTCTGCTACACTTTATATCTGAGTCTGCCAGGCAGCACTGAAAACCTTCAGGACAATTTACTAGAAGCTAAAATTGCTGTTTTTCTTTCAGCATAAGACACAAATTAGACAAAACTGCATCTTCCAGTAATGTGGATAATATACAGAAGCTGAGCTCTATTTAAAAAAAAAAAAGGTTTTATTTATAATTAAGAGTAGGATAACCACTAAGCCTATAAAGCCATCATCCAGGGTTGATAGTTGGGTTTTTATGCCACAGATATTCTGTGTTTTTTAGGAATCTGTAATCATTCAAAAGCCATACAAAGCCCTGGAAGCTCTCTAGGAGAATTGCTTGCCAACCTATTTTGAATGCATCTGAAACAGATTTAATTTACAGTGATCTTTCAGCAAAGCTTCTCTATAGATTCAGTTCCTTCTGGCTCGTTCTTATATCTAAACATATCTTACAGAAAAATCTTCCTAGCTCTGATGATCCCCAAAATAAACATATAATTATGCTTTTTCCTGTAAGTCACAACCATTTCCATAGGAAGAAACAAGACATGTGTGATTTGTTTGAATTTGGTGTTAACACAGTCACTGGTGCAGCTCCAAGTGCTCTGCAGACAGAATGCTTTTGACTTCAGCAAGAAAATTAAATTAAACCCACAAAATAGAGACCATCAGATGATTCCAAAGCTCTTTTGTTATCTCTAAGCTGGGCTTTTTTAGAGATGCCTCAGCGAGGCACAGGCTTTCTGAACTGTAGATTTTACTCATTTTCAACAGCACATTAAGGAAAAAACACAGAGCAAATATAATATGGATACTTAATTTGTGGATCTAGCAAACCATAAATGTTGCATTTAAACGCAGATGTAGATTAGATTTTTAGCAGGAGCTGGTGTTATCTGGAAAGTTTTACTGGAAAATGAGGTTTTCTTTAGAAATGCTCCTTTAGCAAAGCTGTGTTTCCAGAGGCAAAGGCTTTGGGAAGCACTGCAGGTTCTGTGTGCAGCACCAGGGGATGGATCCTGGTCTGATGTGACCTCCAAAATGTAACCTGTGATCTTTGGGGCCTCACTGGCTTTTTGCCAACAGATCACAATGAGCATGATCATGAGAAAAGGCCTTATTTCAGACATTCTCCCAGGAAAACAGCATTTCCCTCGGTAAATCACTCTATTTTATCTCAAATGTATATTTCTACTGCTTTGAAATGTTCTGTCAGTCACCACAAGCCTCAATTTATTGGGGAAAATGCTGCATGTTATCAGTTCTTATATATTTCAGAACATTTTGTTTTCGTAAACCCAGTCATAAAAATCCACACCTGTTCCACTGACAATTTTAATAGAAGTTCAGCCTTAGCAGAATCCATATTCAGCAAGATGCTGCATCTGCCCAAATCCTTTCACAGAGAAAAATATTCTTTCTGTGGCTGCATTAGAGATAGGAAAGAATGTAATAAATTCCAAATGTTTAAAAAAGTTGGAGGAAACTGATGTTGAATGTTCTGGAAGATTGTGTGTACTCACTGTACTGAGCCAATAGGTACAATGTATTTCTAAATATATATCTTCAGATCCAACTTTGTATTAAGGTTTGGCCCCTCAGTATTCAGGACCTTAAAAGTCTTTTATTTTTCTTCCCAGAGAAAAAGACTGATTCAGGGTAAGTTTATGTTATTTGCTATGAAATTGGGTGCTCAGGAGCAAACTAGGACACAGAATGATATTATTTTTGAGACTTTTTTTAGATCATTTACACATCCGATTAAAGAATTTGTTCTGTGATTTGGGTTTGGGTTTTTTTTTTGTTTGTTTGTTTTTTTTTTATTTTTTATAATTTGCTCTTCACTGAATCCTTTGTGTCACAGACTTGAGCACATCCCAGAGGAGACTATTCTACTCCTAAAACAGCACCTTGAAATTTTTAGCATGCAACTTTAGCACATAATTACTATTCAGTCAAAAATGTCTTTCCACTATCTTCAACTTTGCTATGTGAAGAAAAAGTAACTTCACCTTATCTCTATAGAAAGGGGTAATTTTTGGAAAATATTTGAGATCCTTTCGATATACATGTAATTATCTTTGTGGGTGTGCCTGAACGTCTTGCTGTGCTGAAGGCTGACAAATGGATTTCCTGTAATTTTGAAATTCCCCTGGCACACGACAAGTGACTGAAAATTGAAGTTACATAAACTTCCAGATCAAAGAATGCTTCTCTCAGATACTCTGCTGTGTGGCACTGTATGAGAACGAAGCACCTGACTGGAAGCAAATATTTATTCTTGTTTTCCTTTGAACATTAGAAATATTAAAAATAGCAGGTCCAAATGAGGTTGCATTCTTGAAGTCTCAGCCATTCATTTGACTGCAGTAACCCTTTTACACCTGCAATTTCTCTAAATGAATTTTCACTGCTGCACTGTCACCAGACAATGCACAAAGAAACATGCAGTTTTGGGAGACATTTTTGCATATCCATGATTTCAAGGATTAGTGGCAGCAGAGAAAGAATAAGCTCTTTTCAGCCATTTAATGTACTTTTTTTTTTTTTTGGAAATGGCTTATGTACACGTGCAAGGAATATGGAGGAAGAGCTGACAGATTTTGGCACAAAATGTGTAGATATATCCTGTTACCTTTGTGTCCTCCAATGTTCACACCTCACCTTTGCTGTTGTTCTTGGGGTATCCATGAGTGTCTGTGGGTGATGCTATAGGACACTTCTATCCCTTCTGTAGCCCTGTCATTTTTTTATCTCCTCCAAGGCCTTGGCAATAAGCTGTTTCAACTGTTTTGCTGTCAAAAACTGGAGAAATTTATAGCATCTGCTCCATTTGCATGTTGCCTTTTGATGATCCACCATGAGCAACCAAGAAACTCTGCCTGCCTAAAATGCAATAAGCCTTAAGGCAATTATTGCTTCCCTCAGTGATCCATGGAAAATCATATCTCTGCTCATTTAGGAAAATGCAAAGCTTCTCCTTCCTTCAGGGCTTATGTCTTGCCTTGCTGATGGGATGGCTACACCTCTGCTGTTGGTCATAAGCCCTTCAAGGCTCTGATGCAGCCAAGTGTAAATACATAAATAATCCACTGATTTGACTTCATCTGCCTGTGCTCCCTCTGTGTCAGCTTAGAGCTTCTCAGGCTCTCTGGGATTGGTGCTCACCATGGGCAGTCAGTCCACAGCTGAAATAATTTTTGGAAAGTAAAAGAGCGTGTGCATATGGTAATATTTATGCACTAATCTTCTTTTCTGGCCAGGCTGAGGCTACTCTAAGAAAATGTTTCACAGTTGATTTTTTTTTTTAACATGTCAGTAGTGGCTGAAATTTCATCAATTTGAAGTTTATAGTGAAGTTTATGATCCATTGTTCTTTAAAGTGTTGTATGAATGAATGATTTTGCCTAGAATCTAAAGCAGTGGACTTGATTTGAGCACTAAAGTGTCTCAGGGGTACACTCCAGCCTTCCCTGAAGTCCAACTTTCTAGATGTGATAAAATTGCCAGATGAGTAACTCCTTCCTGATAGTCACCTATGCTGTATCCTTTGTTGTTTATACATCTGGTATTTTTAGTTTTATTTGAAAAGTATCAGTAAACTTGTTTTTCTGCCTACAGTGTATTTGATAATTTTAGTTCACATGCAGGACACTGAAGAAGGAAAAATCAGTATTCCCTTCTTGGCAAGGCACAATTGCTACTTCAAGAACATTAACTGCAAATTGAATGTCAGCAATGGATGCAATTTAATGGGAAATCCTCCTGAGCTTCCCAGATCCACAGATGTTTCCGTCTCCTGATGCTACCAAAAGTTTGTTAAGAAGGAAGTGCCACAGATGAAAAATGCTCAGAACTATTGAAGTGGTTTCTTGCTGAAAACACTTTTGGATGTAATAAAAAGCCTGGGCATTAGGATTCTAATGAGGGAAACTTCATGGAGACTGAGATGAGCTGCAGGTTGGTCACTAGCAGGTAAGCTGCAGAACTTCTCTCAGAAATAAAATGTGTGCTTGTAAAGACAAGCACTGATGGAGTGTTGGGTAAGTGTAATAGATGAGGATGGACAAGTGGAAAATAACTTGGTGAAGCTGATGGGTGGGAGGATTCCTATTGTTACCCATAAATACTGCAGAATTTTTCTGTCTCAGCAGTCATTGAAATTGTACATTAGATCAAGAAGAATAGAACCAGAATACTGTTAACATCAGCATTATCTACACTGCAACAGAAAATGTTGCACTCTTCAGAAATGAGCCTTTTTCTAACATCTTCATAACTCCAGATTTCCCAGAAGGATGAGTTGAAACTTCACAGGTGAGAAATGACATTTAAGTACAAGAGATGGTCTTGCTTTGAAACGTATCACAATTAAATGTTCTCTTGCTAAATTATCAAGAGAGACAAACAAAAATAGTTCATCAACCACACCAGAAGTACTAATAAATTATTTAATTGCTAACATATGTAATGCAGGTGAAAAAAAAAATGTACTGAAAGAACATTCTGCTTTTATTTGCTCTGGTCATTAGTATGGATTTTCTAAAGACATTAGTACCATCATTCTCTTAGTAAATTAGTTAATTAACTGAACTGTTCTACATGATTTATGCATTGAAATTCAGGATTTGTTTCATAACAAGATCTTATGTTTACAAGAAACATTTTTCTTGTGTGTTTGCTACTCCAGCTCTGGGTAACTTAGGTAGAACAGAGAGGTGGGCAAGTGTGGGTGTTTATTTTACACTGAGCTGGGTAACTCTTGCTTGACTTCTTTACCTGGAAAGAGTAAACAGAGAAAAGTCAACATCACAGCACTGTATCTGCAGAACAACATTTAGAGAAGCACTTTTGGATTTCTGCTTTACAGATACCAGAAAAGACTGCAAAAACTGTGAGGGAGCAAAGAAGGATCTTCATGCTCACATTTATTATCTTATTTGCTGATTATACACCTATCCCACTTTCAGAACAAGGGTGGTTGGAACAAGAAGTGATGTTAAAAACAGGATAGGATGTTTCTGATCATTAGAGCTCCACCAAGACAGAAAAAGTAATAGAATTAATGTAGTGTTCAGTATTTACAAGGCAATGTCAATTAGAGAGGCTGAGAAATGAAAGAGGGGATAAACACAAACATTTATTTCAAGGACACAGGTGCAGATTACAAATCTCAACAGCAAGTCAAAGCCGTGCCATGATGTAGCTGGGAAAATGGTTGGAAAGGTGTGGTGGGCATGTCACCTATGGTACTTGTGAGCCCTTCTGATTCCAGTTAACTGGGAGTACTGGAAAGAAGGAGAATTTCTACCTTGTAGCCTGAGGACTCATGCTCCTCCATGTGCTGTCAACATCTGGTCATGGATACAGGGCAGTCAATCAGTGCTAGAGAAACAGGCAGTCTCAGGCTCTCTGCCTTGTGTTCAGCCACGGCCATCACTGCCTGGTGTAGTAAAAGTAGGAAGAGACTTGGACAAGAATTATTGACATTAAAGAATTCACATTATATTTTTTTTTGGGTTTTTTTTGGTTTTTGGTGGTTTTTTTTTTTGTTTTTTTTTTTTTTTTTTTTTTTGTTAAACAGTTGCATGGAATAGCCTGGTTTTCCTTCTTGGCTTTTCAGGGACTTTGATAAATGGTACCTTAGCAGAGAGTGTTCTGGTGAGATAGAACTGGTAAACTGAGAACCTTTTGCAGTGCCAGGGTCAGGGAATGCCTTCACCAACCCTCCTGTGCCAAACAGGGTGAAGGTGATGCTGATCACCCTTTTCCTGCCTGTAGGATGTGCACAGCCAGGCTCTTCCTGATGGGGAGAACTCAGTGGTGGGCATGACACCTGCACTGTGGAAATTGCTTGGGCAGGTCATGGTAGCCAGACAAAAAGCTGCCTTAGAGACTGTGAAATGCATTTCTCTCAATTTTGGACAAAGCAGTGGATGTAGGTGCACTGGCAAAGCACCTGGGGGTGCAGTGATGCACAGGAATTACCAATCAAAAGGCTGATGCTGAAGAGTTAAAGGGCTCATTGGATTATTTCAATGAATAAGGTAAGACAAGAGGGAGGAAGAGAATTACTATAGCATTTGAAGTATTTATCAAGTGTCTTAAAAGTGCCTTTTCATGTGTCTGATAATCCCTTATCAGCAAAAATACTGGGTTATACCACTTTAAAAAAAGGAGTGAATTATATCTTTTTAGTTCTTTGTATGTAATAAACCACTCTTATTGAGTAATAAGCTGTAAGTTTTAGAGCCGAACTAAATTTATGGTAAGATTAAAGATTATCACTGTTCAAATCGCCATACTGCTTCTGAGCTATTCTTAAGGGAAAGATACCTTATAAATCATATTTGTGCCCATAGAAAAATTCTAAGTGCTTTCTTAGAGTTGGCCTGAACATGTAAAGTCATAACAACAACTAAGTTTTCTGAAATGGGTTCACTGGTGACCACCAGAGTTTTCTTTCTGTTACATGGCATTTCCTTACTGAATGCAGGAGTATTCACTGGAAGTAAATCCCATTTTCAGAAGTCTTAAGCAGGAAGTTAAACCCTTATTTTTCAGCTTATGCTGTCAATTCAATGAGCAATTACTCAATTCTATAGAAATGGACAATTTTGTAGAAAAAATTCTCCTTTTTTGGCTTTGTAGAATTTTGTAGAAAAATTTCTCCTTTTTTGGCTTTGCTCAAGTGATTCTGAATATACCAGGGTGAAGAACAGCATCTGGCCTAATGAAGTTGTGTAAATTGCTGAAGTAAATTGTCACTGGAACTTTATTTAAAGAAGTGGAAGAAAAGGTTGGTTGAAAAGCCAAGTACCCAAAAAAATATGTAATTAGGCAAAGATGAGTTAATATTATTCATGTTTTCTTACTTTAATTTGGATTACTTGTAGCTGGGGAGAGAGAGGAAATTTTGTGGTTTTTTTGAGAGAAATGGAAGGTATCAATTGAACCTTTGGATTCCACAGCAGCAAGTATTTTCCATTGGAACTGGCATTTTGACTGTCTGCTCTGGCTGTCAGTTTGTGCTGAAGCTCTGTTTTTTGCCCTCAGTGCAGGTTTGGTGTTTTGGTGGTCCTGTTTCCTCTCTGAGTAGCTGTGAGTGAGTCAACACTGACTTTAATCCACTGTTGCTGAATCGATGGCCATCTTAATCCCCTTTGTGCTCAAATTGAGGCCAATGGATTCTGAAATGAAGGAATCAATAGGCAATTGATGTCTTGGAGGAGATGAAAAATGAAACTTGACTGGTGAAATAGTGTTACAAGAGATACACAAATATGATGGTGAAAATGGCCTCGGGCAAAGCAGCATCAAACAATTTGCTGCACCTTTACCAGAGAACTGCTTGCATGTTCACTGGATCAAGCAGAGTTTGCTGATGGCTTTGCACCATTTCTTAGACAGGTCCCAGTCTTTGCCAGTTTTCTGTCCTCCTTTTCTCAGCTTTATGTTTTTTAGTAGGATTTTAAAATATAATTTGACTGTTATTCTGAGACTGCACATTGTTCTGAACCTGCCAACATCTCCTCTTATCTCACAACTTTTTCTTTTTATCTTCGTCTTGCTCCTGGCATCCTTCTGCCTTTTGTGTAGTAATCCACACTTTTTGAATCATTATCTTGTGTGCTAATCCTTCTTAAAATCCTTACCCTTCTTAAAATCTCATATGTTTTCTAAGGCTCTAATAAAAATCCCTTAGCCTTTAACCTTTTAAGATTGGTTGATGCCTCTTGTGTTGACAATGACAGCTCCTGGATGAGTCTTAGCTGCTTAATATTCCCTGAATATTATAATTCATTAAACTTGAACATCTTGCTGGTGGTCACCATGCTTGTGCTCTAGACTGCAAACTCTAAATATTAGTAAAATTGGCTTATGGATTGGTGTGAGTTAATTCACTGGTGGTGAGCCCACAAACCTTGAGATGAGCTGCAGAAGTGAGATCCAAGCAGCTCTAAAAATACAGCAGTGTGGTCTGTGACTGAGGAAACTGAAATCTTGGTTTCCTGTGGCTTTATATTGTGTGGATGGATTATCTTCCATTAAATTAAATGCAGGCTCTGACTGAAACTTTCCCTGAATTTCTTACAGCATTTGTAACAATCTGCACTCAGGGGGATTCTCTGATGTCTGACTCCATAATTAAAGTAGTGCTGAACTAATTTCTCTCCTCGGCATTGGAACTTCTTTCCACAAAACTTTCAGGGTCCAAATGCATCAAGCCTTCAGTTCTTCTAAATTTCACTGAATTTGGCTGAGTGGTACTGATGTTAAGAGGATGCCCAAAGGCAGTGGGATTGCCCAATCCCTTTTTGTCTCAAATCAACCTTTCAAAAATGTTTGGAGTAGGACTCATAGTTCAAATATTTTGAAAATTGCTGGCTGTTTTTTAGTTATGGGAGTGGATGGAGTATTGTCTACAATAATCTCCACTTGTCTTTTGATGTAAAGAGTCAGTAACTCTCAAGAGATACTTTCTGGTGGGCATCCATTTCGAATCACATTGGAGTGTCAGAAGGTGTAGAGAACAAGGTTTATTCTTGTTTTACATATAACATGTTAAGACAGTTTCATTCTAAACAAACAATGGGAAATAAAACTTTGTAGCAAAATAAAAATGTACCTACCCTTTCCACAGAGACTTATTTTGCAATTCCTATCAATTATTCCTTATAGAATTACAAAGCATGGCCAATTTTTTTAATAAATGACGTAAAAAAGCAAGAATGTAATTTTGGAAATTATTGGAGAGAAATCCAGATTTTCAAGCAGCCAGGGAGCACTTGTACAGTTGGCTTGAAAGAGATCCTGTTTATGTGTGTAGAGTTCACACCTGGCTTTCACAGTTACTGGACAGCACAGAGGGGCCTTCTCACTTTGATTTAAGAATTGTTCTGAATGGGGAAATCGCAAAAGGGGCTTGGCAGAATTTGGGTACTGGCAGAGAGTGGGAAGTACTGGGTTGCTCTTGTGTGTAGGTAGGAAATAAAATACTCCTGTCTGCTTGTCTAGAATGATGACTGTGGAAATGATTTTACACTCTCTGATGAACCCAGATGATGGTGCAAAGCTAAATTTGTCCCTTCCCTGTGCATTGGACTTGAATGGGCTTTGAAGCAACCCTTCCAGAGCTGAAATCCCAGCTGATGGCTAATGCCATGGTGCCTGCTGCGAGGAGCCACTTGGAAACAAATTTCTGAATGCAGAATTATTTTCCTCTGCAGAAATACAGAGAAAAAGAATGCCTGTAAATGTATATTGGGATTTGGGCAAACCTGTGTTGCATTAAGTTTCCCTGAATTAGTGTTATTTTTTCCAGACATTGCATTTTAGAAAGGTTTTTTTAATTGGAGGGGGTGGCCGAAGCATTTTACTAATTTGTAAGCATACTATAGTGATATGTTATTCTCTCCTAAGAATTTGCTTTTATTTTCTGCTGGAATTTGTTTCACTTTGACATTGGACCTTGTTATGCCTTTGTCTGCCAACACAAAGATCCTCTTAAGTCAGAAAAATCTCTTTCTTGGAGTTGGTATTTATAGACTAATTCATCACTTAAGCCAAACTGAGCGTTTTTAAAACTCTTGGTGGAAAGGTGATTTTACAGACCTTGAATCATTTTTTCTTATCCTTTGTGAACCCTTTCTTGACCTCTGCACTCTGAAAATGAAGACAGAAATGTAATGGACTGGTCTCCAGTCAGGTGCCTCCGTGGCCTCATGAACAGGCAGTCGTCTATTCCCATGGGATATTTCTATTTTTAGATTTCACAATTCTATAGCCATCCCAGAAGTTGTTTACCTGAGTTATAGGGAGATGTATATTTATTTTTCTGGGCTTAATAATTCAATGCTTTGCTTAAGTTTCACTGGGACTTTAGGGTAAACTGTAGCATTTTTCATTCGCTCCTCTTGCTTGTTTATCTGAAAATGTCACAGAAATTAACTTTGTAAGTGAGCATTACATGCTTAGAGATGGAAAAATATCCTCAAAGGATTTGATTTCCCCTCTTTGTTATACCCCAGCCAAGTCCTAAAAGTCAATGAAGGAGCAGTCTCAGATGCAGAAGTCAGCAGACAACTACTCATTATTCCTCATTATTTCATTGTGTGTTCCTTGTTCTCTATTATCAGGCAGCAGAGTTAAAACGTTTTTGTAGCCCTCCCATTTTTCAAAGCACTCCAGCCCAACACACTCCAAGGAAAGGATCTCAGTAACAGAGTTCAGGAACCTATCAAGTTTTTCCTCTCTCTGGGCAATAAGCAAATGTATTTTCTCATTATTTCTCTTTGTCGTTAGCACATTAATCTGAAACCAGAAAGAAAAGACCAACAAGTAGTAAGGGTGATAAGGGATTTGCTGATGTTTCATGAAGGCAGCTAGATTGCAGCAATACAGCTGGGAAATAGGAATACTAAAGTCTACTCTAAACTCTATTTTACCATAATGACTCATAAAATATCAGTTCTTTGCTTTAAGACATTGTGGCTGTATATAACTACGCGTTTCTGCAGAATGTGTCTCTAAGTTGGGTACTAACTTATCAAGTTGAGGGGAAATGAGGGAAAGAGATTATTTTTTTCTTCAGCTCAAATGTGATTTTTCTGGCCCCAGATTTTCAAGTAAAAATTGAAGATAAATCTTAAGGAAAGAAAAAAAAAAGTGGACTATAAATGTAATAACTTGCTAGAGCATTTTACGAACCCTCAGTACAAACAATATTTCTTGTGATAGCTTTGAAGATGGAATTTGGGTCATATTTCATGTGCTGATGCATACAACAGTGGCTGCAGTACACGACAAATATTTCTCTTTTTTTTTTTTCCTTAGAAATGCTACATCCCATCAATACAAAAACCTACCACCTAGAACTCCTATTGCACTTTATCTTGTGCAAATGTTTTGTTGAGGAGAAACAAAGAACAGCAAAAAAACCCCTGGAATATAATCTTTCATTTTAATTGAGATCTTTGTTGTACTCACTGCGCTCAAAATGGACTCTAGAAATGTTCTTGGTAATGAGAGCTTGTCAAAGAGCCTGGTCTTTAGTTGGTGGGAGTAGTGATGCTCTGCAGTGCAGCTCCCCAGAAGTCATCAGAGCTGCTTCAGACAGCCCCAGAGGAGGCTCTGCTTTGTCTGTTTGGTGTCAGAACAATTTCACACAGGGTTGGTATCATTCTTCCCAGGTTCAGTTTACTGTGCAGCTATTAAGGTATTTTTCTCTGGATGTCTGCAATCAAGTCATTTGCAGCCAAACCCAGGCAACCTGTGCTCCTTTTGGTCAATGGGTCAGGTGAGTTGGACACTAAAAGTCTTTGTTCCCGGGAGCTGGATGAAGTAGGACTCTAACCTTTTGAAAAAGGAGCAAAATACAGGTATATTTAGTCTTTTGTAGATGGGTTATGAGCTTGTTTTGCTCCTGATCCTCATCTGAAATGGATCCATGTTAGTGTGATTATTTCCTGCCTTTGACGTGAGATATTCCTGGGATACACGTGGATCACAGGGAGACAGCACACAGTTAGTTTTCATGGAAGTGCACTCATTTAGTCCACATCTTTTCTTTTTCCTTGTTTTCCTGATATGAAACCCCAGCTTAGGGAGGCTGCCTGTGCTTTGTGTTGCTGTTGAGCCTTCACCATCCAGACAGCAAAACTGGCTTTGGGTCAGAAAAACAAGTTTTGGTCATTTGTGATTGCTGCAGCCCAGCGAAAGCTAAACAAGCCTGGAATTTGGTGCAAAAGTGAAGGGAATGTGAGGGAAGCCTGCCAGCCATCTTATCACTTCTCCTTGTAATTTGTGCTGTTTTGTTTTGCTCCTCCTACTCCACCTCACAGTGGCTGCCCTGGGAATACATGCAAACACAACTTGGAGCTCTCGAGGAAGGGGAGGAATACCAGGAGTGATTTTGCATGGCAACAAAGACTGCAGTGCTGTGGACCTTGTAATTTGAGGTGATGGGCAACATCAGAGTCCTTAAATCTTTGCCCTCAGGAGAGATCCTGGGCAGAGGTGACTGCAGCAGGCTTTAAAGGAAGTGGTCAGGGTGGCAAATACTCAGCCAGGCAGTGATTTCTGCACAGTTCACCCTGATACCTTCTCTATCTTTCCCAACACAGCTCAGGAAAGGTGTGAGGGAGAAGAAACAGCTGCCTTGTGGGACTCTGTGTGTCCCTGCCAGGACTTTGAGCTGGGATAGTGGTTCCACTGCTGAAGGAGCAATGTGAGGATGATTTTGTAGGGACAGGCTTCAGCAAATTGTTGCTGGTCCTGCCTGTGCCCTGAGCCACTTTGAAACCTGAAGTCAGAAGTGCAGTGGTGCCACAAACACAACCTATCTCCTTCTGTCAGCTTCCACCCAATATAGACTGTTTTCCCAAAATGTGTCACTTGAAGAAAAATAATTTTCTGGAAAAGTCCTTATATATGTGCCCAGAGATAGACTAACTTGTGCACTAATGGAATTTCTGCCTTAGGAACTGGGCAATAGTCTAAATTGGTCCAACATATAGCAGGAAAATAGGGAGGGGGAAAAAAAGAACTTTTTTTTTTCCTCAGCAAAAACTTCAAGAACTCCAAGTTACTGATAACATTTAACCTTCTCTCCTTTTCTGTAAATATCTATCCCCTGAGGACCCTGACAATGGCTAAAACCCAGTTATTCAGTCCAGCAGAGCTCTAGAGACAGCCTGCTGTTCTAAAATTGTAACTGTGAAACAGGATGGCAATGTCTCATTATAAAAATTCCCAGTGATACCATTTCTAAATCAAGTTAGTATGCAAGAAGTGTCTTGGAGCAGGAGAGAGGCTTTCCTCTTTTTCATTCTCCTCTGATATTATCTGTGTGGGAGGCAGCTGTTGGAAGGCCTGCAGGAACTTGAGGATTTGAAAGCCATAAAATTGTAGAAATACATTTAAAAGCTTTGTACAGTTTCTATTTGAATCTGGGTTGCAAGTTTATGATGAAACCTGAAAACTTTGCCTATTCCCTTTTTCAATGTGAATGTTTTGCTGTGAGTATTTTGGAACATCTAATTTGAAATATTAAAATGCATCTGTAAAGAAGAGGTGTAACTACATTCCTGGAATTCCCATGCAAGAAATTAATTACAGAAAAGAATTCTCTTCAACATCTATGTCTGCATATGTCTGTTTTCTTCCAGGGCTGCTGTTCGTTGCTATTCAGAGGTGCTCTCCAACTGTTTTATCATATTGTGTTAATTAAGATGATGTTTTCATTAGTTTCAGTTCACATATTGTTAGAACCTAGATTTTTGAAGAGAGATTTTAGCAGATAATGGAATGTGGGCAGCACAGTGGAGGCCACAGGGAGCTCATTACCCTTTTCTCAATTCATTGTGGTTTCATCAGTCATTAATTCCACTCTAAGTTCCCTGTTGTTAGAATGTACATTGTGAGTGACTTTACTTTTCATATTCAACAGTGTGCCACTTTCCATACATAATACAAAGGTAGACTGTAATTACTGGCAGCATTAGAATACTTCAAAAGATTTAGAGACGTGGAAGGAGGCTCCCTGAGGAGGGTGTGTTTGAGAGTGTTTGAGACAACAACACAAATAACCTTGTAAGGCTGGAGAAAAAGGCAGTGAAGAAAAGGGGTGATGTTGAACTTGCTCTCATTTCACAAAGTGATAGAGTGGGTTAGGTCCGAGTCCAAGCAGGGCTGACTTCAGTTTAGGTGATGTTGCTCAGGGACTTTTCCAATTGGGTTGTAAATATTTTTGAGGACACTGATTTCAGGCTTGACTCCCCTCAAGATGTTAAGCTTTTACTTATATTTAATGGGAATTTTTTCTTCTGCTAACTAACATCTCTTACCCCTTGTTCTATTGTGCTTCACCTCTCTGAACAATTCGTGTGTCTTCTGTCTATATCACCCCGCTAAGTAGTTAAAGGCAGTAATAAGATCCTCCCTTGGACCCTATTTCTTTTCCAGGCAGAACCAAAACAGCTTTTTCAGCCTCTTATTGTACTTTATGTGCTCCAGGCTCTGGAACATCTGCTGTACTCTTGTTTGTCTGTGTCCCTCTTGTATACAGGAGCCCCAACTGAGATGCAGTACTCCATATGCTGTCTTGCAAGTGCCAAACAAGGGTGGAAAATCACTTCTCTTGACTAGTTGCCTGTGTTTTTGCCCAATATTTAATTGTTTATGTTTGCTGCAGTAGTGCACTGCTCACTTGCCCTCACTTTACCCACCAGCACTCGAGGATCCTTACCTGTGGAGCTGCTTTCCAGCTGCTTGGCCTCTATCCTGTACCAGCATGCAGATTATTGTTCCCTGTGTACAGGGAGCTTCCTGAACTCTGGCAAATTTCTGCCAGCTTATTCCTCCAGTCTGTCAAGCCCCTGCTCCAGCTCCCTCTTGCCGTCCTTGAAGATACATCTGATGTTTGTTTTGCTCAAGTCATCACAAGCCTCCCCAGCCACCACGACTTTTCAAAGATTCAGAGAAGAGATCCTTAATGTATCAACCATCACGCTTGTGTGAATCCTTCCTGCTCTCACATAATTTGGTACAGGCTTGTGTAGTCTCTACTTTGATGTTCTTCTACCACAAGCAGTGCTTCACTGCCCTTCACACAGGGATGTGGGAGGAGACATTTCAGTAAATACAAAGGCAATGGAAGCAACAAATACCTCACATATTTCTATGTGGAGGATCAATGTCCATACCCATGTAAATTTATGCACTCATGTGGTTTATATCCATCACCCACCCAATTCACACAGACAAAACTGTGTGCCCTGACATCCCTGTCTCCTTGTACCACTCACACCTGGCAGCTGGGACGAAGCTCCCCAAAATGGATTGAGGTGATAACAGATTTGTGGCTGGGCTATTGTTCAATTAATAGATTCACTATCCTCTTTTGGTTGCTTACTAGGTGCTACAGGCTGGCTAGTGCCAGAAGTGAAGGTTTTCCCTAGAAGAGTGAAATGATTGCTGGTTATAAGTCAGCTCTCAAGCAGATGTGTGCAGAGAAAGGTAGGACTATCAGGAAAGCTGAGTATAATCCTGGCACAGTCCTATAACTCACAGAGCATATTAGGTGCTGAAATTCTTATTCCTCATTTGCTTGACAAATGATGCAACAAGAGCAGAAAATGGCTAATATGAATCTTGTCTCAAGACTGTGATTACAGTGGTAATAAGGAATGATGTAAACTTAACTTGTTCTTGTTACAGAGTGCTAAGGAGAGTGAATTGGACTTCAGGAGCAGTGTGCAGCCAGAACAGAAGCTGGTTATTAAACAGCTGTTTAAAAACCCTTTTTCATGATTTTTGAATTCTGTTTAGCATGCAGGATTCTTGTGAGATACTCAAAGTGACAAAAAACAAATGCTTCTTACCTGTACCCCTTGATCATCAAAAACAATTTTATTTAAAGGAAGGGCATTTTGCAAGGATTTCAGACTCACAGAATTGTTAAGGTTAGAAGAAACCTCTAAAGGTCATCTGGTCCAACCCCTCTGCAATGAGCAGGGACACTTTTAACAACATCAGGTTCCTCAGAGCCCCATTCAGCCTCGACTCAAATTTTTCCAGAGATCATTCAACACATCTCTGAACAACTTGCTCCAGTGTTTCACTGAACATTATTGTAAGAAATTAAATTAAAAAAAAAATCTTCCTTATATCTAGCCTGATTCCACCCATGAAGGACATGAAATACTTGCTCACAAATACTGTCTTCCAGCCAGACTCAGTGTGGGTTTGCTTTACTTGAACATCAAATCTTGCAGAAAACACAATACATGTCAAAAGGAGACTTCAGTTCCTGGACATTTCTCTTTACTGGTCTCGCTTTTGATCCCTTTCTATATTTTCTAAGTAAACTATCATTAAATTAGTAAGTGCTGATGAATCCAGTAACTGCTTTCAGGCAGCAATAATTCAGCAGTATTTTAGGAGGGGGCACAGTCTTTCCAAGCCACTATTTTGCAACCCTCTGGGGCAGCACTCTGCTGAGCTGTCAATACATGGATTATCAGGTGCCTGCCCCTTTCACTTCCTTCTGTCAAAAGACTTCTCTCAAGAGCTTGATTCCTTTAAAAGTCTTGTCTTCATCTCTCCTTAGTGACTGATTGAAATGATTCTTTCTGGAACATAATAGCTGGGCTTAGCACTGTCCATTTTGCCAATTTCTTGCTATTTTAGATTGTGAAAACAATTTTCTTCATTTATTTGGAAAGTTTTGTTTTCAGCATCTCAGTTCTTTTGGTACTTTATTGTTTCTTTAATGCCTCCATTTACCTGTGGCCAAACAAGAACTTTCTCGTTTGACTGGGATTTTCTGATTCTGGTATTCAGTCTGACATTTCTCTTTTCACCAGTGTAGAATTTGGTTTGTTCAGACATGAAAAGCGTCCCAGACAACAGTGTTAGAATTTTGGTAGTAGAAAAATGCACACAGACTGATTCTCTTCTATTCACAATGTTTCTTCTTCAGTGATCTGTTTCTAGTTCATCTGCACACTTGCAGATGAAATGCAAAGCTTTTTATCATGTTTGCATGCAGGTTTACTGCTGGTTTCAGATCATTAGCTGCTCTTGAAAGTGTTTGTGGTATTACTAATGGGACCCAAGCTGAACCTCAGTTGTGATTAAGTACTTCCATATTTGCAAAATCCTCTTTGGTGGTATCTGTTAGTTTCTCTTTTGGGTCTTACAGCCAGTGCTCCTTGATTAGTTTCTGCTTTGAAACTGCAGCTCCAGGGGAAGCTTGAAAATGTTATTCATAGATACTTGCTTGGGTCAATATAGCAAATGCACTATCCATTTCACTTTGTGTACACATCCTCAAGCAGCTCCCAAACCAGTGGGTGTGTAAGAAGCTAATAACCAGCCTGCTCCCAGCCCTCCCTGTTGCTTCTGTAAGGAGAATTTGATTTATTTCAACAGGTCAAGAGTTGGAGTTTTCTGCTGATGCCCAAAGGTTTTTCTTTTTTGGGCTCCTCTTGTGCTGTAGCCTCCATGGCAATTTGCTAATCCAGCACAAGTTCTGTGGCTTTGCAGGGGGCTTACACTGTTCTCCTGATTTTTGAACCATTTTATATTGGAGTCTTGGCACATGCAATATTGCTTGAAAATGAGGTCATGGGGCAAGGTTTTCTTGCACTTTAAAATAATGTGGCTCTAGCTGGATACTAACATCTGGTCTTTTAGGGCTTAAGAGCTTCTGCTTCTGTCATTCCTAATGTTTGCTGCAGCTCATATCCCCAGGCCTTCAGCATGCCCTTTCACATTCTCTGTCCAGGGAAATTTTTGTACATATTCCTGTATAATATTTAAATTCTACATTACAGTGGAAACAGGTGTAAGGTTTTCAGCTCTGCTCATAGATTTAGCACCCTACTCTATTAGTTTCATGGCATGGCACAGAAGGTACTAAAGTGTCATTTTGGATCCCACGGCATTGTCATGAGGAGGAAGAATGCTCAACTTCTCATGTCCTTAAACTTGAAACTTCTGCATAATTTTGACTAGAACTGAAAATGGTACAATCCAAGATAATCGCCCTTACTTCTTCCAAGGTGAAGAAAATGGTTCCTACTGCAATAGAAAATAAGGGGAAAATGTATAAGAAGGCCTCTGATGGTGATGGGAAGGTACACCCAGGCTATCTGCATGTGAACTTCTCCTGGCTGCCTTCAAAAACTCCTGGATGAGGAAGATTCAGTAGATTCTCCAGGAGGTATGAGAAAGAATTCTGTAATTCTGATGTAAGATTAGCTTTTCCTTGCTTTGCTGGTAACCAAGGAGAAATCTGTTCTGTTGATTGGGCTCTTCTCTGAATATTGTTTCCTGCTTTTGTATGGCAGATGCCACATGCTCCATGACTTTTCTGAACTCCTGTGATGTTACTGGCACATGTTGTTTAGTCATATTTTTTATTTGGCTCTGTATAGGATATTCTTTTGCTGAAATTTAGGGGTTCCCACTTTGTTTAATTTGGTCACTGTCTTTACCTACACTTGCTCCTCTGTGCCCATCTGGTGTGTGTTGTGTATGTTACTGGAATGCCATTTAATTAACAAGATCTCTTAAGAGCAATGATTCAAACTTCCTTACTGAGTGTAAAACACTCAGTTTTACACACAGATGTGTAAGTTTTACACATAAACACAGCTTTTTTTTTCCCACTGCCTGAACTTTTTTTCTGCAGTACATTTTTTCCTGTAGTCATGTTGATTGCTGTGTTATGATGCTGCTTCCTGCTTTCCACCATTTGCAAAATTCATCTCTGTTGCAGTTGCTTCCCAATTTTGCTTACAGATTCTTATCAATATATCTTCTTGGCCTTTCCCTAGGACTCTGTGTAGCTATTTCTTTTACTGTTTGATATATGCACATCTGTATATATCTTGACTACAGTGGTGTGAAATCCATCCCTAGAGTTCTCAGACTTGCTTTTTAATAGTTATAACCTGTCTGGTTTTTAATAAGAAAGTCTTTTATGACCCCATCTTCAGAGGAAAGGGTCCTTAAATTTGCCTCTTCATTTTGTCTCTTCCTCATTGCTGTTTTTTAATAAGTAATGCACAGTGCTCTAGACATGCTGTGAATTTGTAAATGCATTTTCATCTTTGCTGAGTTTTTGTATTAATGTTCACAAAATACACAGCATTTAGGATGAAGGAAAATAAGAGTATGTGAGACTTTCTTCAAACAACAGGCAGAAATTTCATGTTCACAAGCCCTGAACCTCATGGTGAGCTTAAGCCACCATGACATGTGCTGGAAAGGCCAGGCAGGACAGGCAATGCAGAAGATTTCTGATGTCAGCACTGAGAAGAGCTTCTTGACACAGGTGATTGAGCAGCTGATGAGTGGGGAGACACTGCTGAACCTCATGCTTACAGTGCTGGGGCATGTGGAGCTTGGCAGAAACCTTGATGACTCTGTATGAAGGTAAAAGTCAGGATTGTGAAAGGAGGGAAAAAAGCAGGATCACAGCCCCAGATTTCAGCAGAACAGACTTTGAGTCCTCAGTAACCTGGGCCTTGTTCTGTCCAGTTTGAAAATCTCCAAAGCCATTGATTCTCTGAGCATCACTGTGTGAGCATCTTTTTCCATCTTCCATTGTCCTGTCTTCTGTCTTTTCATGGTGCAACTGCTGGATCCTCCTGTCTCTTTCCAGCAGCTGAACTCCTTTCACTGAAATGCTGAAGCAAATTGATCTGCTGTGGCCAGCCATGTACACACAGCTTTCTGTTCCACTGTTCTGGTTTCCTGACTTGGGGGGTCTTATTCTCTTCAGTGGGCATTTCACTACTGCAGGTCAAAGGCTGCTGGGGAGAGGAAAGGATGAGAGAAACAAGGGCACAGCTGGTGTTATTTTCAGCCTGTTCAGTACAGGGAGTGGCAACACACATCTTGGAAATAAATGCATGGCTACATACCTGGAGGTTTTTGTTTTCCTTGCCTAAGAAAACAAGAGTTTGACAGGGGGATGAACAAAAATAGAGACCAGGGAAGATCTTTGACTTGGAATTAATTAGTTCCAGAAGTAGCATAAAAAATGGTGACTTAGGTAGACATAAAAACCAGGTTGGGTTGTTCTTCATAAAGTCATAGGAGTGGAGAGCACTCACTGTTAATGCAAGAAGGATGATGAACAAGCAGAAGGAGCTGTAAATCTTAATGCAGGTTCTTAGTTACCCACATATCTGTTCCACATAAAATGTATTTCAGAGGGAGCTTGTTCAGCAAGTGTCTTGAATGTGTTTCTGATGAACTTTGGTAAAGATAATTAAAGTAAGTAGAATAGGGTGAACTTTGATTAAATTCTGACCCATAGGAAGAAACTGTTTGTTTGATAATATTTAGACAAAGATCGTGTTAGTGGAGAATGATCATGAAATAATATTTTTATGATTCACAGGACTTGAGGAACACAAGCAGAAAAACAGTAGCAATGGATTTTCAAGAAGGAAGGCTTCAATACTCACAAAATTGGTAGGTATTGCCTGGGAGGCAAGCCTGATGGAACAGGGAATTTAAGAAAGCTGGCAGTTCCTTAAAGAAGAATATTAATAAGACTCTCTCCTTGTCAAGGAGAGATAAGAAGTCAGTAAGAGATCAACTTGGCTAAATTATGAGCCTTTCATTGAACTTCAAACACAGGAGAAAAGGATACAGAAAGTAGAAACTAGGTCAGGTTACTAAGAAGGAGAATAAAGGCATTGTGAGAGCTCTCAGTGACCTAATCAAAAAGGTTAAGACATGAAGTGAGATGAAATAGCAAGGCACATTACTTAGGAGAAGTCCAAACGTTGACACTTAATAGACAGAAGATTTGGAGAATCCTGAAGTGATGAATGTTTTATTCTGTGCTGATCTTCACTTGCCATCAGGTAGACAGCACTATTAATACCTGTGCACAAAGGAGTGAAATGACAGCCAGAGCAGGAGAGCAAAACAGCAGAGGGAGATCTCAAATTGATCAGGTAAAGTTTTACTGTCAAAGGAATTTTAGCAGCTTTCATTAACCTTTTCCCCATGGGAGTTCCTGGAGATAAATGTGGTACCCAGTGGGTGTAGAGTGTGGATGGACAATGGGGAAGTGTGGTCTGGAGGAAATGGCTGTAGACTGATTAGTTCTCTCAGAACAACACAACACACAAGGATTTCACCTCAAAATGAAGGACACTGTCAGTGAAGTCCTTCAAGGTTTCCCCAGGATTTGGCTGTAACCAGTGTTTTTGTTAATGATCTGTACAATTGAGAAGATCCTGAGATGAGAATCCCCATCAGAGCAACACAGATCATAATTCAAAATGATCTTGACATAATGGCAGTATGACCTGAAAAATGAGAATATAATTGAATAGGGGATGATTACACTTATGTAGGAATAAGCAAGTATATGAGTATAGGGTAAGAAGAAAACTCTCTGGACATTCTGAGATGGGTGAAAAGGTGACAGAGAACTGCAAACTAGACAGAGATGAATGACTGCAAGCTTTGCAAAGTACTTAGTGTCAGAGGGAGTGTGTGAACAGGAGCACAGGCTGCCATGTGATGTAATTTGTCCTGTGTAGCAAAAGGATGGCCTTAGACAGAGAATTGTGCCATTTTTAGTGCTGTCCTTCAAGACAGAGATGATCTATTCTCTAGCTGAGAACAGTTTGAAACATGACCTACAAAGGAATATTGGAAGAATTTGGCTTGTTCAAGCTGAAAAAAGAACGCTGACAAAAAAGAACATACTTTTCCTTATTTAACATAGTATTCCTTATTTCCTTATTTAATTTTTACATTATTTTTGGTTATTCCCCCCCCCCATTTTCTCTAGTTAAAGAAAAAATGAGAGTATCTTATCTAAATGAATTTTTTTAAATGTAAAAAGGAAAAGACTTGACATTCAGCAAGGAAGTTTCAATTTGAGCTGCAAAGACTTTGTCATAGGGGCTGATTTAGTTGACAAATATTCATCAGGAATGTTAGGCATACATTGGACAGGGAGATGGGTGGACCAGGTAATGCCCTCTTGGGTTTCTTCCAGCCTGATTTTCTGTGGTGGGAGTGAATGACATTTTTATTTGCAATACTCTTTGGAGGCAGCAACTCTTCTCCCTGTTAATGCCACGCTGGCTTGTGAGCAGAGTGACATGAGGATGAACAGAAATACTGCTGGCAGTAATCACTTGTTGTCCTATCTTTACTTTCAGACATCTAGTCACCAAAAAGAGGGATATTATCCCATGGCACAGCTGATTTCTCACGTTATACAGATAGCGAGTTAAATTCATGTATAAGTCTTTGATTGAAAACTCTCTATTTTTGTGTGATGTGTAAATACCACATTATCACTTCACAACTGATGAGTAAGCAGAAAAATAAACATCTTTGTGATCATTTGTTTGTAATACAGGCAAATCTGTTCACATTATATTTTGCAGCTTCTAAATACTTTTTTGTCGTTTGTCACACTTCAGAATGGAATAAATCTGAAACAACATTGTAGAAAGGCAAAATATAATTGCTGAATAGAGAAATTGGCAGGGAGTTAGGACTTGTCTATCATTTGTCATCTATCAATTGCAGAGGAAGCATAAATGACTCCTGTTACACTCTGAGATGGTTTGTATTAAGACAGTTTGTTGTTTGTTTAATGGCACTAAAATGTTCCTTAAGAAAATATGTTTCAGCCTTGTGTAGTCTCAGTTTTAGAAAACAGTTGTAGACAGAATTTCCTAGAAAAAAATGATGCTGTTGATTGATGCATATAAACCCAAAGCTCCCAAAGACTGTTTGGCAGCTAAAAAAAACTCTGAAGAGCCAAGGACAAGAGTAAGACTTTTCTTCTTAATAAATCTGTTCTCATGAGCCATAAATAGGACAATTTTTACAGGACAGAGAGCATCATGTTTTAGTGTTTGATATGGTTACACTTACATGTCATTTGTTCCTGTGCATAGGAAATAGCTCTTCTGTGTTGAGGGATCTGGTTTTTATACCGTCAGAATGCATAATCAATGGAGTTTTAAATATTCTTTTTTTTTTTTTTTTCACTTGTGGGAAGTTATGCATAATGCAACATGTGAGAATACCTTTAACACTGCTGCTAATGACAATCCTTTTTTTTTGAAAAATTAGGCTTTAATGAATGCAGGAATGTGTTATTCCTTGCAGTCATTATTTTGAAGATTATCCCAGGTTATTAGATTTGATTAATGGATTTTATGCTTGGCTTGCTTGAGAGCTGAGGATTAAGCAATAAGGAGCTTTCTCCTATGCTGTATCTTTGGGCTTATCATTTCAGTACTGTAGGGCTTTGATTACTTACCCAATTTTGTAAAACATACAGATTTTGTTAATTTACAGCTTTTCAGATCACTCAGAGCTATTAAGCCTGTTGGGTGGTATCCTGCCTGACAAACCCTATTCCAGGCTGGGTTTGCTACTGCTGGCTTGACCAGTGTCTGCCCAGAGCACCCAACCCTTGTGGGAATCCCAGTCCCTCCATACAGGGACTCAGTGTCCTTGGGGATTGAATTTGTCTCCCTGTGAGCAAATATCCAGAAAGTTTTGGGGATCAGAACCTTCTTTTGAAGTTATATGAAGGACATGAGGTTCTTAGCTTCATCCAGAGATGAGGAGATACTGAGATGGTTCAGGGGATGCCTGCCTGGATTGTTTGTCTGCTTTGCTGTAGAACTGTCCCTGATCTGCCTTTGCACAACACCAGGTTTCATCTGGTGCTTTCTTTGGGAGTATCTGGAGGGAAAGGTGAGGACTCCAGGTGCTCTCTTCACTGTTGCAGTGGTTTACAGACAAATGTGTTTCCACCCATGAGTGCTGCAGACAAAGGATATACGTGTGTGTCTGTACGTCATCTTTCCGAAGGCAGAGGTGGTCAGGAGTGCATGAGCAGGGTCAGGAGATCACTGTGAATTACCCTCCTGAGGATAAAAAACCATTCTTCTCATGCTTCTGCCTTTCATGTACAAGGAGTTAGGGCTGTAAGAGGTCTCCTCCACACCAGTGGGTGTGCCTGGCTGTTGTGCTATGTTTGTGCTCACCTCAGCCTGTGCCCTTTGGGTGTCCAGGTGGGAATGCCATCACTCACATCCTGCAGCAGTTTCAGCAGATGCTCTTCTGAAGGTACTTTTGTAACCCAGTCCTCCTTGATACTCTGTCAAAGAGCAGGTCAAATTCAAGGATGTGGGTTTGTCTTTTGGGCTGATTGTCAATACCAGTAGATGCACCTCATGTAAATATGGGCTTTGTTCATGGTAAGACTTTCCTTGCCCTTAAAAGTTGCCTGAAGGATACAGCTTTTCTCAAACACTGTTTTGCTGTTTCTTCAGCTCATTTCCTGTGTGGGATGAAGGACATTGGAGTTTAGAACAAGAACTCTTCTTCTTCAACCCAACCTCCCACAGATTGGCCACAGAATGACTACAGCAGACTGCCCAGGCTTCTTTTTGATATTTCAAGACCCTGCATGCATATAGATTCCTCAGATGATCTTTGAAGTATGTGGGTTGCTGGTCACTTCAGTGTTAAGTGTAGAGCAGCACATAAGTACAGTTGTTGAGCTTTCACAGCCTCTAATGCATTTAATTGTTACTGCCCCATCTGACTTGATGTTCCCACTTTGGTCCGTGATTTTGATTTTTTTCCAGCTTTGACCTCTTTTCCATTATCAAAGAGCTGAAAAACAGACACCGTTCTTTTACTTTTTACTCCCTGGGGTCACTTCATAACTTATTCAGCGTATTAATTGCATGTTACACTGTGCTTGGCTTATCTTTCTTCAAACAACTCATTTGCAGAGCTGCAGTTCAATCTGGTTCCAGTTCTCATTTGAAAGAAATTAAACTTAGATTGAGAAAAAATCAGAGTCTGTAGCTGTTAACCCATGGGAGTCCAGAGAAAACTCTGGACTGCACAACTTTTGCCAACTTTTAATATGTAAGGTGGTCTGGATGGTGATGTGACATAAAATTCAATGCCAGAGGACAGGTTTATGAAAGGGAGCCAAGATTTCTGATGCTGTTGAGGATGTATATTCCTTTGCTTTCCTTACTTGCTGTTTCTTGCCAGGACCCTCCGTCTTCTTTACACACTGTCCTTGGTACAAGCATTTTTAAATATGGGATAGCACAAGGGTAAATGTCTCAGCATGAATAAAGTGTTCTGCTCAGCTAATTTCCTCTCAGTTGCCCCTTTACAAGTCTGGGAGGTGTGGACCTGGGCTACCTCAGGGAACAGTGAAAAAATTCCAGTGACTAATAATTCAGAAACCCTTCCTGAATGAAACACACCATATTTGTTTCTGTTTTGGTGTCGTTTTAATCAATCAATTGAACTTACTAAAATTTGAACCATATTTAGACATTAAAAACCTTTCACCTAAATTAACTTTTGATAGAACCATTTTATTAGCGTTCTTAGACCTCCAACAAGGAGTAATGATGGTAAATCATTAATATATATGCTGCCATTAAAAAAATTAAATCTGTACCCTGATGAGTTTTACTGTTTTATAGGTATTATATGAAGCCCCTTGGGATGTTCTCATAAAAGGTGCCCCATAAATTTAATATAGCCTTGTACTGCATTATATTTTATTGCAATATTCCAGCTTTTCATAAAACCTCCAAGGCATCTTTTTTTTTTTTTTTTTTTTCACTGAAGGCCTCCATGAGAGAAAGACATCAAAATTTGTGTTGGCAATTTCTAGTGAAAACACCTACTATTTGCAATTGTCATCTCTGTTCTCAGTGACATATTGCCTTCTGTCATTTTCAATGGTAAAAGCTTAGGTGTAAAAGATACAAATGGAGATAGATCTGTAGGAATAAGAGGGATCTATTTTGTATGTACTTCTTCTGTCTCTGATTACACACCAGTTCGTTTCCCTCTGCTTGTTTTACCCTCCTGCAGAGTTTTCACAGGCTTTCCTGCAGTTTAGCTACTTCTGCAAAAACAGCCAGGGCCCCACCCTACAGGGGAGGACAGAGGCAGGGCTGGGTGGGGTTCACATGCTCCCAACTCCTAATGATGGTCCCTGGGGAAAGGGAAATGAGCCCTGGGGCAGCATCCAAGCATGGGGACATTGCCCCGTGACCCCTCTTGGTAAGAACAAAGAGAGAGATGCTGATTTTGTCAGCCCTCTGGACTTGTGGTCCCTACAGAGAATTCCCAGTGCCTCTGGGACTTGTGGTCCCTACAGAGAAGAAAAGGTCTCTTGGATGGTAGCCTGAAATTTAACATGAGCTTAATTCCCATAAATGACACAACACATTGTCTACACATTGGCATAGTTTTAGAAGAGAGTAGGTTTTTAACATTATTTTGGAGGCCTAAAGATGCAAATCCTCTTTGTTTGTGGGGATTTGAAATGTTCTGGGGTGCTTAAATGATTAAAAAATGGTAATGTGTGGAGAAGAGTCTGGGACAGATGTCATCTCTCTCTGAGTGTGCAGTGCTCAAGGCTATGGTGCCTGAAGGGAAGAGAAGGGTCCTTCAGGAAAGCCAAACTGGTGTTCCTGCATTCCAGAAACAGCAGCTGCTCCAAACTCCAGTGAGGAGGGATTGCAAAAACCCAGCAGCTCAAAATAGACTTTTGCAGACATTGGGGAATACAGAGGAACTTCCTCCACACTGTGAATGTTCTTCAAAATCACATCAGTTGTTTCTTAATGTGGAAATGATTTTGCTGCTACTGCTTTGCCCAAGGATTGAATTTAGTCCTTGCTTGAATTTCTTTGGGGCATGCAGAAAGGAGGTACTTTTCATGCCTTTCAATTTCTTCAAGAGCCATCACTGCTTTTCCTTGAAGCCTTACTTGCAATGTTTCTCGGTTACCAAATAAAATGCTCTCCTAGATTCCATGTTAAGAAACACTTAAATCAGAATGCTTAAAGCAAAAGATAATTTCAGAAAGGTCCCATGAGTTTTCAGGCTCGTGATGTTTCTGAGCATTTGTCATCCTCTTCAGTTATTTTTGATGGGGCCAGTGATGTGCCAACAAATTCTGCCCATCTACAGATCTGACAGCACAGGACATAGCAGAGTTGCTGCCTCTGAGCAAATTACTTGAGAATTAACTTGTGCCTTTTGAATGATGCATGTATCTTCTACCCACTTTGACCCCCGCTTCATCTATCATCTGATTTAAAGAGTGAACTTAAGGGGGAAAAGGAAAGAAAGTTTTGAAACATAGTCTCTTCTTGTAATTTTGCCTACTGAGTTTTCTTCTTGGGATCTGGTGTTGCTCTTGTATTAGGTGTGCTGCTGGTCTTAATACCTCTATAAACCCATTTACTGTCTCACTCCTTGCTGTTTGATTCTGTTCATCTTTATTATCCACCCTTGTCAGCAATTTTAATCACAGAGATGAAACCAGATTAGAACTATTTAAATATGCTAATATGGTGACAATTGAAGGGCTTCTTATAAATGACTCAAAATCAAGCATAACTTTCTGAGCTTTGCTGCACCTTATTAACGTGATATTTCTGATTGTCAAATACATTATACTGCCATTTATTTTTTTGTGGTCTGACTTACCCTTTTGATTGTCCTCAGTTTATTTCATATTCTTCCCAAATTGCATTTGTGCATTTCTCTCCTCACCAAGTTGGGTTTGTAAAACTGCACCACAAATTGCACCCACTTGCAATGCACCATAACCTACCAGAAAAGCAGGTGGTCAGCCAGGAACAATTGCTGGAGGTCTTCAAAGACTGAATTCTTGTTGTCTGTTTTGCAGCTCTGAAGGCTGGACATTTAAATTTAAGCTTTGGAAACCACTGACCAACACAACATAGGAATACAAAGGTATCACAGAGTTGTCAAATCTCCTAGTGAGGGGCACTCAGCATTACATCAAGACACCTTCTGCATGTCAGACAGTGACAAGAGTGAATAGTTTTAAATGAAAAAGAAGAGATTTAGATTAGAAGTTAGGAAGAAGTTTTTTATTCAGAGGGTAGTGAGACACCAACATAGGTTCTCAGAGAAGTTATGGGTGCCCCATCCCTGGAAGTGTTCAGGTTGGATGGGGCTTGGAGCAGCCTGCTCTAGTGTGAGGTGTTCCTACACGTGGCTGGGGAGAGGAACTAGATGACCTTTTGGGTCCTTTCCAACCCAAACCATTCTATGATTCTATGATTGTTACAGAACTGAATTTATTGCCAAGCTCAATTTGGTCAGCTTCTGTGTAACTTCATTTCATGCTTCTGACTAATCTAATTATGGTAGCAAAACATTGAGATTAGCAGTCTCCAGTGTAACCCTAAATGAAAAAGACAGCCCAGATCCCAGCAGAGATCCTGGCCTGTGTTATAATTCTGGCAGAGTGGGAGGCAGTGTGAATAGAAAAGCAGTCAGTCTGTTTTGTGGTTTCAGCAGAAGTGCTTGTCCTACACAGACTTACAAGGGAGATAAAGACTTTGCTAGAGGTTGGGGTCTCTAGGCAGCTTTCCTCAGGAACATGTGATTTTTTCCCCATGTTTACAGACCCAGCTAGTAAAGAAACTGTTTGCAAATTTGTAAGAGCAAAATTGAATATATTAATTTTTTTTGAGGAGTGTCTGGATTGAATGTTAATGAAAACTAATTTATGGCATTCTAGACGGAAAGGTTTTTCCAGATATTAGCATTTCAGAAAAAGTAGAAAAACCTAATGTTATGCACTGTCTTTTTCTCAGATCTTCATGACCATTGGTGCACTATGCTATTGTACCCTCATATGTAGGGCTGGATATGCATGTACAGATGATTATTTGGGAGAGACTGAGGTCCATGAAGAGTGTAGCCAGCAGTGGTGAGATCTCAGCTGAGTGTTTTCTGCACATATTAGTGAGACTTTTAAAGTAAATGCTGAGTGGTCATAGAGACCCTGAAAAATGAACTCCAGAAGGAGAGGGCTAGAAAATGTGACCTGAGTCTTCAATTTACTGAAAATAGAGAATATGAATTTTGCAGTGCCATAGGAGTTGGACAAGTAGTAGAAAGGGAGGTTCTAGGGACAACTCCTAGAAAGGAAGGTTCAGGTTCAAATGATATTGAAGTTAGGAAAAGTCTTTTTGGAAGAGCTGTGGAGCTGTACGGGAGATGTGCAATTTCCACCACTGGAGGTCTTTTAGAAGCACTCAGCTCAGCATTGCTTGGGATGATTAAGGCAAATCCCCAGCTGGGACACAGCTTATAGATTTGCTGAGTCACTTCCTTTCCATTTACTGAATCAAAAGGAGAACTAAGGAAGTATTAACACACAAAACACCATGATAATTTCTTATTTCAAATAAAATAATAAAAAATACAATATCTTCTACCAACTGAATTCTCAGTTCAAGACTCTGGATAAATGAATGTTAGATGTATCCCAAGATAAATTTGGAAAGTGCTAGAGAGATTAAATCACATACATGTCATTCTTTTCAAAGCAGGATGTCATTTGCGTGTTTTACAGCAAAACAAATACTTTTAAACTGCAGTGATTTGAAAAGCCTGTCTTCACTCAGCCAAAAGTTCTCTTACTGTCACGTAATCCCAAGTAAACTCCTTGAGAGTGATCTGGGAGAGAGTGAATGACTTTCAGCAGAAGAACAAGGTCAAGTGTTGAGGATACCTTGGGATGCCTTGTCTTGCTACATCACCATTGCAGGCAAAGAAGAAAGCTTCTCAAGAGGCAACAAAAATCCAGCTCTTACCAGGATTTACAGTCTAACATGATAAATCAGGCTTGCTACCCAGGCATGAGTATAGTCTTGATGCTATTTCTACTACTCATAAAATCAGGAGCTTGCTTTGTGTAGGAGCAGGCATTAAAACTGGGCTAATGATTCTGCCCTACTGTGCATAAATACAGCAAAAATATCTCTGTGTCCAAGAATGCGAGATTTGCCTCTGAGTTTAAAAACCTAAATGGAAATAAATCAGTGTATGCAAAACCAAGTGAGAAATGTAATTAATGCCTCTCAATGCACTCTTCTACAAATAAGAATCCCCTGGCAAAAACTACACCTGTGAGCAACTGGGTAATGCAAAGTGTCACTTACAGCCATCACTAATGGAGCTCTCAGTAGGTAAAATGATGAACTCCCAGCCTCAGGGTTTATTGAAGATGTTAAATAGTTCAGAGCACATAAACACAAGCTGAGCTGAACTCGCAGCTTGGTTTTGCCAAAGGATCTGCAAAAGGGAGATTGAAATGGGAGACGGCAGAAATCTGCTGCCCTGGATCCTTTCACCCTCCCCAGCCAGGGCAAGGATCTTCTTTGGAGTCTGTTTTCTGGTGGTTGTCTATAATCTGTGATTGAAAAGGACAGATCTGAAGCTAATTAGGTGTTGTTGAGTGCTGAATGTTGGTTTTTTTTTTGTTGAATTATTGTTGTCATGCTGAGTTGGGCCAGCCAGACATTTATTTCTTTTTGTCACATAGATTTATTCTGCAGTATTCTGTGATTAGAGTGGGGGGAAAATGCATTTCAAAATCTGCCAGAAATCTTAATATAAATGGACTCTAAAAACATCATGCCTTTAATCATTATTTTACTGAATTCCCCTGAAATCATCAACTTCAGCTTTGAATTTTTCTACTTCATTTTTACCTATTGATGTTCCAACGTGTGGCCTGAATAAAACAAACAAAATAAAACCATTTTTCTCTTCTGATCTTCTCATTCTGTGTGTTCCAAAAATTTATTGCCAGGGCCCACCCATGAAATGTGAGCCATTGCTTTAAGTTCAGCTCCCTGAAAGATAGAAGGTGGTTTTGGTCAGTGGAAGATCTGCTTCCCTGAAGTTTGGTTTCATATGTTGGAGGAAGCTCTTAGATCTCGAGGAAAGAACAACACCAGCCACAACAGAGTCCTCAGGATTTTTGGAAAAGTAAATAATAAATAAAAAGTGCTACAAAGAACTTAATTACAGAGCTATTAATCAGCATCCACAATCAGGTATTTTCCCTGGCATCATAGTTAACAGTGTTTAGCTAATCCTTTCTAAGAGTTTTTACTTATACTCAATATAATTTATTTTCCATTTTCACTTCTATTTATCTGTTTTTATGATAATGGATGCTTAATCCACCATTTATCACTGGTCCTACTATGATCCATTTCTGAACATTTAAATCTGATTATACCAGTGGTGTGTCTCAGGGAATTAGCACAGCAAAGTGTGAACAGCAGGACATTATCCGGCTTTTCATTTTTGTGTGGGTAACATTTTTCAGGTGGTATTTTGAAATTTTTTAAACAAAAATAAATGAAATGGCTGCTGAAGGGGAATGTAGGAGAAGGGAGAAGGCTAAAGGTTAAAATGGGCTAATAATAGCCAGGAAGAGTAGTTTTGTGAGAGTTTATCAGCATCACTCTCTCCATGGATGTAAGAAGAAGCCTGGAAGGAGCCTGGATACTGCAACAATTCACTTGTGGATGCTCCCCAGAGCTCTGGTGGTTCATTTTCACTGGTTCTGTATCAGAATTCAGAGAAATTTAAGAAAAGAAGCTATGAATAATGATGTCAAAAGTGATAAGCAACAGAAGAGACCAGACCTGCTTTTTGATGCAGCCAATGTCCTGTTGATTTCCAAGAAGAGTAAGACCTGAAGGGTGGTGGTTGTTGGCCAAGGATCCATTACTGTTCATTTGCAGGTAAGTTTTAATGGGGAAAAGAGGTTTCTGCTGCCACAGCTTGTTCCCTCCCCTAAGCAGCACAGCAGCAATGTCACATGTGCAACACAAGCACCCTGCAAAGCTTTTGTCAGCTCAGCTGTTGGTCACAAATCACAGCTTACCCAGCTGCTGGGTGAGACAAGAATTGTAGCAACAGCTGGTGGCAAAGGTCTTTACTCCAGGCACCATTCCCCAAAAAAACCCCTCCTGCTTTAGCAATTCTGGCAAGGTAAGCAAACCAGACCTTTGCTTACGCCAGTGTTGTTGCTCTTAAAAGTTGTAGTTAATTACAGAGCTATTTCAATATAAAGTTGCTCCAGTAACTTGTGCTGGGAGCTCAGTAACAAAGTTCCTTTGAACAGAGTTGGGTCACATCCCACCAGAAGTTTTTAAACCTTGACCAAACCTTTCTTTGCTGTTCCTTCTTGATGGTGCTATGCTGTTGAGGTGTCAAGAAATGGAGGTTTATAAGAACAAGATTGCACAAGGCAAGAAAAACACAGGTTATTTATTATCCAGGTAACACTAACAAGGTGAGAATAATTACTTCATACATATGGAAATTAAAATAATGGCCGTTTCCCTGCAATGCATTGTATTTTCCTGCTGCAAAACTCAGTTCAAAAGCTGCAGGTGTTAAGGAGAATTCTGGAATGGGTGCAAGTCATGGGGAGTGTAGAAGCCTCAGAGAAATAGTAGGGAAAGAAATCACCTTGTAGGCAAATTTATGTAGGACCTTTAAAAAAAAAGTGGAAGGTCTGGACTTGATCTATAAGAGAAGAACACCTGGATTCTACTCTTGGACAAACAGTAGGAGAGGAGATTTATAGACCTCTCTGGGCAATGTTCAAGACCGTGGTTTGTTGTATGTCACTCAACCAGCCCTGTTTCCCCTGCCCATTCTATACTGAAATATGTGCCTGTTGAGAAGGTAATGGAGAGTGGCCAGAGGGGCTACAGAGAAGGTGGAGGGCAGCCTGGGTAAGGCTGATGTGAGTGTGGGTAATGGAAAAGGCAATAACAGAGGTGCTGAGCTCTTGAGCCAGCTAATCAACACCTTTTTGTAAAGCTAAAACCTCTTAAAGAACAGTCTTTGTTTTATAGGCAACAGGAAAGAATCCTGCCAACTGATTAATCTTTCCAAAAGAGGACTAAAAGCTCATGCAAAGGCAGAATTATGTCCCAGCACTTCTGCCATGAGCCATTGAACTTCTAGTGAAATATGAAGGTGCCATTTTTGGCCAGATTGGATTTGTAAAACAACCACATCTATTAGCAAAACTTAAGGGACTGTGAGATATAGTTATCCTATGGAAAAAAAAGTGCTACAATATAAAAGGTGGGTTCATTTGGCATTCTTGATACGTAAAGCCATTGAAGTTGCTTTTGTTAGAACAGCATAAGGGGAGGGGGCTTATGAATAGGAAAAAAATTGCTTTTGTGCTTATACTAACTGTGAAGTGACTTAGGGATCATACAGAACACAGTTCTTCCTTCCTTTCCTTCTTTTATTTTTCTTTTTTCCATCCTTCTCAGTAAGCTTCTTCCTTCATTGTGATGTTGAGATAAATAGAATGGAAAATAAATGCTAGATGAATGGACACCTTGTATTCCAGCTCTATCTCATTTAATTTTACAGTGACCATATCCCACCTGGGACATGACACAGATACTTCAACTCAAATTTCAGAGTAATTTAGTAAAAATTGAAAATTAAAAAAAACCAAAGCAACCTACTATTACAATCTCATATTTTTACATAAGCAGGCAAAAAAGTGCTTTCATCCATGAATTAGAGATCGGTACCCAGCTCTGACTGAATTTACCACAGCAGGTGGCTTGCTGGGATAGGGCAGGGAGAGCTGCCTTGAGCAGGTGGAGGGGCTGGGTCTGCCTGGAGAGCTCCATGGGGAGCCCCAGTAACAGCATTCCATGTCAACACATCACAACAGAGCCTCAGATCAATACTCCTTTGGTTTGCAAACTTGTAAGGCTGAATGATTAATTTAGCAAACAAATGTAACAGAATGACAATTCCCTACTGGAGATTGTTAGAGGAGCAGCATGATTCCCTTTCCAGTAAATCGGGAGGCTTATGTGTGTTGTTACATCTCATTTTCAGAGAGTGCTGCTTAGGTCTCTGTTAGATCAGCTGAGCAAGAGTTAATGAGAGAGGGGCTCATGGTGCTCACACATGAGGGATTGTGTGACCTCTCCAGTGTTGTATTTCCACTGGATAAGAAAATGGGACAGGGGTCTGTCTGCTGAATCCTTCTCTGGATGGTCAGAAAATGGCCTTGCTTAGAAATTTCTGTGCCATATTCAAGCTTTGGGCTGATTTTCTTTTTTTTTTTTTTCTTTCTTTTTTTTTTTTTTTTTGCACAACTTTTGGCACTTTATTCATTGTTCAGCTGTCCCTTGAGATGGAGAGTCCAGAATTTTATGTGCATTTTATACTTCTAAATGTGCTCCATTTTTATAGACTGAAATTCAAAGAATTATAGAACAGTTTTAGTTGGAAGGGACTTTTAAAGCTCATCTAGTCCAACCTCCCTGCGATGAGCACCAGCTACAATCTTCAAGTAGATAGGGAGCTCCATCCAACCTGACCTTGATATATCCAGGGATGGGGCATCCAGCAGCTCTCTGGGCAATCTGTTCCAGTGCCTAACCACCCTCACTGTAAAAAATCTCTTCCTTATCTCTAGCCTGAATCTATTCTCTTTTAATTTAAAAGCATTACTCTTTGTCCTACCACAGCAGGCCCTGCTAAAAAGTTTGTCTCCATCTCCCAGCCCTTTTAGGTACTGGAAGATGCTCTTCTTTTCTTCCTCAGGTTGATCAAGCCCAGCTCTCTCAGCTTTCCTCATAGCAGAGGTGCTCCATTCCACTGATTGTCTTCATGACCCCCTCCAGACTCCCTCCAACCTGTCGATGTCCTCTTTCCTTCTGCCTTAAACATCTCATTCTACACTCAGAAATGCCTTTTCTCTGTGGGACACGAGGCTGACACAGCCATTCTCTATCAACCAAACTAAATCCACACCAGGGTCCCTGAAATAAGTAATTTCAGCTATGCCCACTGAACTCCACACAAGCAGCCTCGTGCCTGCATTTGACTTTGTGAACCTTCACCCTCAGAGTTGGCAGCTTTGGTTTTCTGTAGCTTTCAGCAGGTGACAAGGTTGAGCCTTCTTCCAGAAACCAATTTAGAGCCATTTTCCCTTTTCAGTCTTTCACATGGGGCGTTGTCTCCCATAACGTCCCCTTCCTGGAGGTTCTGTCCGTCTGCCAGATGCTGCCATCACTCCTTCCCACCACACCTTCCCCTGGGCTGCTCCTCAGTATCTCTGCTGTCAAACCCAGCTGCTCTCAAAGTCCCTGCTGTGGACTTTGGAAGTCCAGACTGAACACTGTCACACAGGGGCTGTCTGACCCTGAGGTGCATAATGAAGTGATGACAAGGGATCTGCATTTGTTTCTGCTTTCATCCTCTGCTCCGGGGGATTGCAACCCTTAGAAAATGTACTTCTTGGTGTAGAAGCTGTAAATACTTCAGTGGCATTCAGTTTTCAAGAGGAGAAAGGAAAATGGTGATATTTGAGGCACTTGTTATGGTAAGATCTGCACTCTGCACAGGAACGACGACACAGCAATGTGCACATGTATTTATTACCTCTGGAGGCTGGGTGAAGCTTGTCAGCTTGTACTTTGGCAGAAATGGGTTCATATCCCAGCTTTGCCTAACTGATAACAATGCTTCCCTGTCCTTGTCATCCTGGATCTGGTAGAATGAGAGCCGAATTTACCTCTTCAGGCATCCAACTCTACTAACATCTGTGTTTTCCACTCCCAGCCTCTGGCTGAGCTGCAGGAAATGGCAGAATCTGTGGCTAAATTTCCTTCTGATCAGTTCTGTACAGAGGAAATATTGCAGAGAGTTCATTTCCAAGGCACGTGGAGAAGTGGAAATAATACCTTCTAATTAAAGATTAAATTGCCACTTAGGTAGTCAGACAGGCGTTAAGCCACCTTCGGAGCTCAAGGAAATGGCTCCATGTCAGAAAGCAGGCATAAATCACCTGAGAATATGAGCTTGAAGTGACTTGGTGGATTGATATATGGAGAACAGCTCTTAGAGCTTAATTTAGTTAAAAAACCAACATGAGTTATAGAAGGGATATGTTTAGGACAAACACCATTCAGCTTGATGCAGGAGTATGTTCAATAAATGCAAGGAAATCAGTGTCCAGGTGACACAGGAGGTAAGAGCTGATGTTATCACTGATCTCGTGGGGTTTCACTTTAAGGGGGTGGGAGGAGAATCTGACATGGAATTCATTCTGGGAGACCCCAACCCATGAATGTCAAAACTTAAGGAAAACAATCACGAGTTAAATTCAAGGCAGGAAAATCACTCACATTTGAAATATTGTTCCTTTCTAAAATTCTCCTTCTCCAGTTAAGTGCCATAACTTTATTGAAACATTCAGAAATACAAAAGATACTTACCACAGGTCACATCTCTCTCACTTTGCTAATAAAACCACTATTTATTCCAGAAATGCTGCTATCATGAGTCACTGCCCCAGTGATCTGCTCTGTGGATAAATCTCAGTGAAATCACAATACACCAGTGGAGGAAAGTAGGAAAAGAAATGTCAACAGAACTGATCTCAAATATCTGATGATTGAAGCAGACTTCTAATCAGGGGGATTATATCTCTCATGACCTTAACTCCCTCACCTTATCCTTGATGGGCAGTGCCTCCTGTTCTGTGTCTTCCCAATAAAACCAAAGGTTTGTTTGCTTTGTGTGTGTAAGTTGTGTGGAGGACAATGGCATCTGAGGGCTGAAACAGCTCATGGGCTCTCCCATGATCAGACCGAGACAACAAAAAGTCTCTCTGTGCTTTTTTTCATGCTCAGGGGTAGAAAATACCTTCTTGCAAGCTGTGCAGAGCCATTAGCATTTCAGTTGTATTAGTGCTTCCTTCATGCATGTAATCACAGCCATTGCCATTGCTCCTCTTACACTTAGTGAGAGGAAGCAATTATCAAAGGGAGAAAGGAGACCTCAAGGTCAGGTTTATACCTGAGTGGTTTTTGTTTCAGACACCAGCAGTGTCCCAAGCCCTGAGAGCCTCCTCTACCTAAAAATAAATGCAGTGCTGGTGGAGCATGACTACACATCTCCTTCATATAAGCAGAGGAAATTCAGACATCTGCCTTATTCTTGTGACCTCCAGAGAGTTCCATTGGGTGGAATGAACCATTCCTTCAATGAGTAAAAGGAATTTTCTCTGCTCTTCAAACAAATGTTTCTTTCAAGGAGTTGGTGGGTTTGCTGCCAGTAGGGTTTCACTATGCCCAATACAGGTCAGCCAGATTAAAACTTTCTGTAATTTAAAAGAAGTTTCCAGGTAAGTAGAATAATATTACATTGGCCTTGATTTTTCTGCTTGGGGCTTTCACCGATATTTTGAATCTCTGGAAAGTGGAAACAAACTTTGTCATTCTAAGAAGCACTCAGCTTTCACTTGTCAACTGTAGAAAAATGACATATAGAGGATGAGAAAATTCATACCCTTAAACCTAATGTATGGTCATAAAATAGTCTTGCTTCCTTACACGACTGCTGCACAAAAGGGTGTTTCAGCCTGTTTTTCTGTCACCATTAAAGCCTCCTCCTTTTCCTATAATCATTCAAGCTGGACCTTCCCTGGGATGTTGCCTGTCAATTGCTGTGCTCATTGCCTTTTAGTACATATTTTTCTCTTTATATGTCAGTCAGAGGGGTGGGAATTTTCAGAAAAAAACAAATGCTGGAGGAATTTTTAGTAACTTTGCGTGGGCTTTTCCAAGCCAAAGCCTTTCTCCTTTCCCTTCATCTGAGAATCAGTGAAGGTTGCCTTGAAGATCTATTGCTGTTTATGGTAACCCTGTGGAATAGCAAGGCTTGAAACTTCACTGGTTTTGCTATCACTGTGCTCCAGGAGACGTGCTGTGAGGATAGGGACTCGACACAACATTTCTTCTCCTGTCATCTCTGATGATGCAGATGCACAAACGAGGTTCTAGTTGTTTACTCGCATGTTAATTTTAAGCTTAATTAGTAACACAAGGGGTGCAGGGAATTAGTGTTTGACAAATAGAAGAAGACATTTGGAAGGAGAGCGAAGCAATGTTTGTTTTTGAGCTCCTAAGAGGCTGTTGCAAACTATGAAGAGAAAAACAAAGTTGAACTGCAGGAAAAGTACTTAAGAGTGTGTCCTTTTAAGCACTCCTTCCTCTAATTTAAAAGGGCAATGATTGCAAATATAAAGACCAGAGTAAAATTGGTGCTGTATTTAATTTTCTAGAGGAATAAGAGCCAGTATGAACCTGCCGGTTCATTCCCCATAGAAGACATGGGATTAAGTTAAAAAAGAAACATTTAGTATAACCCATATAGCTTTATCCACTGATCCCTCTGTGATTCCTCCAGTCCTTTATTAGCTTTATTCCAGCCTTATGCTGGTTAAACAGAAGTGATTGTTTCCCCATCACTATCTAGCACTGCTGAGGCACAGGGAGAATGGCTTTAAGGGCCCCTGCCAATTTGCTTTACCCCTAATATTTCCCCTTCCCAGCTGGAAAGCAGCCTTCGTGGAGGATCTCACCTTCTGGTATTTCTAAGCCCTTTCTTAGATGGCAGAATGGCACCAAGGGCTGCAAAACAATCTGATGGAGAGTCAAGAGCAGGACTGAGGGGTGTGACCTGTGTCACGAGCACTGGGCAGTTGTTCAGGAGATGAGATTTACCACTGGCTGTGTTGTACTGCTGTTCCCAGAGAGTTTAGAGGCTCCTTTCCTGCTGTGCACACCATCACTCACCTGGAAACTCAGAGCAGGAAGAACAAAGCACACGGAGCAGCTACATTGCACTCTCAAGGTGCTTTAAAGCTTTGTGCCCCTGCTCCTGGTCAGACTGTAAGCTGTCAGCTGAACACCTCAGCAAAACACAGCTTTCCATTCTGAGAGTCCCTGGAGGGCAAGAACTCGGTTTAGAATTGGAGGAAAATCAGTAAGAGCAGGTGAAGGGTGGGAATTACTGCAGCTCCTGCATTGAGAGCTAAGGGGTCATGGTTCCTGCAGCTTATCAGCTTGGAATGATTCTCTCTCTGGAACAGAGCTTTGCACAAGAACCTTGTCTCAGGTCCTCTCAGCAGCTGGATATCCTTCTAGTTTTGTTTAGTTTGGGTCTTGCAATTGGTTTCTTTTTTTTCCTTTTGTTTAATTTAGTTTAGTTTTGGATTTTTCCCCTAGAAAATTCCAGCTCTGACACTGGTCTCTCTTCTGTTCCCTGCTAAGCAGGAGAGCATTTAGAGAAATTTCAGTGTGAGTGGTAGTGAATTTACTCTGGGATTTCTGAGCAGAGCAGCTGGCCCTGCATAGATCTATCTTCATTGCCCTGCATGAGCTGGTCTATACGATTTTAATTGTGCTGCTTTACACCTCCCCTGAGAAACCATTTGCTTTTCCTTGAAATAATGAGTGCAGTGGAAATTGGATTGGTTCCCAAGTGCCATAAATCTTTTCCCTGGTTTTGGGAGGGACTTCCAAAATCATTGACTAAAGTACAAGCAGAATTAAATACATATTATACACTTACAAGAAACTGATCTTTAATATTTACACTATGCCAACTATCTTTTTTCTTTCTTTCTTTTTTTAAATAAAAAACCATATTACAACATTTCTCAGAGATTTGCGTTGTTAGTGCATTTTGTAGTTATTTATGGATAAATGGAATATACAGCATATGTAGGGAAATAGTAGCCTTCAACAGCCCTGTGCTTAGTTGCTTAAAAGGAAAAAGTTCATTCAATTTTAAATTTATCAGATTTAATAAAAGGCATAGAGAGACTTTTCCTTCCTCCTTCAGACTAAGTTGCAGCCAAATATTTTCTGTCTTATACCAGGGACTTAGTGAAGGATGCTCAGAGCTTCCTCAACAAGGTTTCCTGAAATCACAGGAGAGGCTCTCCTCGTCAGGAATTCAATTCAAGACATCAGCACAAACCCTGGTTCTTAAATCAGCACACAATGATACTGTGTATCATTCCTTTTTGTATACAGTCAGCTTTCTCTAGATCAAAGAGGGACTTTGCTAGAACTGCTAGAAAGGATACATGTTCTGGTTATATTCTCTGTGCACAGATTATCTGAAGTTTTTGCAAAATGTTCCTGGATTACTGTTGCAATATTTTTTTGCAGTCTTTTATTTTTTCTTTTCTTAGAATTATTAATTGGCCTAGTTTGTTGAACAAAATATTGAGATGAATATTACAAACCTATTTTCTTCTTCTGCAAAACAAAGGTGGAGTTCGATTTTTTTTAACTGATTATCTAAAAAAAAAAATTAAGTATCAGGATATAACTTCTGTTTTGCTGGCAAAATTTTGAGTTGCAATCATTTTTTGAGTCCATGGCTGTCATAACTGAATTGAACCTGACAACTTTTCAGCAGTCTTCTGCATCTGAATAATAATTCCTTTGAGGGTCATGTAATAATTCAATCCTGTTTCACCTGCTTTTGCCAGTCACTCATGCTCAAATAAATCTTATTAATAGGACACAATGCTCCAGAACTGTGCTGACTTTGATCCTGTTCTTCTTTAAGGAAAACTCTTTCCCCTTACCCTGTGATATAAGTTTCCTGTTCTTTATGCTACTACAAATGGTATTCTCCATGCTTTTAAGTTTAGTCTTTTTGCTGTACTTTGTTTATGCATTGTTTTTGTAAAATTATTCGGCCCACATGATTGAAATTATTCTTGCAAAATTTCTCTGCTGAAGTTTCTTTGAATTTTTGTAGTACTCCCCTCAGAGAGGATCTTGTCTCCAATTTGCACGATAATTTTTCTATGCACTTAAATTTTTATCCTAGAAGAGGACATTCTCTCTTGGCCTATGTGTTATGATTTTGTTTTTTTTAATCTATTTTAATTTGGAGAATGAAAAAACATCATTCAACTTGATCTAGATGGATAAAGACAACATTTTTGAAATCCAGAGGGTATTTCTGTCAAGCTGTTACGAAAACTCATCTTCATTAATGATGTTCTGGTATCCATGTACTCATTTAGGGACTATGTTATCTCCCCTTATTTAATAACATATGTGGAAACAGGTATTAATTCCTTCATTGGTGAATGCAGTGCTATATTCAGTTTTATGCATTCATGCCTATTCTTTAACATCTTTTAAAGTTATTTATGGAACAGGATTTCTACCTACTTTTACAAAAACAAAAGTGATATTTTCATTTTTCTTTGACACACTGCATTGCCTCTTGATGGAAACTTAGCTGTTTGCACTACTTCTCTTTGTGCAGGAATTTTTCCTTTCTCAGTTCTTTTTTTAAGGGAGATTTGCTGTTTCTGCTGTCTAACCCAATAGTTCAAGTGCCTCTTGTTAGGCTGGTTGGCTGTATTCCTGTCTCTGTATGTGATGTTATAGACCTTCTTATCGAGATGAGAGATGAAAATCCTGGCCCTGTGGGATTTAATCAAAAATAGTAATACGTGGAAGGGAGGAGGAATGAATTAAATTAATTAAAGAAATAACTCCTATAATAATGATGTTTCCTGGTCTGCATAGAGAAAGAAACTAATAGAGAAGACATTACCCTCACATGTTTCCTTTTTATCCCTAGATATCCCTCCTTTTCTTCTTCCCACTGAGGTGCTGTGTGTCTTATTCCTGTGTGGCACCACCCAACAACAACTAGGAGCAGTGGATGATTCAAACTATGAGGGATTTTGCCTTGCAGAAGGTTGTGAGTGGGCTGAATTTCTCTGGCTCATTGGAGAGGCTGTGTGAGTGTGAGAAAGGGCTGGCACTAGGGTGGGATAACAGAGCCTTCTCTTGAGGAAAGCTGTTTTGGGAGGGAAAGACCAAAAGAGCAGAGCCGTGGAGCTGGAATTTTGATCTCTTAGTGTAGAAGATGGTCAGAAAGAACCACCAGTTTGATGTTAAGCAGTCCATAGACCACAGAGCAGGTTGCTCTTTCTATTTGCCGCTGCCCTGAGCAACTACAACACATTCACTATGTTCTAAACTTACACATTTTATAGGTAATTGTAGGATTTAACTCTGTGGAATTTGGTTAGAGGGATAAAATAGAAGCGAGAGATCTATAAAGATGGGTTTAGAGCATTGGAGTTTATTGTGAAAGAGCCAGGGTGTGAGAGACCTGCTGAGCTGCAAGACGCAGCTCAAAGCAGGCCAGAGAAAGAGAGAGAAAGAGGCAAAAGGAGAGAGCAAAAAGAGAGCGATTTGCTGTTTACAATACAATAAATCATCTTCTCTGTTGAATATTCTAATTCTCTTTAACCAATCTGAAACAAGCTACAAACTCTACAACATTTGCATGCAACCTATAAGAATCATCACATTACCATATGGGGTTATATTTTAAACCTTAAAAAACTGCTTTTGGGAATCTCCTACCAGGTAGGTATGGTTTGTTCTGACCTTTGGACCTGCCTAGGCAGAGGGTATTGTTCTGTCAAGAAGGAGGATTACCTTCAGTCAATTATACCATTGTTTCTTAGTTACTTTTCAACTCAAACCTTGTCCTCATCCCAATCTCGACTATACTTTCCATATTTGCAGCATCCCTTACAAGGCAATCATATCTATAAGGCTTTCCTATTTCATCTTCCCCAACAGGTAATGATCCTGCTTTATATTTTGGCATCTTGCCTTCCCTGGGGCAAAGTTAATTTGCATTCATTTTTGCTTTCCTGCACTGCTGCTTTTCCTGATCATGGAGAATCTGTGGTACTTTTCCAGTGTCTCTTATCTGGGTGTGTTGAGGAGACCTAAACATCACCTCTTCCTAAATCTTCTGCTGTCACAGGGAGTGCTCCAGAGGCAGACAAATCAGGCCTGATGACTTTTCCTTCCCTGTTGTAATACACCTGGCTCCATTAACTTCAGAACTTGAGGCCCCATCTTTCAAAAACCACCACTACTTTGACATGTTCAGGGCCTGATGTGAAGGGCCTGGTGCTGAGGAAGGAGGGGAGACACATCCCACCCAAACTTCCCACTCTTATTTCCTTTCCTGAAAACACTTGTGTTTACTGATGTTGATTGTGAGCACAGGGCAACTCCAGACAAGGAGCTCAGCAGGAGCTGGAAAAGGAGCAATTTCAAACAAGAGGCAATTTAGAGCAATCAGCAGCAGCCCTAACAGGCAACTCAAGGAGTCACTGCTCCCTTCCTGTGCCATTGGCACCCAGGGCAGCACCACGATGTCACTTTGCTTTCCCGTCTCCCTCTGTGGGTGAGGATTCTTTCCTGCTTCTCCCCATTTTATGACCAGTCCCAAAAAAGCTGGAGGATGAACACAGCTGCTGCTGAAAGGGCTGCTGTCCTTTGCATGTCTTTCTCCAAACATCAGGTTTAATTTCTTTTTAGGAAATGCTGACTAAGTAAATATTAAGGAACAAAAAATGCATTTATGTCTAGCTTTGTAGCGCTAACAAGAAATGCCTTAGCACAGTAGCTCTCTCCCCTGCTGTCCCACCTGTGTTATCTGAGGATGTTGTTATGAGGCCGTTCAGAGGCTGACACACACTTTGCAAATATAGATTGTCTTTCCCTGCAGTGTTGCTGTAAAATGTGTTTTTGGGAGGAATCTCTTGGTTTCCCCTGTGATCTCTCATTTTAATCTACCCACTCTTCAGCTCTTGTTAGCTCTAAGCTTTGGGGAGGACTGATGGCCACCAGAGTCACCTGCTCAAACACTCTAAAATTTAATGAGATATCAGAATTCATATTGAGCATTCATACATAAAGACCTGTTTGCCTTTCTGTGTTTTCTTTCAATATTCATCTGTTATCTGGACAAAAAAACCAATGTTTTAAATCCATCTGAGGACTTTCAACTATCATTCACTGATGAACACATCTATGAATTATAGCAGTAGGGCTCTTGTGTCTGTACCTTCTACTGTATTTCTGTGCTTGAGCTACAGCAGTGAAATGAACAGTGGCAGAGCATAGATGGAGCAGTGTGATCAGGGCACTCTAATTTGGAAGCACAGCTGTCCTCAGAGCTTGTGTGATGAGGCTGATGAGATGTGGTGTTGTGCAAGGACAAGAAACTCTCTGATAAATCCTCAAATGCCTCTGGTGTGCTAAAATGCCTCCAGTTTTTCATCCCTGAAAAAGGAATCTCCAAGTCTGTCCAGACTCACTGATGACTGAATCATGTCATTACAGGGGACTACCAGAAGCACATCTCCAGCAGTACTCAATACTTGTGCCAGCAAAAGTACAGCAGTTCCACAGTCTGAAAAATTTGCTAACTCAAAAAAATTTACTGCTAAAATAAGTTGTTAAAAATGGCAGCTTAAAAAAGAGAATCTCGTAAAAGTAAATTGAGTTTAGACAAATGAAATAGGATGGTCTTTTAGTTTTTGGCTTCCCCAAATCCTGTTAATTTTGAGTTCTGGTCACTTAAGCGTTTTACTTAATGAGATCACTAAAAATAATTAGGTACATGTTGCTGATGTAAAGGAAATTCCAGCAGTGATTGTATATAAACTGATAAGGATTTGCTGCTGGTGGAGTTCTTGGAAATAGGAGTTGAAAAGAGGATAATTATTGTAGAAATCTTGTTGACTTTAGTCCATGGTTACATAAAACTGTCCTGATGTGTTAAAGGCAAACCTTTTTCCTCAGGAATAAGGCAATATTTTCCCAACAAGGGTATTGTTTGGAAATACTGATGCCATTTGTCTAAGAAAAACCATATTCCTCTCTTCATAGAAGGAGAAATGTAGCAGGTTTCCTCTGCACATATGGAGCTATAATTTGGATAGGACTCTGTGTCAGAAAAGACAAAAGGCATCTAAATAATCAAAGCTGGCCTCATGGTTTTGTGTAAATTTTAATATTTTCCTGCAATTATCAATAGTATGAAAAGCGCAACTCAATTCAAGTCATTTACAATATTGTAAGGGGCTAGTTTGTAATTTCCACTGAGGATTTGGGGATCTGAGGGCAGAGGCTGGGGATACAGGTGTCATTGCAGAAACCTGTAGGGTCATGACCTGCACCTGGGACCAGCCATCATCAGCCTCAGGTTTAGAGGACGAGGCAGATCTGTGGGGAGCTCTGGGGCATGACCCTACTTGGGGCACCAAGTCCGAAAAAAAAAAAAGGAAAATAAGAGAGACTGAATTTCCCCTGCTGATATTCTTCCAAACAGCTGTCCCAGAGGGTGATTTGCCATTAGCCTGGATTTTTTTGGGGCCAAGGATGACCCGGGGCACCCTGCACAAAGGTTGGTGTGTGTCAGGTCAGCCTCTCCATTTCTCCTTATGCTGAGGTGTCAGGAGGGCTGCAGGCTTGTGTGTGTCCTTCGTAGGTGCATAATGAGCTGAATAGTTTTCCTTGTATTTTTGGTGGATTTTCAAATTAAGGCATAGTTGTTCTGCCTCTGCTGAGGAGCTGGGCAGTGACAGCTCTGTAAAGGGGACATCTGGGCCCTCCATAGGGCAGAAATATCCTTGTGGCAAGTGTTGCCTCCATGAAAGTGAGCTCTTCCTCTGCCCTTCTGCTCTTGGATGTTACCAGCTGCTGATTTTGGTGTGATCCAGAGAGTTCTCAGCCCTCAGAGATGGACAAAGGGCTTTCAATCCTGCAGTTTGCTGCACAACAACTGTTTTCTTGTGTTGTCAGCTTTCACACAGACTGATAACGCCTTGCTGCTTGGAGAGCTGGAATCCTTGAAACTTTGGGAGGCTGAGGTTCACCTTGTGGCAGATAATTGAGTCTCAGTGTCACTGAACTCCAGATCCTTAGAATGATTCAGTTTGATTCAGTGTCCTTCCACGAATTCAATACTAGGCTTTTGTTTGTTTCACCTTTCCCCTAAAAGCTTGCACGCCTTCAGAAGCAAACTCCAGGTAAAAGGCTATTGATAGAGTGACAAAATGTTCTGTTCAGTGTGGGTGTTAAAAAGGCATTGAAAACAATTGCCCTGGCACTAATAAAAGTAATTGGAATTGTTTGGCTTAGAAGAAGCATGGTGGGTTTAAAAGACTAAAAGCTACAGAATTCTGTGAATAGAGAGATCCTCCTCAATAGGGAATGATTTCATTTATTATAAAGATATAAACTCCTACTCTGGGCAGTAAATGCTGAGAACAGCAGGGTTAGGAATGTTATGGCTTTTAGAATAACAGGCGCAATAATTCGAGTCATAGAAGAGGCTGGACTTTTTGAATCCTGGTCTTCAGAAAAGCTTTGTGTGAATCTTTAGAACAATTTTTCTTAAGCGTCCAGTTACACTGAGCTCATTCTTATAAGGGAAAGAGGAGCATAAACTGAAACCCTGATTTCAGTAGTGGTACTACTGTTATTTGCTTAAGTGGGAGGAATTGCTTCTGAGACTTGCGTTAGGAGAAGGGTGATGTGGTTTACAGTTATTATAAAAGAGAATTTCTTGTGTAAAATTAATTCAAACTGTCAACAATGTCTCCCTAAAAAAGAGGGAAAAGGCTGTTGAAAACTGGTCTAAATGTTAGTTCATAACTGTGGCATAAAACATTATTCTGTTTATCTGAAAAGACAAGAGAAGAATAGCAGAAATAACTGGGAGCACTTTAAGTCCTGGTAAATGTGAGCTAATGAGGCTTAAGCTTCTTCCACTGAGATTAAAATAACTTGTATTACGCTGTACTTGCTGTGGGCAGCAGGGCCTGTGGATGGTTATCAAGGCTCAACTAGCCCATGGGAGCCGTTTCTTGGTCACCTGAATGCACAGGTTGAAAGAAAAAGAAAAAAAAAAAGAAAAAGAAAAGGAGTATGAACCCTTCCTAAAGCACCAGAGGGGACTGGGATTTTACTTTACAATTATCTGGAAGATCAAAGCTGCTGGCTGTCTGGGTTGTCTTCCCCTCTCATACCATGGCAAGCAGCCCATTTACCCCATAGGTACCTAACAGATGATCAAAAGCTTTTATGCTTTTTCTGAATCCATCAGCTAGTCTAATAAAAATAAAGTCATCTTTCCCTGTGTTTCCTTGTATTCTTAAAAGCCTACAGCATTATCACCACCATATCCTTAAGACATTCAAAATGGGAGGGAAAACAGATGAGAAATGGAGAGTTAACCCCATATTTTCATGTCTGATTGATGATAAACCTGTACCATTCCTGCCTAGTCAGTTAGAACAGTCATCCAATAATATTGTATCTATTTTAGTGTTAAAAGTATTTGGGTTTTATTTGGTATTGTCTTTTTGATATTATTTCCTTTGCTCTGGCCTGATCCATGGAAGTCTGAAGCTGACTTTATCAAGCCCCAGCTGCTCAAAATTATCTGCAGCTCAGGTAGGAGACACTCATGTCTGTAAATATTTACTTTCTCCTTCAAACCCTGCTGTGGCTGACATATGCAGTTCTCTCTTCCCTCTTTAAAGCCTGATTAATAATACTGAGGAACTCAACATAATCCTGACTCCTTTTGTATTACTGAGCCAATGACTCCTTTTCTAATATTGAGCCAGTTAACCTCTGATCTATTAACATTAAACTATAAAATTCAATAAGTAAGGGCTGGGCTTTAAATAATTGAGAACAGGCTACAGGGTAATTAGGTGTTATGAACTGGGGGTGAAGAAGGTCTAATAATCTGGGGAGAGATGTAAATCCATAGTGAAAACTTCTCTGGAGGATTACTCCCTTTTCATTGAGGGGCTGGTAGGGAGGCTGGGCAATACATATGCCTGCAGACTAGGCTGCCAATATTGAGTGGGTTCAGGGAGAAAATAAGTATAATGCTGACATGACCAATATGGAATATGTGATAGAGTCTAAGTAAGTTGGATGAATATTTCTTAATTAGTGTAGGAAACATGTTGCAATTCAAACATATGAACACTCCTAAGCACCTCCATGATTTATTCATGGATATTTACAGCTGCTATTGAAGCAAACCGTGACATACTGCAGACTTCTTAGCTTCCTGTTGATAATGTAAAACCAAATCCTAACACAATACCTGAGCTGAGGGGCACTGAATGTCTTGATGAATCAGCCTTCTTCATGTGTTTGAGGTTCTACAAATACTCATTTCTATAGCCAGCAGCACCTGGGAAGTTGTGCTTGAACTGCTTGCAAAGGAAAGCAAGGGATAATTCAGGCTTATATAATTTCCTGCTTCCCTATAAACTTCTTTCTGTCCAGGGTTCCACAAAGCAAACAGGGAACTCTCAATTTTCAGTAGGGGAAGCACAGATTTAGTGCCAATATAGCATCTAGTCTGGGTCAGGTGGGCCATTTGGACAATATTTGTTCTTATTCAGAGTGTAATCAAGACTTCCTTGTGATCTCAGTAACAATCCTGAATCCCCTGGGCAGCACACAGGGGCAGAATCCCTTGTCTTAAATTAATTCTATTTGAGGCTTCCTCTGGAGTTCCAAGTCAAATCAGAATGATGTCAATGTCCCTGAAAAGCATGAAGAGGCAGCTTTGAAAGTAAACTCAGGACCTCAGCTCAGCTTTGGCATTTATTCATTATGTGGCAATTTCCATTTAAGGTCTTAAAATGTTCTGCCAGAAATACACACAAATGGAAATTCTCTGAAAGAGGGAACATAGATGCTGTTTATAGATTAAAAGCAAGTTATCAGGAAATTAAATTATTTTACTGAAAATTTGGCTGAAAATCACCCAAGTCTCTTGGGCTGAAATAAAAATAGAAAAAAATTGCACTGAGTTATTTCTATCAGTAGTTTCTGGTGACTTCAGTGGCCTGTAGAATTATGCCCTCTCTGTCAACAGCATTGTTATAGAGATCCAAATGAAAACATAGTCCTCACTTCGAAAAGCAGGCATAAATGCCATAAAAAGAGAAAGAGCACAAAGCATAAAAGAAATTTCCCTCTTTAATCCACTTTATATCTATGCTACAAGCTTTGCTGCAAGACTCTTCATAGTGATGAGTCTATACCCTCCTTTCACAGATTAAATAGAAAAATGAATAAATCATTCAGCTTTTATACCCTCTCCAAATACAAAGCTCCTCTGCTTGTTTGTGAATCCTTTCTTTGCTCCCTCTTAATTGCATCATGTGTATCAGCAATCACTAATATCTCTAACAATGAGGGAAAACTTGCAAAGGCTTAATGCTGAGAGTAGCAATTCGGAAGTGTGAGTCTGCTTGAGCATTGTGTTCTTGTTTTTTGATATGTGGGGGTGGGATTTTGTTTTTACAATGTGCTGCAGAAGCGGCATACCTCAGAGATGAAGAGGTTGGTTCTTGGAACCCTAGCCAAAAGAAGGTTCAGGAGTAAACAAGAGGGTTTTCCTTCTGTTCTTTCTATCTCTTTTTTTTTTTTTTTTTAAAATATTATTTTGAAGGTTGATTTTGTGTGAAACAAGAAAACTTGCAGTATGCGTTTAATGTTATATTTAAGCAGATAAACATGTCACGCTTTGCAGTTTGGGGAGATAATAGGTGGCAATTTACTTATTACTGTCTTCCTGTTTTGTGTATATCTTTTATGTTGTTGATGCTTGTTTTCTTGGTCTTCTTTTCCAAACTGAACTGAGTCCCAAGCCTTTCCCATAGGTCACATTTTCTATGGCTCTTGTTGATGTTTTTCTCTACTCTCTCTGATCCATGCATTCCTTGAACTGTGATGCTCAAAGCAGAAGAGTGTTTTCTTAGTGATTTGGTCAACACAGAGTCACAAGAAAGAAATTCTGTTTGTATTTCAAGAGTTATTTTATGTTTTTTTCCTTTCTTTTTCTTTTTTCCCCCCTCTTTTTAAAGCAGTTTGATGTTGGTTTCTCTTTACTTTGTGATCCTCTAAAACCCCCAAATCCTTTTTGTAGAAGAGCTGCATAATCAGTTGCTTCTTATCTCTTATGCAGCTGATTATTTTGTGGAGTTTATACTTGTGCTCTGCACCACATCCCTTACAGGCTGCTTCTCCAAAGGGACAGTCTTATCAATTCTTCCCACTGGAAGGCAGAACATACTTTATAGATAGGTTAACCATAATTCTGTAATTCTGACTGGTTCAGTGTCCAGGGAGAGTGTGACTGTATCTGAAACAAATTTGGAAAATAGCATATAATTTTTCTTTCCTCAAGCATTTTTCAGCCCAGTCATGTGTAGGACACATCCCTGTGGCTGAGCACTGTCATGGAACCACTTTTGAATAGAGCAAAGTTCAAATCAAAAAGGATAAGGGAGGATATAGTTTGTTGAAACACTTCTTTTCTAGGAGACTTTTATAGAAACATTTAGAATTTGATGTCCTGGTATTTCCTGAGGCTGAAGACACAGTACTGTAGTATTTCCCACCAGCTCTAGGTCAGAGCTGAGTTATAGCAGGGTTCCTTTCACATGCCAAGTTATATAGGAGATTTAGGAACGCCATTCTGTCTCTTTGCATGAGCCCAAAGATGCTAACTACTGGTCATTAGTAACTAATGGAAATTAATACATGACTAATATGGGGGAGTAATTTAGGTCCTACTTACATTCTTCTGTAATGAACAGCACTTGCACTTTCATGGTTGCTATTATCACAGTGTGAGCTCTGACAGAAAAAGAGAGCTGGGAGTATAGATCAATTTGCAATAATAATAAAAAACTTTAGTCTGGAGGAAACCAATTTAGTGATTGAATTAATGGAAATGAAGGACTGTTCAGTGACTAAGTTGATGCTGTAAAAGTCAAAAGTAACAGCTATCATTGTCTGCAGCTTCTAGCAGAACAAAAACCCTGCAAACAAACTGAGTCTTTTGCAATATGCAGTTTTGTCTGAATTTTCACTCGGTTTTGTCTCCTTTCTTGGATGTGGTTTTGTGCTCTCATGTAGAGCAGCTGCCCTGAGCTGGTGATTTCAGCCAGTACAAATCTCTTCTCGAGCTCACAGGGTGCTCTCTGCCAGCAGACAGCATCAAATCAAGTTACTTCAGCTCTCTCTCAGGCACCAATTAAGAGTGATCCTGAAATGTGTTGTGGTACATAGCCTGAGAAACCTGACAGCTGTGTTATGAAAAGCAGGAAGATTAGCTTTTCCCCCCAAATCACTGAGAAATCCCCAGTGTCACAGTATTTGTGAGCAATGAATATAAATAATATATGTGTTTTTTACACATATGTTTTAAAATATACAAACAGTTTAGGAGCTGGAATCACATCTCTAAAATCCCTGTGAACTTTGCTTTACTTCTTCGCATAAGAGTAGCATAAATCTTGCCTTGGGGAACTATTTGCAAGCCCAAGCAGGGGATTTCAAGCCTCTGTGAGCACCTCCTGCCCATATCACAGTGGATCAATCAATACCACAGCAGCGCGATAATGCTCTGCATCAAAAATTCTGCAGAAGTCTTATCAAGACCTACCAGGGAATGAAATCAGGGAGTGTTATTTTGAGTGCAAAGACTGGCCACATGTTTTGAGAGTGAGGTTGTTAATCTCAGCACTGTTGAAAAGTATGGTACCTGGGGAAGAAATAAAAAAATAACGCTTGCTTTTGTTTTTATATTTACGGCTGGGCAATGCAGTATTTCCTTTTCTTATTCCTGCTTCTGCCTTCCTCAACAGATTTCCCACCACTGTGATGTAATAGGTCAAGTTAATAACTGATAATGTCATTTGGTTTGACAAGAAGTTGTCTTTTTTTATTTTTTTAATTTCTGTATACTTTTGCTTGTCTGTCCATTTGTGATATTTATCTTCTGCAGATTATCCTGCAGGACTTGGCTCCCGAGGCAGAAGAAGGACAATATTATTTTGAAATAGTCATATCAGCTATGCACATTTTGGAGCTGCCACTCCAGCACCTTGCTGTGATGCAGCCACTTCTCCCCTGAAAACCAGCTGTAAAGTGCCCACTACAAATGCAAATAGCTGTAACAGCATGCAAGGAAATACTCTACTCTGGGACTGTAGCACTAAAATTTTGAGAGGGAGGAAGAAAATTATAATTTAACCCACAAAGCATGGCTTGCTCTTGCTTCTGTTTGAGAAGATATCATCATAATCTCTTCCAAAACCACTTGTATTAATCTCACAGCATTTATGTTAATCATAGCTATTCATGCAATCCATGTAGAAATCAGGAACCTACGATGTCTCTTATCACAGTATCAGTGTGATGGGTAATTAAAATCAAGTGGTCTCCAGGAGTTCTGGGCCATCATTTACCACTGTAGCCAGCTTGATGGATTAAAGCAGTAATTCAGCCTGAAAAGATGGAATCCATGTTATTTTTCTTCATTTTGATTCAAATTGAAGAATTTCATCCTTTTGGTAAGATAGATGATGCCATTTCAGAATATTGTGTATTTGTGAGTGGATTTAGGAGGGGAGGATTTATTAATAAGGGACAGGAAAAAGAGAAAGATGTTGTTGATAGAGCAATAAAATACAGACAGCACAGCAAGGTGGACAAAATAACAATCTTGGAGCTCAATTCCTTTTGAATATAAGCTGCAGATTGGTTCAGTTCAGCCTGTGGATCCTCATGGATGCTTTGGTAGCCTTGCTGAGACTTTTCTGGCAGAAGGATTCCAATATACCTTCTTTCTCTCCACCTCTTAAATTCCTACTTCCTATTTCCTCCTGCCTTTCCTTTGGGAAAATCTTTCTCATTTGAAAAGCAAAAGGCCAAAAACTGCAGGCTAGCTGGTGTAAATCATTAAAAGACCTCTGGAAACTTTGTTAGCCATTAATGTGCTCTGTGGTGTGTCTGTGAATTGTAAAAATCTCTGGGTTGATGGGGACACACATGGAGGTTTGCACTAATTATTCTCTTGCCTCAGTATTAGTTTGGTACCCTGGGCTGTTCTCTATTAACACAATGGGAAAAATAGAGCTAAATCCTTGAGGCTCTCACATTCAAGAATCTTCACCGTAAGGCAAAAACCATACAGTGCAGAACAACTGTGGGAAAAGCAACTTTTTTAAGAATCCAAGTCTCTTGAAGGCCTTTGTGAAGTGCAGTCTCTGACAAGAACATGTCTTTGCTGTCTCTACTTAAAGCTCTGTCGTTGGGCTGCTTGTGTCAGTGAAGGAAAAACCACCCTCCTCAGCAAACTGTCAGAATGTGTCATTAAAACTGATGCACAGCACTGACAAGTTCAGGGTGGTATCAGTGCTTATTTTCAGTAAGTGGTGTGACCTTGCATTTGACTCTATGACATTTTATCATTAGTGATAGTTAGGTGTGCTCTGCATCCTAGATCTTCCAACTTTTCCTTGCCCAACTTTTTCTCTTCATTCTCCTTCACTGCCTGATTTTATGGACTTCTTCATAGAGCACATTGCACCAGACACACATGGTTATTTATACTCAAGCTTCTACCTGTATTTGGTGAAAAAGATGAAGCACATTTTTAGTTTAAGTTAGAATGAGAATGACCAACTATTAAACAGGTGTAGGTCAGGGCAGAGGTTCATCTTGCTCAGTACTCTCTCTGAGAGTGGCAATAGTAGAGGCAAGAAATGCAGAGTGATATTTCCCAGCATATTCTTCCAGCATGTGACTCAGCAAATTCCTTAGCCAGAGGTGATAGATCTTTGTGTTCAGCACTCCTTTCTCCATTAATTTGTACTTTTGCTTTGAAATGTGTGTGCCACATATGATTTATTAAGATTCCGACGGCTAAACAGCTCCAGGTATTGTTGGGGGCTGACCCCTGTGCCCTGCATTACTCCAGGAGGAAAGTGTCTCCAATGGTCACTGACTGTATTGGATTTTATCTTTAAGTGAAGGAACTGAGGGTAGGTGTTTTCCTTCTCCAGTGCTGTGCCAGCCCTGGGCAGCCTTGCATGGCAGTTCCCAAGGGATTGACTGTTCTCAGGCTTTCACCTGAATGAAAAAGAGGATTTATGGTAAATATCTGTGGTGCTCCAACAAACTGTGTACTGGTTTCTCAAAGAATTTATTTTCACTTGTTTTGGGGCTGTACTGATTCTGCAGTATAGCTGATTTTATGCCCTTCTATGGCAGTGACCAGTCTTAACAGGCAGCAAGAAAACTTGACTTATAGCCCATTTTTTCCCCCCATGTAGTGATTTTATTTTAATGTGGAAGGAAATGTTCTCATGGAAAATATTTTTCAAAAGGAGCAGTAACAAAAAAACCAAAAAACAAACAGAAAACAAAAAGGAGACAAGAAGGAGTGGAAAGAAAATAGGACTTACTCTGCTTGTTTGCTCCCTGTGACCTGACAATAATTTATGTGCAGTATTGAGTAATGGAGGAGTTACCATAAAGTTTCATATTGTCTTCCTCTTGAGGGAATAATAATTGTAAAATGGCAAAACCCAGCCCCAGTTTGCTGTTATAAATGGATTGTATGAATAGCTTGTGGAGGTAAGTGGTGAAACTGTTGCTTATGAAGGTTTTTATTTTATATTGCTTTTGTGTGTAGGGCAATCAATCTCCACTTTTTTGTGATTTTTATTAAATAGGATGCCCACTCATATTTTATGAGAAATTTTTATGCAAAATAATCTATTTGATTTGTCATCTGAAATTTACCTAATGAATATATATTGCATATGATTAATCTTCTTATATTTCACTGTTCCATGCATAAAAAAAAAAAAAGAGAATATAACCAGAATGGGCAGCTTCATGCTATCCAATAAACTGCAAATGAATAGAGGCTTTTAGCAAAGGTGTTTGAACTTGCAGCTCATGGCTGGCTGGCAATGTTTTGCTTTCAGACAAAATGAGTTTTCTCAAAGAATCCTTTTCTTCTCCTTGCTCTCGACTAAACTGATCTGAAATGCCTGATTTGCAGTTTATATGATTTAAGAATTTGAACTGTGTAATTGGATGGGGCCTGCAATTTGTTTCCATCCTGTGGTTGTGTTTGTCTCTCCTTGTTTCATAGATGCTGCAGAGGGAAAAGGTATCCCTCTTCACAGTGAAACAGAAAACTGAAAATCTTTACACATTTGGGCACCTCTAGCAAAGCCCTTTTATTCTCTAATATGTTCTTATAAATTAAAATGTCCCGGAAGCTATTTTTTTCTGTGTTATATCAGGGAAAATGGTGGATTTCATTTAATACACCCTGGGGTTCTCTCATAATGACTCTGTCCCTTGAGGCTGAATTTTCATAAGCTCTGCAGACAAAGAGTGATTTGTGACACTTTTTGTGACTCTGCTGTCTTGGAATCAAAGTTGTGTAATGGAGCTTTTGGTCTGTCCTTCTCCTACAGCTTTAGATGCAGGTGGCCATTTCCACTCAGTGATGGAGTGACTGTCCCTGCCAGCACTGATGAAGTCACATCTTGGATCTTTGGTCAGTTTTGGTCCCCTCACTACCAGAAGGACATTGAAGTGCTGGACAGTGCCTATAAAAGGTCAATGCAGCTGGGGATGACTCTGGAGCACAAGTCTGATGAGGAGGAACTGAGGGAACTGGGGGTGCTTATCCTGGAGGAAGAGAGGTTCAGGAGGGACCTTATTGCTCTCTACAACCACCTAAAAAGAGAGTGCATAAATATGATGCATTATCCATCGCCTAAAGGGTGTGGGTCAATCTCTTCTCCCAAGAAAGTCATGTTAGGACAAGAGGAAAGGGCCTCTAGCTCTGCCAGGGGATGATTCCATTGGATCTCAGGAAAATTCTTCATCAAAAGGGCTGTCAAGCTCTGGACAAAACTGCCCATGAAAATGGTGGTGTCACCATCCCAGCAGGCATTAAAAGACATGTAGATGTGGCCTTTAAAGTCATGGTTTAGTGGGGGCTTGGCAGACCTGGGTTAACATTTGGACTTGATGATTTAAAGGTCTATTGCAACCTAAATGATTCTATGAGAATTACAGACCTTAACAATATCTTTAGAACTTTGGTAAATAGAGAACAAAAGAAGAAGGAACCAAAAGGGACACCAAAGAAGGGGAACACTAAAGGAAGGCCAAAGAAGGAGCAAGGGGACACCCACTTAAAGAGGCAAAAGAGGCATTTAAAAACTCATATATCCTGGGGGTAAGAGCCACCAAGCCAGTGCCCATTAGCTGTGTCACATGAGAGCCAAATTGTTCTACTGGAAGGAACTGGAAATGCTGATTGGGATGGATGGGAAAGAAGGCAGAAAACTGACTTGTGGGAGAACTGCGAGAAAACAGTCTTTTTGTAAATTTACCATTCATGAAACAGCTTTTGTATTTTGGAGCTGGATTGAGTTTCTGATGTGGTTAAGACCACACTGTGAATCACTTCTGACAAGCTGGACATTTTTTTGTTCATGACCTACAGCCTCTATATTGCCAGGCAAGCTGCCAGCTTGGAACAATTGAGTCTGTGGCAAAGTCAGGGTGATGAAGAAACACTTCATCAGGAATCAGTGATGCTGATTAAGATATGGACATTATCCCAATGGGTAGGAAAGAGAGGGAAATAATCCCTCATTTTTCTATAGGCTGGACATTTCCATAACTTCCACATCTTCTCAAGTTTTCATAGAAATGTACGGCATTTTGGTCTCGTGGTTCGGTTTTTTTTCCCCAAAGTATTTAAGAATATTGTTTTTAAAAATTTAGAACCAGCATTCTGAGCTAGATTAAAAGCAGGTAGAGTCTAATCCTTTCTCCGTTTGTAATCAGTGATTCCCCTAGGTGAGGATTAACAGGTTGTACGGGAAGCTATTTTTATCTGGTATATCCTACTAGCTCCTAGCAAATAGCAGTTCAAGGAATTTCTGAGCCACCATTAATCTGCAATGACATATTCTCTACTAGTGAGATTAAACTTTTTCTATGAACCAGATTTTGCTTTTGTCTCTACAATTTCCTGTAGCAATGAGTTACACAATTTAATTATGAAATGCATAAAAAATAATATCTCTTTGCTCTGGATTTTTTACCTTCCTTCTGATCACTGCATTTCACACTGGCTGTTTCTTGGGCATCATGAATGATAATTATTTGCATCTTTCTTGTCTGCACAGTTCCTCTACAGACCTCTCTTATCCTTTTCTTCCCTCTCTCTAATTCCTATAACCTATAATTTTGTATGTGTGATTATGTTTTTTTCCCCCAAATGCATTACTTCTTATTCATTACTATTGAAATTCAACTGCAATCTTATCACCCTGTCATTCAGCATTGTGAGCTCCTTTTGTGAGTCTTTGAAATCAGCACAGAATTGACTGTTCTGAATAGGTTTTTGTTATTTATTCCTTTCCCTAAACCATTTATGAATATGCTGAGCTGAACAAATTCTGGGATGGATCCTTGAAGGACTTCCCTGGTAACTTTACCTCCCTCTCACTCTTTCTCCAGGTTTTGTTACTCCTTTTGTTTCTAGTACTTTAATGTGTGCATTAATCTGTAAGGAGATATTTGTTTTCTTGTACTGCCCATGCATGTGGTTCACCACATTATTTCCTGTCCATATTCACATGCTCCTCCTCCAGATGAGTTTTTTTTTTTTTTCAGAAAAGCAGACCTTCCCCATTGATTACACAGGAGTGAGGTGGCAACCAGGCCAGTGGGGTTATAAGCAAAGCAGCAAGCCTGGAAATCCCACTGATAAAGGAGGTTGTGATTCCTTTATCTTTCCTTCCTCACCACTGGAAGAGAAGAACAACTTGAGGTACCCCCCTAAAAGCAGCCTGGGCTCAGTGCTGCATCAGGAGAAGGCAAGGGGAGAGCAGCAGACCTGGCTGGCCATTAATTGAACCTGACAAGTGTTTACACGAGGAATCAGGCTGGCAGTGCCCTAAATGCACTGATTTACAAGGCTATTGATTAGCAGTGACCAGTCAGGAAGAGCAGTGGCAAACTGCTGCTTCAGCACTGCCCTGAAGAGCAAAGATCAGTGCAAGAAGCCCAGGCCTGTGTATTTATAGCAATATCCACACACTCATTACCATGCAGCCTTCCACCAACATATTCAAATATCCCAACATCTGTTCATTCACCACACCCAACCCATGCTCTGTTATCCTTCATATTGATTAGGTTTTTACTTACACATTGAGACAGATGTACTAGATTTGTTTTTAGCTGATACATATTTATAAAGGAAGACAACTAAGTATGTGGTCACCGTTTATCTTTTCCTGCCTTGCTTTCCAAGAGATGCAACACAGCTCTCTTCAAGATTACTTCCCTTTTTATTGGTATCTCATCTTCCACACTGAAACAGCCTCTAAAGCCCTTCAAATTATAAATATGTCTTAACACTCCCTGATGTAATGCATCATATTTATGCATCTCACAACCCAAGTATGAAAAAGTCTCTTAGTCTACTCCCATTGCCGTACATGGAATATTTTAACACTGTAAAAATCAGCTTTTCTCAAGCAAATATTTTTTCATCACTTTTGTACTGGAGTGCCCTTTTCAGATGTACAAGTAAAATTTGGTGTCTTAAAATCCTCATTTATAGTAATGTTTTTGAACTTAAGATGCAACTACAAAGCAAAAGGAGGTTTATCATTTGCCCTTTCTCTGATAGCACAGAGAAATATCAAGACCAGTTTTAAGTCCAGCAAGCTTTCTCACTCAAATGCTTTATTTTTTTTGTTATGAACTTGCATGTCCTGAGAGAGCAGAAGCCTCTAAACAGAAAATTCCCTACCAGTTCTACTGAAATGACCTGCAATTTCTTTTCTCCATCAGTGCTGCATCTATCTATCTGCCCACAAAATGATAAGAAGTATCATGGGTGCAGGACCCAAATGCATTGGAGCCCCAGGGAACCTTCTCAGTAATATCAACTCTCCTCGTTTACACAGATCATTCATATCTCTTGTTATTAATATTTAGTTTTTTCCTTCCTCCCTTTGAACAGCTTGGCAATGCTCCATAGCCGTCGCGCTGGTGGCTGTGGAACCTGGATTAGCCAAGGGGGTCACCAAGAGGTGTTCAGCACTTCTGCACTTCCAGGCTACCCCTGACCATCAGACAGGTTCTTCTGCTGCTTCCCATCAGTAGGGGAAGGAATTTTTTCTTTCTGCTCCTAGGGGAATCAGACCTGACTTTGAGTGTGGATTTCCATTGCTGTTTTGTTTGTTGGTCTCACTTGGAGAGATTTAGCTGCTAGCAGGTGCTTTTGCAGAGATGGTGGCTGGATGTTGTCTGAAATCTCAGAATCTTTCCTTGTGCAGCAGCAGATTTGTGGATACTAAAGTCATCCAGAGGCAGGGAATACCCAGTGCTGCATGGGCACACTTTGCTTCCTGGGCAGCTTTGGGAACATCTCCCACTGCAAACAACTCAGGTGGCACCACACTGACCTTTCAGGTTAAATGCATTGCCATGAAACTTTGCTTGAGGCCCTCAGAGGGACTTGCTGGTTCAGTTTTTTATGGCACCAGAGAACTTTTGGGATGGGTGCTGTGAAGTGCAAAATGAACAATGTCCTTCAGCAAAGAGCTGGGAGTGCAAAGGAGGGCAGCTATCAGCACAGTGCCACGAATGCTATCTAGCAAAAACAGCCAAAGTTTAGGTCTCTCTGCTAAATAAATAAATCAGAGATTTTGGCTACCAAAGATCTCATCTGTACAGAAATTGTTCTGGCCATTAGCATGAAGTTTGCAGTGGAGGTGGCAGAAAGAAAACATTTAAAAAACTGAACTCTGCAACTGGTCTTTAGAAGCAACATTATCTGTACTTGTAAAGTTCAATATCACAGCAATACTTGTAGCTATGCTTTCACTGGACTTGTCAGAGCCCCTCAAACAAACTCACTGCTTTCTTTGCCCTGCTTTGGTCTGTTGTGGCTGTTCTCACAGCTCCAGACAATAACATCCATTAACCGGCTTAGTCTCAAACTGTGACCAAGGTAAGACCAATCTATCTGTGTTCCTGGGTCCACAACCCTAATTATCTTCTTCTGGGGAAGGAAATGGACTTTCTGGGGGACTGGCAGGAGCCAGAGTTGCTCATCCATGAGCACAAGGCCCCTTTCTGCATTTCACACTTCTACTCTTTCTACAAGAATCTTTGTAGGAAGTTGTGAGTTCTGCAACTCTATAAATTGTCCTGGCAAGAAATCAATAAAGACTAAAGCCTAATGAACTGGGTTTCCATGAATTATTTCATTAAAAGCCCCAAATCAGCCAGGTGCTGAGACAGACTTACCTTTAAGCATCTGATCAGTCTTACTTTTAGTCAGCTCTCTGCTATCTTAGCTCCAGGCATGTAAGCAGCTCAAGTAAAGATGTCCTGATGGAATAAGTTTATGTGCATGATAAATCACAATATTGAAATATGTGCTTCCGGGGTTCTTGAGCATAGCTGTAAAAAAAAAAAAAAAAAAAAAAAAAGAGAGAGAGAGAGAGAATGGCAATTTCTGGTTTGTTTTTGCTTTGAATGCCCTATGTATAATGATGTCTGCTATCAACTCTAGGTATTATTAAAATTCCCTGGGATGCATGGTGCATGAACAAAGTAATTTTCCAATCCAAATTAGCTTTACTGCTGGGGAAAGTTTAGGGAGTACAGTGAGGCCCTTCAAGCATCTGCTCTGAATGCTGTTTTGGACACTTGCTATGAACAAGGCCTGGGTTTCACCTCTCTACTCCCCTGCTACCCCTCCAGCATGAGAGGATGATGGTCAGCCACAACTTCTGGTCTTGGAGGTCATTTACACTTACAACCCTTTCAGCCTCTAATCTATAGGATTAGTGCCATCAGAGAGCCTCAGTTTCCTTGACTGAGACAGGGTGTTGGAAAGAGACAGAATTTAAATGAACAATAAGAAGGGAACTGGAATACAGAAGCTCTCCTGATTTGCAAAGCACATTCAGCTGTGACTGTTGTTCTGCATATGTCATTCTTGGTTTGCAGATAAATAGCAGCACGAATGGATTCACATGTAAATTTGTCCCATGATGATGCTGTGTAGCAGAACAGAACATGGCTCTCCAGGGCTTATCTTCTTCAGTTCAAGGGGTAGCCAGCTCCTCTGTAAAGCTGGCTGATATGCTCAGTGCTTGCAGGGGTGAGACCAGGGGAAGGAGTGAGAAATCCTCTTTTGCTATCGACTTTGTGCAATTGCCAGCAGCAGACAGTGAATATATCAGTGTATGTGAAGGGGTAAAGAGGAATATTTCTGTTAGGGATTTCTATCAGAGCATCTGCACTTCAGAACCAACACAGTCCCCACCACTGTCTAATTGCTGGGGCTCATCCACCAGGGTGCAGAGGGCAGGCACTGCATGACTAACAGGGGCAAAAAGCAACCCAGTGTTTTTAAGACCACACTCAGCTCTCCTGGGCTGAGTGATGACACACTTCTGTCTGCAGAATCATTTAGTCAACTCCCCCTGAAACCCAACTGTTTGTAATGGAAATGCTGATAGCTTATCTTCATGGGCAAAAATGGAGGAGCCATGAAATATGCCCAGGGAGCCCCTTTATTGGTTTTAAAGTGACAACGGAGGCACATTCACAAGTGTAATCTGCTCAGGACAGAAATTTGCTCCTTGTTATCTGTGGGTCCAAATTTAATGCGTTTTTAATTGCCTATTCACCGTACCTACCAATTAAGGCAAAATTATATCTCTTCATTTGAAAAATGTATGAGCTTCACAATTAGAAGTAATTGTCCTCCTTAATTGAAAGTGCAGCTTTATTTTCTGTTGATTGTATTTTTATTTTTTATTAAAGGGTTGTAAAGGCTTTTGAAATCCCATTAAAGGGCAAATGCTATCATGTGCTTCCACTGCAGTCACAAAGGACAAACTAGGGGGTCAGCTCAGCACTTGGGGGCTCTTTAATCTCTCTGAATATTCAACATAAAGTTAGTGATGTTTAAATATGCTCAACTGTGCCAGAGGGTAACTTTCACACTGGACATCTTTTTCTCACTGTAGCACTCAGATTCTTCCCTCTAGGGACAATGACCATCACTATAAGTGCTATTCCAAGGAAAATAGTGCCAAGCTCTTGTGTGCTGCTGTTTGATGAAGGAATGTTAAATGTATCCGCACTGCATGCAGAAGAAGACTCTTGGGAATCCCAAGAATTTTGGAAGGCCCAGAATATTGGGCACAGGGTCAGCAAATCCGTGGTGGATCAGGGAACCAGACACAGCACAGGAACCATAGCTGGTGCTCACCTCAAGGTTGCAGGAGATTGGTCTGATCAATCTGTATTTCAAATAATTGTCTCATTCAGGGGACAAGGGAAATCTGCCTATTGTTGTCATATCTCATGCTGAGAATGTTCAGAGTAAAGGAAGACAGAAAAAATGGTGAGCTCAGATGAAAATGCTGAAGAAAGTTTTGGGAATGGAAACACCAGGGCAGTCCTTGTACATTCTGAATATCTCATTCTATATAAAACCATATCTATGTTATAAACTGCATCATGACTTTGATAGTGGCATCACGCCTTCAGTAGTGGAATTGGGATGTCTCCAGCATCCAGGCCTCCCTGCCTGTCAGTGGATGCCAGAATTAAACTTTAGTGTATGGAATCAAGCCTCACTGCTGTGCAAAGATCCTGCCCAGGAGTCTCAGAGCCCTTCTTCCCCCTTCAGCAGAGAACTGGAGCCTGCAGAGATGCACTGACTGACGTGCAAAGGCATCTTTCATCTTTTCCTGTCCATGCTTTTGCAAATGGAAGCAAATGGACACAGACAACCTTTTCTTCTGAAAACTCTCTGCCTTATTCTTCACATCACCTTTAAATTACGAGATCTCGTGTTCTACAGAGCAGCTCAGAAAAAAAGGCACAAGGCAACTGCTTCAATTTACACTGCTTGGCAAAGTGATCTCTCATGACCTCCCAGCAGCAACCTTCTCACTCATTTTAAGCACAGTGTAATTGCTGGGTGTCTGACTCACCTCGCTGTTTTTCAAGTGCACTTCTATGGCTACATTTTTAGGCATGACTTTAAAACACAGTTAAATGCTATCTGTTCATATTTCTGTATTGCGCAGGTGTTCTGGCTGGGATGTGTGTCACTCAAATGGACATTTAACCTTTTCTTCTGAGGGAAGAAAATGCTGTGGGATAATATTAATTGGTTTGTGTGAAATGAGCACTTGAAAGCTGCATGCCTCTGTGTACATGTTTGGGTGAAATCAGATTTAATGGGACAATGCTTGGATTGCTTCTCCCCAGGCATGTAAAACAGCTCAACCCTTTGATTTGTGGATTTTTCAGTTCAGTTTGAGTGGTTCACTGCCTCTCTGACACGGGACTGTGCATTCCCAGCAAGATACTGGAGATACAGACCCACTGGCAAAAGGAAAGATTGAACCATGGTTGTATTCCACATTAAAACACAATATTTTGTTTGGGCTCTAGTCACGTTCAGAAGCTCTCAAAATAATGGTCCTGCTTTCTGCTGAAGCTGGCAGGAACTGAGCAGCATCCAAAGGGATTCCATCCTGTCTTTACCAGTAGCGTCTGAGCAAGGGGCAGGTGTCACTCTCAAGGCCCACCTCTCTTTTCTTTAATTTTAGTGGAAAGCCAAAACACCAGCAAAGCTAATTAGTTGGTATTAGCTAAAACCATTTCCCATCATGCTCTCTATATAATCACAGTGTGGTTAATATGTTGGAAACACCCCATGCAGAAACCCACATTTGTTCTACAGAGGAAATTCATATCAGAGATCCTTCTGAGATTTATCTTAAGATGAACTAAAGGGCTCTGTTGAGGTGCCCCTCTCCCCACCCAATTCAAGGAGACCAAGGGTGGAATTCCAGATTGCCAGAGTAGTAAAAGCAACCCCAGTCCTGCCTGGTGAGCCATATTTGGCCACCTATTCCTTAGTTATAATATCAATGTATAGTTTATTTTTCAAGTTTTTTGAGAATACATCTAGAATTTAAATATATTAGTGAAAAAGTGAAATTTACTACAATTAAATTTAAAAAAACCCCATGGATAATATTCCCTTGAAGTTATTCCAGGGCATGACAGCTTGTGCTACCTTTTTGCACTAAAAAGACTCATCTTTAAAATTCATTGTTATTTCTGGATTCTATTGAGGAAATTGTAGAATTAATTTGGACCTAAGGGACAGATTCTTGATGGGTGCAAATGGGTTCCTGATCCTGTTATCAAGTGTCTGTTGTTTTATCTTCATCTTGAAATTGAAATGCTTTTCAACTCTGAGAACAAGTAGTCCAATGCACAGGGCACTCAGGAGAAGACTTTTCTTGTTTTCACTGGTCTGCTGAGGTTACTTGGATGGTGCCCTTTCCTCTTAAAGCTCTTCCAGGCAAAATAGAACCATCCAAGGCTTTGTCCCACAGGGTCCTAAGTCTTGTGGGACCCATGGAAAGTACACCCAGCTTCAGTGGTCCCCCACAAGCACTGGGGTGCTGAGTGCTCTCCAGCAGAGAGATTTTGAAGAAGAGGGCTTGCCTCCTTCCACAAAGTCCCTGCTGATCTTGATTTCCCCAGTGTTCCCTCCTCGTATAAGTGACTTCATCCCTAAAACCAGAAGAGAGTTTTGCCAGAAAGTGATAAGCACGGTCTTGTTTGCATGAAAAATTGTTAAAATATTATGAGAATTTGGGGTGAAAGAGTTGTGCTACCTGCTAAGTCTTGAATGGTATCTCAGATGAATTCATATTAGCTCATTCCTATATTCTATAATTCATATGGATTTTTAATTAACCTTCAAGAAACATACTGTGATGTGTGCTTTTTATCTTATTTGTGTCTCCTGCCATTCCCAAGCTGGTAAGTGGGGAGTGGATCATCTTTGATCCACAGGCTGGCAATTACCATGTTTCTGTAATTTAGCCATGAGCAGGAGGATGTGTCTGACTCAGTGAAGACACTGCAGCACAGAGGAACCACTTGGCTGAAGCTGCCCAGGGTGATGGTGTGTGCTGCTTTCATTTTCTTCACAGCAGCAACATGGGGCTATGTTTTGGTTTTTAAGGATTGGGATGGAAACAATCCTGTTCTTGAGTCTTTCCTGGTAGAGTTGTGAGGACCAGGGCCAATTCATTTATTTTTAAACTCTTTTTAGAGAAAGTTTCTTCTTGTATGCAATCTTGCTCATTCTCATTTTCTTTTACATGCTGAACTTCTCCTACTCCTCTGACATTTCCTTTCTCTGCACTGCTTTTTCCTGTACTATGCATCTTTTCTTCTGCCTCTTCCTATTTATTTCCTCTTCCTACCTCCTAAAATCACTAAAATCCTCCCTCTCTGCCCTCTTTCTTCTTTTCCATCAAGCCTCTGGCTTTATGTCTATTGATCTGTTATCCTGCACTTTGACTTGTTTTATTTTGTTGACTTAAGAGGGAAGCTTAGTTGTGCAGGGGACTTTTCATCCAGGAAAGCATTCCCAGTGCTTTCCACTGCAAAGCACAGGGCAGTTAAAATGGTATGAGCATGTTTTGCCTAATTGACCACCTATAATGGTTATGTTTGCATGGCAAAATATTTACTAGAGGCAAAATATTAGTTAGAGGCAAAAATCCTGAAAATTGCAGAGATTTCTAATTATGTGGTTACAGCAAAGACAAAAATATTCATGACAGTTCTGTTCCTCTTGTGTATGAAGTTAGAAAAGAGGGAGCAGAGACCTGTTACAGATTTTGTAGCAGAAGCATCACCACTCAATTCAACACCTAGTTGTTTTTATCGCGAATTTCTGAGGTCAGAGCTGTGCAGCATCTTACAAAGCATAAATATGTTTGTAGTCATAGTAGCAGAATATCAATAAAAAGGGTAGAGGCAAGAATTTTCTTTGTATATTCGCCATTTGGAAAACTTGAGCTCTAAAGGTTTTAAACCAGCATTTTCTTTTATAGCAGGTGCAGGTTGAGCAGCAATGGGAAGATCCCATATTCTCACTGTGTAAATGGTGACACATCACTAGTGAGACTTTCAAATGTGCCTCAGGATTAAATCTTTATGAAAAGCAGATTCTGCTTTTTTTTTTTTAAATTATTTTTTCTGGTTCTGCTAACATCAAGCCAAAATGAAGTTTGTGTAGGAACACATGAAAGTGAAAAGCTTCATATCATAGTAATGTGTTTTTTTTATTGCTGCTTGACTCTAAACAAATCATTGAGGTATTTTTTGCTAACAAACTGTCTCAGCACCCCAGCATAAAAAATGCTGCTTACACTCATACATGAGTGATGCACACGTGCCTACCTGCACTGCCATGAGCACACACAGGAGGGAGAGACAGAGGATTCTTTTTGCATCATTACTCTCAAAGATGTTTTGGAGCAAATTCAGGGAGAGGTTAAAGCTTTGTCTGCCACATTAAGTCAATGTGTATTAAAGGCACAATAAAGATGCAAAGACGTCAATGAATGCAACAGCCAATGCAGTCAGAACTGTCAGGCTGAGATCTCTGGGTTATGTGATTTCTTCCCTTTCAAGGTTTTTTGAAAAGGAGCAGTGAGCACAATTAACTGTCCTAGTGAGATATAAATTGTTTTCTGGGAAAAACACTGAGCTTTTGCCTACATATTTCATGCAGCTGTGATTTTAGAAAAGGAGGTTTTAGGAGACTGGCATCCTCTGATTGCATCCTTGTTATAAATGTGTTCATTTCAATTTCTTTGTTTTGTTACAACTGCAGAGACATTTTTTAATTTTTAAAAAAAAGTCAGTTAATAATATATTTTTAATCAAAACAAATATGTCATGAGAAAAGGATTTCTTTTAAACAGGTTTCCTTACCCATGTTTTAGTCTTTTAATCATTAATATTTTCTCTCACCAGTAAATCTTGCCCTGATACTCATGATGGGAACAAATATGTGTCTGCAACATAGTACAAGTGGTAGAGGCTCTGCTGAAATATGTTCAGATATGGCCAGATAAGTCTGTCTGGAATCTCGGAGATCTGCATGTACCTGTCTGAGGGTAAAATGAGGCTTTTTGCTATGTTCTGCATGGAGCCAGGACTGGAAGTGGTGTGAGTGGCAAGTTGCACAGAGCTTTAGCAAATGAAACACATATTTTCAGGTCACAGTGTCAAGGATCACAAGTTTACAGCTTACAGCCCGGATACATTAATTTTCTTCTATGGGACATAAAACTATTACAACAGCCATTACTGCAAGAGGTGCGATACTGGGAAAAAGCCTGGCCACTTTTACATCTCTGGGTCAACAGGCATGCACAGTTTTGCAATCCTCTGGATCTTCAGCTGCTTCTTAGGCGTGGCTAAAACCCTGCATGTTTTTTGCTAATTCTGAAGTTGAAATGAAGGCTCATGTTCTACTAAGTAACATTTTCATAACAGTGGCCTTGGATAGGTAATTTAGAGCTGAAAGCACACATAGCTCTTCTATCTTTTCCTGATGGATTGGGTATTTAATGACAGTACAGATTCAAGAATCTTTTATTTTGAGACAGGCCAAGAGGGTAAGTCAAGGATATACTTTTTATTATCCCCAAACAATGGCAAATCTTGAAGCCGTGAAAAAAAACAAACCAAAAAACTCCTGCAAAAAGAAATATCTATGGCATGGAATCTAGACACTTTCTTAATTCTTAGCAAAGTTAGCATAATGCATCTATTGTGTAGGGAGATATTCAGAAAAAGTAAATCAAACTCTCACTCCAGACAATCAAAAAACCATTCACAATTTACTCTGTCTGGACAAATTGAGTAATGAAATAAATTCCCTTCTTGCAAGAACTTCCCAGAGGAAAGATATCATCCCAATAACAATATGGTCTTTCTTCAACACCCTTGCATTTAGGGAATTTATAAATACAGGTGTGACAGAGCTTTTTAGAGCCTCTCACAGTAAGAGCAGAATAAGGTTTTGTTGGTATCTGCTATGTAATAATTTATATACCAGATACCAAATAATTTACCATTGTTTGACACTATGAAAATTAGAATAAGCTGAACTTGGGGTTTTGGGGATTTTCTTAGCTACTTTTGTCTCGATTCCTTTGAGAAATAGCTGTCTTTCAGCTCATTGGTGGGAAAAGACAACTCCTTTCTAAAAATGCTCCATAGCCTGATGAGATTTGTTTGGGTTTTCCTGCATAATGAATGGCAGTGGAGAGATCTGTGCTGAGAAAAGAATGTCTGCTTAACTGTGGTAATTAAAGATTTTGTTCCTTTTTTTAAAAAAAAAATTAAAGCTGAAAATTTTATTCATCAAAATACAAAGAAAATGTTATTAGAGGGTGTAAGCCTCTGGCATATTTTTTTGTACACAGCCATATAATGGGGAAATATTGTAAAGAAGGTCCATTTGTGTTCCACTTACTGGCTTTTACTCCTTGGAAAGATTCTTTAATGATAAATATGTTTCAAAATCCACTACAATAGGTATGTTGGGTTGTTTTCAGTTGGAAAGGGGGAAAAAGCAGCATAAACAATTTTATATTTCAAATGCTTTTTGTGCTGAAACATTCTGCTGTGGCAGAATTTAAACTGCAGGCAGACTGGAACAAATAATGCAGAACTGCTTTGTTTTAAAATATTGGTACAGATAAAAAATGTATTATTCAAGGGAGCTCTTTGGAATAGTTCTGAAATAGCAAAGAGTGAATGCAGAAGTTCTTAAATACATATGTAAGAGAGAAATTTGAGGGAGACATAGCACATGAGACCCAGCTGTGATCCCATCAGATGCTCTGCAGGGATGCTCTCTGGCTTGTAAAAGTTTATTTTTCCTTCTTCTTCTTCCAAAGGCTGTCATAAATATTTTTCCATCTTGTATCCTTTAATCTGCCCACCTCATTTAATCTTCCCTTGCCTCTCCCTTCTTAGACATCCTTGCAAAGAATATATTCACTGGTCAGCTTGCTTATACTTTTATTTCTTCTCCTGGGTGTCACTTCCTTTGAGGTCTTAATCTGAAGCCTGTCTTGAGTGGCCCTAAGGAAGATATCTTCTCTTTACCCTACTCTGGCCATCTCAATGCCTCATTAGAGTGTTTTTTAATTGCTTGGAAGGTACTTGGGACAGAGTCTACTCTGAGGCCTCTGGGGCCAGTCTCTCATAAGATCAGGTAATTCCAAGGTCTCCCTTGTCATACCATGGACATTGTTTAAATTTCTTGATGGCTTCACAGAGAGAGGGGAGGAAGAGCTTTTGTGTAAGAAACAACCTCAAGCATCTTGTGTTTGTGAAAAGTCCTGTCCATCCAACAGGTGAAGCAGGTGGAGTTTCTCTATTTCCAGAATGGTGGCTTTCAGAGCTCTGGGGATCACTCTTGCTCTCCCACCCTTCCCCAGCAGTAACTCTGCAGCAATCACATGTTATATTTCTATCCTACAAGCAGCTGGACCTGCTGTACTTTAAAGGAGGGATCAATAGTGTTTTATTTTTGCAGCACAAACACTTCAAGGGGGAAAGAATCAGAGTACAGGTCATATTTTGCGCCCACTTCCAACAAATGTTTACCCCATGGCTCACAGAGAACATGTGTTAGCTGGTGATGAGGAATGCACTGAGTTCCATGCTGTAGGGTCAGAAAACAAAGGGACATCATGTCTGGAGGGGTTTGCAGTGCTCTTATCCCACTTCAGGCCAGGCTGCTGCCCGAGAGGTTTCTGGCACTGCTGCCTGCCAGGGGAATAGGCAGTGTTGGGGTTCCAGGCTGGTGGAGTGTGGTGGTGACTTCAGCCTGCAGCTCCCTTCATGGCTGAGTGCATTCCCTGCCTGACAGGAGCAGCTGAGCCCCTTCTCTAACATCCATCACCAGGCATATTCCCCTTCCCCTTCCCAGCACATCCATGGTGCTGGGCAGGCAGCTGGGGTTTAATCTTCTCCATCATAGGCATCAGAGCCAGTGCTAACAAACTGGCAGGGCTGCACTGCTGGCTGCCTGTAAAGAGGTTGTGAGGGGCCCCAAACTGGCAGGGCAGATGAGGGGGGCTGGAGCCTCAACCCTGGGCATCAGGTTCCTGCAGGGAGACAGGCTGAGGTCAAAGCTTCAACAAACTGCTGTGTTTTTGCATTCAGCTCCCTCTGGGAGAGATGGAAGGCATCTGCCACAGGGTTGGCAGGTATCTTTTCAACCTTTTTCACGTCCAGCAGCTGTAGTTGGGCAAAATTATCTCAAAACCAAAGCTTTTTCTGCCCCCAGCCAACATATTGATCTGTTTGTGAGTAAATCAGCATGGGAATACCCTTCAGCAAGTGTCATAACTGTCCCCAGGCAAAAATTATAGTGACCCTCCAAGGGAAAGCATCTGTCATTGCCCTCTGGGTAGTCTGAGTTTTAACTTTTCTATCTCCTGTGAATAAATGGCAGCCAAGGTTTTCTGACCACTTGAGATGCTCAGGACTAAATTAATCCACCTGCCATTACAATCAATTTTGAGGCAAAAAAAATCTAAGGCCAGTGCTTTAGCCCCAATAGGTGCGGAACATCCTGTAGTTGTGATTTACACCTAATGCCTGTGTGCTGACACGGGATGGTTTGAATGAGGGGGGTTGATATTTTCAAATGTGCCTAAAAGTAGCTGGTGCAAGGACCTACACACCTGGTAGGCACGGGGGGAATCTCTCTCTCCACAGTCAATATTGTCATAGCTGTAGCTGACTGTGAATCTCATGATAATATTGTTGTGTGAAAAAGAGAAGATGTGGTCTGAAGTACTAGTGAAAAATAATCTGCAGGCAATACCACAGAAGAAAAAGAGTGTGCTTAACTTCTGTGCTTGAGAGAACTGGGGATGAGAGGGACACTTCAAAGCAAAGACTTAAAAGGGTATTAAATTATTTTATCTCCCTGATGAGTTTTGCTGCACGTTTTTCTTCAACCCTTTCAGCCAAGGAAGCTGTATGTCAGGTGACATTTAATATAAAAACAGCGCTCAGTAAATAACCAGATAAGATTGAGGGTTATCTTTAATATAAGCAATGTGCATAAGTACCTCTAATAGGCATGACACTAGCTGTAAAAGTGGCAGCTCCTTATGAACACCTCAAATTGGCACATTGTGCAGCATCCTTTTGATGTGCAGATCTAATCTGGTTTTGAGCAGTAATTGTGCAGCTCACACAATGGCATTAGCATGTAGACCATGCAGCTCGACTCTGTAAACGTGTTCTGTTGCAGCAGATGGAGTAGCAGCTTGTTTTTGAAATTGAGATAAAATATTAAAAAACTAGAAGCAATTTTTAATTTTTAATTTTTTTCAAAGGGAGGGTGTGTGTGTGTGTGTGTTCTGTAATTTTGGAAGATGTCAAGATAGCAAGACCAAGCACCTGGACCCTCTTAAGCTAAAACTTTTATGACCATGAGATACAAATGTTGATTTATTCTTCACAATATCAGTGTTTTCATTTTCAAAAACAACCAGATATTTCTGGTGCCCCAGTTTCTAGTTTCCTATTTTTTTTCACTATACAGAGATCTGTTTTTGCAAAGAAACACTTCAGAAATCAAGCCTCTTCAATGAGATTTAAATTGGACATGAACTCTCCTTAGTTATTTGGAAATAATTTGAACCCAGATAGTTCTAATGTAAATATCCACCATTTAGCCATATCATAATCAGTTAATATCAAGGAGTTGAAACTGATATAAATTGATTAATATTTTCTCTGTGTGTGAAGGGAAGGAGTAAATTATACTTTCTGTTCACAGTGGGCAGAAAGTGATGAGATTGAAACCAAAGGTTTATTTTAAATCAGAAGAGCAGCTGCCTACTAGCAAGACAGTCAGAACTTTAGTTTATTTGGGAGGTTGGGCAATCCCTGTTGTTTGAAGATTTTGTGAAAAGCTTAGATACCTATCAAGAACATTTTGTTAGATCAGGTCCAGCTTTGCAGAAAAATATTGACTAAGTGAGATCACAAGGTCTTTTCCAGCCTCATTTTCTATCATTTTGTCAGTATATTTATACAATGATATTATATATATATATATATATACATTCAGAACTTTGTACATGATTTTATAGATACAACTGATTCTATCCTCACATATACACATATACAACATACTAGACCAATATATATTGGCCTGATGATTTATATTTAGATTTGTAATTTTTCACACTGTGGAATGAAAAGCTAATCAGGGTAATAATAATGAAGGCTGGCAAGTGCAGAGCAGATGCAGAGGTTTTGCTAAGGAGCCCATTCTTCCTTTTCAGCTTCAAGAAAACTCTGCAGATGGACCACAAGGTGGCAGATGAGCTGCAAAGATTACAGATTAATGGCTACAACATAAAAAATAAGATTGGAAATAACAAGTTAAAAAAAACCCCATAAATTAGGAATGGAGTCATTGCTGTGCTTTTGGGTGTTTTTCTTTGAAATTCAGCAGTGCTTCTCATTTTTATCACATAACAAAATAAACCAAATATCCCCATCCCCAATGCAACAGGTTTGGGTTCTGATTATACTTGATGCTAACTAAATCAATCACAGTAATTTTTTTGGGCAGGCTCCTTGCCTTGGGCAATATTCCAAAAAATTTACTGGTTTTGGCCTGTCATCAGTGTTTAGACTGAAACAGCTCAGGCATGAATTATTTTACATCTCATGGTTTGGAAGTGTAGTGAAGACATTTCCTTGAGACTGGAGTGTGGGAAATGCACTCCATGTTTGTGCTGGAGCCCTCCCCTGTTTGTTTAAATGCCTTTGTGTAGCAGAAAAGAGAGGAGTGGCAGAAACCTTGCAGCACCTGTTTCCTGCACTTCAGAACAGGTGATCAGAAACGGAGCAGGAGATCCTGGCTCTGCTCTGTCACCCATCCACAGTCTGGTGGATCATTCTCCTTCTGCTGTCTCACAGCTTTGTTATTTTTTCTGAACTACAGACAGCCTGCTCTGCACACTTACAACCAATCCTTAAAAAAATCCTCCTGAACTGCTCTAATTTTCCTTCTGGGATGGGCTAAATTATGGGTATTGCCTGAATCACTGCCCACCTCAAAAAAAAACGTGCAGCAGACAGGAAACAAGCTTTAATTAATTTCATTCTTCATTTCAAGAAGACTGAGCTCTCCTTCAGCTTGGTCTCTGAGGCTGATCTGAGCCTGTTCTTGTGAGAGCCATTTGAAGCACAGATTGGCTCTCTGAGAGTGACAGCCCCTCACTTACAGTAAAAAACCTAATTGGAGCAAAAGCATGCTGCTTGTTAATGGAAACATTAATAACAGTTCCATTGCTTTTTTAGTTTTAAATCATTTTACTGAATAATTAAACAGAACTTTATTCTTTTTGTTTTGAAAGCAGTCTTCTCATTTTCCAGCTTGTTTGTTAGGCTGTTGTTGATTTTCCTGTGTTTGATCTTATGTTTGCTATAAGGGGGATATATACTGGAATACTTTCAAAATGTAATAGATAAATGAATTTGCTGGCTGTGGTCTTACATAAGGCTTTGCAATTATATGAGTGAATGTTTTGATATAAATAATTCAGTCAGTATTAATCAAAAATTCTTGTTTAATAATCACTTGGTTCCATCTCTTCTGTTTATTAGTTTTCTTCTTATTAAAGTAGTCTCTCATAAGTTATAGGAACTCTCTGAGTATATCCCAGAGAGACCCAGTGACAGTCAGAGTAAGTGGCTGAAAAAAAAATTCCTGTCAATGTTTTTTCAAAGGCTTATTGTGTTTCTGTTACTTTTCTGAGAAAAAGAATGGCAAAATTTTCAGAATGCAGAAGAGAAATGCTTACAGTGTTTTTTGTCTTATGGTTGGTTATGGTGGCATAATCAACCAAGACTATTTAATGATTAAATTAATGAGGATTCTGCAAAATCAAGAATTTATATTTTCTCTGTTTCAAAGGAAAAGTACAAATTAGCTTCTACTACAAATTCAGGTTATAGTCAGAGAAATAAGGAAAAAAGGTTTTATGAGATTGTCTTGGTTTTGGGTGGGATAGAGTTATTTTCTTCCTAATGGCTGGTTCAGTTCTGCATTTTGAATATAGAATGAGAATAATGCTAATAGCACACTGATATTTCAGTTGTTGCTGAGCAGTGCTTACTTTAAATCAAGGTCTTTTCAGCTTCTCACATCAGAGAAAGGGCTCAGGGGCCCAGGAAGCTGAGAGGGGACACTGCCAGGACAGCTGACGCCAGCTGGCCAAAGGGATATTCCAGACCCTATGGCACCACACTCACTGCATAAAGTGTGGGGAAAGCTGGCCAGGGGCTGCTGTCTGGGAACTGGCTGGGCATAGTGGGGGAGAGCAACCCATTGTGAATCACTTGTTTTGTATATTCTTATGATTTTATTTTTGTTATTTATCATTATTTTCAATTCTTTTTCTGTCTTATTACATTGTCTTTATCTCATCTCAAGAATTTTACTTTTTTCCCCCAGTTCTGTCTCCCATCCCACTGTGTGAGGGAAGGAGGCAGTGCCTGTGCGGTGTTTAACCACAGACAGTTTTCTGGAATCTCCAAGCTGAGCAACATGACTGGTAAATCCCTAATCTCATGGTGATGTGAGCATCCATCACCTTGGCTGCCTTTGGGGGAGCCAAAGGCATTGAGAGCCTCTCAGGTGTGGGCACAAATCCTGGAAGAACTAGCAGAAGGGTGGAATGGCTCCTTGCTGGAGCTGGCACAGCTGATTTTCTGATTTTGAAGCACTGATTTGCTCTCAGCTGTAGCAATTACGCTTAATGAGACAAAATAATTTGATTCAGGTAGTATTCCTTCACTCTTCTCCTTGGCATTTCCTGATTTTTCTTGGTTAGTTATTTCTGTCCCTAAACAGTGATTCCAACAAAGCCTCATCACTGCAAAGGATGTGTTTTTCATAATTATCACAAACCTTATACAAACAAAGTACTCTTTTTTTAATCAGTTCTTTTGTCTTTTTTGTCAAAAAATGAACCCACTAGGATTTGCCACTTATTAAATTCTTTTCTTAGGGGAGAATCACATATGTTTTTAGCTGTATTGAAAAAATTGCTTTGAGTATTTAAAAGTTTAAGCAGGGGGGAATTAGCAGCTAAGAAATTAGGAGGAAGGTATAGTTTGCTAAGCCTTCTGGTCATTTTCAGTCTTTTAAATCATGTTTCAAGTTTTGCCTGATATCCTGAATAAAGTCAATATTCTTTTGGAAAATCTCAAGCAGCAAGACTTTGTGCACAAGAGTTACTTGCATAGATGGCTACAGCTGACTTCATATTCCTTGGCTTCCTTTATAGGCACCAGAGTCAAAACATGGGACTCATAGAGAGCCATCCTAAAATAATTTAAATTAATCATATTCTTGAATCATCTAATTCTTCCTGTTGACTATTAAGAGACACCCAAGTATTTTTTTTGGCAGCTGACATCCTTTCTGTGGATGTTTAAAGTGAGATGGCATCCCACCCACAGAGACTTTGTGAGATAAGGCAGGAAGATTTTGGATAATATGGCACTGTAAGAACTGAAATCATTTAAAGCTGAATTCACTGCATGAGTCAGTGATGCAGTTGTTGAGCTAAATCAATCTAGTGATAACAGAATCTGACTTTTTGCATATTTTTAGTTACAATACTATGATTATCTATACTATTGTGCCACAGTTCAATAGTAATAATATAATTAGGAGTTATTATGCTATGATGTATTTCCTAGGCCAGGAAAAGGAGGAGAAGCTGTCTCTGGAAAACTGAAGTGAAATAATAATTACCTTAAAAGTCTATGCCCTTTCTATATGGATTAGTTTTAAACATAATATTTATAATTTAAAATGGGCACTTACAAATTTTTTCTCCGAGTCCTGTCTGGGGGAAGTCAGGTATTTCATATACATTTATAAAGTGCTAATATGAGAACTTGAGAACTAAGATGGAGAAGGTATGGCTTCATGATAGCTGTGGCTGAACATTATCCCCCTTTTATCTCCTTTATGCCAGTTACACACCAGAGTAAATGGATATTGGACTTTGAAGGGAAGTGGTTTTTTGCCATTATAGGCCTGAATGGATATGAAAACCTGTTTTCCTGATGGACAGTTGGATGTGGTAGAGAGAATACAGAAGATGGGATTGAAAATCATGGCTTTTGACAATCTTCATAGAAGACACCTTGAAAATAAGGTTATTGCTAAATCAAGGTAGAATCTTCATTCCTACATCTGCTTACTTAGAAATTAAAGCTTGAGTGTAGGAATCTGTGAAAGGAATGGAAAATGTTACGAGAGACACTGAGTGAAAGGCAAGGTGGAGGTGATGATGGGTTGGGAATATGTTCCCACTGATCCTGGCAACCTGTACCAGCCAGAATCCATCATTAGAGAGAATTTCTTGCCTCAAACTCCCATTTATCTTTCATGTAAGGAGCCTGCAGGAGAATACTCATGGCATATTGCAGCAGATGAAAGACTGCCAACATTGATTAGCTGGAGTCAGCCTTCTCTATATAGTTTTTATTGGAGTTCTGAGATCAATTTTTTGCCTTTTGGTATTGTTATTTCTGTCTCTTCCTGTGACAGACAATACAAGGGAGGGTGTTTTCAGAGACATAGGGTATGTATACTTTTTCTTTGCTATCTTCTTTCTGAATAGCTCCTCCTTGCAGTCAATAATTTTTCACCCAGGTATGAGCTGGAAAAGTTCTACATGAGTCATTGTTGTACATTGCTGATAAGATGCTATCAACAGCTGAAGCAGTAGCATATTGGTTTTACTTCTCACATCCTACACTACAGATAAAAGATACATGTCAATCGAAAACACATCCATGTGGAGGAAATGTTCTTATATAAATCTTTATTATCTCTCCTATTTTTCTTTATTATCATTGCAGCCAATCCATTCACCAAAATCTCCTTAGACTAATGTTTATAGTACAGGAAATATAGAACCAGCAGTTGCAACATTCTTCCCTCTAGTGCACCCTGGCCATTGTTCAAAATGCAGCAATGCCACTTGGAACTGACTTTTATAACAGGAGTTTTCCTCTGGACTGGATGAAGATGCTGAGAGATAGATTTAGATCCCTTGCCTCCAGCTAGCACTGGCACAACGTCCCTGTGACACAAACCAGTCCATGTGATCCTTGTTCTCTTATATTCCAAACTAATCTACTGGGAATTGTTAAATCTGCCCAGGAATCTTGTGAGATTCTGGGAGGTGTTGTCAAAGCTGTCCTTGGAAGCCTCTGACAGTGTACCAGGATGGACAGCATTTCAAAGTCTGGGGACATTGCCTGGCATATTTCAGTTTAGTAGCAGAGATGCATCTTCTGCAAAAATCAAAATTACATATTTATTGATATCACAAATGCCAGTACTCAAAAAGCTGTCTCTATCAGCAAACTCAGAGTTATGTGCCAGTTATACATGTTGTCAGTAAAAACCCAGGTTTATAGTCTCTGAAACGGAGGATTAGAGGACGAATTAATGATTCAAGAATTCAGAAACTAAGTTGTTCTATTAGACATTATTCCTTTTTGACAAATACCTCTATGAGCCAGAGGTCACATCCTTCCATGGCTGCCTCCATACAGAGATAGAGCTGCCTCTCTTCTGCAGTGAATCCATGACCTTGTGAGTATTGGTGGGAAGTGAATCCTTGACCTTGGATACCAAAAGAGTAAGATGTGAGCCAAAAGAGTCAACCTTTTAGCTGTAAGAAATCAGTGGACTATTACAGACACTGAGGCTTGCTCTTAGATGAAGGCATGATTATACACTAAACCAGTGTATTATTACACTTTCATTTTCTCTACTGAAAGGTCTATTACCCTCTCTGTAGCATGATCTAATATCTGCTAAAGTCAGTGTGAGCTTTTCATTGAGTTTAATCGGCTCTGATTCATGATCTAAATGTGTGAGCCTGTTCATAACAGCTAGAATTAAACAGGGTATAAGAAGTGTGAAGAGGTAATCTTTAAAATCTATGTATTTATCTCTGTATCTGCCTCTCAATATACATCTGTTTTACATGTAAACACAGACATAACAGAATATCTATCTGAAGATGGTAACATAATGTGTGAAGGAACCCAGTCTAAATTTAATCAAGTGGTTTTAAAGGGCAACTTAGGTAAAGCTGATAGAAAGAAAAAGGAGATTTGTAGGTGAAAGGAAAAGACAGGAGTTCTCATGAGTAACTTTCCCAAAGAAGGGAAGCTGAGATGCAGTTTCATGGTGGATGGTTTTCCTGCTGCTGCTCTGAAAAACTCAGCTATTCTAGATCTGACAAACACATTCTCTTAGAACAGGTTTGTTTTTTTTTTTATAATCAGGAGTTTTATCATTGGCATATATTTGTTTTGTTTGAGGTTAATTTTCTACTATTTCTTATTCAGTCACTGCAATGAATATGTTTTATTTTATTTTTTATCTGATTATTTTCCACAGATATTTTGGTCACTGTCACTAAAGGATGCTTCTCTGAAGGCAAATGGACCCAATCCAAATCCATCCGCAAGGAATCAGCCCTCTGAGGCTGTGCAAATAATATGGAAAGTATTCCCAGATTTTTAATCTTGAAGAAAGTGCAATATGCCATAAAGTCTGAATTTTTAATTATTTGAATTTTTTTTCCAGAGGAAAATGCTCTGATAAGGACAAAACTAAGGCTTTATGGCAGTTTTGTATTGCAGGAAAGGGCTCTTAGTCATCTTCAAGTACTGGACCTGAATCTGCTAATTCTTTTTTCACTACTGTGAACACGAATGGCTACAGTGAACAAACAAAATGTTGTCTATCATCATTGTATCATCCTGTGGTTGATACTCAGTAGGTGCTGATATTCAGGAAACATTTACGAGACCAATATAGGCTGTACACAGAGCTGTCCTGCAGCATGTAGCTCTCCTCTAAATCAGCAGTTCAGCACCTTTCTGAGTTTCATAATTACTGTTAAGTTTTACAGCCAGTCTCAGTTCTCCCCTCTGGTGTTCTAGTAAATTTTCCAGCAGAATAGGGGATTTCTTAATATATTTCTTTCTTGACAACTCTAGATCATTTGCATATATTTTAATGCCAATTCATTCACGAGTAGCTAAGTCAGGCTCTAGCAGGAACTCTGTGCTGCAATTCTGCTCACACCTCACATCTCCCCGCTTTCACCAACTGGTACAACTGCAAAGTGACAAATCTTCATTGTGACAGCCAAAATTTCCACCAGTGGGAATTACCTCTGTTGGAAAGCAGGCTAAGAATATTGTCCTGCAAATTGTGGTTGATTGCCTTAAGGTGTCCATCCAAATGGAACTGCAGTTGTTTGACTACAGCAGTAGATGGATCACTTTAAATCTATAGTAGAGACAGGTGTAGGCTATAAATCAGTAAAAATTCTCAGTGGACAAGCTATTTCAGCCACAATTATTTATTGTGGTGGAAATTAACATGCATTTGATGTGTGTATGTAAAAGGTGACAGGTGACTGGGAAGGCTTTGCATGGGATAAGGCTGTGGGCTGCAGTCTTCTGGGAGAAAACTCTGCTTTGCATCAAACTCAGGGAGAGACTAACACCACTCAAATCTTCCACAGTTTGTCACTGCCAATAGAGAAATCACCTGGTATTATACTGTCTAAAAGCAAAGGAGAACTATCATAAATCAGCCACCATCTTTTAAAATAAAAAATATTTTAGTAATAACACAGCGCTGACAACTTTGAGCTCTCTGAAGGGCTCACAGACACTTGTATCCAAAACCCTCTGCTGAGAGTAGAAATAACCTATGGATTTGGGGCCATGCTTACTGAATTTCCCTATTTCCCCCTTTATCTTCCAGTCAACAGGCATCAACATCAATTACTGTGACCACTGCAGGAAATGAGAATGCTTTTTATACCATATTATTGGTCTATAAATCATACTTTGATTCACTGAACACAGAAACTCAAAACAGAGGCTGAATCATGCTAGGTAGCAGGAAGGCAGGTGTAGAATGGGAAATACTGTAGCTTGTGTCCCTTCCTTCTCCTGCCAGAGGAGGAGAGTGGCCATGGCACAGACGCAGAAACTGTCACCCTGAGGGTCCCCATGTTTGCAGAGATCCTGCCAGAAAACACGTTTGAGGATGTGGCTCCATCCCTCAAATTCCCTCTTTGCCATCCTTCTCCTTTCTCATGACTCTTCACCACTTGGTCCAAAGAGGCAGAAGAGCAGAAAGCAATGAGAGGAGGCTGGAAAATACATTGTCTGGAAGTCCAGGACATGTTTTTATGACACTGTGTGCCTTTCGGGTACCATTATATATAGGATGTGACTGTGCTCTGGACTTGTTGATCTTGGATGTCTTTTCCAGCCCATATGATTTTATAATTCTCTGCTTGCTCCAGAACAGCTTGGATTGTCACATGGCTAACACCAAACCTGTGGATGAACATTGCTCTTTTGAGAACAGCATAAAGTTTCTACTCTGAAGAACCAACTTAATTAATTAAACTTTCTCCTGTAACAACATGACGTCCCTAGGGAGCTAGTTCAGCCAGGAAACGAGGATAAAAAGGAAGGAGATATAATTTAGGGCAGCAGTAATTTTTTTTGACATTCCCATTTTGATGCACTTAGCAGGGGTGGGCAGGTTGTCTGATCCAATTTACATTTGACCTCATGACCTCAGTCTGCCTTAATATCAGTGGAGACAAGTAGGCACTGCAAAGGCATGATTCACCTCCTGAGAGCAGACATCTGAGTCAAGAGAAGCCCTCAGAAGTGCCTGTTTCTTTGCATTGATTATATAGGTCAGATATCAGTGCTCACATTACAGATGTATAAAGATGGGGGTCATGAAGATGCTGTAGAAAAGCACTTTCTACCTGTCCATCCACCAAATATAAAATAAGCCTATAAATTGCATGATGAAATCCTTTTGGGCAGGAAATATCTTCCTGACATGCTGGTGCAGGTAAAAGTCTGGGAATAGCAGTAAAGGCTCTCAGAAATATCAGAAGAGAAATAATCATTATTTATGTGTCTTATTTGACAGGGTGGAAACTCAAGCGCTACACTGAGATCTGTCAGGGGATCTATGAAATATGACTGACATTAAAAGAAAGTTAAAAAAAGGGCTAATTTGGTAACCTCATAACTATTCTAGATTAAATTAGTTTTTATCATTTTAGAGGATTATGTTTCCACATAAACTTTTATTGGCTACAACATCTTTATTACTTGAATCAAATAGGGTCTAGTTTTCTGGATCTTATTTTGGTCTTGCAGAGATACTTAATTTTATTGGATTGTTTGATCTTGCCTAAGTGCAGCTGTTAATCAGTCCCTTCCTTTGTCCTTCTTTCTTCCTCTGCCTTTTCTGGTAAATTATTTCTGCCATTAAGACCAAAATCTGCTTGTCTTAGTAAAATACATTTTGCCCACTGATATAATAGGAAAACTTATCATGATTTCCCTAAACCCAGATGCTTTTCAAAGGGCATCTATCAGGTGTAACAAGGAAGATCTTGGTTGTCTTGGGTTGCCTCTTGTGTTTTTTAATATCCACAGGTCAATAGTCCCACACACAATTTGCACTGCATTTCTGAGGATTTAGATCTTCTTGCTTTGATTACATATTAAAAAATATCAGACTATCACAATTTTTTCCTTACATTGCACTTAAATATATATAAATTCTGTCAACAGTTGTGAGATATTTTCCATTTCCTGTTTCTTTTCATATGCAGGTATTTTCTGAGTTAACCTAGTCTGAGTCTCCTTGAATCTCAATGATTTTCTAATTTTTTCTGTCTTTTTAAGGCAAAAATAAAAATAGCCTGCTAAAAAAAAGGGAACAGGTATTTTTTCTCTATAAATAGAAAGTTGTTCAGTTGTTTTTCAGACTGCTAGCTATCCAATGCTACACAGCATAGAAATATATTGCCAATTCATGCAGGAAATCAAGGAATTTACAAATTAACAAGGAGAATGAAAAGAAAACTGATGTTGGACTGATCTTTTCTTTTAACATCTGCAGTCCAATCTTACGGAAGTCCTAATTTTTTTTTACACCATTCAGGGTATAAAAAGCTAAAAATGGAGTTAAATTAGCCATTGTAGATTCTGTAATACATTATGTGCATGTATAGTTTCTAAGAAAGTGCCAATGTCCAGCATATACACAAAGATTGAAAGTCTGATGTCCCAAACTGGATTAGATTCAAATGAGATAATGGGGTGATAGGAAGGATGCTCTAAAGTTGTTTATTTTATATTTATTGTGGACCTCTAAGAACCCCCAAAGGGCATTGTTAGTAGAGAGGCCGTCAATCCCCATCATCATCTGCTTATAATTTTGTTCTTTGCATCAGTGAAGCCCATAAGTGATTGCAAATAGTTAATGAGTTCAAGATCTGTTGGAATTTGTGTGAGGGCTCTGTCGTGTTTGTTTTGGTTTTTCTTTTCACTTTTATTTTGTTGTGTTTGTCTCATGTGATGCCATTTCATCAGACAGGATGTAAATAACCAGACTTTCCAGCTTACCCCTCAGATAAATCAGTTTTTCTCTAGCATCTCTGTGTTGGCCTATGGAGGGAACTGAAATCCTCTTTGTGTATCTGGCCATTTCCATGCCTTCTTTGTGGACGGTTGTATTAAGCCAAGCATCATTAACTGGGCTCACCAGCAAGACCCATCCTCTTAATCTGGTGCGTTCTCAGTGCACACTTGGCCCCACTGTGTGTTTGGGACTGGGATTTCCCCCTGATTTTGGTTTTTTGCTGCATGTTGACTTCTAGGATGGAAGAAGTGATATTCAGCTGCAGTGACCCAGTGTGTACTCCTCTCTCAGCACTCTGGCAAGTAAATCAACAGAAAGTGTCTCTCTCTTCCAGACTATTCATCAGCCCATGGGCTCTTGCAGCCCCTGTGCTGTATGGTTTGTGCACATAATTTACTCTCTGCAGCTAGGAATTGGGCCTGAAAGGAGAAATTGCTGCAGCAGCTCAGTGACATTTCTTTTGTACCTATATTTTTCTTGTCCTTACCAGTTCATTCCCCTCCAGAAGTTTTACAGGCTGAGCAGGACTTTGAGGTAGAAAATCTCACATGTGCAAAATGCAGTTTAACAAACTCCTGATAGTACAGAAACAATATTAACAGTAGATGATAATCAGAGCTTTTGGAGCCTGATTGTTAATTGGGTTGTTACAAATGAAACACATGGATCATTAAAAGGACATCAAACATGGTGGCTTGCAGTGTGGACAGCAGGCTTTGGCAAAGACAAATTGTTCATTAAGGCCATATGATGACTGTAAGTAGTGGTGGTTAACGCCAAATTTCACTCTAATGGGATGCTCTTTGGTGCCTGGCTAATTACCCTTCTTATCTTTTTGTCCTTCTTTAATGGGCTTTTCCTTTGCTGAGTGTTATCTCCGGCTTTGTCACTGTCAGCTGTGCACACTGGCCCTGACAGTCTCCTGACAGGTTTTCTGTTTGCCTGTTTGTCTGTGCAGCCATTTCTTAAACAAGTCACTGATTTACACCAGACACATCAGTCCTGTTTAGCTTGGTGAGAGAACTCCAGTGCACATGAGAGTCTCCTATTTCTCTTTATTATCCTGGTTGTTTCTCTTTGCTGTCCCTCTGTGGTTACCAGCACAGCCACAGTGCCAGATTTAGAAATACCTTTTGCTCTACACCCAAACTGACTGACCAGAAGTGATCCCACCAAAATGACAGAATATAATATCAAAATAAGCAAAATCAGGAGCAAGGCCTCAGTAAAGAGATCCTCCACATATACTGAGGTGATATTGTAGTGCTCTAAGAGAAAGCTGGTTCTGGAGAAACTTATCAGCTTAGGTGTTTTAGACTAGTTTCAAGATAGACCTTTATTGTTCTAGTATTTAATTTCCAGGGGAGTTCTGCACTCCGCAGCATTTGGCATTAGTCCTCTGATGGACAACAGGCAGCCTGCTCATTAGTCCTGTATTTAATTGGTTTTTAGTCACACTCTCAAGCTTTCCATCCCTTCAGTTGCACAGATACTTTTCTTGAATTTCACTTTTTTTTTTTATTTTTTTTCCCCCTAGGTCTTTCCAGAATCTTTTAGCCCTTGCTTGGAGAGAGGAAGCCTCAAAGAATTTCTAAGGGGATGGGACTGGCCAAGAAAAGGGTTAAGATGCTGGCAATGCTCTATTCCAACTTTTTCCCGAATAAGTGAGGGAGTATCTGAGGGTGCCTACAAGAAAGTTGGAAAGTGACTTTTTGCAAGGGCAGGAAGAGATAGAAAAATAGGGAATTTAAACAGACAGAGAGTAGGTTTAGATTGGATATAAGGAAGAAATTCTTTACTGGAGGCATTGGAACAGGTTACCCTGAGAAGTTTTGGAAGTCCCATCTCCGGAAATGTCCAAAGCCAGGCTGGATGGGGCTCTGAGCAACCTGGGATAGTGGAAGGTGTCCCTGCAAAGACAGTGGGGTTGAAACTAGATGATCTTTATGGTTTCTTCCAACCCAGGCCATTTTAGGATTCTATTCCATGACTTCTAGGACCCATGGCAATGTGCTTTCTGTTTGGTTCACCCTTGATCAGTATCTTATGCTGTATTTTCACATCCAGTGGGATCTGCTGGGTGCAGCCATGCCTGGATGTGAACTCCTGCAGATCCAGTGCAAGCAGCTTTATGAATTGGCCAAATGCTCATGTGCTTGTGCAATCCATATGAAGCAAAATAACCCGGTCCTGCTCTGGGAAACGGGGCTGCCAGCTTGGCGTGCATCTCTGCTTGAAAAATTAGACTGAATAAATTTCTGCAGACCCTGTCAATCAACTGCTGCAGCTGTGTGGTTCTGAGGAGTCTGAGGGTCATTGGTGTCCTTCAGAGACAAGCCTACAGCAGCCACAAGGTGTGATAACAGCATCCATTTCCCCACAGGCCTTGATTCTGCTGCTGATTTTGTCAGCAGAAGTGTTTTCCAATGAGGAAACCCTCTGACATCAGGATTCCCCAGGCTGGGCAAGGCCATCTACAGACAGGTATTTGTACCATGGTGACCTGTGCTCTATGGGGATAGAAATCACTTTGACAACAGACTTACTTTCAATAAAGGTAAAGTGATACTTCTCTCTTGTTGGAAAGAGTAATGCATTACAAGTATTCTAAACACTGTCTTCTAAACTGTCTGGCTTGAATTTTGGGTAATGCAAATGGTATTTTTTTCTTCTTTCTGCTTACAATACCCTTCAGTTGAAGAAATAGCTTTTCACAGGAGAGATCGCACTTTGCAATGCTTTAATCTTTGTAAAAGGGGAAATTTAATCTTTATAATCACTTCCAATTATTTCATATAGCAGACCTTTATAACTCTAAGAGGTTATTGATGTAATTGTGTTTCCTTCTTGTTAGGCAAATGATATCCTGTAAAGTGTCTTGAGCAAAATTAATGGCTCCATTTTTTATTGATCTGTTTGGCTCATGCAATTGATTTACCTTTCAGTACTGATTGGCTGATGATACTCACAGTCAGAGCTGATAAATAAATCCCTTTCTCGTGCAAAACATCATGAAAGAAATTGCCCTCTGAAATATTTCTCTTTTCAGTAGGCGTTTAACTAATGCAGAAAGATTTGTCACAATGAATAAAAACTAAGGATTGGGTTTTTTTTATAATGGGAGAGGATAATTCCTGACAGTTGAATCTGCTTTTTCTTGTCACTGGCATGCTATTGCTTATGGAAAACACCCTTCTCCCTAAAATATCCTTCCCTTGTAATTTTAACTCATCTTCAAATTCACTAAACCAGTGAAAGAGGATGAGAGATGAGCAATGGATGCGTAATGATACAGGATGTGAAGCTTCTCTTCTCTGTGACATTTCCAGCAATACCTTGGTGTCATCCAGCCGGGATTCCAGTATGGGACATTTCTAAATCAATCCTTCCCCCAACTGAAAGGGATCTACCAGCCTGGAGATAGAAAGACAAACCTTCTTTAAAGCACTGGAGAACCTTTTGCTCTTTCTTTTCCTCTCTAATCATCTTCAGGAATATCTTTTAAGTGCTCAAGATATCAAATGCATACAGACATGTATAAAGTTTCTCCAAAAGTGCCAAAGCCTTAAAAACACAAAAGCAAAGCCTAGGGTATCATTTTGCAACATGGGTTCAGTTGTGAAATGTGCTTGGGTCCACTGGCCTGTGCCAGTCCTGTTTTGGGGGACAGAAAGGGTCAGGAGACCATTTCCTTTTAAACATTTTAACCCTCTGGTCCCAAGTAGCAGGCTTGGATAAGACGTTGACAATTTCTACCACTTCTAAACATGAGCAAAAGGTGTTCAGCACTCAAGCTGTTGGCAGTTTTTCCACCTGTGCAGCATCACAGAGAGTCAGAATCCCAGAGCTAAAGTATTAGATACCTTTGTCATGTGATTGTAAGGGGTGTTATTGGAAATTGAGAGAGAGTTATACTGTCCCTACCGGGAGAATCAGGACCCCAAACCACCTTCCTCATGCTGGAGTTAATAGTATGACACCTTTTTTTGCAGGAGCAGGACATGAGAAATCTACTTCCACAAGAGCTGTTGAAGGCCAGAAATGATGAGGTAATCAGAATTGGACCCTTTGATTTTTTCTGCTGTTCTGTTCTAACCTTCTAACCTGCTGCTTCTTTCCATCAGAAAATGCAGAGCAATATTAATTTCTCTCACGCAAACCACATGGTTTTATTAAATAGACTCCTGCACCTGGCTTGTGGCTCCTCGAGAGCTCCTTTGCATATCCCCCTCTCTAATTGCCAACCACAGTGACCTTCAAGTGCTTTGTGCAAAATGCTGGAGAATGACCAAGAGCATCGTTTTAATAACTTCACTAGAATGTTAAAATGTAGGGGGGAAAAAAAATCTACTTTATTGTGTGGAACAGCTGGCACACATTTCAATAGGATTTACCAAAAAACTTTTTTGCTTCTGGATTTAGGATGACTCATAATTGATCCCAAGAGGACAGCTCAACTAATCTCTGAACAAAACATAATTATGATAAGTATTTTGGAAAATTTAATTATTCTGCCCTTGGGAACTTAACAGCCTTTAGAAGAGATCTGCTTCTTACCACATTTATTTGGACTAGTGATTTTAAAAGGGACAAATAATATTTAACTCCCATCATAAAACAACCTTAATTTTGGCCTCGTTAAAAAATTCATCAAGGCACACACACTTTACTCCAAATGGCATTGGTGTGGCCAAGACCCAGGTCCTCAAAGGCATACAAGCTTCCAGATAGGAATCAACCATCTAATACTTGGTGATTTTGATGGAATTATTCACTTAACAGCTGTTGTGGGTCTGAGACTAAATCCTAGTAGGGAGCTGGGTGCCAGCTGGTATATGTGATGCTGCATAAATGATGATTTTGCACAGCAGTGACGGAGATACTGCGAGAGCAGCTCTGACCCTGGTGAATGTGGGAGACCATGGTTTGGGCAGCAGAGGCAGAAATCTGAGCTATGTCAATGCCATCAGGCAGAGAAAGCTAACAGTTCCACACAAAGGGAGCAAAGACCCCACTTATTCAAGCATTAGAAGAAATTCTAATAATTTCCATAATTCACTATTGCTCTGTTACTCAACTGTATTGACAAACATCCTCTAAATGGAGTCATATTTTGTGGGTTCAGATGCTCTCTTGAGCACCTGGCAAAAATATATCAAGGCAAATATCAGAGCTAAGAGGTTACACATTAAAGTAATAGCAAATTTTTTCACAGTCAGGAAACATCTGGTTTTTGATTTCCACAGCTCCTGTTGGAGCTGTGATCTCACCAATACAAATTTCATTTTTCCAGCAAATGGTGACTAGAACAATATATTCCTGATTTTTTTTTTTAAGAGGGAATTCTCAGAGTTAAATATGGCTTCTGCTCCTAGACTCCAGGAAAGACAGCACAGAAATATTTTAAGTGAAAAAAAAAAAAGATTGCTTGATACAAGAAAAACCTTTAAAATGAAAAAAACAAAATGAAACAAAACCAAAACCCAAATCCCACAACAAATCAAACCACAAAACAAAACAGAACAACAGCAAGGGGAAAACAAAGATATTTTCTTCTGACTTCAAAAGAGCATTCATAACTTCTGTGATAAACAGTCAAAATAATTGAAAGAATTTATCTTGGTGTCCCACAAAAATAATGTCTCCTTTATTTAAACAGTGTAAATATGTTTTTGTTGGCAGGAAAAAATATATTATAAGTCTAGACTATTTTCTCAATTCCCCGAGATAGCCTTAATGGGACCCTGAAGCTAAACAACTGCTAACACTTATAAAATTCATTTTCACTCCATACCTGCCACAGTAATGTTTGAGAATGGAAAGAGATTGGTGGATATCAGTTAATGCAGTCTACTGAGAAGTGTGGATTTAAATGTTATATCACTGATTTCCACCATACACAGCTTTAGGGACTTATATCAAGTGGTAATTTTAACAAAAAAACACAGAGTTGAACGTGGGTCCCTTTGCAGCACTGGTGATGCAGGGATGGGAGGTGTGAGGCACCAGCTGCCTCCTGCACACTAATGGCAGATCCAGTTAGGGGCTGCAGATGTGGGAAGGGACAGTTTGGAGCCAGATGTAGGAATCTGCCCTCTCTCATGGACACAAACTGCATTGGTGCTCCTAGGACAGGCTTTGTCATCATCTGGAGGGTGGGGATGGAAACACCCTTCAGAAAAACAGGCAGCACTTCTGAATCCATAGAAGATGGAGCCAATCCTCATGGATTGACTCAGGCCCAGGTCTGGGCAAAGCAAGAGCTGTCTTTATGTGAAAGGCCCTGCAGTATCCATCAGCTATGGTGCTATTTGGGGAGCAGGGGTCCCAAGGAGTTCCCTCTGTGAATGCCACTGCTCAGAGCAGTTTGGAGATGGCTCACTAGTAAGGTGTGCATGTAAAATCTGATTATGTGACTTTTATTTTGTTTTGGTATGACTATGCTTTACTGGGGAGGGCAATAACTCCCAGAGGCTCCAGTAAGTACTGCTTGCTGTGTTGTGGACAAAATTCACCTTATCAGTGCTCTGGAGAGCTGGAGAAAGTGTCCTGCAAAATTGAAATGCATGTGTTGCTGTTCACAGACCTGCCAATTTATTTGTCTTGAAACTAAAAGATTAATTTTATAATTTCCGCCAAATATCAAGTCCAAATTCAAACTCAAAACTGAAAGTCAGGTTGGAGACTCCTTCACCTTCACCATCACCAGTAATAGGAGTTTTTGGGTCAAGATGCCCCTGTGCAAATCCATTAGCCTTTAGCTGGTCTGTAGGATTTCTGCAGCTGGGCTCAGTGCATTGTTTGTAGACTAGAGAGTTATACAATAGAAAATGTACATTCATGCCTGTGACTTCTGCTTTTGATTTGCAAGATGATCTTTATTGATGACCCATCTTTTTTTCCCAATGTTTATTTTCTCCTTCTTTGTTATGAGCATTTCAAACAGCTTGCTTTCTTTCTCCATCTCTTTCTGGGGCTTTTTATTGACACTAATGTATGGCAGTTGTTTAAATGAATAATTGAGTGGATTCAGGTTTAAATATTGATTAATTGTTAAGGAGTCTAGGTTCAAAGTGGGTGGCTGTACAAAGGGCTGGCAAATGTGAGAAGGTAAATACCAGGAAGGAAAATACCATATTTATTGTGTGGTTTTGTCATAAATTACTAAAAAGCTTTAAAAAATTTCTATAAGTTTTTCAGCTCCAGATCTGATCTTCTTGTAAGAAAGAATATAATTTTCCACGTTACACTGCTAAAAAGGAGGAATGTGTGACCTGCCCATCCCTGCTGGCAGAGAGGAAAGAATCCAGCCACCACATACAGATGTTCTTGTAACACCATTGTGTGGCTGACTGTACTTGAATGCTGATTGGTATTTGAAATCCAGATCCATTTCCCAAACTCTACATTCCTCACCAGCCAGATTACAGTTCCCCCAAATGATCAAACCACGAATGATTCCTAATATCCATCCATATGAAAGCTTGGAGTCTTTGAATTTATGGCGCAATTATGTGGTCCTAATGGCAAATCCTCAGCTGAAACAAACTGTTCTGTTTAAACCAGGAAAGTCACAGTGGTTTAGAACAAAATTGGAATAAATTTTCTTAGCAGAAGCAGTTAATGGAAGACAGAAATATCCTGTAGGATGTTCCAGCCCAATGGAGCACTGATTTTAGGAAGCAGAAGAAACTCTCAATTGCAGATCTCCCCTGCTATCTCCTCCATCTCCATTTCTTGTATCAGCAGGTGGCAGCTGCCTGACAAGGGCAGTTGCACTACTGAAATCAGAAGAGTTGGTTTAGATTTATTATGGCAAAAGTGGGATCAGAATTTGGTTTCCTCGTTTTATACCTTAGATACATATCAGTGGTAAATCTCTGCCTAGATGGAGACTGGCTAGGAAGAGCTGGGTTTAAGAAAGAGATAAAACCAATTCTATCAGTAAGCAGAAAGAAAAAGCAACTCTTCTACTTGCTGATCCATACAAAAAAAAAGCCCATTTTTCTCTCACAGAAAAACCCAAGGAAGTGATTTTTCATTCTGGGCGAAACTGCAGAAACGACATGAAAAGTGCTTTTCCCAAGGATTTTTCTCCAAGGCAGATGAACCTCGCATCCCAATGACCACAGAGGGCTGGAGTGCTGTGCAGTCCCCATGCTCCAGAGGAGGATGGGGTGTGTCAGTCCTGAATTAAAAGTGAACAAGCCATGTCCTCCTGCTACCTTCAGATCAGTCTCAGCAATGGTGCTGATGTCCATCAACAAGGATATGTCAGCACTTGCCATGCAAAATTCACTGGCAATAGCAGTTTTTGACTGTTCTATTATCATTAATTTCACTATCAGGCTGCAAAACCCATGTGGCTGAGAGACTCAGAGAGAATGAAAGAAGCCCTTTCTGTGTGAAATAAGCAGTAAATCTCTGAAGCTGTTGTCTGTTTTGGTGTGTCTGGCATGCAAGCCTGGACATTCTGTTTCTGGTGGCATCAATTTATTACATCAAGTGCTGTGGTGTCACTATCAGAAGCTCCAGATGTCTCTGTGCCTGCATGTGCAAATTCACAGCAAGGAGTGGGTTCTGACTTTGGCTCCTTTTTGTCACACATTTTTGTTGGAGATGGTGATTTGAGGCAAAAAGGAAAAGTAAAGTTACAGAGACCAGTGCTCTAGAGATTTCTGCCTCTCAGCATTGAGTAATACATTTCCACAAGCCAGTACATTGGCTTCTAAGAGAGGGGAACAAACAGGACTCTAAGGATTCGTTTTTCTCCCAGAGAGCAGTGTTTGCAGCTTTGTGGGCAGGTTTGTAGCCCTGCACAACAGTCTTTATTCCTCACTTGGCTGGTCCATGACTGGTATCAATGCCTTCCTTGCTGTAGCTTGGCTCTCTGTCCTTTGAAATATCGCTGCTGGGGTGAGAAACAGGCAGCAGGCTGGAGGAGACACAGCTCTGAGAAGGATGACCACAAGGAGGTATTTGGTCTTTTCAGCAACCAGACAAAAGCCCTTTGTGTTTGTGCTTTCAGATCGTGACCCCATGCCTTGTGATTTGATAAATCAATATCTCCAGAAACAATCTGGCCAGGCCTGGATTTCAAACACCCCCAAACAGTAAACTACTTCAGAGCTGTGCTGCATAACAGGGGTGAGTGGAGAGGTCATTTGTTTAGATCTCTATGATCAAGATGTGCCTTGTAGCCCTACTGAAGGTCTCAGCACAAATAACCACTCTAATACCAAGCTGAGAATGAAAAAGCTGCAGTGAAACTTGACTGGTTTTAAAAGAAGCAGAAACAGACTAGCATTAAGTGCTTCCTAAAACTAGAACTTCCCTTGAGCTTTTTTGACAATTCAGATTTGTTCTTTGATGTGCTACCAGCAGAAATACTTGCGTCCAGTATTAATTTGAAGAAACAGCAACTTTGCTCTCATGAAAGAAGCACCAACATGAAGGCTTGGACCTTTGCAGTAGCCAGTGCAAGATATCACAAGAGTGTTAACAACATAAGGGTGACCATCCCAATTGGGATAAAATCTCTATTAACCCCACCAGTGCATCCTGCTGCTGCTTATCATCCTGCTGAGAGGGAGGGACTGGCTCTGAAAAAAGCTGTGTGAGGCCTGTATTGAGAGCACTGGGTTTGAGGGGCTCAGCCAGTTGTGTTTTCCAGCTCTTCCCTGCCACATGGGCAGCAGCCACCTACAGCCATTGATAATTCCACTCAAGCTCAACTATAAGGGGAATCAAATCTGAAACAAATCACACAGTCTAAAATTAATTTGGTTTTCTTTTACTTTTTAATAACTTGACTGGTGAAACTATCAGGATTTCAGGCTGTTGTTATGCCAGCTGCCCCCATGGTCCTTTCATTTTCCACCTGCTACATCCTTCTGATCCCAAGAGAGCTTTAAGGGAAAGGTTAAATGTTGCCACAGGTATTTTGGCTATCTCATTTCTGGGCTCCCTTAGGAGGAGTGGATGCCCTGGTCAGTGGCTGGCGTTCACTTTTCCCATTTGTCCCAGTACCTCTTCTGTAATTATTCAGTCTCAGACAGACCTACAGGCTATATAAGTATATTTTCAGGTTCTTCTACAGCAAACACCCATAAAAAGAATTTATTAGCTGCCTGGTAGTGGCCTTGTCTTCCCTGAGTGATCCTTGTCCACTGGGATTATCAGCTGGCCCTACAGGCTCTCTAGGAAGGCATTTTGCTCCCAGTGTGTTGGAAAAAGAAATTACTATTTGTTTTAATCTTTTAGTCAATTACTTCTCAAATAGGTTTTTTTTCATGAGCCTGATTTTATTTTTTGCTTACAAAAAAAGAATTTATGATGCTTCAGTAGTATTTTTATTACTATTATTTGTTTTGGGTACAGTTTCAGGCCGTGGAGTGATGCCTTCTTAATTCTAATAACCACTCTTTCTTTGCTGTGTCATTATACTGCTTTCCTTTTATCCTTTCTCAAGATTTCCTTAATGGGTGGTATTCATTGTGCTTCCAGTTTCACATCCTGCAGTAGTCCTCATACTTCCTAAGAAGTTTTAATTCCCTCAGCTGGTTGTTTTAACCTTTTAACAAGCTTCCTTGTTTTCACCAAAGTTGTCTACTGGAGTTTAGCTCTACTGCACTGTTTTATTGTGGTGGTAGGGATACTGAAACTCAGTTCATTTCAATCTCTGTTAAAAGTGGGGCTTCCACTGTGCATGTCTGAATCAGACCCAGTGCATTGCTCAGTGTGAAGGCAAGGGCTGCTTTTCATCTTACCATCTGCTCCAATGAGCTATTGCAGATAACTAAAACCCCTGAATACATTAGAGAGATAATTCTTGTTTCACAGAGGTCCTTGCAATAACCACTTTAGAGGATACACTCAGGGAATTAGCCAGCATTCAAAGATGAAACCCGTGCTCCTGAAATTCACAGCCAATCTTCCCCAACAGGTGCAGAACAAACTGAAGAATGGGAGCTACTCTTGAATTTTGGGCCATAATTTCCCTTTGTACATGTTTCAGTTCATCAACAGCCAGTTCTTGGTCTTTGCTGGGAGTGGGAATGCTGCTCCCCAATTCACTACTTCACCACTGATTTCCCCATCCCTTCCAGACAGACTGGACCTGCAGGTGGCTGCAAGGCAGGAGAGGAGGGTATCTTATCAGAGGAACAGAAGAAAAATCCCCTCCAACTGCAAGGCAAGCCCAGTCTTTGTACCACATGGCACCAAACAGCTCTGGAAAACAAACCTGTCAGAGCAGGCCCTGCACACACAACCTAATGTTGTTTCTTTCTGTTATTTCACACTTCTTAGGTACAGCTCTGGGAGGACTTCAGTAGATGCCAGCATAACACAGATACGTACTCTTCTTTGTCTCTTTCTGGGTTTTTTTGGCTGGGATTTATAGTATTAGGAATAAGCTTTAGAGTGCAGAACTAACTGATATCAAATATACCTCTTTCTGCCCTGAGATAATGTGATATTCTAAGAAGTCTATTCCCTGTTTTGTATGCACTGTATTCTCTATTGTGTATGCATTTATGTCTGTAATGAATTTACAGGTGTTTTTCAGAGGATTATTGTTGAGGGCTGGAGTAGTTTTCACAGGAGAGAAAACCAAATTTCTAAATCATGAATGCAGGGATTCACCACCGCAGATGTTGGCCTTTACTTTGTGTTAATAAACCCTGCTACAAAAATGGATCCAGATACAGCTGAGGTGAAAGTAGACTGATGCCTGCTCAGCTTCTGGCTTTTTGGTTCTTGCTTTGAATATCCTTAAATGAGATGAAAACTTATCAGGGAATAAAGACATGGTGATGCCATACTGGCAAAATCCAGAGCAAGAGGAAAGTATGCAGGTGAAAGATGATAACTGAGGGCACACATTATTCTTGTCCTGAAAATTATTAATTTTTGTTGGAAAGAAAGGCAAGAAGTCCACACTCCAAGCACAACACTAAAAAGGATGAATCACAAGTGTTTACCTCTCTTCTTAAGATTGAAGAAGTCTCCCTCTTCTTAAGATTGAGTAAACACAATTCCTATCACTGAGTTGTACTGCTGGTGGTTTTGGATGCAGTTTGGCAATGATGTCACAATATTGGCAAGAACTCAAATGAACAAAACTCCATGAAAATATTGAATGACAAATACAATTTCTGAATGTGTTTGTCTAGTATCTAGCATTCTTAATTATTTATCCTGCTGTCCAGGTCTCAGCACTGACAGCCTTCATGGAAGGCCTCTCAACGGAACATAAAGGAGTGCAGAAATCTCTGAAACACAAGTAAAACACAGATTGGAATTCCCACTGTATCTCCCTGGGCTGACATATGACAAATATTTAATTTGCTGTAGATCAGTAAAGCACATATCTTACCTGCCAACATCTTTATTTGTAAAGAAATCCTTGAGAAGTTTGGCCACTGCAATGCAACTCTTGCTAAGAGCAGGTAGGACTGAGAAAACAGGATATGGCAGTCTTATTTGCAGGCTCTTGTAATTTCATTAGGATTTGATTGTTTCTCCCAGACAATTTTATAGGGCTATTTTATTTTAGTTGCTATAGATTGCTAGAGATGACACTGCTCCAGCAGGTCTTAAAGCAAGTGCTCTTATGGACTCTGGATGCCATAGACACTATTGGGAGCTTTTCCCTTTTATGGTGAATTACAAAGCTGAAATTTGAAAACACAAGTTTGCTCCCTTTATTGCTTCTTTATGATGCATAAAGGCAGTTTCAGCATCTATTCTGCCACTGCCCTTTCAACACAAACATCAGACTCTGAACACCTGGATTTGCTCAGGAACTCGGGGGAGAACAGGTTCAACAGGACAGAAATACCACAACAGACAAAGCAGGACCTGTGTTTTATTCCTTATTCAGTACCTGAACTGCTGTGTGACTCCCAACTCTACTTTTTCTGTGTTGGGGTCCAGCTTTTTGCCAAGATTGATTTCACCCAACTTTAGGTGCCACCCTTCTAGTTAAAGGGAAAGAAATATGAATATTTAAGGAGTGGCTCATCTGACCCATCTTAGATGTCATCTTTAGCTTGAGAAGAACCACACCATTGATCAAGACATGCTTCACCCTGTCATACATAAGAGCCATCACAGGTCACATGAATCACTTAAACTTGGAAGAAAAATCACTGACAGGAGAACTTGGTGCCTCCTTATCCTTATTTGCATATAAACACTTCAGCTACACAGCAGAGAGAGTCACCAAGGCCACAGGGGCCTTCATCTGTTTCCTGTGATCACATACTGAGCAGCACTATCTGATTCCAAGGGCACAGCTCTGTTTTATTTATGAGCCTATTTATTTTAAGGCAGAAAAACATCAGAGCTTCTGAAGAAATCCTCCAGCTTTTCATCCTAGAGTAAGATGCTGCTGGTAGGCAAAGAAAAAACAGCTGGGGAGATGGATAATGACAGTACCTTCTGACTATTTTAAGAATAAGAAAAGCAGTTCTGGGTGTCGTGTGGATGGAACTGGCTGACAGCACAAGTCATGGTGAGCTTAAGCCCTTGCTTGAGTAGAGATAGTGAAAACATTCTAGAAATGAATGATGGGTCTCACATACCACTTGTGTTTCAGTCTAGTTTGATTTCCACCAAATAGGCCCAAGGCTAATAAAAAGCAAACTTACTTATTCTTGGGAGATAAAAGGAAAAAAATCCAACCCCATTGTGATTAAAGGACTTGAACAGACATGGTGACAGGCGTGTGAAGAGATTGACCCAACACTTGATCAAACATTTCTAATATGTGAGAAAACCTATTCCTTCTGAACATGCTGATATGCCCTTGGGACACATAGCAGGGACCAGAGTTGAATATAAATGTGTGCTGGAAATGTTCTTCACTGAACAGGGGAATCCTGTGCATGGTGAGTGCCTCCCATGCAGATCAGAGCAGCTGCTGGGGCCAATCTGCAGCAGATAACATTAACATATCCCCACACCACTCTATTATACAGACCTATATCTCCACCAGTATTTTATATTCCTACACTTACACAGAGAAGGGGAAGAAGAGTTGGAGGGTTGGGCATCATCTTTGTTAGATATCAGGAGTTTGACCAGCTTCCAGTGGCTGGTTATGCTCCCAGTGGGCATCTTTTAAGGGTAATTGATTCCACTCACAGATATATAATGTCTGAATAAGAAGAAAGCCTCGAACATCGTTTAAATTACACAGGTAAAGTGGGATCAGTCTGAGTACTTGAGCTCTTCCTCTCAGAGAGAGAAACCATTTTATCTTACTTTGTTTCCTTTTTCAGTCAATTAACAGAAAGGAGCAATTTGGAGGATGATGTACGCAATTGCTTAGCCATCAGCTTTAGGGTGAGATAAATCATAACACACATTCTCTTGACTGGGCATGGAGACAAAGGTTGAGTCATGTTTAAGTGAATGTGAGCCAGACCTTACTGAATAATTTCTGCCCCAACTCTACTTTTCTTCCTGCTCGGAATGCATTTCTTCTTGCCATCTCAAGGGCAGTAGCTAATGCAGTACAGAGCAGTGGCAGGCTAGGAAAACAAGCAGCAAACCCAGCAGTACTAAGGCATCACTCTCTAATAAAAAACTGGCAGGCAAGTCTGAGGAACAGAGCTTGTGAAAGATACCCATCATACTGCATTTTGGAGGCAGCACTGGAGCATAGCTGCCTTGGAAAAACAAAATATATGTACTTCAGATTTTAGATTTGGGTTGAAAAGTCAACATATGTATCTGCCTGGAACTAGTGGCTTCAGTTTGCTATGTTCACCTCTGGAAAAACTGCTGCTCACCCAACTGTGAATGTGACAGAGAGCCAGACTCCCCCGAGGAAAGCACGGGAACAGGCAGTTTTAGTGGATAAAGTCTATCATTGGCGCACACACACACACACACACACACACACACACACACACACACACGCACACAGGAGCAAAGGTGTGCTGGGGAGACACACTCCTGAGTGATGGCAAGTAAATCAGAAATTATATCCCAGGCCAAGGGACTGCAGCTCTGGAGGTAGTTGTGATATGATTAAATGGACAGCAGGTGAAAGTGAATGGCCTTCAGATTGAAGGATGTTTAGGGAGGTGTCTGGGATAAAAGAGGATTCTCTCCTGGAATGGAGAGTAGGGATACAAGTAGCAGGCAGCACTAACATCCCCATTGGAGATGAGATCAATGGGGTTGGACAGGGATTAGACTAGATTTTGTGGCTGTTTCCTGAGAAAGATGTTTCTGACCATGGAAAAAGCTGTAAGTGATTGCCCTGAACCCTGGTGACACAGCAAACTGATCAAGTGGAGGATGACAGAGCTAAAGACTTGCAGCATGGATCCCAAATGATTGCAGCAGCTGAAAATGGGCCTGGGAGTGAGACATTATTGGTGCAGAGGTGCCTGTGCCCACCCCAGGGAGAATCATTCGTGTTTGCACAAGAATGAGAAGAGGATGACTGGGAGGTGACGGAGTCTCAGGCTGACCCAGCTGCCTGGATAGCCTGTCCCTGGGGAGTGACAATCTTTATTTACTCTGTTCAGTGAGGTGTTTCCTTCTCTTCATTGTCACCTATCCCTTTAAGAAGCTAAAGGCTTGTCCCAGCAGAGAGGTCTGGAAACATTAGGGTATAAACCCATGATCTAGAACTTGGTTTTCCATATGATGAAATCCATAATATGATGAAATATTAGTTAAATGTTACTCGAGCCAGCCCAGCTAATGTGGCTGTTGGAGAACCATGGGGTGATACACTGCCAGGGACCCCCACAGGATACAGCAGAAATTGAATCACCCCTTTTGTTATCAATGCCCAGACCACAATTCCAGCATGGACATCACATCCCATTCCAGTGGAGCCAATGAATCAAGGCTCTCATCCCTTGCTGGCACTGCTGACTGCATGTTAGACACCCCATGCATCTCCAGTCTCCATCACAGCAGATGTCCAAGGAACCACAGCTGATGCCCTGTTTTTGTCACTCTCTGCCATACCTGAACAAAGTACTAAAAAAACAACAAAAACCACATGCATGTGAGGTGAATTCTGAAGATCACTCTGTGCTGGGAGGCACCATGGAAGGGCATGAAAGTGGGGGGAGCAGGCTGCCTTCACACAGCCTCACCAGGTCCACAGCAGCCCTTTGTCCCCACAAAGAGTTGTGTTCAGCAAGTAAAACCAGATATCAAATTCATGTGAATCCAATAGGCTAAGCTATAAAATTCTTAATATGATATTGAGGTGTTACTCTGATGTAATAGGCCATTTAGAAAAAAATGGATATAGATTTTCTGTCTTTTACCTGATCCATTTCCTTTCTCACAAAGGAGCAGCTAAGGAGAAAAGTGCTGTGCTCTTGTTTCATAACCATTCCTCTGATGCTTATGGTGATGCTTTAATGGAGATGCTTTGAATCATTTGCTTTATATTGCTGTTACCTGTTATTTTCATATCCGCTTTCCATTACAGTTAAGCCAAGCACCCATTTAGTAATTCTTGCCCAAGGCCACGAGCAAACAATAGCAAGATATTTTGTGTTACTGAAAGGCCTCAGGAACTTTGTGTGTCCATAAACTGTACAAATATTTCTGTGCACCAAATGAGTTTGCACACATGGCTGGGATTTGTGCTCAGAGCTGTAGATGATGTAGTTGTGCAGGGTTCTTGGCACCTGTGCTCCAGGAGTGAGAAATTTCAGCAATTTTTAATAAAACTCTGCATTACAAAAGGCCTGAGCACATTTTAAGGGAAAAATTGAGTGTATTCTGGATATTCTTTTCTGGCACCTTGTCTACAGGGATGTTGGGCTCACAGGAACCACAAGAACTGGCAAATTCCTTGATAAAGCAGTAAAACTCCTGGATTTGACTCTGGGGATCCTTAATATCAGTGTCAGAGCAGAGGAGTGATGGGGCTGCTTCCAGAGTTAGTTGCAATTTCCTATTGTAATGATAGTCTGTAAAAGATTTGTGGGTTTATCCAAATATATATATTAAACCCAAGAAAAACGGATATCTATCATCTTCAAAAACATTTTGCTCAAAGCAAATAAAATTCTCTAAACCTCTGTGTCTCTCCCTATCACACACAGTGTCCCCCTGCCAACCTAAGGAAAGAGTTTGAAGGCAGCAAAACATTCTACTTTTGACATTTTCTGAATGCATCATTTTTCACTGTGAAGTCATCTCATACTTTAGAATTCGATAAACCTTTGAGACATATTATAAAACCCACAAACAACAGCAAACAAGAACAGCAGCAAAGCAACACATACTTCACTGAAACCTTTAAATAAAATTGTTTTTTTCCCATTTTGTCTTACAGGTCCATTGAGTTGATTTGTTCTTCTCTGATTGCTGTGTAATGCAAGGGGTTTGGGATTTGGGAGAAGAAAGGGTACTATAGGAGATATTTAATCCAATCCTTAATTTGTCAGCTTCAGGTAGTGATGCTTTTAATTATTTAATTCTTGAGACATGCCATTATGGGTATATGTGTGACAAATTGGCACTTACCTGCCTCTTACCACCCAGGGGTGTCAGAAGTAGGAGGCTGGACAATAATGGGAAGCTCTATGATATTTTTTGTCCAGCATATTGTACAAAGCAAGGGGCAGGTTCACTGTCAGCCACTCTGAGGGCACAATCTATCATCTGCTGTTGTGGAAATGAATAGCTTACATTCCCTGGTTTATCTGAATGTACCTCTTCACTTACACTAAATTGGGTGCTGAATGAAGGCCTCTTCCCAAAGTTAGAAAGAGTAAGTTGGACACAGCCAAGTGCAACTTGAGCAAGGCAAGAGATTTGTATAGTCCGTGTTCAGTAAATATCAAAGCAAAAATTAAGGGACTGACAAAAAGATTTAGTTCTAAGATCAAATCTTTTATGTTCTACTAATTAATATTTAATTATGTTTAGTATTCATTAAGTATCCTGTGGTTTTCCCACTACCTTAACTGTTAATTCAGTGAGACAAACCTAGTAAGTGACTGATTTGGTAGTGATGTCATTAAAACACCATAACTCATATTGGCCCAGTGTTTAACAGCTTTTTGTTTTCAGTCCTGTTGGAAAACTTTTTCCTGAAGTGCTGGGACATGATTTAGGGGAGATGAGGGATTAATCTTTCTTTACTGTTGTTCCTTTAACAAGATTGTGCAAAAAGAAAAAGAAAAAAAGTATTTGGGTAACATTATGGTGCTAACACAACCTCCCCCTCCCCAAAATGCCAAAAAACCCCTCAAAAACAACAACAACAAACCCTCCCCCCCCCCCCCAAAAAAAAAAAAAAAACAACTCCAAGAAAAACGCAAAAGAAATTTTTTCTCAGCATAATTGTTGGTGAAATTTCAGTGATTTCAGTGCCTGGAGCCACCCTGTTTCCTGTATAGTAAAAGAACTGTGCTGGAGTCATGAGATGCAAAATCCTAGCTCCCTCTGACTGTTTCCCTTGTTGCAACTCCTAAAGAGTAAAAAGTTAAAGGATTGTAAAAGAACAGAGGGGGATAACTTGCACTCAAGAATTTTAAAGCAACTAGCCAAAGTAATCTTAAATTCCTCAAAACTGATGGTTAGAAAGGCCATGAAACTGCAGGGAAGTAAATACTGATGTTTTTAAGGATAAATAGTGTGACTAGGGTAATTACAGTTCTTTCAGTGTGACATTGATTCCAGAGAAGATAATGGAACAGTCAATCTGGGATTTGATTGATACAGGATTAAAAGACAGTAATGTAATTAATGCTAATCTACCTAAGATTATAAGCAGAAGATCTTGTCAAACTAAAGTGGATAACTTTTCTTGATAGCTTTACAAACTATGCTGGTAAGGGAAATAATACCCCTTTGATGGACTTAGGCTTTGCTAAAAAATTTGCAATAGTCCCACACAGAAAAGTAGAAAATCAACATGGATGCATTGAATTGATTAAAAGCTGCTAATGGGAAGAACTCAAAACATTCCTGTAAATTAGAGATCATTACTGGACAGATGACCTGATAGTAAAGACTACAATTTAACAGTTCTGTCGATGCTTTGAATGAAATCCTATCTGATAAAGCAAGGTGATGACAGTAATATTGGGGGAGTGATAAATAATGAGGGGAGGTGTGGTGGAGATGGAATGAGCTGCATTGATTGGCAAACTGAGCTTGGCCAAGCAATGGGACTTTTGCAACAGCAAATGCAAAGTCATAAACTGAACAAAGAACAAAGGAATGTGTGCAGGACTGAGGCTGCTGCTTGAGAAACTGATTCCCTGCAAGGTCTGGCCAAGGTGCATGAAATGGACTCATTGAAGACTCCTTGTTTGGGGCTGTCACCAGTGGAGTGGAGGGGTTTCTTAGATTGTCAATGGGGGACCATCCAATCAGTTTTGAGAGGTTTGAACATTCTAAATTCATTTGGCTGTCATTGTAGGCTGTTATTGTTTTATCATAGGTCTATACATAACCAAGGTTTTCATTTAACAAGTTACACAGGACCATTTCTTCCATTAAGCATATGCTTAAATAGTTTGCTGAGCTGGGGACCTTCTCCACAAGATACTATTCCATTATCTTGTGCTTTTTTTTCCTCCTGATTTCATAAACTCATTTGGATGCAGTGGTTTTCTGTGGTCTAATTTACTTTCTCTGTGTTATTATTGTCTCCAAACTGTGTATATTTACAAAAGGAATTAAATGAGTACTATTTATTTTACAGCCTGTAATGGCCCTTTTGGAGGGAAGCCATTATGCAGATACTTAGAACATACATCTTTTCACATTAGAGAGCTCTCATGACATAAATACAAGAAAACAAATATCAGGCTCAGTCCTGGGAACGGTTTATCGCAAAACACACTTTATTTCCAAGAACAGCTCTGTAAAAAAGCTAAACTATTCATTTAGCTGGGAGTGTCTCGTGAGTTTTCCTCATTAAAGCAGGAATTTGTTATAGATGTCTGGGTAAAACTGCCATTAAAAAATGAATGTACTCGTGTGTGAGTAATTGCATGTGCAGAAATCACAACCAGGTTCAGTAGGACTGTTCCTGTTGCTCCCAGTTCCAGCTCAGTTAAATGGAGGAGATTTTAAACCCCTTTTGTGTTGCATAGTCAGTACTGAAAAGTCAAGCAGAAAGCTGAATCTGGACCAATGTAATGAATGCTGCATTAGAAAGAGTATTTATTTCTGGTAAGGAGAGGAGAGGAGAGGAGAGGAGAGGAGAGGAGAGGAGAGGAGAG